>CM053623.1:113974063-114043790 GCA_028646595.1 Phalanger gymnotis
CTATCTTCATTTTGCTTTTGAGTCTCCTTTTCCAATTGGTTGATTTTACCTCTCAGGGTGTCATTTTCTCTATTTAGATTCTGAATCTCCATAGCCATTTCGCCAATCTTATTCTTTAGGGACTTGATTTCGTCAGTGGATTTTTTTTTTCCATTTTTTCCATTTTTTTCTGTTTTTTTTCCTTTTACCTCCCTAATTTAGTTTTTTAAATCCTCCTTTAGCTCTTCCAGTAATGCTTTTTGGGCTGGAGACCAGTTCACATTACCTTTTGAGTTATCAGATGTGGATATAGAGTCATTGTTATCCTCTTCCAAATTGGTGTTTTGATCCTGCCTGTTTCCATAAAAAGAATCAATGGTCCTTGGTTTTTTTGTGTTCTTCATGTTGGTTAGCCTTTTCCTGGCTTTACAATAAATTTCTGCTTTTGGGGCTCAGGGCTCACTGTCCCAGCTTTCTTATTCTGGGGATTGTGAGTCTCATTGTTGGTTTTGTGAATTATAGCCTTCAGTTTCCTGAGGTGTCGGGGAGGGGGTCTGGCTGCCCGAAATCTCCTCTTCCCCTGGGGTTGTTCTCCAGTACTGTTGCTCTTCAGCAATGGTCTCAGCTCTTTGTTGGTTGAGCTGGGTGTCTGGCACTTCTCCTACGGGAGCAAGAGTATGTCTGGGCTCCCGGTGTTGACCCCTGCTAGCTCTGCCCCTCTGGAACTCAGGTACTCCCACTACTTGGCCACTGAAGCCCCACTTCTGTCTCCTCTATTCCAGTGTTTTTGTTTTTTTTGTGTGTCCCCCCCCACCCCACCCCAGGAATTCTCTGGGTGGGGAGGGGAGGGATTAGAGCCATTTATCTGGCCACTATGTTTCATACTTTTGGGCTGCAAAGCCTCAGGAGTTGGTATCTCATGGTCGGTGGCACTGCACTGCCTCTCGTCGCTTCCACAGAGTGCTGTGCTGTGTGGGGAGGCCTTGGGATCTCTGCTGGTTTTGGGCGCCCGGCTTTCTCCCAGCCTGTCTCCCACATAGGTTTCCCAGCCAGCCGCTTCGGCTTTGGTCGCGTCTGGGGCAGCTCTGCACGCCAAGCGCTCTCCTAGCCCACAGATTCATTCCTTCGGCCTTTCAGACTCTCCTGGCTGGGAAATTTGCCCCACTCAGACTCCTCGCGGTTTCTAGCTCTCTCAAATCTATTCAAATTCACTTTTTTATAGGAATCTGACAGAACTTGTGAGAGAGCTCAGGTAAGATGCTGTTTTCATGTGGCCATCTTAGCTCCGCCCCCCATGTTTCATTTTTAAATGGAATATGACATTGTTCTTAAAATAGCAGACATCCCTTTGTCCAGTGCTTGAAGAAAGCTTTGTGCTCTTGGTTTATTCTTTAATTATTCTTTTAAAAAAATGACTTTGAAGTCACTCCCCTCACTGAAGTTGGTATGATTCAAGGACCTAGCCTGCCTGTTTTAATCATGCGTAAACTGAAAAGGTTGGACTAGAGGGCCTCTTGGGTCTGTAATGTTGCTTTCAGTGAATCATAAATGTGTTTCTAAGCCCTGCAAAGGATTTCAAAATAATATCTCGGCCAGGCATAAAAACTCTTCAAATAAAATGTGCTTTCTTATGTTGAACTGGGAAATGGCTGTCCTGTAACTCCCTGCATCCAAACCAAATTCTGCCCTCAGAAATGATATAATAATAATTTCCAAGATACAGTAAAAGCCTTTGCCATTGTTACATTTGATCAATGGATCAAGGCTTGAGGAATCTTCCAAAGGTGCTCCTTTTGACTCTACCCTTTCCTCTAATTCCTACTGTGATGTATTGTGTGGTCTTTTATGGGCAGTGTAGGCCATACTTGGTTTTCATGGAAAATCAAGAACTCTGATGAAATAATCTACTGATTTTCTTTTATTTAAAAACTTGTTTTTGAGAACCAAGTATTTAAGTCAATCAATAGGCAAATTATTTATTGCCAACTATATGCCAAGCATTGAAGATACAAAAACCAAACATCCCCCTGCCCTCAAAACATTCACATTTTATTTGGGAGGAGGGAATTCACTTTTAAACCTCAGCACATCAACTTGAAACCAATTTCAAGCTAAGTCTTATTTGAAGATAGTACAGTTAATACTATCTCACTGGTCTGAATTTTTTAAAAAAAAATCTTGAATTAATTTATTTGATTTATTTCTATTAGTTCTGAGAACAGCCAGTCTGTACTCAGCTCTTTCCTTGCATTGTGAAGCAACTTCTCGGTTTTTTCTTATCTTAATGAAATGCCATCACTTCCCTTGGTTGAATACGAAAACTTTTACTGTTTTAGAAGGTGATGATGAGCACTTTCCTAGAATGAAGGTATTAGAAATTGAAAACCTGATGCTTGAAAAGCATAATTTTCTGAAATAAATATCTCCTACTTCACTCTATGATTTGGCTCTAGCTAAGAGTGTTGAGAGGGGCAGGTAGGTGGTGTAGTGGATAGGGCGCTGGGCCTGGAGTCAGGAAGACTCATCTCCCCGAATTCAAATGCGGCCTCAGGCACTTACTAGCTGTGTGACTCTGGGCGAGTCACTTAACCCTTCTTGCCTCAGTTTCCTCATTTGTAAGATGAGCTAGAGAAGGAAATGGCAAACCATTGCAGCATCTTTTCCAAGAAAACCCCAAATGGTTGTCTCAAAGGATCAGAACAACAACAGGAGGGAGTTTAGGTTTATGAGATTTACAAAGAAACTTTTGCTTGTTAACTGAAGCAAAGGACACTATTACCTTCTTATTACCAACTTAAAACTTGTAGAGCATGTGACCTTTATTTTCTTTGTGTCTTCTTATCACTGTCTAAACAATCTGGCCAAACAAGTATCAGTATTTTTTTACTTAAATACAAAAAGAAACCCCTATTACTAAGTTTTGTTAGATGAAGGAAAAGATACTTTTTCTCTGAAAGAAAGCATTTAATACAATAAAAGTAAGTTTTTGGGGAAGTATTTAGAGAAGACTATAGGAAATAGCACCTTGGCTAAGTTCAGACACTTAAGTTTAAACCCCCCCCACTGCCCGAAAAAAAAAATAGATTCACAAAAACCCCTTACCATCCTTTTAAGCTAGAGATAGAAGAGTAGGGTCAGTTAGGCAGTAAACATTTATTAAGTGCTTACTTACTGTGTGCCAGGCACTATGCTAAGTGCAGT
The DNA here is from genome assembly GCA_028646595.1 of Phalanger gymnotis. Lineage (NCBI taxonomy): Eukaryota > Metazoa > Chordata > Mammalia > Diprotodontia > Phalangeridae > Phalanger > Phalanger gymnotis. The sequence continues at coordinate 113,977,244 of CM053623.1, forward strand.
ATATATAAAGGTGGGTAGGAAAGTGTGTGTGTGTGTGTGTGTGTGTGTGTGTGTGTGCGTGCGCGCGTATGCGCACGCAGGCACAAACACTCCCACATGTGAGCATGCACTAGCCCCACCTCTGACGTATTGGCTGTGTGAACATGAACAAACTACTTATTAAGTTCTTATTCATTAAATGAACAGAGCCCACTCATGGCCACTTTTACAAGCAGGTGACTTTCTATCTGCAAATGTTTAGATTGCCAAATCCAATGATCTCCATCTAGAGGCTATAATAAATTGAGATATATATGAATAGATGAAAAAGCGACGAAACAAAACCATGGTCAAAATATTTATTGATTTGATTAAAAAGCTGCTAAAGCATATCAGGGAAAATGCTACATCACAAGCAAGAAGTGTATTTTTACATTTTTCTCTTTCTGTCTTCTATTGATTTGAGTGACAACCTTAATCTTATTTACAGAAGAGTTATACTTTTAACAGATTTGTTACTGTATTTATTAAACAAAATTTTAGCATTTTTGTTTACAACATTTCACTGCTACATTTCAAACACATCAGAGAAACGGAAACATACTTTCCTGAGACCTTTAGCATTAGCAGCCTTCTTTTTTTAATTTGTAATTTGCTTATTAGTGATCCTATAACAGAACTAAATTAAGCCAAACAGAGAGAGGGAGAGACAGAGAAAGAGAAAGACATAGACACACAGAGAGAGACAGAGATAGAAACAGAGAAAAACACACAGAGACAAAGAGAGACAGAGACACAGAGACAAAAAAGAGCCTTTTTCATTTTTTATGGTGTGTTTTAATCTTCTTGGTTCCCTTCCAAAAAAAGGAAAAGGTATAATATTGTGGCAGAATTTTGACGCCCCATTAGATATCTGTTTTGGAAAAGGGCATCTTGCAGGTCCTTTGTCAGATTATTCCGCTCAGTCAATTCAAAAGGAGCTTTTTTGCAAATATGTCCACCCCTCTGACATGCCATCTTTGAAGAGTGCCTTTAAACCTAGAGTTATTTCCTGTCCTTCTCTAAGTTTGATTTTTTTTTTTGAATGCTACATAGTACAGACAAAAAAGGTGTGACAACTCCTTTTCTTCTTATAGGGAATTGGTACACCTTTGTATTCCCAGTCCTAAGCTCACTAATGAATACTGAATAGGTGCTTAATAAATGCTTATTGATTGATCAACGTGAAGATTCATTCTTAAACAACTTGTTAAAGTTGGAAGGAACCTTAATGATCTGTTAGCCATGCCGTCTCATGGCATGGATGAAGTAACTGAGACTCAGAGTGGTGTGAATTAAAATAATAACTACACTTCATATAATGCTTTAAGGATTACAGAGCACTTGTCATATGGTACCTTGTTTGATCCTCAACAGCACTGTGATGTAAATGCTGTTACTTTCCCCATTTTACAGAGGTGGGTCTGTTAGAGAAATCAAGTGACTTGCCCAGAGCCACACAGCTAGTATCCAAGGCAGGATTTGAACTCACGTTTTCCTGACTCGACTCCAAATTCAGGTGTCTGTCCACTGGGCCGCCTAGGTCTTGGATAACTGAGTCTGGTACTCTCCATATTTTCAGATCAGTCAGTCAATGAACATTTCTTACGCACCTAGTATGTGTTAGGCACCATGCTAAGAACTGAGGCTAAGGTAAAAGCATGGTCCATGCTCTCAAGGAGCTCGTGTTTAGACGGGGGAGATAACAAGTAAATAACTGTGAAAGTGGAGTTTTATTTTAGATGTCTTTTTTTAGATTTAAACATAAATTTCTAAAATTGACAAAGAAAAATACTTATGATCCAGGAATCATAAAACGATTCTTCTAGTTCGAAAAGTCTTGGTACTGTGAAGAAGGAAATGTCAGTCAGTAAACATTGATTAAGCACCTACTATGTTCCAGATACTGTGCTAAGTGCTGGAGATACAAAAAGAGGCAAAAGGTAGGCCCTGCCCTCAAGGAGCTCATGCTGTAATGGAAACAGCAGCTAGTGTGCCAAGCACAGTGCTAAGCACTTCAGAAACATCTCATTTTACAACCATGAGAGGTAAGGTTATAACCCTTAGAGGTAGGTGTTATTATTATTATCCTCTTTTTACACTTGAGGAAACTGAGGCAAACAAACACATGATTTGCCCAGGAACCTACAGCTAGTGTCTGAGGCTGGATTTGAACTCAGGTCTTCCTAACTCCAAGCAAAGCACTCTCTCCACTGATCTATCTAAGCCTCTTGATATGGGTTGACCTTAGTCTTCTGCGTGCTACTGGGAAGCCTTCCCCTCATTTTCTTGCACCTAAATATAATAGTAGCTAGGTGGCACCATAGTATATTCACCATCGGGCCTGGAGTAAGGAAGAGCTGAATTCAAATCCAGCCTCAAACACTTACTAGCTATGTGACCCTGGGCAAGTCTCTGAACCTTGTTTGCCTCAGTTTCCTCATCTGTAAAATGAGCTGGAGGAGGAAACGGCAAACTACTCCAGAATCTCTGCCAAGAAAACCCCAAAAAAGGTCACAAACAGTCAGGCACAACTGAACAGCACCAGTACAAACAAAAACATTGAAAGCCTGGGGAGTGTGATTAGTAGTGTTAAAGGACAAGAAGATGCTTCGAAAATTCATTATTGAGGTTATTTGCTGCAATATGTAACTCCTCTTTCTGTAGTTGTTTTGTTTGGAAAATGCAATTAGCTTCAGCAATTTTTGATGTTTCTTTTCTGTTTCTGGGATGTGTATGTGTGTTTTCCACTTGGATGTGTCAGCAATTGCAGTAAAATCTGAAAAAAATATTCTTTTTTTTCCTCCATTCTCTACCAGGATTTTCTGCTGCAGATTTTTACTGTGTTTCGAATACTGATACGGCCTGAGATGTTTCCAAAAGACTGGACTGTCATGCGCTTGGTTGCTAACAAGTAAGACACTTATATGTTGCTTATAAATACAGTTTTCTGATCGGGGGAGATGAGTGTATGAAAGGATCTTCTTGAGCTCTCAAATTACTTTTGACTGTCTTCCCATTTCCCCGTATTAATTGATCTGCTAAAGTAAGCATGACATATTGGGAAGGCGTTGTGGTATATCGGGGAAAACGAGCATATGCATAGGGTGAGAACTGGTTTCAATATACACTTGCCTATGGTCTATGTATGTATTTCCACATCCACAGATAAAGGAGTGATAAAAGCTTTTGGACTATAGAGCTTTTTATTAGACATGCCCAATATGGCTCCAACTGCGGCACACATTTATAGAAGCAGACGTGTTAAAACTTTGCAAAGCAGCAAATCATATAATATGGCATAATGTATTTTAAATAACTGCAGAAGCAGTGTTGACAGTTCCAGCTCTTCTGTTTTTGCAGACAAATCAGAAGTGTTGCTGCAGCCCTCTTTAGGGCCTGGAATATTTAATGCGATATCGTGAGAAGAATGAAATTAAATTTCAGTTGAGCCACAATCCAGGGCCCTGCATTTTTAGGTAGTACTTAGCACAGTGCTGGTACATACTGGGCAATTAATAAATGTTTATTGATTGGTTGACTTTAATCCCATTTGTTCAGATGTTTGGATGTGTTTACATTATTCCTGAATATGAGGACTGGGCAATTACAATATATAATCCACAGACCTAGATGGGAAAGTCAGTGATAGGGCAACAAGGATGCTGCTTCTTTGTTCTCTTTAGGATAAAAAAATTTTTTAGCCAATTTTGGTAACCAGTACTTGGGTTTTTTTTTTTTCTCCCAAAGGCTAATGACTTATTTGCTTTAGTTGTGAATGCAATTCAATTCAAAAGACATTTTCATTTATAAAGCACTTTGGTAGAAATAGAAAGACAAAACCCAAGGGATCCCTGCCTTCAGGGAGCTTACAGTCCACCAAAAATCAGGTGGCTGGCCTTACTGAGCCTTTGCAAGTCAGCCTTTGAGTAACCATTTGGTTTTTTCAGGTTTGTTGGTTTGTTTTTAATCTAGTATTAGCATTAATATTGCTAGATCTGACCTTTGCTGAGGATGTCATGTTTGCAGTTCTCTTTTCTTTTTAATTTCTCTTATATCTTGCAGTTTTCCTCAGTATTCAAGTTTTTTGATGTTTAGATATTTTTCCTCAAATGAGAAGAAAAATTAAATGATAACTTCTTAAAATAGTCATGTAAAACATGATGATTCACAAAATATAATAGCTGGTAGTTTGTCAGAAATTCACCCTCAGCCCCCATCATTATGGGGGAGCAAGGTTGCACAGTGTATAGAATATGAGCCCTCCAGTCAGGAAGACCTGAATTCAAATCCAGCCTCAGACACTTACTGTTTCTATGACCCTGGGCAAGTCACTTAACCCTATTTTCCTCAGTTTCTTCATTTGTAAAATGAGCTAGAGAAGAAAATGGCAAACCACTCCAGTATCTTTGCCAAGAAAACCCCAAATGAGATCATAAAGAGGTGGACATGAACAACAACCCCATCATTATGTTATTGCCTAAGAAATTGGTGCTGATGAAGGTCTGGTCCTGCAGGCCCAGCCCACCACTCTAAGAGGTGCTAAGTGTCAGTTGCAAACTGCTTCATTCTATGATGATCAATGCCATGATTCCAGCAAAATAACTTGTTCTTCTGACCTAAAAACTACCTTTGCTCCACCCCTTCTACAAGGCATTGTGTTTACTTCTCTGCTCCTCATCTAGCTCTTCATTTTAAGGAGGAGATTTCCCTTTACTCAGTTTATCCAGCATGGATATGGGGAGACATGGGAGAGACATGGCATAGCTGTAGGTCAAAAACGATTTTTCAGACTGATATCTACGTGGGTTGTGCCAGTAAGATTAATAATACTTTCTTTTAAGGTATATAAGCAGTTTAAGCCTGTCTTTTACTACTACTAACTCCCTTATGGACCTAATTGTAAGCTCTTAAATTCTAATTTAAAATCAAATGGCCCTGTGAATACGTACTTCTGATTCTAACATGGTGTGAATCTATGTCTATCCAGACAGATAAGGAAATTCAAGCCCTAACAGATTATACAACTGTTGAGTTATAGGCAGCTAGCTGACACCATGCATAGACCACTGGATTTGGAGTCAGAAAGATCTGAATTCAAATGTTGCCTCAGACGCTTACTAGCTGTTGACCCTTTTGATGTCTTTGGCATCAAATACAAATATTATTTCATTTGATCCTCACAGCAGCCTCTTGAGGTAGGTGCTGTTGTTGAAGAAACTGAAGAAGGGAGAGATTAAGTGACTTGCCTAAGGTCACCAAGCTAGTAAATATCTGAGACCAGGTCTTCATAACTCCAGGATCTTCGAGTTTTGGCTATCAGCATCACTGCAGTCCTGTTATTCCTTAGGAATCTATCTTTTCTTTGTCCTTTGCAATTCCTTTTATGCCTTAGACCTTCCCCTTTCTCTAAATATATTACTGTTAGGTAATGACTATCTTGTACACGTTATCCAAATGTCACATTATCAATGTATTTGTTTATGTTTCTTTGCACCTGTGTATCTGGAAATATCTCTCAGGGATGGCGAGCCTGCAGCTTTGATTCCACAAGGCTACAGCTTTCCCGCCTCTCATTCCAGATCAGGGCTGTCCAAAATTCGCAGTGGGATTTATGTGACCCACCTATAAGCATAGAAATTTACATAAATGCTTTAGTAAACAAAGCCGAGCCATGGCAGAGCTCTCACTAAAATGGCAAATCAAGATATATTGTCTACTGTTTCAGTAAAAACCCCAGGTTGGACAGCCCTGGGCTAGATGATTTGCTAATTTTATTGTTACTGTTGTTTTCATGTGTCTATTTAGTATATCCATCCTTATGAAAACCTTAAAAAAAAAAAAGACTGCTGTGACACATACTGTCTGTGAGACCCCAGGTAAATCATTTTATTCCTCACTATCTGCAGAATTACAGGAGAGTTGCCAATAGTTTGTCCGGTAGGAATTGCTGTCTCAGATGAAACTATAGTAGTGGAACTTCTCTCACCCATCACGTCATACATCCTGTATACACAACAGATATATACAATTTAAATACCCAAAGGTCAAGATGTGTCTTTTTTTTTTTTTACTTTTGAATCTCTTTATAATGCAGCATGTTATTAATGAGATGCTTGGATAGAACCCCCCCCCCCCCAATCTTACTGATGTCAGTATTCAGCCCAGCAGTGGAGATCACAACTTTTCCATTTCCTGAATCATGTGGATTTATCGCCCATACCTTTCCATAAATTCTCCATAATGGGTCTACCCAGCCTTTCTGTGGGCTTGCCTCTAGATCTTTTGACTTTGTGTGGAGTCCGTTAGCACATGGCTATCTAGATGACTGGCCTGCTTCCTTTTCCATGCATGTGTGTCTTTGACAATACACTTTACCTTGCATATTTTCTTCATTAGTATTATGTGGCAGTCTTCTCTCAAACATCTCATAAGCATATCTAGGCTCTCAATCAATGAAGCCTTCTCTGAACTTCCAGACTTAAAAACAATCTCACCTTCTTCAAATCCTTTACCCTCTTTTGCAATTATCATATTCCTGCTGAAGCCATTTTTTGTGTATGTTTGATTTATCCTTCCTCTCTCTACCCCATTACAGAGTAGGTCCCTTGATGGGAGACTCCACACCAAGTCAAACCAATGAGCAACTTTATTAAGTGCCTACTACATTCCTGGCACTATGCCAAGTTCTGGGACAACAAAGAAAGGCAAAAATAGTCTCTGTTAACAAAGAGTTCACAGTCATATGATATTTCTTTTGGATGCTCAGTGTTTAGCAGAGTGCCATAGCAGGACTTGATTAAAGTTTCTTGAAATGAATGAAATGTAGATTGAATGCAAACTGAGGGTTCTTAGTAAATGTAATGGTGAGAAGTCATTGGCCCAAGTTGGTATAGGAGGAATATAATTAAAATTAAGCACCAAAAATACATGGCATTTTAAACATAACCACCTCCCCACCCCTCACCCATGCGTGTGCTGGGGTATTAAAATAAGCCATATCATTCTGTATGGGGGGGAGGAGGTAGGAATAAAAAGTTTATGAAGATATCCCTATCCCTGAAGAAAATGAAAACTCTTTTGCCTGAGCAGAACTGTCTTGAAAGCTTTTCCTTCATGGTTCATTGCTGTTTTATTCCTGGGGATCACTGGGCTTATTTTAGAATATTCTATGAAATCGTTGACTTAGAGCTACAAAGAAGCTTAGATGTCATGGTCCCGAGACCTTTACGTCTGGCTCAGTGTCTGCCTGCACATTCTAACTGCTGTGTACAGGTATGTCTAGCGTTACACTGGGCCTTTCCTGGTTTCCGTTTCAGTAATCTGGAAGTTTTGGTTTGTGGTAATCACAAACCAATAAAAATTCTAATTTAAAATCAAATGGCCCTATGAATACATACTTCTGATTCTAACATGATGTGAATCTATGTCTATCCAGACAGATAAGGAAATTCAAGCCCAAGCAGATTATACAACTGTTGAATTATAGGCAGCTAGGTGACACCATGCCTAGAGCACTGGATTTGCAGTCAGGAAGATCTCCATCTCTGACACTTACTAGCTATTGACCCTAGACAAGTCACTAAACCTCAGTTTTCTCATCTGTAAAATGGAGATAACAGCAACACCTACCTTCCATGGTTGTTGTTGTGAAGTTCAAATGAGATAATACATGTAAAGTGTTTAGCAAACCTCAAAGCATTACATACATGCCAGTTGTTATGATTATTATTATTTTTGTGACTTTCTCAGGGGTCATGCAAATAGTAAGAAACTTTAAGCCCAAGTCCTATGACTCCTAAGTATAGTATTCTCTCCAGCATACTGTACTAAATTGAATATATCTGCTTTACATGGATAATACAGGTCATTATTTAGCTATGTGGATTTAGACACCAGTGTCGGAGGGGAGGATTTGATTCCTTGCCATCACAGCATCTCTATCTGTTGTACATCACAGAGCAGAATCTGGATTGTAGGATGAGAGAGGGGAGGGAGGAGAGAATAGCTATAGAGGTGTATCATATAATATATGTATATATTGTATATGGAGGGGTCCTTAGGGATCATCTAGACCCCCCACCTTCATTTTACAGGTGAAGAATTTAAGGCCCAGAGAGGTGAAGGGATGTGTCCAAAGTCACAGAAAGTAACACATCTGGGATTTATTGTCTAGACCCAGTGCCGTTCATCAATTTAGGTATAGAGAATCATGATCATCTCCCCTGCTCCTTCTGCATACCCAGTCTTAAACAGTAAGCCAAACCACTAAAAAAAATGAGTGTGCCACATTTAAATACATAAAATATAATATACTTTGTAATATAATTGGCAAATGAGCCACATATAAAACAGTTCTTAGGAAATAGTAAGCACTTAATAGATGCTTATGTATTCCTTTAACAGAGAGAGAGAGTGTGTGTGTGTGTTTGTGTGTGTGTGAAGGGATGGATAGCTAGATAAGCCTTTCAATGAGTTCTGAGGAGTTAGTAGTGAGAATATGGTTAATGTGTAAATCCAACTTCCATTCCATTTAGGAAGGTTTCATGAAAGAAAAGAAACCAAAGCTGTTTAGGAAAACAAGGATGTTAGTTTAGTCAAAGAGGAAAACCTATGAGACAGGGAGAAAAATAGGCCACAGGTATGATGAAATGGGGCAGCCCCAAAGGAAGATGGACATCTAGTATTTTGCCATTCCTGCCCAAGGGATCTGGGATATTTTCTACTTCAAAGATCATGCCCTTATTACTGTTTTCTCTTTACATTCCCTCTTACCTCATCAGAAAATTTAACTTGCTAATTAAAGTGAAAAAAATATTTCACTTTGTGAGAGAATCATAAGGGTGTACAGGACTGGCAAATTTATCATTCCATTTGGCAGTTTCTAATTGTTTGCTACCACGAAAGGAGCTGCTATGAATATTTTTATGTAAATAGGTCTGTTCTTCTCCCCCCTCCCCTTTTTTAATTTCTTTGGGATACAGACCTAGTAATGGTATTGTTGGGTCAAGAGGTATGCATGGTTTTGTAGCTCTTTGGGCATAGTTCTAAATTGCTCTCTAGAATGTTTGGATCAGTTCAGAACTCCACCAATGATGTATCAATGTCCTAATTTTCCCGTATCCTTTCCAACATTTATTTTCCTTTTCTATCATATTAGCCAGTCTGATAGGTGTGAGGTGGTACCTCAGAGTTTTTTAAATTACATTTCTCTGATCAGTACTGATTTAGAGTATTTTTTCATGTGCTTATAGTTAGCTTTGATTTCTCCTGAAAACTTCATGTATTCTCTGATCATTTATCAGTTGGGGAATGACTTGTATTCTTATAAATTTGGCTTAGTTCTCTATGTTTTTGGGAAATGAGGCCTTGATCAGAGACACTACAAATTTTATTTCTCAACCTTCTGTTTTCCTTCTAAACTTGGCTGCACTGATTTTGTTTGTGCAATTTTTTTTATTTAAATATAATCAAATTTATCCACTTTACATCTCATAATGCTATCTCTTGTTTAGTCATAAATTCTTCCCTTATCCATAGATCTGACAGGTAAACTATTCCATGCTCCCCTAATTTGCCCATGGTGTCCCCCTTTATGTCTAAAACATGTAGCCGTTTTGACCTTGTCTTAGAATATGGTGTGAGATGTTGGTCTATACCTAGTTTCTGCCAAACTCTTTTCCATTTCCCAGCAATTTTTGTCAAATAGTGGGTTTTTATCCCAGAAGCTTGGGTCTTTGGGTTTAACACTAGATTACTATGATTATTTACTGCTATGTATTGTGTACCTAATCTATTCAACTGATCTACCACTCTTATTTCTTAGCCAGTACCAGATTGTTTTGATGATTACCACTTTATAATACAATTTGAGATCTGGTATGTCTAGACCACCTTCCTTCACATTTTTTTCCCCATTAATTGCCTTGATATTCTTGACCTTTTGTTCTTCCAGATGAATTTTATTTTTTCTAGCTCTTTAAAATGGTTTTTTGGTAGCTTGATTGGTATGACGTTGAATAAGTAAATTAATTTAGGTCAAACTGTCTTTTTCTTTGAGGGGGAAGGCAGGGCATTTGGGGTTAAGTGACTTGCCCAAGGTCACGCAGTTAGTAATTGTATCAAATGCCTGAGGATTTGAACTCAGGTCCTCCTGACTACCTCTACTCACTGCCCCACCTAGCTGCCCCAAGAATTGTCATTTTTATTATATTGGCTTGGCCTACTCATGACCAATTAGCTTCTTTTCAGTTGTTTAGGTCTGACTTTATTCACGCGAAAAGTATTTTGTAATTGTGTTCACATAGTTCCTTGGTTTGTCTTAGCAGGTAGACTCACAAGTATTTTATGTTATCTACTGTTATTTTAAATGGAATATCACTTTCTATCTCTTGCTGCTAGACCTTGTTGGTAATATATAGACTTGCTAGTGATTTATGAGGGTTTATTTTATATCTTGCAACTTGGCTAATGTTGATTATTTCAGCTAGTTTTTTAGTTGTTTTTCTAGGTACACCATCATATTGCCTGCAAAGAGGGAGAGTTTTGTTTCCTCATTGCCTATTTTATTTCCTTCAATTTCTTTTTTCTTCTCTTGTTGCTATAGCTAGCATATCTAGTACAATGTTGAATAATAGTGGTGATAATGGGCATCCTTGTTTCACCTCTGATCTTATTGGGAAGGCTTCTAGCTTATTGGGGATGGTATTTCTAATACTATAATTTACAAACCTTATGATTATGGGTTTATATCAATTAGGCTTAATTAGTTTCTAGTCTGGAGTATTAATAAGATGTTATAAGACATTTTGTATAAATTATCCCCCGAAAGTCTGTAATGTACTCTTTCCCTTTCACTGGTACCTATAGAATCCAGCCAAAAGTGAGCTCAAAGCTCAAGAGTACATGGCCAGAGGGCTAACTCACAGCTCCCAGTTGTAGGATACTTTTCTTTTCTCTCTAACAGCATACTCATCAAGTTCCCCTTAGGGATGGTATAGCTTTTCTGCTAGGCTTCTTGCAGATTGTAAAAGCTGCCTGCCCTGATTGTGTCTAAGTATGTTCTTGGCCTCCAAATGCAGATTCTGAGTAAGCTATTCCAGGGATTCTGCTAGGTTGAGAAGTTAAAAACAATACAAAACAAAATAAAACTCTGTGTCCTTTGAAGTTCACAAGACCTTTCTCCAGTTAAGGTGCAAAAGGGAAGATACCAAAACTATGGCTGGGGCCTTGCTGTTCTCTCATCCCCAACACCAAGTTCCTTCTCAGGGGCTTGCCTGAAAGGCTTCCACCACTAAGCTGTCAGATGCTTACAGCCTCCGTTCCAAACTAGCTCACATAGCCTGACCAAGCTCCTTAACCAATCAGATGTGTGCTCGCTCTTTCTCTCTCCCTCTCCCTCTCCCTCTCCCTCTCCCTTCCTCCCTCCCTCTCTCTCTCTTTCTCTCCCTCCCTCCCTCCCTCTTTCCCTCTCCCCACCCCCCCATTTCTGTCTGTCTGCCTATCTCTCATTCTGCTGTATCTGAGACTTTCAGTAACCAGAGAGTAAAGTGTCTTTTGTGCCTGAATTTACACTGCAGAAATAAACAAATTAAATGACTAAGTGTGATTAGAGTACAAATCTCTCATTGCATGTCAAATAGACGAGGTTCCAATAGTTCCCATCTTCAGGAACAATGCATAAATGAGCAAAAGACTGAGAAATAGAGAAGCCAGTGAAAAGAACTTTTGAAGCCAAATCATTCCATTCTGGCTGTGCTGGGTGTAATAGATTAGAAGCAAACAACAAAAAGCCTTTCAGGCTATCCATTTTATAGTAAGGGATTAAAGATAAATACAAGGCTTCACCTGACATCATGCCTGGCATGTTATATGACTTTCCCTAACCCTTAAAACATTTATCTTTTCTAGATAACCAGGAAGCATTGTCGTGTTGGGCAGTGGACTTAATGTGATCTATCACTGCAGATAGTATCTCAAAGCTGAGTAATTTGGTGGAACAACAAATGAATATCACCTTTGTTCCCTATTATAGATTGTAAAGGCTGTGAGTTAGTAAGTTGTAGTGGGAAAGGCCCTGGATTTTTATCAAGAGGGACTTAGTTGAAGCCTTAGGTTTGTCATTGTGTGACTTCCTTAATACCACAATAACCTTAAGCAGAGAAAGTGGCAAGGGTGAGCAATTCCACCAGGAAATGCTTACACCATTCTGTTGGACTATCACTAACCAAGCCCAAGGGTCCACCAGGGTCCACAGGCTTACCATGCTACTGTCATCCAGCCAGAGTAGTTTGATACCAAAGAACCTTTGAGAACCAACAAGCAGGTATTGGGTGTATTAATCCTTTCTTCAGAATAATCATCCTCTCATAAAGCGCTTAGTTCATTGGCTTATTTCCAGGACATTAGTATGAATCCCAGGCCAATTGTGTTTCATTAGCATTTGAGGAAGGTGGTTGGTTGTTGAGAACAAACTGAGAATTAGCTTTATAACAGATAGTAAGGTTTGTAAAGTTCTGGTGTGGTATGGAAATGCCTTTATTCTCCCATCAGCTAGAAGACCTGGGAAAATTGTTAGTGATAACTAATTTAAAGTATCAGAATGTATATGAATTCTCCAATATTTTTCCAGCTTAGAAATGTGAGGGTCTTTTAACAGATTTTGTCTTTGTTAATAGGGAATATTTTTTAAATTAAGTTTTCATCCATTGCAGATAAAATACTGTGTCCGAATGCCCTAAAACGCATCCTTTTATATATAATTTGGAACTGTTATGATTTCATTAATCATTAACACTTGTCATCATCTGCAGAATACTGTAATTTATAGTACACAGGGACAGTGATAGGCACTAGACCTGCAATTTTGTTGGTACAGGAAACTCCCAAAGGAGGAAGCTCCTTCAATACAAAAAATATCAATATTTTAAAATTCTAAATAATTAATATTTCAAGTGTTTTCTTTTGTAAGTTTGTAGCACTTATACTTCTAAAACAAAGCTTAAAACTTCACTAAGATTTTGGGGAGACCCTGTATACACACATGTGCACACACATACATATGTATATAACACTTGTGACAGGGCTTATTGTCACTTAACAACTATTTAACCACTTGGGAAATCTCAAATAAATATTATAGATTTTCTGAAGACTTTTTTTTTAAATAATAGAGAAGTAGAAAGAAAGGAGATATGTGAGGGAGTCTCTTACATGTGCCCTTGGTTCCAACATTTGTAAGTCTGAACTTTAAAGGAAACCCAAGTGATAAGAATCCATTTTCCCAAACTATAGAAATAAGTAATGAGGCCAAAAGGTATAAGATATAAGAAAAAGTACCTTCTTAGACAATAAGAGTAACTATAGATAAATAGGAAAGGTCATTCCTGCCTTGCTTTTAGCAAATAATTGGAATAAGCCAGGAATGAGAGTTGAGGAGGGGATATAAGACCACAGAGCCTCAGAAGAAAAGGAATTTCATGTACATGTACTTAAAGATCGTTTGGAAACCTAGTAGATAAAGAAGGGGTTACTCTTCTTTTTAGGTCTGTTGCTTTTTAATAATACATGTTAAGTTCTTGGTAAACCTTAAAAGACAATATAAAAGTAAGTGATTACTACTACTACTACACCACTACTACTACTACTACTACTACTATTACTACTACTACTACTACTACTACTACTACTTCTAACTGCTACTGCTGCTTCTGCTACTACTATCACTAATGTTCTCCATTTTCCTTTTCTCTAACATGAAAGATTCTTAGGAAAGAAAAGTATATCATTTAATTCTCTAATTATAACTTCACACTGTCTCTTCTGCCCTTGTCCTACTCAAATGGACATTACGCAGCTGCATTACTGTGTCCCTTCATCAGAAACCTGAAAATTTTTAATGTAAAGATGAAGGAAATTCTGTAATATATTGGTTATATTTGTTGTCTTCCACTTGCTTGAGTCTTTTTTCTAGTTTTGTCTTTATGTAGAGCAAGATTGTATGTGCAATCAGATTTTGTGAATCATCTAGATAATTAAAAGCAACTCATACCTTAACATCTTCATTGTGTTGTTGCAACGATTTCTCTGGAAAAAAAATTCCCAACCTCTTATTTTTAACTCATTTATCTACTCTTATTCACTATCCCAGTTACTGAGAAATACAACCACATGTTCCATTCAATTTTGAAAGCACTCAGCTGGCCCAGGCACAATTTTAATTTAGTTTTCAACTTAATTGATTACTCATATGACTGACTAACAACTGAATGACAAAATTGTTTCTTCTGCTTTCCTTTTGTTTCTCTAATAGATGCTTTATGCATGTGAAAGCCTGCTCTGAAACTCTGGAATGTTTCCTGGTTGCTCCTCACCTGTCCACATTGTACCTATTCATGAAAGTCTTTTTTAGGTTTTGCCTCTTCTGTGAAACCTCTCCTATCACAGCAATCCACAATGACATCTCCTTTCTCTGAATTCTAACAGCATGTCTGGTCTATTTGATACAATTCACCACTTGATTTGTGATGGTTTCTCTTGTTACTTCATTGCTTCCTATGAGTAAATCTTGCCTTTCCAACCAGTTTAGGAAGAAACTCCTTGAGAAAAAGGATGAGGTTGCCTATGTCTCTGATATACCCAATAACTTTATATGAGTGCTAAGAACATAGTAACCATTCAGTAGATACTGACTTTTATTATATCTCCTTTCCCCTCCCCCTCATAGGTCTCAATGGCTTATAGCTCATTTCATATTGCTTATGAGACATGATTGTCTTCTCAATAAAATAGAAACATAATTATATTTCATCGTTGCCTGGTTTAAAAGCAGGTAAAAATGATATGTCACCAACATATTACAAAACATCAAAATACCATCTTTCTCTTCTGAAACACATTGAATTAGTCAATTTTCCTAAATAAGACTTAGTGACATCAAAGCGATGATGCTTTTCCAGTGTTTCTAGCCCTTTCTGCTTATTATACCATTACCTAATATTTCATATATAACTATACCATTTATCTTTTCTACTAGTTGATTTTTATTAAAAGTCAGTTCTTCACTGGTACAAAGTGAAATAAACAGAACCATGAGAACAAAACAATATTGCAGAGATAATCAACTTTGGAAGGCTTAGTAATCTTGATTAACACCAAGTGTTAATCAAGTGACCAAACATAATTCCAAAGTACTCATGATGAGGCATGCTCTCCATCTCCAGATAGATAGTTGGTGAACACAGAGTGCAGATTGAAGCATATTTTCTTTTATTTCTTCATCTCCTCCTCCTCCTTTTTGGATAAGGCTAAAAGGAGATTTTGTTTTGCATGACTACATATTTGTAATATGTTTTGTTTTTCTTGCCTCCTCAACGGGTGGGAGCGGAAGGAAGGAAAGAATTTAGAACCAAAAATAAAATTGAATTAAAAAAAGAAAAAAGCCAATTCATCTACTTAATATGCTTTTTTCTTTAATTACTAGTGTCATCATTACAACAGTTTTGTACCTCTCAGATGCCCTTCGTAAGAATTTCTTAAATGAAAACTTTGATTACAAGGTAAGTGTCTATTTAAATGATTGCCTGATGTTATATTTCTTCCTTTGGTACTAAAATAAATATATTCTTGCTGCTTTTAGCTAAAAGGTTTTTTTTTTCTTAATACAGGAAGTCCTGTAGCAGTAGCCTCTTAACCTGCTTAAGTGGCCAGACTCTGTAATGCCAACTACCGGGGGGAGGGAGGCTAGAGGACTGCTTTAGCTTGGGATTTCTGAACTACTATGGGTCATGCTGATTTCATTATCTGCACCAAGTTTGACATTGGAGTACACTCCAGGGAGCAAGGGGTCACTAATATGGGGCAAACTGACCCAAATTGAAAATGAACCAAATCAAAGCTCCAGTAATCATTGGTAGTAGGACCCAGCCCATCAGTAGCCCCTGTACTTTCAGTCTGGGCGAGATGGGGAGACCAAACCTTAAAACAAAACCAAGCAAAAAAAAAAAAACTTGGGAAAGAAAAAAAAAAGCAAAATAGCAAGTTTCAGTTAACTTTAAAAAAAAAATTACCATAGATTTTTAGTGCTACTTCCTCTTGTCTTCCAAATCATGTGAGTGGATGACCAGAATAATGTTATTAGAAGACTCTTAATATTATTATTTTAATAAAACTTGGTAAAGAAAGGTTTAAAAAAAAACTGGGTGAAACCTATATATCCTTCCCCTCTCACATTTCTTATTCAAGATAAATCAGACTTTGGTCAGAGGAGACATAATGCCATGACTTTCTTCATATTCACAAAGCTACTCTAATTCATGTAGAAGTGCATGAGAATTTATGAAATACAATTTTATACAAGACAAATTAGCAATAGGGAGTGATACAGGTAAGATAATGGAAAGAGCATTAGACTTAGAAAGCCCTGGATTTGAGTACCAGGTCTTCTCCTTACTGGCTGTGTAACTTCAGACAAATTATTTTACCTCTCATATGTTTAGTTTCTTCATGTTATTTCTAAAGTTCCTTATAATGCTAACATTTTGTAATTCTGAAATAAGATCAGAAAAATGGATTGAGCCACCATCTATTTCTGACCTTATTTCTGACACTGTGCTAATTTTTTCTTCCCTTTCCTCTCTTTTAGTATGTGAAATTCAATACCCAAGATATTAAGCTGGGGATAGTAAATATTTATAGATGTTGCAATTTGGAAGATTAGCCTTTTTATCTTTGTTAATATCTCTTGGTTTTTTATATCACCTTCATTTCTGAATATATCTAATTCATCTTCCCTAGGAATAGGGAGAAGAGGTGTATGTATATTCTATTCCTATGGTCCCTTACCTATGAAAAAATGTTGAGAGATTTCTTTTCTTATCCTTTTTGAGGCCAAGTTTGCTTATTATATTTAAAAAGCCTGTTGGTAGAACTTTGGATTTATTTAGCCCTTATGAAATGTGATTTGAGACTATACTAAGGAAGTAACTAAAATATCCATACCCTTCAATCCAGAGATTATAGTTTTAAGCATATACCCCAAAGGTGTCCCCAATGTAAACCAAAAATATTAATTTTACCACTTATTGTAGTAGCAAAGAACTGGAATAAAATGCCCATCAATTAGGAATGGCTAAACAACTCATGGTACATAAATGTGATGAAACTATGAATACAATAAATTCAGAGAAGCACAAGAAAACATGTGAAACAATGAAGGATAAAATAAGAATAACCAGGAAATTGATGTGGAGTCATTACAAAAATATAAAATAACAATGAAACAATAGAAACTGAATGCTCTAAGATTATAATAACCAAACCTTGACTCCAAAAAGCAGTATAATGCGTCTCCCTCCCTTTCCCAAAGTTGAGAATTATCGATATAGAATACTACATATAATATTGACCTTCATTGATGTATTGGCTAGTTTTGCTAGACGTTTTGTCTTTTTAAAAAATTCTTCATTGTGAAATAGAGTCTTTGGGAGAGAAAAGAGATGTTTTGGGAATTATAAGTAGTTTAAAAACAAAAGGAATCAATAAACATTAAATAAGTTAATAATTTCACAATGTTCAGTTTTGGTTTTTGTTCTTTTGGTACCTTTTTATAGTCAATTGTGCATGTTATTTTCCTGTTCTGCTTACTAAACTTTGCATCAATTCATATAACTGTTTCCATGCTTCTTAGTTCTATGTCATTTTTTAAAACAGCATAAATTCCATTGCATTCATGTACTGCATTTTGTTTAGCCATTCCCTAATTGATGGGCATTTACTTCATTTCTAGTTCTTTGCTACCATAAAAAAGAGCTGCTATGGATATTTTGATGTACACGTGACCTTTCAGTTCTTGATGGTTTTTTGGGGGGTGGGGCACGTATATGCAATTGGCTTCTTAGATCAAAGGGGTGGCTTTGTTTAACGTAATTCCAAATTTGTTTCCGCGGTGGTTGGACAAGTGTGTCTGTCCTTCTGTAACCCCTACAGTCTTGGCTTTTTCCATCTTTTGTTGTCTTTTCCAATTTTCTGTTATGTGAGGTTTTGATAGCAATCTGGAATTATTATGTGGTTGTTGTTCTTCTGGGAATTTTTTTCTTCATATCATTTTACCCCTTAAGAATAGCAATTTCAAAATGATATTTTTATAAGCTCATCCCCAAATTAAACAAGAATGTATTCATCTTTCTGATTTCTCAGTCTCCTTGAAAATACTCTGGCAGGTAATGATATACAAATAATTGGACAGTTGATACAGATCAAATCAGACACAACATGAATTTTGAGTAGTGGTTTCAAGGAGACATTGCAGCATTTACATATCTTATTCTTCCTTTAGATCTGGGATTCCTACTTTTACCTCGCTGTCATTTTCATAAACCAGTTGTGTCTGCAGTTGGAGATGTTCACACCTTCCAAAAAGAAAAAAGTTCTGGAAAAGTAAGTACACCAATATTGGCTTATGTGATAAATATAGGGCTATTAAAGACATATTCTTCAAATCATTGGAAATTCATGAATGCTTTAAATGATCTCAACAGCTTTTTATCCCATGGGAAAAACTTTGAGTTTTAAGATAAAAATATAATTCTTTTTCAGATATACATAAGACAAAATGGCCTTTGATGTCTTTTCCATTTCTGAGATTCTGAGTCAACTATGGAGGAGTAAAGCTGAAAATAAAGGGGAAAATGAGAAGCAAATTTATCTTTAATTTCAGTGATTTGGGTTTACTTGCATAAGATATTCAATCATTTCTGTTTTCTGAATGATCTCAAATGTGGGATATGAAGCAAATAAACTTAAGAAACTGAGTGACTTAATGGGGAGATACTCAAATATATCGTTTGTGACTTGACATTAGTTGGTAGAAATATAATGGCCTAATTCAGAATAACTTAATATCATAAAGTGACTTCTCATTGTTTCATTATTTGTGAGACTTTCTTTAATCTTAGATTTGTTCATTTTCAGATATGGTGATATGCGGGTAACAATGGGTTGTGAAATCTTCAGCATGTGGCAAAATTTAGGTAAGTAATGAAAAATAAACCATTTTCATCATACAGGTAATAAACATGCTTTTAATTGTAGTGACAATGAGGAAAAACAATATCCAAAAGACAGAACTTGGAAGAAGATAGCTGCCAGTGGAAATATCCCCAGAAACTCCCCAGTATGATGAGATTCACAACTGATTTTTTGTAGTCTTTTTGAAAAAAATCATTAGAACTATAACTAAAGTGGGGTGCTTTGCTCTAAGGCACCAACATCCAGGGTGTAAACTTCTGACACTGGTAGTCCTCTAGACTGCTATTCCTTCATCTCACAATCCTCAGCTAGTTCCATTCCATATCATGCAACTGTCCTTTCTCCCTCATTTAGCTTCAGGCCACCCCCTCACCCCAGGCTCCCATCACAACTGTAATTGTTCAGTTGTTTCAGTCCCGTGTGACTCTTCATGACCCCATTTGGGGTTTTCTTGGCAGAGATACTGGAGTGCTTTGCCATTTCCTTCTCCAGTGGATTAAGGCAAAGAGACTTTAAGTAACTCTCCCAGGATCATGCAGCTATTAAGTGTATAAGGTCAGATTTGAACTAAGGTCTTCCCGACTCCAAGCCCTATCAGCTGAGCTACTCAGCTACCTCCTATCCCAACTGTACCTAACTTCAAATGGCTTGTACAAAAGCTACCTGTAAGATGATGAAAGCAAAGTAAAGAGGGTTTGGGAGAGGAATAATAATAATAGTAATAATTAATAATGCTAAGTAGCTAACACCTTAGGTTTGCAAACTACTTTACATGTTATCTAATATAATCCATACAACAACCCTAGGAGGTACAGTGTATTATGATCTTCATTTTTCAGGCAAGGAAACTCAGGCTGACAGAGGTAAGGTTAAACAACTAGTAAGTGTCAGAGGTAGGATTCAAACTCAGGTTTTCCAGACTCCCAAGTCCAGTGCTCTATCAACTGAGTTAGCCAGCTGCCTCAAAATCCCAAGGTCTTCCTGTACTTCAAAGCAGCTTTCCCCAGCTTGACCCTGCTTCTATCCTAGACAGTAACCATGCGAGTAGCAATATACTAGGTTCTCTGCCATTCTAGCATCTCTATCTCCCAATCGATGTAATGCAATGATCCAGAACGTCACCTCCCCACAAAATGTTATATCCTAAATTTCAAGACCTTTCCTTTGACCCTCCCCTTTCTCACAACTGAACTTTTTCTGGTTGCCAGGATACCTTGATATAATCCTGAAAAATACAATAATCTTTGTATTTTGATAATTAATTAATAACAAATATTAAACTTGATCATTGTTCCAAGAAAATAAGCACTTTATTTCTCTTGATTTACTAACCTGGATAACTGCCCAGTTTCTATAAAGACCCCAAATTGAAGCTACAAATTCTTTAAAGTTCAGTTTGAGCTTCGTAAAGTATCAACTTTGAGCATCATTATTCTGGAAAACTTTATTCCTTTAAGCCACATTATAAATGGTATCACAAAATGATTTTTAAATATCTACAGTTGCTAAGAGACTGTTATTTCAATTTGGTTAATCTTCCCCACCAGATAGGGCATATTATTTTGCAAATTGATAATGCAGACCTGGTCACACTAGAAAGAACTAGCATTCAGAAGAGAAATTGTTTCAGAATTTCATTGGCACTAGATCTTCTTTTCTAGACATTTATAACTTATTTAATTTGATCATTATTTTCAGCTATGTAAATTTATTTGAAAAATCTGCTTTTATCATTTGACTTCTGTAGTTTATTAAAGTAGCTTATCTCTTTGAATTAAATGTGTGATGAGTTGAATGCTTTTCTATTAGTTTTTTTTTTAAAGAATATGTTACAGAACCAGGTTTGGACATGTTTTTGCTTACAGAGTAATGGACACCAACCAACACAATAGTTATAAATATCACTCTTGCTACTTGAGAATATGGAATATAATGATGGGGGCTGTGTTTCATGAAGCTGTAGGTATTGATATTCCTTAAATTAGTGGACTTCCTTGTTTTCCTTTCTCCTGGGACACAATAATAAAACTGCATCCCAAAGGAATACTCAGTGAAACTGACATGTGTACGTTCCAGACTTTGGGGTAATCATTCAGTTTAACAAGTCATCCATAGAGACTGCCAAGAGTTGTCCTGGCCAATTGAGAAAAATCTCTCTCCTCTCTGCCCCCCATTCTTGTCTCCTGATTAGAATGTAAACTCCTTGAGGGCAGGGGACTGTCTTTGTTTTTTGTGTTGGTACTAGCACTTAGCATGGTGCTTAATAAATACTGATTAATAAATACTGATTATTAAATGCTTTGTCATCCATCCATTCATTTATTCCTTCTAGACTTGAGGTGGCATTGTAATGAAGTAACTCCGGAGGCTGTATCTCTTCAGTCTTCTGCTGTAGAAATTTATGGTATTTTCTTGGCCTTTTTCTGTCTTTCATTAGAGAACCTATTTCAATGAAATGATGACCCTGAGTTCCACAGGGTTGTAAATTTGAACTGGTTATGGGTAGAACCATGCTGAATCTGACTCATAGTATGATGTTCCCAGATCTTGAGTAAAGACGTCTTTTCCAGTAAAAGCCTATTTCCCTAAGTGCTAGGCAGTTGTGCCAACTATCCACATCTGTGACATAGCTTCCAAAGTGGTCAGAATAAACCTCAGGCCAAGCTATGGAATAACTTTTGCTTGCTTGTCATTTGTTTTCTGATGTTAAATGAGTGCAGCTGAAAGCTTTGACTAAAGAGGACTTAGAAGTTCCTGGCCTCTAAAAAAAGAAAAAGAGTAGATGCTAGTGCAGCTTTGTGGTCTTCATCATTGGGCCATGATGCTCACATTTGCGCTTTGATGATCTGGCTGTAATATAATAAATATTTGCTCAGACCCACCCTAACCCCTAGTTAATATAAAATTTTCAGATTCCTAGACTTGTGTAATGACATGTAGCTGGTTTAAGAAAGATGGCCTAAAGACTTTTGGGATTATCCAAACATAGCCCATGTGCCGATTTGGACACATCGGTTTATAACATTCTTATGTGGCAAGATGATTTGTTTCCAAGAGGGAAGCAAACCACATACATAATTTTTCTCCTATTTCAATTCCCAAGGAATATTTGACAATTTCCTAGTGATCAGTACTGCAACTGTAAAACACAAGTTTAGGAAACCTTGGTTTACACTGGTGAGGGACTTGGCTTCAACCTCTGGAAGATGGGCCTTATCCCTATTGAAGAAGACAGCCAGGACAAGTAGCTAATTAGTCAGTATGCACTTACTAAGGAATCCCTATGTGCTAAACACCGCTGAGTGCTAGGAATAGAAAGAAATAGCAAAAATAGCCTTTCCCTCCAAGCTTATGGTGCCCCATTAGGGGGGCAAGAGCATCTCTATAAATAAATACAAGATACATACACATGGTAGGTGGAAACTAACCTCAAAGGCAAAGGCACTAGTAATTAGAAGGACCAGGAAAGGCTTCCTTCAGAAGGTGACATTTCAGTTGATTCTTGAAGAAAGTCAGAGCTTCTAAGATGCAGAGGTAAGGAGGGAGTACATACAGGATAACCAGTACAGAATCATGGAGGAGAAAGATCAATGTGTAAGGAGATGGACCATAGACTGTACAAAGAGGAATGATATATAAGAAACCTGCAAAGGTAGCAAGGGGTCGGGTTATGAAAAAGCTTTACATGCCAAACCAAGAAGGTTATCTTTGAATGTGGAACTAGTTAATGAGGAATTTATTGAGTGGAGGGATGGGCTAATGTGGTCAGACTTAAGCTTTAGGAACATCACTTTGACAAAACTATATGAAAGGTGGATTAGAATGAAGAGATTTGATGCAAGGAGACCAATTAGGAGGCTATTGCAGAAGTCCAGGCAAGAGGAGAAGTACAGTTGATCTCTAGCATGGTGGCTGTATATCAAAGAGATGTTGTGGTGGTAGAAATCACATGATTTGGCAACAGATTGGATATATGAGAAAATTGAAAATAAGGAATCATGAATAACCCCAAGGTTAGTTAACTAGGAGACATGGCCAGATCCATCTCTAAAACACTGTCACATCTTCCCCATATTTAGTGAGTGCTTCTACAAGACTTATTAACCTGTAAACTCTTTCTGTGTTTTCCATTTTCTAATCAGGAGCAGGGGATCATTCATTTAGAGCTGGAAGGGTTCCCAGAGACCATCTGGTCTAACTTCCTCAAGTTATAGATAAGGAAGTTGAGGCCTAGAAGGTTAAGTAACTTGCCCAAGGTAACACAGGTAGTAAGTATGAGAAGTGGGGTTAGGTCCTGTGACTCCAAAGCTAGTGTTCTTTCCACTGAATCATGGTGTCTTCAAGGTTTCAGTTCATTTTTTGGTTGTGGTTTCATTTTCCTTATGCCTGATAGCAAGTCTTTCCTTACCATTAGTTCAGAAGAATAAGTATGTTTTAAAAGGTGTTCCTCTTTCAAAAAGAAGCATAGAAATGCTATATATCCAGAATTTTGAAGGCATCAGTAGGTAGTAAAGGGAATTTTTCCAGGGGAAAAAAATTTAGAAACATAAATATATATTAATTAGGCAATTAATAGTCAGTGTGCACTTACTAAGGAATCCCTATGTGCTAGGCACTGCTGAGTGCTAGGAATAGAAATAGCAAAAACAGCCTTTCCCTCCAAACTTACATTACCCCATTAGGGTCTACTCATATTATTCCTGTGTTTGCTATATTATATTTAAAGTACTGTTTGTTTGGACTGACATTTTAGAGGAATCATAACTTCCTTAGTATAGGGCCCGTCTTCATTGAAACAGCTCATAGCATTTTCACAACTCCATCAATCTTTTAGATAGTTGTCCATTTGCTTCCCAGAAATCCTACATAAGAGATTTACCCAAAACTTTTGAACTCTTGTTCTTTTAGGATCCTGGGTATACCAGTATGCCACCTGGGCTGACCATATGTTGATTCTCTTTCTCATAATATGCTCAATCAACTCTCTTTTCCATTAATATAGAGCTTTAGTAGTATCTCTTGTGCCAGTTTTTAAATGAAAATTGTCATTAGCAACATGTTGCAGCCTACTGGTGACACTATGTTCCTTTGTTATGCCTGATGGGTTATTTTTTATGTTATAATTCTTCTGAGATCATGTGTCCATGATTCACAGCCATGTAGTATCATTGGGAGAATATTGGTATGAAAGAGATAAGCTTGTTCAAACAAGAATTTCACATTTGCTCATTGGATTTATTTTTGTTTTTTTCATTTTTGTTATAAATATGGTTTTAAGCTGTAGAATTTTAAGGAATCTCTCATCTGTCCATTTTTTAAAAAAAACTATAAACATATGTATGAGATGAAGAAACATGTTCAAGAATTCAAAGAATATTTTCACTTTAACAAAAAATAGAGATTAGGATCATCTTTATGCTAGGCACAGATTAGTGAAGCATTCCATGCTTTTATCTAGTTTATTTGTCATCTCCTGAATTTGACGTGCCATTTCTTGACTTTGTGCCTTTGTATAGACTGTCCCCCCATACACGGAATGAAATCTTTCCTCATCACTGCTTCTTAAAATGATTAGCTTCCTTAAAATCTTGGCTCGCATGTTACCTTCTACAGGGAACATTTTTTGGTCCCTAATTATCTCAATTCTCTTCTATTTATTTATCTGGTAATAAGTTGGTTTCCAGAGACTAGCAAAGAGTGTTCGTAGTTTTTGTCTTAGTAGCCTCAGTGTCTTGCATGCAGTAGGTATTTAATAAGTCCTTCTTGTATTAAATTGAATAGAAGGAACCATCACCATCCTAGTGAAAACAAAGAAAATTAAGATGACGGTTTTGTTTTGTTTTGTTTCCTGGAGTTAGCATGAAGCGGACACTAGTGTTTGTCAAGCAGAAACAGAAAGCATTCATTTCCTGAAAGGGTAATGAGGAATTTAAAGGGAGAAAAAAACCTTAAAGCTCATTGATTATTATTTTTGCCACATATGACTAATCAGAAATTGGAAATGTTAATTTCCTTTAACAGTATTGGAAAATCATGTTTTTTTTTTCCTCTCTTCAGAAAGAAAAGAATGGGAAAGGGGAGAGAAATGTAGCTTAGTCGTGAGCTTATATATAAATACTGAATTTAATTATAAGATTCCTATGAGAACTCACTGTTTACAGTTTTCTAAGCCCCATAGTAAGAAAGAGGAACGTGGCTCCCTAGTTATTTGGATAGGTAGTATGGGCATAAAATCTGATTGGAGGCATTCAATTATGATTTTCCCAGGTTAATAAAATATTCTAATTAAGCATTTTGGGGGTCCTGACCAGTGATTTCATTGATACAGGGAAGTGCTAGTGAGGAAACTCCCTCTACCATAGGTGCATATTAGCACTTCTCTGCAACCTAGAATCTGTGAGAGTTTCTTAGGACAAGAGAAGTTCAGGCCTTTGGCCAGGGTCACACGCATATTTCTTTTTTTTTTAAGGCCCAATGTGAGTGTATCAGAGATGTGACTTAAACCTACATCTTTCTGACTCCGAAGCTGAATCCCTATTCGTTATACCATGTTGCTTCTCTCAACTAAAGTATTGTTTAATATTATCAATTCATATAAGTTTAAATACTAACCTTTTACTAAAAAGTATTTTCTTTCTGTCCTTTAGTGATGTTCTCAAGGTCAGATAGTCATGAAGAGCCAGGTTGTGATTTCCCTTGACCTGTAGATTTCTTCCTCTTCTATCTTGAACTATTTAAACAAAAGGGATGGCAAATTTCTTGTTTCTAATTTCTTCATGAGTAAATCAGTACCATTTCTTGTGTTCACTGTATTCTAAGTCTTTTAAAAGCAAATCAGGGCCATAGGAGCATATTCATTCATCTCTCGATCAAAAGTCAGTAAAAAGTAAAAGCAGAGGAGGCAAGGAGTCATTCTTATCTTGTTTTACAATAAAATCTGCTGAAGGCAGCAGTGCTAGCAGTAATGGCTAGGAGGTTGTGCTTGGAGTCTGGAAGACATGAGTTCACACCTTGCTTCATCTAGTCCTGTGTCACTTAATTTCTCTTAGCCTCAGTTTCTTCATATGTAAAATGAAGATTAAAATAGCACATACCTCCCAGGGATGTTGTGAGGATCAAAACAGGTAACATATAAAGGGCTTTGCAGATGTAAAAAGTGTTCTGTGAATTCTGTAGAATATTAAACAGTATCATCTTCCCATGAGGGAGTCTTTAGAAATTATTTCGGGGAATGAAAGTCAAATAATGCTATACGTATATCTTATTTTACATATTAAATGCATCATTCTAAAAACCTCTTAAGCAAATTTTTATCTTTGGGACCAAAAAACTCTTTAAGAAATATATGTGAATGTTTTGTTTTCCCCCAAATACCCATTCTTCTAAGGTTTTATATTTCTTTAAATATATAAATTGGTTTTACTGCTGTCTAAAATTCATAAGAAATTTTATAAACACATGTGTTTAACATAACTTTAAATAATAGCAATTTATATATTTGCATAATAGATTATATGTGTGCATGTATAATTTATTATGAACTTTAAACAATAGCTAGATTAATGCATTGTGTACGCATATTTAATTTGTCATGAACTTTAAATAGGAACAGGAACAATTTAATTGATATTTATGACTGAACTTTTTTTTTTAATATGTATCTTTATGTTTCCAGCTATAGCTGCACTGTCTGGCAATGGAGGGGTTAGTCATTACTACCAAGGTCTATCCTATGGCATTTATTTGTCAGCAGGGTTTGTTTGTTCTATTTTCAGATGAAGTAAAATTCTCACTAAATATATAAATAAGGCACTTTCTCCCACATTTGCAAACACAGCATCTAGTGACTGCTATAGAAAAATCAATACTTCTCAGGCAGTCTGTTCTGTGCACAAATCTAAAACTCGAGGGGACAGAGTTGCAGGTGTCCTAAATGCTTTATAAGAAGAGCATGTGACTGTTAGGGATGGGGAATCCATACTAAATCTATCATGACAACAGAAGTTTGTTTTGCCATTGTAATATTCTACAGAGCCCAGAATGGTACCTTGTTTCTTGGAAAAGGCTCTGGGATAAGGTCTTCTAGGAGAGAACCTAAGGTTCTCTCAGTCTTGTGGTACCAGGGCATGTTTTATACTCCACTATATTGTAATGTGTAATTACATTAGAATGTTACATTACATTAGAATGTTACCTCCTCACAAGCAGGGATTGTTTCTTTCCTTGGATTTGTTCCCCCAGCTACCTAGCATAATGCCTGGTGCATTGTAAGTACCTGATAAATGCTTGTGGGTTGATTGAAATTGTTCTAAATTCCTAGACAGGGATGTGATTTCAGGTTTGGTCCCTAAAACAAAAGGCCTGTCAACAGAATATCAGCTTGTCACATTCATACAAGAGCCTCTTGGCAAAGAGATTGAAAAGTGCAACATGGGGTAAGGAAAAAAACATAAATGAATGGAAACTAATCAACTGGTCCACAAGCATATATTAGGTAGCTGTGATGTGCCAGGCACTGTGCTTGGTTCTGGGTGTACAAAAACAGAACAGCCCCTGCCCTTGAGGAATTTAAGTTTTATTCAAGAGAAATAAAACATCCACATATGAGGAAATACAAAGGAAAAAGGGATATTTTCAATGTTGGATCTGGAAGTTGAAAGGATGAGAAAGGTAAGATCTTAAGAGGTGGCATTTGAGCTGAGTTTTGAAAGGAACAAGAGATTGTCAGAGACAAAGTTCGGAAAGGATTGCATTCTCAGCATCTGCTTTAGGAATAACACTTAGGTATTTACATGGCAAATCAATTGGACGGGGAAGAGACTGGAGGCAAAGGAGCACAATTAGGAGGCTTTAGCAATGTAGGTGAGATGTGACGACACGAACTATGTTGTCGTGTGCTTGCAGAAAATAGTACAGACGTTAAGATATATAGAGTCAGAGAGAGTTAAGCATCAAGGATGGTTCTAAGGTTGCCTACCTAGACGACTAGGGTTATATAAGATGGTATCCCTCAGAGAAATAGGGAAGTTGGGGTTGAGAGAGACAACATA
This sequence comes from Phalanger gymnotis, assembly GCA_028646595.1. NCBI lineage: Eukaryota > Metazoa > Chordata > Mammalia > Diprotodontia > Phalangeridae > Phalanger > Phalanger gymnotis. The sequence continues at coordinate 114,005,338 of CM053623.1, forward strand.
TTAAATTCTGCTTTAGATAGGGTGAGTTTGAGATGCCTGTGGAAGATCCAAATGGAAATGTCCAGTTAACAGTTGGTAATGTGTGACTGGAGCTCAGGAGAAAGACTAGAGCTAGGCATATAGATTTAGAGCCTTTTGGGTAAAGTCATCTACATGCCAATGAACTCCCTGGTTCATGGAGTCAAAAAGACAAAGTAGAGGGAAGATACCAAGAGCCAGGACAAATCCTTAGGGTGCACCCAATGTACTGGTAATCAGGGCAGGACTTTTTTCACTGTTTTCTCTTTTGGAGCACTTAGGTAATCAAGTGCCTTTGAAGAGTCTGGCCTTTGTTTCTTTGATTAAATCAGGAGTCTTTGATGACCTGCTTACCTTAAGGGAAAGCCTAGTTCGCATAGGTTGTGATGCCTTTTGACCCTGAACAGGGTATATAAACTCAAAGGTTAGCACTTTTACTTGGGGCTCTCACTCACTGGAAGAGTGTCGTGTGATTTGACTAGAAGAGACTCTAGGCAGCTGTTAAGAGCCCACTGGCTTTGGAAAACTCAGATGTTGGTGCTCCTCTGGTAACTATGTATATCGTGATTTGGTTGGACAGAAATGTTGATCTGTTTATATTGTCTCTGTAATTTCCGTTTGTATTTGCTCTGAAATTCTGGGTGATGGCTTTTCCCCCTCAACTAAGTGAACGATATATGTATGTTTGATTAGAGGGAGATTGTTAACCCCTTAAAGTTATTTCCTTAGAAAAGCAGATCAAAAGAACCTGTGTAGTACCCCTTCTGTGTGCTGGTGTTATTGGTCTTTATAAGGCTGTTGTTCCCATGTTAATTGTTCTTCTGTTCATTTCACTGTGTATCCGTTCATACAATTCTTCCCATGTTTCTCTGAAATCATATCATTCATCATTGCTAACTTCACAGTAGCATTACATCAGATTCATATGCCATAGACTTTTCAGTCATTCCCCAGTTGATGGTTACTGCCCCCTTAGTTTCCTGTTCTTTGTAACCAGAAAGAAAGAATTTCCATTATTACTTTTGTGCGTATGATTCCTTTTCCTCTTTCAGAGATGTACTTCAAAGCATTGTTTCCCCATGGAGGAACTGTTGCTCCCTGACCCAGCACTTCACAGGATGACCTCTGCTTAGATCATATATTGTTAATTACTGTAGATTCCATCCAAAGCCATTTGAATATGACAAATTGTATTGCGACATAAAATATGTGTTATCCGAGTTCACTGCACGGAAGAGTGAGGACAGTCAGATAACATTAATCAGGAAAATCTGTCTTGAAGAACACTATACTTTCTGACCTAGAAAAAAAATGTTTGGCTTTTAAAACATTTCAGATGGTTTCCCTGGTTACCTAAGAGTAATCACCAGAATAGAAGCTCATTTACATATCGTTGTCCCTTCTCCTAGAAGGCTTGTGCTCCTGGTAGTATCACTTTCTGAGCTAGACTTGTAGGTGACAGTGTAGTTGTGTGACCTTGGTTGAATCACTTTAATTCTTTGAGTTTCTATTTCCTTATATACAAAGTAGGAATAATAGATTGCTTTAGAATAGTGGTTGACAACATTTTTTGTTCCCTGAACCCCTTTTAACTATAACAAAATGTGTTGTGAACCCCAGAGTAATTTAATATACTACTAATATTCTTGTAGATTTATTCATTAAGGGTTTAAAGTAACTGCACTGACAACTTTTGCCCCAAACTTCCAAATTAAAATTTATGTTATATAATTGTAATTATAAAATACAAAATTTATTCTACCTATAATTATGAAGACTATATAAAATCATGGGCAGCTAATTGGTACAGTGGATAGAGCACCAGACCTGGAGGAAGGAAGACTCATCTTCCTGAGTTCAAATCAAATTCAGATATTTCTTAGCTATGTGACCCTGGGCAAGTCAATTAACCCTGTTTGCCTCAGTCTCCTTATCTGTAAAATGGTCTGGAGAAGGAAATGACAAACCACTATTGCCATGACTTTATAAGACATTCTATAAGCATTAATTAATCTAGCGAGGCCTCATAACATGGCAGTTATTTACTGCTTAAGACACCATTGAAGAATTTTTAGTGCAAACCCTTTGGATCATCATCATGAACCCCCAAGGAATTCATGAAGCACTATTTGGGAACCACTGCTTTATAGGATCATAAATATAGGCCAACCCCCTCAATTTTACAGATGAATCATTTGAGCCGCAAGGGAACTAAATGACTTGCCCAAGGTCACAAAGTGAGTGGAAGAGGTAGGATTTGAATCCAAGTCCTCTGATTTCTAGGGCCGGTGCTCTTTAAACCATGTCATATAGGCCACAGTGAAGAAAACACTTTGAAAACTTGAGTGCCATTTAAATGTGAACTATTATTATGGTGTTGATTATTTAGAATGGGTTTCGATACCACATCCCTCTACATACTTATGGCCTCGTGTGCTCCATTGGTACTGCAAATAAGGCTGTTGTCTGGCCTCATTTTGAGGTCAAACTATAGCTAATAGGAGATGTATTTCCATGTCTGTTTAGTCATGAGGACATCAACTTTCTTTCTCTCTTTTCTCTCATCCCTCATTCCCGATTGTTTTCTTCCCTTTTAAGGATATGCCGGGGGGGGGGGGGGCGAGGAGGCAATAGAGTGCAAGGCCTGGAGGCAGGAAGACTCATCTTCCTGATTTCAAATCTAGACATTGACTAGCTGTATGACCCTGGGCAAGTCACTTAACCCTGTTTGCCTCAGTTTCCTCATCTGTAAAATGAGCTGGAGAAGGAAATGGCTAAACCTCTCCAATGTCTTTGCCAAGAAAACTCCAAATGGAGTCACATGACTGAAAATGACTGAACAACAACAAAGAACATGCACATTTGTACATTAGCTTTACTTTGAAGACTCTTCTAAGGTTAAAAGAAAATATATCTATACTTGTGTAGAGAGCTGCTATTGTACAGTGTAACTTTCCCATAGGTCTCAGTTTTCTGGGCACCCTGTGCTTTGTGCTACCTTAAGAAGCAAAATAAAAGGAAATATAATTAATGCGCATGCATTTAACTCTGAAATTGGCAAATGATTGTGGACAATATGGCTTTGTATCCAAAATCTAACACAAAAGATGGAAGTTAAAAAGGAACATGAAAAGGGAAAAAAAATAACCTTTCTTTTGCTCAGTTTCATTGATTGCTCAATTAGGTTTGAGTTAGTGTTTGGATTATTTATTTTAGTCTATACCAGCAAAAACTGTATTTGGAAAAGAATGCAGTATGATTAAAAACCTATATTCTTTTAAGGAGAAAAGGCCATCCGGGTAATTGCAATCAATCTAAGATAGATTAGGAAAACAGATCAAACTCAGTAGAATAAAAGCTTCTCGAGGGCAGATACTTTTTAGTTCCTATCTTCACTGTCCTAGCACAGTGTAGAACCACAGTAGGCTTCAATTAAATATTTGGTAGAGTATCTATCAAGATAGATGACTTTTGTACTTGAGACACATCTGTTTGATCTAGCTCACGTGTTGGGTTTTCCACGGCTGTTCCATCCTTCATTGTTTCACCATGGCCTTTATGGTTTCTTGGATCTTGCCCAGCTGATAAATTGGAGTGACCTCTATTTGTTTATTATTAGAAAGCTCTCCAATCTAATCTTACCAATATAACACTCACATTTTACTTTGCTATCTTGCTTGGATACTGACAATGAAAGCTGTAAAAATTTTGTAAAATTTAGAAACTTTGAAACTTGATAAGAATCCCTAGGTCCTAAATGACACCATGAGAAGAGAACATTTTGTCTTCTTCCTTGCTAAGGTTAATGAAACTTAGAAGTACTCAAAAGAACTTCCTGGTCCATATATTGATACTAATGACTACACCCTTTGGTAGAGAATATCTTCCAGCATCAAGGAGTTAGATAGTTTTGGGTATTTTTCACTTAAAGGAAACCCACTAAGTGGAAATTCCTACCTATGAAAATAGTGATTGCTCTGTGATTTCATCCCTGTGGGCAATTTATACAGGTCACAGCCACTGCACACCTCATACTCTATGTTTCTTTTTCATGTCTTTCTATAGACAGTCTACCGAATGTGCTAAAAATCTTCCTTTGGTTATTTTAATATTTGCATGATACTCATGTTTTGCTGCATTATGAATCCATCTCCTTTATCAATCATTTGAGTATCCATTCATCTTTTATATCACTTTCATACCATTCATTATTGATTATATTTTGAAGTCTACATGCATGAATCATGAATATTCCCAATCTCCCTTGGGCTATATACACATATGTATACATACATGCATATATACATATTCTTCCTAGCTAGTGCTGCTCCGTGGTTTGTAGTCATATTGCATATTTGACATAATATTGGTGTTAAAGAGATGAGTTTTTGTGGCAATTCATAGCTTAGGATCATTCAGAGTACTTCAGAATTTTCCAAAAGACATCCATCCATCATCAATGAGAGTACATTGCTATAAAATGACATGTTCCATTTGGCATCTCTTTGTTGTAGCCATCCTATTTTTTTTTTCTACAGAAGCTCTTACAATGACCTGGTTTAGCTGGATTTCAAGTGCTACAGCATTGTTTTCTACTCAAAATGTTTTTATGATGTGATTCTATTTAGTCTTTCAGTCTCCTACTCTCCGATGTTTTGGAAAGGAATTTTCATTTTGTAATAAATCCGAGTGTTGCCTTTGACTTCCATATCTCTCTAAGAGGCAAGAAATTAAGTTTTTATTGTCTGGGGCAATTTCTAGTCTTTTGTATTTTCTGTTATATTGACTATTTTGAATCAATTAAACTTCTCTAAGAAATGGACGTAGTGACTACTTTTGCCCATTTCCTTTTTTTTTTTTTTTGAAAGAATAGCCCATTTAGACAGGATTGGAGCTGCTGTCAGAAGACTCCATGCCTTCTTTTCTTTCTTCTTATTTGGTATTTACCATGACCTTTTCTCGAACTAGTCAGAGATCTGACCCCCATGACTCTTCATAGATATTTCCGTTTTGGTCAGAGTCTTGTGCCTTAGCCATCCTGTAGCCCCTAACCCTGAGCCAGGCCTGGACTCTATGCTTACTGTTTAAAGACCAGCCAAGCTAAGTTCAAAGAAGCTTATCACTAGATTGGCTTTGACATGATAAATTTTTTTGGCCGCAAAATCTCTCAAAAACTATTTACAAAGTCACAGATTAGTTGTAGTCTGTGTTGGTTGTGGGAGTACTTACTTACCTTGATCCTTGAAGAGTTGAAATAAGATTAAAGTCAATTCTATTTTTACAAATGACAAGAGTCTCAGAATTGGGAGCAATGTCAGAGGACAAGTCCAATCCATCCCTGGATGAGAATCCATTCCACAAACCCTCAAAAGGGAAATTCATTATGCTCTGAGGAATCCTGTTCTACTTTTATAAACTGTTAATAAGTTTTATTTTGTGTTTTTCCCCTTACATCAAGTCTAAATTTACTTCTGTAACTCCTTTCCATTGCTATTAGTTCTGCCCTTTGGGTCCAAGAAGAACAAACTTAATCCTTCTTCCACAAGTCACCTATTCAAACACATAGCCCTGTCCTTCAACCCTCCCCACCCACTACCCCCCCTCCCCGTCCCTTCTCTCAAGTATTTTTGTCTCCCCAGTTCCTCTGACTGATCCTTGTATGTTATGGTCTCAAAGATTCCTCAATTTTTGTAATATCTGGGTTAACCCAGCAGTTTGCAACAGGTACTAGGGATTTCACTTATACTAAACCCACATCTGAGTAGAGGCATGGCTGATAAAGTGTTGAACTTGAGGTCAAGAAGATATGAGTTCAGGTCCTTCCTCAGATAATTACTGTGTGACCCTGAGCAAGTCACTTAACTTCTCTATGTCTCAGTTTCTTCATCTGTTAAAAAATGTGTATGCTTATTATGCATAAGCTCCTTGCAAGTAGCCATTGTTTCGTTCTTTTATTTATGTCCTCAGCACCTAGTACAGTGCCTGCACATAGTATGTACTTAATAAAAGCTTGTTGATTGATTGAAAACATCTCTATCCATATTATGTCGTTTTATTATATTGTAGAACAGTGGTTCTCAATTTTTTTTAAAAATTGTACATGGCACAGTATATTATTTCTTGCTATGACACACCATGGGAGAGTTGAGAGACTCATACATATACACGTGTAAGTGTTAGTTCAATAGAGTTCAAAGGATACCCTTTGAGAACCACTGTCTTTGAGCCAAAATATTTGCCTAAAGGCAGAAACCTCCCCATTTAAAAGGGGATTTCATGAGAAATGAGATTTACTTTGTAGAAATTTACTCTTAAACAATTTTTCCAAGGAACTCTCTTTTCTAATATGGGATAGATCCATAATTGAAGACTGCGATATCTTTTTCTCTCTGTTTCATACTGTGAGTTTTCTGAATCACAGTCAAATTCAGATTTCTCTGTTTTATTTAGGAGAGCACAAGCTTCATTTCATTCCTGCACTGATTGGCCCTTTCTTAGAAGTAACCTTGATACCTCAGCCAGACCTACGGAATGTAATGATTCCTATTTTCCATGATATGATGGACTGGGAGCAAAGGCGTAGTGGCAACTTTAAACAGGTAAGCACAAACTTCACCCCATGCAGATGGAGAAGTTCAGTGGAATGCATTTTGGAGATCACCAAGCTCTTTATAATCTCTTTAAGGGCTGCAAGCCATTCTTATCTTTATATCTCCAGTCCTAGCACAGCGGCTGCCATATAATGGAAACAATAAATATTTGACCAATTAAATTGAATTAATTATATTTTGGTAGAAAAAGCACTTGAGTTAATGAGGAATCAAGAGACCTGATTCCCAATCCTGTCTTGATATGTGGGGAAAGAAAAACACTGGGTAAAGAGTCTAAAGAAATTCCTTCTAGTCTTGGCATTGCCATTAATTAGCTGTACTTTGGATGGCTCAACCTCTCTGAACTTTAGTGTCCTTACTGTAAAATGAAAAAGTTGCACTAGGTTATTTAGCTCTCAAATCTGTAATTCACTGATTGTGATATCTCTCATCTTGCCATAACCAATCTATTCCCAAAGCCTGTTGATTTCATCTTTAGGACATCTTTCTAACATGCCCCCTTCTCTTCTAACACTGCCTATTCTAATATAGACCTTCATCAATTCCTGTCTGGATTATTTAAGTAGTTTGTTGATGTGTCTGTCTGCTTCAAGTTCCCTCCTCCCCCTACCCCCACTCTAATGTATCCTCCATTCAGCCACTAAAACGATTTTCCTAAAGTACAGGTCTGATCATGTCGTTCCCCCTATTCAGCAAACTCCAGTGGCTCCCTAACTGCAGGATCAAATACAAAATGCTCTGTGTGTCATTCAGAGCCCTTCATAATCTGGCTCCTTCCCACCTTTCCACTCTTGTTATTCCTTACTTCCCAATATATACTCTTCAATCCAGTGACACTGGCCTCCTGGCTGTTCCATGAACAAGACACAAGATCTTTAATCTCTGGGCATTCTCTTTGGCTGTTCCTCAACCTTGGAGTGTTTTCCCTCCTCTATTCTGACTGCTGACTCCCAAGCTTCCTTTAAGTCCCAGCTAAAATCCTAGCTTCTACAGGAAGCCTTCCCCAACTCCTCTTAATTCAAGTGCATCCCCAATTACTTTCTATTTATCCTATACATATGGGATATACATACTTTGCATAAATTCACTCTTAAACAATTTTTCCAAGGACCTCTCTTTTCTAATATGGGATAGATCTCTCTCTCTTTCTCTCTCTCTTTCTCTCTCTCTCTCTCTCTCTCTCTCTCCCTCTCTCCCTCCCTCCCCCTCTCTCCCTCTCTCTCTCTCTCTCTCTCTCTCTCTCTCTCTCTCTCTCTCTCTCTCTCTCTCTCTCCATATATATATATATATATATATATATATATATATATATAGTCATTTGGGTCCTCTCTCTCAGACCAAAGACAATCATGGTAGCAGACACCCTTCAAACCAGTAGGTGGTCCAATCAAACTTTGATGTAATTGTGGGTGGGCTATAGTAAAATGAAGGGCTGAGCATCTCTTGAATAGGGAAAGGATCTCTAAACCTGATCACTAATAGTTTGAGGCTATCAATTCCAAGAGTGTATATCCCACCCAAGCCTGAGCAGAACGCCAAGGGCTTCACCACTTTAGATTAAATTCCTAGGATTGGGTGGGGTCTGACCTAGATTGGGGAGAGTCTATGCAATCTCATTATCAGCAATGTCCTCCCAAAGAAAAACTGAACTTTTAAAGGACTTTAGGAAAAGGGGAGATCTCTGAATCTCCCCCAGAATGGTTGCTTATTAATAACAATTTCTCATAATCATTATGAAGAGTTATAATAATTCACATTGATATTATACTTTAAGATTTATAAAATTATTTCTTCACAACTATTATGAGAAGGGAGGCAAGCTGTTCTGATGTTGCATACAACGAAATTGAGGCTCATAGAGGTTAAGTGACTTGGCCAGAGTCACCTAGCTAGCACTTTCAAAAGTAGAGGTGGTGAACGAGGGAAGACCAAGTAGAAAATTACATTGGAGAAAGCACACTTTGGGGTGTATTTTTCTGTTAATTCAATTCCACTTCAAATAAGAAATTGTGGTTTCTTCTATATTAAGGTCAGGTGTTTGACAGTAGAATCTCTTCTGCTCCAGGGAGGTATAATTCATTTTCTTTCCATTTTGTCATGTCCTACAGATGTGGTTATAGTTTTCTGCTTGTCATACACATAGTCCTGAGAAGAGAGTTAATAGCTTGGAAAATACAAGTTATTTTGTATATGTTTTATTTTACCAACCTTTTAGAAACACTACCTTTTTTCTACCCCCCTTTGTTGTTAATTTGAAAATTGTTATATCTCTCCCCTTTATCCAAAGGTGGATCTGGTTTTGAACTTAAGCTAAAAAAGGGTACAGTCCAGTATACCTGGTGAAGTAAAGTCAAAAATAAAGGGGTCTAATTTATACAAAAATAGTCATCCCAATACTTATGGTAATAAAGAACTGGAAACAGAGTAGATACCCATCATTTGGAGCATAGCTGAACAAATTATATAACATTTTAAATCACTTTTCAAACCTTAAGGCACTGTAGAAATACTTGCTGAAATAAAAACAAACAAACAAACAACACCGTAATGTAAATGGAAAGAACACTAAAAGAAACCTGAATTCTAGGTAACTATGAAAACCAGTATTGGTGCTGAGGAACAAAGAGTGGAATTTACCTTTCTTCTCTCAGTAGAGAAGATGGGGAAGAGGGGAGTAGGTTGTTAATGGGAATCGAATGTGACATACATCATAGAGGTGGCCTCTGAATTAGAGTCCATTTCCAGCTAGGAGAGAGAACAGGGTTTATTCAGAAATGATTGTGATATTGGGGGGATAAAAAGTACTAGTAAAACTTTTAAAAATGCACAGCCCCAAAGTGTTTTTGAGAAAGTGGTCCTGTTTACGTGAAATTTTTGTTTTGATGCAGGAGGCACTTTAAAAAAAAAAAAAGAGTTATGACCTGCTATTCATTGCAGCCCCTCAGTGAGAATTCAGGCAGTGGAGCTGGGCTACTGGTTTTTTTTTTTTTTGTTTGAATCCATAAATAGATAGCTGCCTTAGCAGCAGCAAATGCTACTCAGCCAGTAGTTTGAAGTCACGTTGCTCCATTTAAATTAGCCCTAAAAAAATTCCAAGGGGACCGTCGCTGTCGAACACACAGCAAGTAATGTGACCTATCATTAAATTTATAATTTTTTTTTCTGAGATGAGAGCACCTTATATGGCTGTTTTCCTTGCAAAAAATACATCCTCTTCTTTCAGTTTGTCTAGAAATTCTACTTGTGAAAGAGAAGAGAGAGAGTACAGCTAACACTTGGCTATGTTTCAGGTGGAGGCCAAACTGATTGACAAATTGGATAGCTTGATGTCAGAAGGCAAAGGTGATGAAACTTACCGTGAGCTCTTCAACAGCATGTGAGTAATAAATGTATCTCATCTTCATTTCCTTCAGTGGTGTTGGTGCAAGAGATAGGTGACTCAGCCTCAGTGTGGACGAGAACTACACAAACAGCTTTGGGCTCCCAGGAGTGCTTTGTCTTTTTGAAGTGTGAAATAAAGGATAATTGCCTAACTCCGGCAAACGGCTCTTATTATGTCGATGATTAGACCTGTCTCTTTATTTTCATCTGTGATTGGGACAGGTTGCATGTGTTACATAACAAGATTCTCTCTTTTCATGCCTAGTGGTTTAAAAATCAGGAAATGTGGTGATGACTTTGAGTGGAAATGATAGGGGGAGGGGAAATGTGAGGAATCATTAAGTTAGCGGATGATGCTTTTCAATCAAAGCAAAGTATGAGTTGCTTAGCTCCTGTGGAATTAACATGATTTGCATCTGTCCTTAAAAATGAAACACTTGTTGATTCCATTCTACAGATATCTCGTTGGGGCCGATTGCTCAGTGATTATGAATTGCTTATTAAGATTTTCAGATTAAAATTTCATAGGCATATTTTAATTTAGTCTAAACTCTGTTTTGTATGAAGGCTAGAAAGGAATAGTGGACCCTGCTCTGTAGAGCCTCTAAAGGAACTTTGAGGTTCACACAAGTAGAATTAGTTTCTAGTCCCAGATCTGGAATTATCAATTGATCTACAGTGTTTGAAGTGGTCTGCGTTTGACAGGGTCAAAGTAGATATATTTCATGCTTTGGGAATTTCAGGCTGGTCCTTTATTTTCTCAAAATTTTTCTAGGTATGTGCTTTAAAGGCCCTGGTATGTCTACCTGTCTACCTACATGTCTACCTTTTAGGAAGGATTTCTTCTTTTTTGAAGGAAGCAATTCCCTTATTTGTGGATTGTAAAATGTTGGCACTGTTTTCTGCATTAAGTGCAGAATAATGCAGTTCTAGGCTTTGTAGTTAAAGGAATATACTAATATTTACTCCTAAATAGCTGAAAGGCAAGCACAAAATTCTCAAAACAAGCAAACAAACAAGATATCCACTTATGATCCTTAATTTAGAACAAAGATAGGATGCATTAGATAATTTTGTGAATGACAGAATAGGCCAAAGTTCAGTTTGCATGTGCAATAATTGTTATCAAAGCATAAAGAGAAGTTAGACTGAAACACAAAAAGTGGAGGAGTAACTGAATTGTCTTGGGAAATGATAAAAGAAGTTCTTTGTGCAACATTCTGCACAGCACCATGTTCATGTGATTAATGCCATAATTAAACTCAAACTTTTATTAATAATACACCAAGTACTCATTCATCCTAGTATGCAGGGTATCTGTCTTTCTCTGACAAGAGTTTAGCAAGAATTCTGATTAAAACCTCCTCTAATATAATAAATTGTTTTCTACAACAGCTCTTAGATGGGCTCTTAATTTGGGGTTTGAAAAGAGAACAAAAATGAAAAAGCTTTCAATGAAATGATTCTCTAAAGATTTGTGACTCATTTTTTGGAATGAATTTGTAAGATTAAATGCTTACATATTCCAATAGTGCCTCTGATTTCTTTTATTAAAAAAAAAGCCTGATAGCATGCAATTTGGATGGCTTATGCATAAATATGACTTTGAAATAGAGGATGATCCTTGACATTGGGGAAAAAGTCAGTAATTAAAATATTAAGCCCTCTGCAGTTATGACTCTTTTAAGGTACCTGAAGCATTTTGTTGACATTTTGCCTTTTTTGCATAGTTTCTTAAAAGTGGCAACAATATTCTGCTTTCATGCTTTCATAATTAGCATAGAGGGATAAGCCAACACTTAAGTGATGATTAAACGTCATTTGTACCTGTGGTCAGGAAAGTGAGAAACCCAAACTGAATTCCAGGAAGTGTTCCTTTGGTAAGAGCAACCTTAATGAATTGGTATGATCATAGTGAGTCATCACATAAATTAAGAGTTTAGAAAATACATGAAGTCAGGGTGCACATCCCTAGGTGGTCTTTTTAATTCATGCTTCCTTATGTATTGTTCGGTATTCATCCAAAAGTAGAAAAGCTTTAAGTAACTCATTGCTGCCAGAATATAAAGTTGGATTAGGTGGTAGGTGGAGGGGGAGGCAGAACCTACCTAGCAAGATTACTTTCCTTTTTAAAATGGCATAGATTAAACTCATCAAAGATTTGTTGAAAAAGAATTGATGTGCTTAGAAGAATGACCTTCCAGCAGTGATGTGCCTTTCTTCTCAAGAGCTTAACAATATTTATGTGCACATACACACACACACACACACACGTATGTATGTATATATGTGTGTATGTGTGTGTATGTTTCTATATATACATATATAATACTTCTATGGATCCATTTCTTCACTGATCCATGCGGCATCTCAGGGACATCTGTAAGAATCATTCCAAACATTGATAGTTCATCAGACCATAAACCATCATGATTATGTGACATGCCCAAGTCACTGGTTATCAGGACTCTGCTCTGCTGACATCTATTCCAATTTGCTTTCCATTTTGCTACACTGAATTTCCATCTTCTGTTCAACATATTTCTCTTATGCTAAATGGAGTGCTCTTGGTTTTATGAACTCCAATTGATTAAGAATTGTATAGGGGCTAATGATTTAATGTGAGGCACCGTCTCTGTTGGATATACCCCAGAGTTTTTCCAGGACAAACCTTGATAGCCATAACCAAAATAGCCATTGCCTTCTATTGTTTTGTCCTTCCCCTCTTTTACTGTAGTGTTTTCAATTTAAGATCTATTTCTTGCCTTGCTGAATAGGTTTTGTTTAAGCAGTCACCCAGATTGTAATAACCTGGTAATTTTCATAATGAATCATAAATAGAAAAAATAAAATATTTTATAATAGTTTAAATGTGATTGTTTCAAAGATAATGAACATTTATTTAGAAAAGTTATAGTACTTTCCAAAAGTAGCAGACTGAATTTCTCCATATCTCCCAATTAATATTTCCCCAAGGTAATTTTTCTGTTGACATATCAAGTTAAAAGGACTAAATTTCCAATGTCATTGAACTATTTTCAGTGTAGTTTTCCTAAGTTCTTGCTCCTTGTGATAAAAGCTTCTACAAATAAACAACACAATAAAAAAATGATACTTTAGAAATTACCAGACAGTTCTAGTTCTCAGTGACAAAAGTGTCATAAAATATTGGGAAGAATGGAACAGTGATTTTTTCCTAAATTAAAAAAAAAATAAACTCTTAGCTACCATTTAGGCAAGAAAATGCCACTTAGACATAAGAGTTGTACAGTGTGACCCTTTGGGGCCCCATCCCAAACCTTATAGCATGGCACCTAAGACATGTATGAGCAAGTTAGTCTATAACTGAGATATTTTGCTCTGTCTCCTAAAACCTCCAAGTGTTATAAAGTGGGTCCAAGTGTAACGTAGCATCATCAAGTAGTATTATAATCTCACATGGGAATAGATATCAAACAATTCCTAGGAATTAGATGGGAAAGACCGATTTCTCCTCCCTCGACTTAAAAATCCTCCCCTTCCAACCTACTTTGTATAAAGAAGTCATGATGAGTTAATTTCCTCATTATGAGAAAAGAGCTTAAGAGTCACAGGACCTGGGTTTGAATCCCAACTTTGCCCCTTAATTCCTCTGTAACTTTGGGCAAATCATTTAACTTCTCTAGGCCTCAGTTTCCTCATGTGTGAAATGTGTGAAGAAGTTAAACCAGATGACCCATAAGGTCTTGTCCAGCTTAGATCTAGAATCCTACAATCTAAAGACTCAGATCCTTATTTGAACTCCAATGCTGAATCTTGAGTTAATTATGAAAATATGTTCTACCAAGTTTCTCACTTCTTGGGGCCAGGGTATGTTACCTAACCTCCCTACTTGCTGCACCAGAGAGCTGTGAAGAGTAATGAAATTCATATCTCTAAAACAGAAGCTTTCATGTATTTTTAGAACTCATTACTTTGACTTGAATTCTTTGTTTTTGAAGCCATCAAGTGTGTGGTTGTGCATGGCAGTCATTTCACAGAGCTGTTACATCCTCCCAAATTGATTTGGCAGGCAGATCTTGAATTAGTACATGGTTCAATACTGTTTTGGCATTTCAGTGTGAACAAGGTGCTGTTCAGAGGTTTCTGATAGGGAGTACTGTACATTTAAAATTTTTAAACGCCAGAAACACCAAAAAATCCAAGAGACCTTCCCCCTTGTGTGATTAGTCAGGCTAAGAGCCATCCCTTCCATCCCTTCCATATGCTACTTTCCCTTCACTTAGTCTAACAACATTAAGAGAACAAGCACAGGGTGAACTAACAAAGCATATGCGATTGGATGCAGAAAGAGAAACAGCTAGATAATAAGTCCAGCAGACTGAGCAAAGGAATGCTAAATTCTAAGAAATAAAAATTTAAAAAAAAAAGAACTTGCGAGTGAACATAACCACAATCTGGGATCCAGAAATAAGGCTTCGTCGTTTCTCTTAAAATTCTAGATTTCTTTTATTGAATTCTTTTTTTAAAAAAAAAAAATGATGCCAGGCAAGTCATCTACTTAGTTTTCACTCATATTTAATGTTTCTTCCACATGTTTCTGGTGAAATATAGAAAAAAGAAAAGAAGAAGAGGGCTTTGGAGTAAAATAATCTTCATTATTAGTTTGGAAGGGAGAAAGCCTCCCTGCAGCAGTGGACATAGGCTGTTCACTTTTATCTCTGAGAAAAAGTTCAGTCTGGGAGCGCTAAAAGATCTTGTGGTTGAATTTTTTGTGGGTTGGGGACAAAAACAAAAAACGCAGCTCCTAATTATTATGATTGTTGTTATTTTACATTTATTTAGTGCCTCGACTCCAAGGTGCTTAAAAATAAGGGAAAAATGTAGGAGGAGAAATGTGGTTCAGTACTTGTCATCAATCTGCTTTAACAACCTACATAGAAAATCCTCTGTGATTAATGACTAAATGAATGAAACTGTTGAGTGAGTGCACAGATAGTACAATATGTATTGAGTGGGCAAATGTTAAGTGAAAGGAAAAAACGCAAAACGTCATACCGTCTGTACAAGGATTTTCCTGTAGCAGTTGCATTGCAGTAAAATTGCCTGGATGAAGATGCATTCTACTGAGAGGTAGGAAAACATTTTTATGTGAATAAAACAATATCCTACTGAAAAGAAACTTGGAGCTACTCCTATATTCCATGTGTACCGTGTCCTTTGATTTTCCAAGACGCAAGCTTCTAACAGTCTAAGGGGGACTTGGAAATATCTTTGAGCTGTGAGATGTCTGTGTGTTTTGAAAATCTTATGCATGTTTTTTGACTTGATGACTTGGATAATCTGAAAATCAATTTGCTTTGTCAATGCTTCCTGGATTAGAATTCCACTATTTGGTCCATATCCTAGGTAAGACATTGTTTGCAAATTGTGGTACTTGTGAAATGTTGCAGTGGTTGCTAAGGTATTTAAGGTACTGATGAAGTAAAATGGTTGTCATGGTGACTGATAAAAATAAATGTTGAAATTGCCCTGGGTTCTTTTCTTTTCCAGTCTACTGAAGAAAATTGAACGGGAAACATGGAGGGAGAGTGGCGTATCATTGATCGCCACTGTAACCCGTCTAATGGAGAGGTTATTAGACTACAGGTGAGCTTCTGCACAATGCTTTCCAGAAATCTTGGACCAGGGTTAGGACATCAGATGATTAGACTAGAATAAATATTCCATATGAGTAATCAATTCAAAGGACTGACAATCAGTACATGAGACTTTTTGAACTTAGATAACTGGCTCAAAACCAAGCCAGTGGGAAATTCTTATTGGCCAGTTGTGGGCAAGTCCTAGTAAATGGCAGTCCCCTTCTGAATATCTACTAATCAAGCATCTTTCTGATACATAGAACCACAGATGAAGAATTAAAGTGATTTATGTTGATTTTAATGAATATTATATTACTGTCTCTTCTTTCTAAATAATGGGATTAATTAAGTCTGTCCCTCTTCTTTCTTTCACTATATATTTGTTTTTTAAAGCATTTATTCCTATTAAGATGATTAAGTTGAAGTTAAGTTTTTTAAGTGTCCATTTTATGTAATGATATACTTCCATCGCATTTATATCATTTCCTCTAATACTCTATTTCCCCAGTACTTTTATTATCTCTTAACCTGGAAATGTAATCCTCAGCTCAAAGTTTTGGTATGGAGCTCATAGGTACACCTGAATGGGTCGTATACAGTCATGGCATGCTATAATATAACCTTCCTTCTAGTGGCTGAATGTTTAATTGTATTCCTATCTTCTGTGATTGTATAATCTCAGCTGGCATCTGTTGTTTCATGAAACAAACTGCTTCTGTCTGTACTTGAGACTTCTGACTATTGCATTTTGTTTTAGGGACTGCATGAAAATGGGAGAAGTGGATGGCAAAAAGATTGGCTGTACAGTTAGTCTATTGGTTTGTAAATAATTTTTTTTCTGTATTTATGTCTGATTAATTTTTTGCTAATCGGAGAAATGCTGATGTGTACATTTTCGCTTAGATGTTTCTCAAATGAATTAAAGAGTGACTTTCAGAGAAATTTTGCAAATTACATGTTGGATTCAGTGCTAAAATTAGGTATTCAGCTGTAGCAAAGTGTTCCCACTATAATCTATCTAGGACCAATATCAAACTCTACAATAGAATCTAATAATGACAAAACAAACTTCTTGAGGAATAAATTCTCAATACTATAAAAGCTGAAGCTATTTTAACATTTATAGGACACCTGTTGTTCTCATTGGAGATAGCAAAGTATCCCTCGATTGGATTTTTTTCGCTTCAATGTATGTAGACTTCTGGTGGCCACCCTTCTTCTTTTCATTCCTTTCAGCAAGTTGAATCCATTTCTAGGAAAGAATAATAAGCCTTCTTTTTGCTATCCATTAGCAATTCTGTATTTTAACACAGTAATTTTCAGATTCTTGCTTCTTCACACTTTGCATTCACAAAGCAGCCATTGTTAGCTTTCAGATTATAAATATCTCCCAGTATTTGTTACTACTTTGTACATTTCCTAATTGCATATAGAACTACCATGCCATTTCTAAGAGTCCATTTTGAAGAATAATGCAGTACTTGTCTTGAAATAATAATAATTATGTAGTAAATTGTGCTTTGAAAATCAAGTTTTTTTAATGCACCAAAACTGTAATTTTATTATAGTTTGTTTCAAGGATAAGAACTTATTACCCAATTGCCAGCTAGCCTTCAAGACAAGCTAAGGCAGTAATTACATAGCAAATGCTGTGTAACTATCTTTTAAATATATTGGTTGTCTTTGTAGATTAAAATAATGACCATACATTTAGAGGTTACCTTTTCAAGCATCCCCATAGTGTGGATTAATACTCTAGACAAATATTCACTCCAGTGTGGAATGAAGCAAGGTGTTACTACTATCAATCAATCAACAAATATTTATTAAGCGCCTACTATATTAGGTGCTTGAGGATACAAGTTACAAAGAATGAAATAATCCCTGCTTGAAATGAACTTTCTTTTGAGTTTGTACTACCTTTTATATATCTTCTAATTTTTTTATTCTCTTCCTGGCATCTCACTGTCTAGTCTAAGTCCTATCATTACCACTCAGATATTTGCTTTGTGACCTTGAATTCTGTCCAGTCCATAGCTTCTCTCATTTGGCTTCAACTTTAAATCATATCATGCCCCCTTCAGCACCATTTCATTTTACTTCATAGCATTCACATCCCCTCTGTTATTAAGAAGACTTTGTTATTGCAGCTTATTGCTTTTGTATCTCAGATATGCATTTTCTCTCTTCCTTTACCCTCATTCAGCCTCACCCTTATTAGCATCCCCTCAAACACACATATAACGCAAGACCCTGCTACTCTGTCGTTGCTCCTGAGAATTATCAACCTTATTATCTACCCCTTACTTCATATTTATGCACCTAGAGACAGTGGATAGAGCACTGGACATGGATTCAAGAAGATGAGTTCAAATCCAGCCCCAGACACTACCTTTCTGTATAACCCTGTGCAAGTCACTTAACCACTGTCTTCCTCAGTTTCCTCTTCTATAAAATGAAGATAATAATAGCACTTATCTATTAGAGTTGTTATAAAGATAAAACAAGATACTATTTGTAAAGTCCTTTGCAAATCTCAAAATGCTACATGAATGTTAGCTATTATTATTATTTTGTCAACACACATTAAGTCTCTTCATTCATTGGTATTGCCAGATATTCCACTCAGCTGCTGATGACTTCTCAAGTTCATATTTTATATTCCTTCCCTCACAAGCCTTAATTTTTTTTTTTTGAGGCAATCAGGATAAAGTGACTTGTCCAGAGACACATAGCTAGTAAGTGTCTGAGGACAGTTTTCAACTCAGGTCCTCCTGACTCCAGGGCTAATGCTCTACCCACTGCATCACCTAGCTGCCCCAAGCCATGCTCCTTTTTAAAATTTACTTTTAATTAATTTATTTTTTATTCTGAATTTTAAACACCAGGAAAGAGCATCTTAGCATACACGGAACAGAAAAAGATGGATATACATTAACTTGCAAATTGTCATTTTATACACTTGCTGTTATACAACAATAAATTCCCCGTCACTTTCAAAACTGTTCTTTCCATCTGTTCTTCCCTCTGAATTTCCTTCAGTCCTCCCTTATATAGTCTTTAAAACATCCCACAGCCCTCCCCCTTTTTGTATCACCATTACTGATTCCACCTCCCCTCCCCAACTCTTCTATTAAAAAACCCAGGAGGAAAAAAAAGAAAAACTTTATTTCTTTCCAGAAGGTAGAAGGCAGGGCAGTTGAGGTTAAGTGACTTGCTTAAGGTCATACAGCTAGTAAATGTGTCAAGTGTCTGAATCTGGATTTGAACTCAGGTCTTCCTGACTCCAGGGCCAGTGCTCTACTCATTGTGCCACCTAGCTGTCCCTAAGAAAAACCTTTTCAAGGAACAAGCATAGTCAAGTAAAATGAATCCACAATGGTGACCCTGCCCAAAAAAATGTACACCTGCTTTGGAAACTTTAGTTCATTACCTTTTCATCAAGAGGTAGCCAACAGGCTTCATCATATGACCTTCAGACACATTTGATTATTGCACTGAGGAGAGTTCTTCATTTCTCTCAAAATTGTTGTTAGATTTGTTTGTTTGTTGTTGTTTACACACCTGTTTTCCTTGTATAAATATTTCTTCTCATTCTGCTCATTCCAGTCCACTCCACGTCAATTCATACAACCCTGGATTCTGTGGAATTATATTGCCATGTCTTATCGTGCCACAAAATTCCATCACATTTAAATTCCAAGTCAATAAGAATTTATTAAGGCTTACTATGTGTCAGGCACTTTACTGCACACCAGCCAAAATATGGCCAGCCTGTTGACAGGTACCACCTCATATTCTTGTCCCTGCTTTTTCTTTTATTTTAACACACACACACACACACACACACACACACACACACACACTCACTCACTCTCCCTTTCAGGATTAGGAAATAGATTTTGCTTACAGCTATCTTCTTGGTATTGTCTTCCCAATTCCTCTGTTTCCCAGAATTTACACCAAACTGTGTGTGCATATTCTACCTTGCTTTGTCCATTTCAGATGAATGAGGTTCATCTAATGCTCATTCCCCTTGTCCTTTACCTCCAAGTTTGACTATTCTCATACACCGCAGTTATGAAAAATAACAAGTTCCACCTCCTTTTTCCTCCTTTAAATACTGCTTTATTGCTTTTGTCCTCTCTTTTCTTTCTCCTTTCCAAACCCTTAGAAAAGGACCTCTTCAGTCTTTAACTCCCTTAATATCCTTTGAGGACATTAAGATTCCTAAGAGACACTTATTTCTCCCTATTCCCTCGTTAGAATGTGAACACTACATCATCATATAGACCTTTCTAGATGATCAAATAAATTTACCTTAGTAGATTTTTCCTGATTCTTGTGCTCCTATCTCATAGTTTTTGTTCATCTCTAGTCTTTTCATCAGAAATACTTAAAAATCTTCTCTTCCATTAAAGATCCATTCCTTCCTTTCTCCCCACCCCTCCCCCTGCCCCCATATGATTATACTCAGTTTTATAGAGTAAATTATTCTTGATTGTAAATATATACCTTTTGCCTTTTGGAATTTTTATTCCAAGATCTCTCATTTAGAGGAGAGGCTGCCAGGTCTTGTGTGATATTGACTGTGGTTCTTTAGTACTTGAACTTCTTTTGGGAGGCTTATAGTATTTTTTCTGTGACATGGGAGCTCAGGATTTTGGCTACAAGATTACCAGGACTTTTCTTCTTGAATTTTTTATTTTAGGAGATTAATGATGGATTTTTTTTCTATCTTCCTTCGCCCTCTGGTTCTAACATATCTTAGCTATTTTCATTTTTAATTTCTTGAAATACAGTGTCCAGGCTTTTTAAAAATGGGTTTTTTAGGAAGTCCAGTGATTTTTAAATTGTTTTTCTTTGACCTAGTTTCCAGGTCTCCACTGTTGTTATGAAGTTATTCTCCCCTGTCCTTTTTTTTGGCGGGGGGCAGGGGGCATTTCTAGGTCTATAGTAATTGGTATAATGGTAGGTGGGGTTTTTTGTTGTTGTGGTGGTTGTTGTTTATTCATCCCTCCAGCTTCAGACCTTGAATTGGAACTTTACACAAAGGTCAAACTCTACTGTCGGCTGGGTTTCGGTGGAGTGATATTCTCTGATTGGTCTTTTATTGGGTCCCCTGAGTTCCTGTGCTGAACTCCACCTCCTGATGTTAGGCCCCAGGGGTTCTTTGAAGTTCAGAGCCCTGGATCTTCAGGACCTTTTCTGGCATCTCTGGGCAGGATGTTAGGGATTTAGCAGCCCCTCGATGTCTTGGCTCTCCTAGTCTGAGCTCTGCGGCATCTTCACTGGTACCTCCTATTCCCCGTGGTTTCCAGAGTTCCCACAGTAGGGCTTTCTGACCACACTGAGGATTTGGGGGATGAGGGTAACAGGGAGAATCCCACTCTTGTTGACTCTGTACCTATAGCCCTGAAGGCTACACATCTCTGGCTGATAGCACTGGGAAGCTGCTGCTGGCTTCTTTACCCGCACTGACACTAACCCCCTTTCCTACTTGCCCATGTGATTCTAAATTTTTTTTGGTACAGTTTCAGGGTAGTAGAAATAACTTAGGGCAACAAGGTGGCTCAATGCATAGATTACTGGGCTTGGAATCAGGAAGACTCATCTTCATAAGTTCAAATCTGGCCTCAGACACTTACTAGCTGTGTGAGCCAGGGCAAGTCATTTAACCCTATTTGCCTCAGTTCCTCATCTGTAAAGTGAGCTGGAGAAGGAAATGGCAAACCACTGTAATAGCTTTGCCAAGAAGATCTCAAAAGGAGTCATGAAGAGTCAGACACAATTGAAACACTGCACAACAACCAGAAGAAACAACTTAATTAAGCTTCTCTTTAGATTTCTTCATCAATGGTCTGGTGAGAGTGTTTGCTGGAATAGGCGTATACGAGACCAGCACCCTGCCTCCCGTTCAGGCCCTTTTGCCTTTTCCTTATCTTTTGCTGCCTAATCATCCATATCTTGACCCTTTCCCAGTGACTCTCTCTTTGGCCCTTTTCTCTTCATATTCTTTCTCCCTTGGTGTCATCACCTCCCATTGACTCAAGTAGCACCTCTGTACAGAGAGCTCCAAGGTACAATGGAAAGAGCACTGGTTCTGAAGTTAGAGGACCCGAGCTGCAATCCCCCCTCTGATGATCACTGCCTGGGTAAAGTTGGGCAAGTCACTTAACTTCCTAGATCTTGGTTTCTTCTTCTTCAAAATGAGTGGTTTGATGAGATTGCTTAAATAGTGCCTTCTGACTTTAAATATGTGGACCTGTGGTCCTATGATTCTGTGATACAGACGTATTCTCTCTACTGAGCCCCAGCACTACATTTCCAACTGCATATCCTGTAGACATCTCCATTCAAAATAGAGCTCATTCTCTTTCACACCATCACTTAGTCCCTGTTAACCATCTCTGCTCCTCCCATATCTATTCAGTTACAAAGTGCTGTGGATCCTACCTCCATAACATCTCTTGTATCCCTCCCTTTCTGTTGACTTATAGGGCCACTGTTCGAATCAGCCCTTCATCATTTTTTTCCTTAACTACTGCAATAGTAGTATCTTAATTGGTCTTTCTGTCTTAAGTAGCTAGGCACTAGAATGCCTCTCCCCTACTTAAGGGAAGAATAAGGAGGAATAGAGAATAAGCATTTATATGGTAGCTACTTCATGCCAGGCCCAGTGCTTAAGTACTTTGCAATTATTTCATTTAATCTTGAGGTAAACAGAAGTTAAATGACTTGCCTCAGCTCACACAGTGTCCAAGGCTAGATTTGAACTCAGGTCTTCCTGCTTCCAGACCTGGTGCTCTATCCCCTCCACCTCAAAAAAAATTAAGTGTCTTCCTGCCTTGTAAGATAAAAGATAAAATGTCAACTCCTCGGGCGCCTCCCCCGACCCATTTAAAGCCCTTCACAGTCTGGTTCCACCTTGCTTTCCATGCTTGTGCATTATCCTCCTTTAGGTAGTCGTCATTTCAGCCAAACAGGCCTACTTGCCAGTCCTTGTACGTGATATTTCATCTCCAGCCCCTGTAGTTATATTCAGTCTATCCCCCATGCCCAGAATTCATACCTTTGTCACCTCAGATTTTTGAATCCCTCATTTTCTTGAATGTTCAGCTCATGTGCCGCCTCCAACATGAGGCCTTTTGTGATCACCTCGGCTGCTAGTGACCTACTCTATACGCTTTCTGTGTATTTTTCTTTGTTTAGCTTTATGTATATTTGTATGTGTTTAGCTTCTCCCTCACACCCTCATTCTTTCTCCACTATATTAGAATGTAAGGTACTTAAGGGTTGAGATTGGTTTGTTATTTCTTTGTATCCCCAACACCTATCACAGTCCCTGGTATGAAGTAAGTGCTTACTAAATGTTTATTGATTGAATCTGTGGATCATATATTGATTAAGCACATATAATTTTCATGGGGTAGTATCAGGCATAGTGAACAGGCAAAAGATACTCATATTTTCAAAGCAATTATTGTTTCAGGCTAATATAAGAGAATCTATAATTAAAGGCCCTAATATGTCACTCCTAGGCTGACCTTTTAATTTTTATACCATATGGAAAGATCTTGATGTTTTTTAACTGCAATATGATTAATGTTGTCTCCTCTTTTTGATCCATTTTGATTAATCCTTTGGAAGGATAATTTCGAAAGTATTTGTTTTAAGAAAGTTCCCATTTGTCTTGTGAAAAATCATGAGTTAAACTCCAACATTAAGTTAATAATGTGCATAATTTTTGACATGACTAACACTAGAAAATATAATTATTGTTTTGTTCTATGTGTCATGAGCATGTTTGCCAGACACATGCAAAAGATTCCTGTCTACTGACAGTAATAATAAAATGTTTTCAAAAGAAACACTTTTCCTTCACAGGAAAAAGGCTTTTTTTGTTCTCAAAGAATGCTCTTTCTTATAAGCAAGCTATTAGAGCAAATCATCCTTTGATAATTTCAAAAACCCTGCTGTGCTGCTGCTAGACACTGTGTTTATGGTACAACAATTCTAGATAATTAAAATGATTTTTGGTTAATTTAAGAGAGAGGGCTATGAATAGCATTGTTTACTGAATTTTTTCTTTAAATGCCATCATCTACAAGAAAGAAAAGGTACGAAGGATAAATGAAGTATCTTTGGATGTGGTCAAAATGGAACATTTGCATTCTCTGATCTCTTCATCATATTTCTAGTGTATCCTAAGTAGATTACTCCCCAGATAAGGAGAGGGATACTTTTAGACAAGTGGAGAGAAAATAAATTAAAATCACTGGATAAAGTTGGCTACAAACTTGCTATAGTCTAGGCAGTATGTGGGGGGAAGCGATTCACATTTCTGATGCCCCAATGCCAATGAGGCATTGATGGGATTTAGAAGAGGTGTAATTGGGATTTAGCCCCAGGTCTGCTACAAATTGGCTACAGCACCTTTAAGAAAGTCACTTTACCACTCTGGCCCTCAGTTTCCTTATTTGTAATATGAGAAGAGTGGATTATAGCAGGGATTCTTAATCTGCTTTTTGTGGCACAGACCCTTTGATAGTGTGATGAACCCTATGTTCCCATTTTCAGAATACTGTTTGTTGCCTACATTTAACTGAATGAGATGCTAAATTTCTGTTATGGGCTAGTGAATATAAAGATGCAAGGGTTTTTGGTTTTGTTTTTTCCCATGCCAGTTGAAGGACCCACTAGAATCTCCCTACTGACTCCTTTGGGGGCTGTGGACCAAAGGTTAAGAATCCCTAGGATAATCTCCCCATTGAAATATTGGCTCATTGCAAGTAGGAGTTGTTTAATTCCTTGTACTGGAAGTCCACAATGCCTACCACAGTTCCTGGTACATAGTAGGTGCTTAATGAATGTGTTGATTGATTTAATTCCCCTTGAAGCTCTGATGTTTGTTTGCTTTTTGTTTCTACTTAAAACATGTTCTTTGACCTAAAATATGTCACTCAGAAGCTCTTGCTGCCCAACTGTAGTCCACAATCTGACCCTGATGCTCATTTTTCTCAGCTACAATTTGATGTTTATGTCTTCACCCCCTAAAAAAGTATAAATAAAGAAAGGATGCTTAAGTTCCTTAAGAATCAGTGAGAATGATGGCCTACTCAGTAAAGTACATTAAACACAGGATTTAAAGTATGGTGTTCCTCTTAGAATAAGTCTTCATTTTTCAAATTTCCTAAGCTCAACTAGTAGCTCTTTTAATATTGTGAATGGGTAGATGTACTCACATTATAGACACAACTTACTCTGGTCTCAGTCCAGAAATAAATTAGTTGTGTGGAGCTCAGAATAAATTTTCCCATAGCAATCATGTCATAACTCTTGGTTCAGTGTTCTCTCTATCCTACAAAAAAAATCAATCCATAATCTATTTGAAATATATATGTGTATATATATATATGTACATATATATATACACATACATATATATGCATGTATGTATGTATACTTATATACATATATGCATTTATCTATATCTGTCTATTAAGTATTTAATCTATGTATCCATCCATCCATTTACCCCATATAAGCTGTGCATGGCCAGGTGCGCACACAAACACAATTTATCAGATCCATGGTTTCATTGCTATAGAGAAACTCTCTCTACTAGATACAGATCTGTAAATAACTCATAACATACAGTCTTAGAGAATGGCCAGTGGCCCTGGAATGTAATACTTTATTAAAAGAATGTTTAACTGAAGTAAATTGGATTGGTGCTCCCTGAAATGTTCCAATGCTAAATCATGGTATAGGGGTGACCCAGAGTTGTTAGAGGCAATGACAGGAGAGCCCAAGCTCTAGCCATCCTACAATGGATAAACTCAACTGTCTGTCTTTCATCAGAGGACCAGACTAGCCAAGTTCAATAAGGCTATCATGATACTGGCCACAGGGTGGTGAATTCTGGGATCACAGCAACTCTAGAAGGCCGTCTGTTAAATTGTAAAAAGGCCTTGTGATCTGCCTAGAAAATGAATTTTTGTAATACAATAGGAGCTACCACTGGTTCTCTGGAATAAAGATACAGTGTCCCAAAAGTCTTAGTGCTGTCTTAAGATATTAAAGTTTAGTGAGGAAACAGAGATGATGAAACTTCTTTGCTTCTGTGTTTCTCCCCTCCTCTTTCTATTTTTCATTGAAATCCTATAAGAAAATCCAAGGTTCATAATGGTGATAATTCTGAGTCATTGGGATATGTAAATTGTAAACACATTAACATTTCAAAGGAAAACCAGATGGGGGCATCACAGACTTTTTTTTTTCCCTGCATGAACTAGAATAGATAAGAGAAGCTCTGAGGAGGGGAATAAGGTGAGACTGAGCACCAGCACTAAGGCCAAATAAGTAAGTATGTATCTTGGGAGAAAGGGAGGAGAGGAGCAAGGTGAGAGGACTTTTTTTTCCTCCTCTTCCCTCCTGGAAGGGGGCTTTTAAATCACTGAGTTCAACCCCTTCATTTGAGAGATGAAACTGGCACCCTGAGAAATTCAGTGACTGGAGCTTCCTTCCTTGCTGCTTCTGGGCTGAATGGCGCTGATGAAGCAGGCCTTCCTTGGGGCAAGAGAAAAGCCAAAATGGAAAGGGTTTATGAGAGGTTTATGGAGGAGGGCTTGGGGCTACAGTATAAGACAGCAGCAGGCTGTGAGGGAAGGAGAGGGAAATTCTGTACAGTAATAGCAAAGTCACTTGGTTTCTGAGCTTTGTTTCCTCATTTGTAAAATTGGAGAACAGAGGTGGGATAGTACAGAGATTTGTGAACTAGATGACCTTTAATATCCCTTTCAAATAAAAAAATCTCATTATCCTCACTAGGAGAGAAGGGGAGCTTCTGTGACCAGCAAGCCTTCTAATTTAGGTGATCCTTTTCATATATAAAGGACATTTGTAAGTCAAGCACTACATGTATAATATTTTTAGATAAATAAAACAGAGCTTTTAGTAAATAGTTAAAAGGCTGCAGGGAAGCTAGATAAGGACCAGATGCATTTTAAAAAGCCTTTTGTTAAATTATTTATAACTTAATATTGAACTATATAACTAAATTTTATTAACTTTTTATAATAAATTATTTTCAGTCCTTAAAAAACTATAACTTCACTCACTCCTTCTAATCCTCTGTCATGATTCTTTGTGTCTTCATTCTCATTTACATTTACTGTTATCAGAGCCTCATATATTTTTATAAACAAATAAAATATTTGTTTTATGAATCAAATCCCTATTGATTCATGTGTAGGACAAGTGTTTTAAACATAAACCAAAAATACTTAGCATCTGTCATTAGTAACCTAGAGTAGGAGCTTACTCATCATAAAATGGTCTCTTCCATCTGTCTTCCACCACATGGTTTTTCAGAAAACATAACAGGTTCACATTTTGTCTATCACAATACCATTTTTTATTTCTTAGATAACTTTTTAAAATAAATCTAAAATTTAATGATACAATTGTATGTACTGGCATTTTGCAAAATGACCATACATTTATATAATTACATATTCATATATATTTATTCATAAAATTCCATTAATAAAACGTATTGTTGTTCAGTCTTCAGTCATGTCCGATTCTTCATGATTCTGTCGACCATACTGTCCACAGAGTTTTCTTGGCAAAGTTACTGGAATGGTTTGCCATTTCCTTCTCCAATAAAATGTATAGCATTTTATAAACCATTTTGGTGTGGAAAAGCCATAAATAAATAACCATTATGTTAAATCTGTTACAGTCCTGGTTATTTCCAACCATAGAGTCAATAAGCAGCTTTCTCTGTGCCAGGCGTAGTGCTAAGCTCTAGGGATACAAAGAAATGCAAAAACATAGCTCTTTCCCTCAAGAAGTTCACATTCTAATGTGGGAGACAATATGCAAACAACTATATACATACAAGAGATATGCTAAGTAAGATGGGAGTAGCCCTGGGGAGGGGGAGGATACCAGGAAAGGTCCCCTAAAGAAGATGGGATTTGATCTAAGCCTTGAAGGAAGCCATACAATCCAGGAGGTGTAAATGAGGAGCTATAACTTTTCAGGAATGAGTGACAGGAACCAAAAAGGCAAGGAGTCAGGAGATGTCTTATTCGCTGTATGGCGATTGTTCATTGATGATTAAAAATGCATGGTGGCTTAGGGAATAGAGGGCCAGAGTTAAGGTCAGAAAAACTTGGCTTTAAGCCCTGCCTCTAATAAATGGGGAAGTCATTCAATCCTTGTAAGTGGCCCAGTTAACTATGATTATAATTTATAGGTAAGTTGATGATCTGCATTAGTGTAGTGAATTTCAATGCTGGAAATTCACCACTGATAAGATCTAGATTAGGTCTAGACCTAACCCCAACCGCCAAAAATGCAAATAGAAAAAAAATAGAATAAAGAGAAATTTAAGTAATAATGCTTAAAATGTCCCATCTTAGTCACTAATAAAAGGGGGTACCACCACTCTCCCCATAGCTATCAATATTTTCCTTTATTGAGATGGGTTTAAAAAAGAGGCAGTTCTTAAATTTCACCAGAGAACTACAGAAGAGTACTAGGCTGATAACTTTTTGATCTTAACACAGCTTTCTATGCTTACGCTCTTGCTACAGAACTTTTACAAAACTGAGTTGAACAAAGAAGAGATGTATATACGCTACATTCATAAACTCTACGATCTGCATCTGAAAGCACAAAATTTCACAGGTAACTTTACCATTTGGGGATTGGGGAAAGTATTGTTAGAAAGAGATTGTTATATTAAAGATGACAAGTACCTACATTCACTTTCATTTTTTTCAATTATTTTTATTTATTTTGTTAAATATTTATTTATTACATGTAGAAAACAATTTAACATTTATCTTTAAAATTTTTGAGTTCTAAATTCTTTCCCTCCAGCCTGCCCCTCAACCCTCCTCTTGAGAAGGCAAGCAATATGATATTGGTTATACCTGTGAAGTCATGCAACTACATTTATTTTCTTAATCCAAAATCAGGACTTGGGATTTCAAAGTAGCATGGCTAACTGGAGATTATAATTCATCGTATATACAGTGCAAGACCCAGTAAATATTGGTTCACAGAAGCAGTATGATAAGGGACCCTATCAACTGTGGGTATGACTGTTTTACAGTATTTGAAAGAGTGAAGGCTCTCTTTCTACCTTCCTGAAATGGTTCAACTTACTACTGTTAGTTAAAATCAGTAGGTTTGGCTATATATTTCATTGATGCTTTTCATTTCACACAAACAAATGCCATTTTTGTTGCAGCTTAGATATTCCTCTCATATTCATTCCGGGGCCTTGTGCCTAGTTTAAATGCCTTCTTGTTTTTAAAAGTGAAAAATCTCAAACATTATCAGAACCTAGGCATTGTTAACACTCAGAAGAGCCTTTTCTCCCATATTGTACTTCTCTCAATTTAAGATTTCTGACTTGGTAAGGAAACCTCAGTAAGAGTGTGCTTGCATGCAAACAATACAAATGAGTATAAAGCTGCTTTGGGAGGACTTCTGGCACAGTCATCCTAAGCCTAGCTATTAGATTGTAGAAATAATTGACCAGACACAAGCAAGAGGTAGAAAAGAAGGTTTACTTAGCTTGTAAGGATGAAGTTGTCAAACAGAGGGCAAGAATGTATGCTGATAGTTCTGGTTGAGTGCCTGGTCCTTCTTCTTCCCAGGGGTTATTTCTGACAAACAGCAGATCTAGACCTTGAGGAGTGAGGAAGCACTGGCCTACTCTGGGCTTTTTTCTATGCTTATGGGGACCTCAGGGGTCAGCCTATCACCAGTGCAAAGTCTTCCATTATGCATAAAACAAAACCACTTTTATTCTCTAGCTGCCTCCCAGTTGGAGGCTACCAGCCCTCATTCCTATGTGGCATGAAATCTTAGCTGTTCCACAGGGCTTTCTCCCTCCATTACAGTGCATCTAGGCCTAGGCATAGCCTACTACTCAGAAGTTGTTTGGATGAACGGGCTGATGAATCTCACAATTTCTCTACCTTCTCAACTCCAGTAGCCTCCATGTCTGCTCTAATTCAGACACATGCAGGCATGGTCATTCTATAGAGCTTCAATTGTAACCATACCATCTCTCAAGATCACTAACTCTGAGATTCTCCTCTTCACCTGGAATCATCCCAATTCACAGGAATCCTGCTCTTACTCTCACCATGACCTCCATTCCTGACTTCTCCCTATTCCCTTAGTCATGTCTGTACTCTCATGTATTGCCTCAATACCCACTCTTGACCACGTCTGTGGTTAACCACTTCGGTGATTTACTAGCAGCTACTGTAAAATCTCTTTCCTCATTTGACCTTTTGCCATTTCTAAACTGCCAATGGACACCCAGAATAAGCCCTACCAGATGATTTCTTTGCTCTCCCCAAGCCATTAAGCTTCCCTAGCAAAGCCAAAAAATCATGCTGACAACTCATGTAAATTTATGCTGCATAACGTTATTGGAGTTTCACCGGTTGACAGTCCTCTTCGACACTGATTGACTCCCTGTCTCATTCTTCATAGTGACTGTTTTGTACCTTTTCCCCTCTCTCAGTATCTCCCTCTCCTTCCACCACACAGAGCAAATGACCTAAAGCTCCTGCCTCCTACTGCACTGAGGTGTAGTACTGGAGTCTAGAAGAAATTTTAGGAATGGATTTTGGAATAAGCCATGTGGTGATGTTGCTTGAGCCTGTGGGAGCTTATGTAAACAGTAAAGGACAGAGCCTAGAATCAAGTCTTGGAAAACATCCATACTTTTGTACAGGAGGTTGAGGATGAAATATCAAAGGAGGCAGTCAGAAAAACAGAGGAGAAATAGATTCACAGGATCTAAAAGATGGGGAGAGAGGGAAGGGGAGAAAGAAGGTGGAAGGGAGAGGAGGTCAAGTAGGACGAGAATTGTGAAAAAGCCATCAACTTCAGCAGTTAAGAGATTGTTAGTAATCTTAGAGGAAGCAGCCTCAGGAGGTCTGGAAGTGAGGTTATTGTGGTATGAGTGCAAAGTGAGGAATTCAAGGCAGCAAATGTTGATGGCATGAGAACAGCGTTGGAAAGGTGAGTCACAGAGATAACACAGGCTTGAGGATCAACAAGGTTTGAGCAGTATTAAGACAAAGGGTAGAGGGAAAGATAAAAAGGGTAGAAAACAGTATAGAATTGAACTGTTAAACTCTAAAGTCAAGACCGTAAAGGGAGGGCAATGAGGGAAAGCAATGAGGCCACAGCAGGGGTTATGGGATAGAAGAATGTGAGGAAGGATGAATATACATTTAGGAGGAATAAGGCAGAGGAAGAGATGGAAGAATAAGCATTTGTATTCAGAGAGGAAAATAATTTAGGATCATGGAAATAGCATGGTTTGCGGGGTTTCAAAGTCTTCGTGTATTACCATCCCTTTGGGTGGCTAAAGTGAAATGTAGGCTGACTTACTGAGAGGCCACAGTGTTCCAGGAGACATCAAGGTGTCAAGTTCAAGGACAGGGGGTGGGGCAGAATGGAAGATTTTGAGCTTTCTCTATGAGAAAGGGGAAGAGTGACTAGGGAATTGGTAGCTTCTAGCAACAAGGATCTTGATGGGTGATACAGACAGATGGAGTGAACCTCAGCAGAGGAGATATTACAGAGTGACAGAAGGCCTGGAGGTAGCAATGAGTAGTCAGGAGTCTACTGACTCCAGTTCCTGGACAAGTGGGTAGAGAATATGCAAGAAGCAACATCATGTACTGAAGGGGTTGGCCAGAGATAAAGTGCCTCTGGAAGGGAACCAAGCTTCCATGTGTGTAAGAAGAAGGAAAGAATGAAGAGAAATGAATCTAGCATGAAAGGAAGCTTCACCATAGTGGGGGAAGGATTGAGAGTGCGCAATTTCAGGGACAAGTTGAGAAGGATAGAAACAAGGAAAGGAATGTGTCTGAGCGAAATAGAGATGAGAGAGGGGAATATTATCAAATGGAGGGAGGTTTTGCTTGGGCAAACAATGATTGAATCAGGGACGGCCAAAGAGTTGGGAATTTGTTAGTTATAGGATTAGGAAAGTACCAATTGACTTCCCAATCCTAAGTCCCATAATGATGAAAGGCAGCATCTATTCTGGGGAGCAGGGATATTAGGGTAGGCATCTTGGATGGTATCTGGTGGTTGGACTCCTGTCCTCCCCACACACCTTGCAATCATACTTGGTACCAATTCCTTTACTTCATCCTAAAATGACAGGGAACAATGTACACCCAGGAGATACCCTGTACATAGAGCGTGTACTTGGCTCCCATTCAGGCCTGGTATCCTGACAGTGATTCTGGAATCCCAACAGTAAGGGACTTTGTGTTGTGTCTGGGGTCCCATTGATGGAGTCTGACAGTGAAAAGTGAATTCAATATTTGCAAAAGCCAGGGCCATTTTTTTTTTCAGTGACTCAGGACAGAGTTAGTACTACCTGCTATAACATGATAGTAGCTTTTGTGTCAAGGAAGCTTCCAGTTTTCAAGAGAGGCTGGGCCCCTGGGTCCAGTGATGGCAAAGGGTTGAGCAGTTTTGGGGGCAGGGTCCTTAGTGTCTGCTTTAGACCCCACCTTTCTGGGCTCTATGTGTTGAGGAGAGCTAAGAGTTTTTGTTTTTTTTTTTTATGTTCTTAGTAATGGCAGGTGGTACTTAATGACCTAGAGCCTAGTAGATTCTATCATCATGGGCCCAAGAAGCTACCTTAAAGAGTATTCCAGTCCCTGAATTTCACCCCTTCCTCCTAACAGTCCTTGTTGAGATTCCTGGTCCAGTTGGAATTCTAACACATATTTCTCTGAAAATACTAAGGGGCCTCAAGGACAAGGACTGTCATTTTTTTGTCTTAGTATATTTAGCCTTTAGCAGAGTCTTCCATATAATAGGCAATAGATGAATGCTTGTTGAATTGTGCTATATGTGGTGGTTTTTATGGTGGGTTCTAATGGTATACTGCCATACATATTATGGGTTAAATTGGCTTTTGTGGGCTGGCCTGGAAATAAAATTACTATTTATAACCAAAAAGGTACATTTTGAGTTCTAAACATCTGATTTACATAATATTTTTGCAACTAATTCATTAGTTGAGGACTATTTGGATTTGGGAATTGTTCAGTTAGCGAAACAGCAAAGTATGTATGTGGACACATTTTTTCTTTTAAAGCTTGTAGATTGAAAAAGAGAACCAAAGTCCATTTATTCCAGCTAGGTAATAGAGACATTTTGTTTCCCAAAAAGGAAGCCTACATATGTCTCTTTCTATTCTAGAAACAGATCAGTCTTTTCCTTAAATATGTTTACCCAATTTGCACTTATGATTTCATGTTCCTCAAGGAATAGGTTATTTTTTTCAAATAATATTTTATTCTTCAGTCTTTAACATATGTTGTAATTCATGTCCTCATTCTTTTGTATCCATGGGGAAAGTAAAACTAACAAAAAAAACTTTCTTTTATGGGAGTTTTTTGTGTTTAAATGGGATAAAAGTTTTTCAGCTCTTTATGAGTTCCTTACTTTCTAATTGAACTTCACCATTCTCATCTCTTCATTGATCATCACATCTGGGAGGTTCGCACAGTTCCCATGTTGGTCAGATGATGAGGATCCACATGTTGCCCCCCTTGTTATCCAGAGCTGCCACCCTAGCCAGTCCAGCCTACATAGTAGTACTCCATGCCCCAGCAATTCCCCCTCCCACAGAGTCTGAGCCTTCCAAGGGACCTCTCAGGTTATCTATTTCATTTCATAGCTAAAACAAAAGGGTCAAACCAGTGGTCATTTACTTTAAGCCCTGATGATACTTAATGAGGTAGTCCACTTCCCTTTGGGGCAGCTCTAACAGTTAAGAATTTTGACTTTATACTAGGTCTGAATTTGCCTCTCTACCACCCATTCTTGTGTCTCGGCATTGGATATCCTCCATGCCTGCGATGCTCCGCTTTCTTGCCTTCCCCTTCAGCCTCCTTTAGAATTCAGTTCAAATCCCATCTTCTGCAGGGACCTTCTCCGTCTCTCTTTCCCTCCCTTCCTCCCCCTTCTCCCCTGCTCCCAGATGCTAATTAATGCCATCTACATACATAAATAAGTACATACACACACACACACATATATATATATTTGTTCAGTCATGTCTTATTCTTTGTGACCTCCATTTGAGGTTTTCTTGGCAAAGATTCTACAGTGTTTGCCATTTGCTTCTCCAACTCATTTTATAGATGAAGAAACTGAGGTAAACAGGGACTTG
This sequence comes from Phalanger gymnotis, assembly GCA_028646595.1. NCBI lineage: Eukaryota > Metazoa > Chordata > Mammalia > Diprotodontia > Phalangeridae > Phalanger > Phalanger gymnotis. The sequence continues at coordinate 114,039,222 of CM053623.1, forward strand.
CTCAGGGTCACACAGCTAGTAAGTATCTGAGACTAGATTTGAATTCAGGAAGATGATGACTCTTCCTAACTCCAAATCTGGTACTCTATCTATTGTGCCACCTAGCTGTCCCAAAGATAAAATATCTGTCTCTACATGTGTGTGTATGTGTGTATGTATACATACATATATACATGTACACACATATAATATATACATACACATATATAGTATATACACATATACATACATATGTATATAGTAGTAGAAAGCAGGAGACAAGTTTTCAGAAGATCCAGATTTTGACCTTTACTTGCTATGTGACCATAGGCAAGTCAAGCCTCACATTTACTCATAATTAAACTTGGATTTAAGGGAAAAGGGAACAAGCATTTATTAATGCCTACAATGTGGCAGGCATTATGCTAAGCACTTTACACATATTATCTCATTTGAGCCTCACAACAAGCCTAAGGGTTAATTATGTACCTCTCAAGGTTGGTATAAAAAGGGCTTTATATGCCTTAAAAACAATAAAGTTATGAGTTATTGTTTTGAAAAAAGAAGAAAATTGACATAGCTAAGAAGTTCAAAGACACGAGAATTGTATGCCAATACAAAGAATAAATTGCAACTTTACAATATGTATATACATGTGTATAAAAATCACTACACCGTGGAAGGCAGGATGAAATATGAAAAATAAACCAATATAATAAAGGTAAGGATAATCTGAATAAATATTCTATCTAAAATTGCAGTATTTTTACAATGTCAGTGAGACAAATATCCCTTTGTTGCTGTTCATTTTTCAGACATATGGGCTGAATAATCCACAGTTCTAGGACTGCATATAAATAACACATAGTTATTTGAGTTTCATATTCATTCTTTAAAGCAAGCATGTATTAAAGAGAAAACACCGCCATTATGAATTAAATTGAGGCAGCTGGGTGACACAGTGAACAGAGCGAGAGCCCTGGAGTCAGGAGGACTTGAGTTAAAAAACAGCCTCAGCCTTATTAGCTGTGTCATGCTGGCAAGTCACTTAACCTTATTGGCCTCAATTTCCTTATCTGTAAAATGAGCTGAAGAAGAAAATGGTAAAACACTCCAACTGCCAAGAAAACCCTAAACAGGGTCGCAAAGAGTCAGATATGACTAAGTCAGCTAAACAACAACAAATGAGTTACATCAATACTAGGGGCTATGTAGCGTAGTAGATAGAGTGACAGACTTGGAATGGGGCGGTCTAGATCTTTGGGTCTCATTTCAGACACTTGATGTCTTTGCAACACTGGGCAAATCACTTAACCTTTCTCCAAGTCAGTTTCGTCATCTATAAAATGGGGATAATAACATCAGCTTCACAAGATTGTTGTGGGGTCAAATGAGATAATGCCTGAAAGCCTATTAGCAAACCTTAAGGCATTATGTTAATGCTAACTATTAATATTGCTGTTACTCTGATGCAAAATACTATTATGCCCTCTGAAAGATCTAGAATAACAGGTCGAGATTGAAAGGAACAATGGATATAAACATTTTTCAGTTCTATTCAGTATAGCAAGTAAATTACATTAACATTTTAAGGGGAAATTATCATAACCTTTTGATTACAATAATAAATTAGCAGAATAAGATAGTGAACAGCCCTAAAATCAGGGCACATATGTTAATAACAAAATTATAATTTCCTTCAAGTTGGCTGGAAACTTCTCCATATAAAAGAAAGTCTTACATATAGCCATGTGGCTTTTAAGGCACTCTTTTAATGAATGTGTTTTCTCTTAACTTTCAGAGGCTGCTTATACTCTCCTCTTATATGATGAGTTACTGGAATGGTCTGATCGGCCCCTCAGGGAATTTTTAACCTACCCCATGCAAACAGAGTGGCAACGCAAAGAATACCTTCATCTCACCATCATTCAGAACTTTGACAGAGGCAAAGTAAGTGACAGTGACCAGTCATGTGTGTTGAAGTAATAACCAGAAAATTTAAGAAAACAGCAGTAATGTCTTTAAGTTCATTTAGGAGACATCTTGGTTTAGTAGAAAGAGAGCCAACCTCGGGGTCAAAGAGATCTGGCTTTGAGCCCCATTTCTAACAAATACAGGCTGTATAACTCAGTCCCTTAACCTTTTCGATCATTGAATTTGTGACCAGCGATTAACTCAACAGTTGAGAGACTTGACTACGGAATGGCACAGAGCGATTTCTTTCACTGCCAAGATAACTGGATGTCAGGGCTGTTTACTAAAGTCAAATAGGAAAGAAGTATTTTCCTTGTTTTAAATTTTGAGATGCATCAAATTACACTTTTTTGACAGAACTATGATATATGATAGAATTACAGCTCTCTGGTTTTGATCATTGATCAACCTCAGTGCCCCAAGCGATTCTATAAGGCAATCAATTGTGGAATGGCTACTGATCTACTTTGGTAGAGGGATACTCCTCATTGGAGGTTTCCTTCAAGGAAATCACTAGTGAGATTTTTTTTGTATGTCACTTCTCAATTTTCTTCTGCAAAATCCTCTGTGTGTCCTCATTATCTGGAGCATCCAATTTACTGTCCCCCTGCCTTTTGAGAGTTTTGACAATCAGCTGTTCTCAGCTGGTCATTTTTGTTTTTGTTTTTAATTTCCGACCCTAGCCCTGTCTCCTCATAGTAATTAATATTAATGATGATGTTTAGTTAAAAACAATAATAACTTATTTATGTGTGTGTATGTGTGTGGTTACTATGTGCCAGGCACTGTGCTAAGTGCTTTACTATTATCTTGTTTGATGTTCACAACAACCCTAGGAGGTAGGTGCTGTTATCTTCATTTTAAAGATAAAGAAACTGAGTCAAACAGAACTAAAGTGACTTGCCCATGGTCAAACAGCTAATTAAGTACCTTAGGACAAATTTGAACTCACGTCTTCCTGACTCCAGGTCCAATACTGTATCTGCTACAGCACCTACCTGCTCTTAAAAACATTTTATAGTATTCATCAATTTGTTTGTAACTAGAGTTAAGTAAAATCTAAAATTTAATTTATATCGGAAATTCCGCAACAGTACAACATGCAATGTTAAAAGCATTGAATTTGGAGACAGAGGAGACGTGGATTTGGATCTTAGCTCTTCTACTCACTACCTTTGTAACTGTGGAAAAATAATCCCCATGGACCTGGGTTTCCTTATCTTTAAGATGAAAGATTTGAACTATAGGACTTGTGTAGTCCCTTTTAGCTCTAAATCTATAGCCCTCCAACTACAAAATTAAAGATGAAGAGTCATTGCAGCTCATTTGTCTTAATATATCATTTCCGTTTCCTTTCCTTTAGCCAGTTCATGTAGAATGAGTGGTACAGTTTAAAGAGTTCAGGATTTCTTCATCACAGGACCTGGATTCAATGCCTGTTTCTACCCTGTGTGTGACTTTGGGCACCTCATTTGACATTTTCCTGATCTGTAAAATGGGGGAGGGGAGGATGGCCTCCATGATCTCTAAGATCCCTAAATATGTTATCCTGTGGTCTATAGCTTGGAATTTACCATGAGGTTTTTATGTTTTAACTGAGAATTCAGGTAGGAGGTGCTTTATATGCATCTAGTTTGGGGCTAGGGGAAAACCAGAGACCTGTAATTCTACCATATAGTTCTGTCAAAAAAGTATAATTTGATGCATCTCAAAATTTAAAACACGGAAAATTCTTCTTTCCTATTCTGCCTTTTTACCTTAGTAAACAGCCTTGATATCCAGTTATTTTGGCAGTAAAAGAAATCCCTCTGTGACCTTCCACAGTCAAGTCTCTCACCTGTTGAGTTAATTGCTGGTCACAAATTCAGTTTTATCTCTGGCTGGTTCTATTAAGCCATTCCCAGGAGTTTGTGTTAGATCAAAGCATCTATGTAGTGCTGTGGCCAGCAAATAGCCACAGTTGGCGGGTGTTGTATTAATGCCTCCGGATCTGGGAGTGCAATTTGGGTAATTGAGGAGGAAGGGGTAGCCAACGTGGTCCCATCAGGAGGGGGTAATTGCTCCTTGGTGGGCAGCAGTAATCACCCCTCAGCAGCTAAGGCCTGTTTCCTGTCCTCTCTGGCCACTATTGAATTGAAATTCTAATGAAGAATACATATCCATGCAATTGAAATGACAGCTGAAAAAAATGGTTTCAGCGTTCAAAACTAGTAGATGTTGCTGCTGAGACTTTAATCTGTTTTTTCTCCCTGGTCATAAAGCTTCTTAATACTTTACAAGTCTCTGGGATTTTTAACCGCGCGCACACACACACGCACACACACACACACACACACACACACACACACACGAATTGGTGGGGGCAGGGGGAGGTCAATATTTTCACAGGGATGTGGCAAAGATTAATAAAGTTTTGGTTTTTTTGGTTTGTTTTTTTTTTAGTATATGTAGAAGTGAGGTGTCTAAACCTGTGATGTCATTGCTGTGAGGAACACCCAGTGTAGAAACTCCCTCCACTTTTACAGATTGACAATTCTTTTCTAACTACAGTCTTAGGTCCCTGGGGCATTAAGAGATTAAATGACTTGCCCGTGGTTAAGTAATAAGTAAGTGGCA
>CM053623.1:114053455-114135245 GCA_028646595.1 Phalanger gymnotis
GAGTAGAGTGAGTGGGGAGAGAGAGGGAGGAAAGAGAGGAGGAGGAGGGAGGGAGAGAGAAGAGAGCAAGAGGAGAAATGATAAAAGAGAAGGAGAGCGAGTGGTGGTTGGGGGGGAGAGGAAAAGTGGGGGGAGAAAGAGCAAGGAGGGGGAGAGAGAGAGAAGAAGAGAGGAGAGGGGGATAGAAGAAGAGGAGGGAGAGAGAGAGAGAGAGAATGGCTCCTTAGTTGAGGAACCACATGGGGACAGAAGAAAGCAAACAGTTATCTATAGAAGACTTAAGGTCAAAATATAGGTTAAGGGGCATTGCAAGTACTTCTTGTTTATTTGTGCCCCCAATTCTAAACACCGGTGCAGAAGGTTTTACTGAACAAGGTCTTCTCATAACCAGCGCTGGCGTGTTACATAGTCCCAGCTTCTTATTGTGATCCGTCTGCCCAACTAGAAAGTCTAGGTAGCTATAGAGATAGGAGCAGGTGAGTGGGTCAACAAAGAGAAAGCACTCTGTCTTGTTTTACAGTACTGTTGCCATCTGTACCATTTCATAGCCGCCCTACTTCTCAACTTAGGGGACCATTGCAATTGAGAACTTTTTGTATGCAGTATCTGTCTGGACACTCAGCAAATTCCTCTTTTCCCCCTAAATTACCATAGGAGAAATGGCCAAAGTAGGGATAGAAATATGTTACTCTGGCATCCTTATTTTACCGAGCTCCTTTCTTTTTTAACCATGCTTTTATATATGTAGAGCAGCTTCTCTTAAAGTCGAAGTCCACTTCCTATATTGGGGAATCAGGCCAGCTTTAGGTCAAACCCATGAAGAAAGTAAGGTTTGTCTTCAAACCTGCCAAGGTCTTCCTGCTCTTGTCTTCCTCTCCCACCAAAACTTGCTCATTCTGCATTAATGTGCCTTCAGCCCTTTCCCCCCATAAGACAGTGGCTAGGAAGAGGAATCAGATAATGTGATGAAACAGCATAGAATTCTAGGAAGAGCATTAGGACGTTTGGTTTCAGTCTGCCAGGGACCTTCGTGGCTATCTAGTCCAACACCTTCATTTTGCATCTGAGGCCAAGAGGAGTTAAAGTGATTTATCCATAGACGTACAAATGGTAAATGACAGAGGCAGGATTCAAGACCCGACCTGGTGATTCCAAGACGAGTGCACTTCCCACTTTACTAAATAGCTAAAGTCTAGGCTTGATTATTCCAATAATTAGCTGTGTGACACTGCCATTTAACTGGTTCAAGCCTCAGTTATTATCTGTAACATGAGGTTGGATAAGATGGACTTTAATGGCCATTTTACATCTATAATTCAATTATTTTGATGTATGTACTAGTTTATCTTTCACAAAAGTTATACTTTTATTCATTGCTGTGACACAGATGTGACCCTAAGCTCCCGAAGACCACTGGCATGTTCTTTCAAGCTAACAATGGTCTTGAGTAGGGCCCTAGTGGCAGACTGTATGTCTGTCATTTAAGGACCAGCATAGCCTAGTCTGTAGAAACTATCACCAAATTGACCAAAAGATGGTGGATGTTTTTTTTTTTTTTTAGCAGCTATCAAGCATAGAGAGAAGGGCTCATGATCTGTGTGGCTGAAAAAAACATCTCAATTAAAGTCATGGATGAATGAAATATTGAAGTTAACTATCTAATATTTAGGCCTTAAGTAATGGGAATTTAAAATGGTTAATCCTATTTGAGATAAAACAAGGAAGAAAACATGAAGTCTATCTTTATCCATTATAGTAGCCCTAGAGAGATTGAACACCCACAAAGGAAGAAAAAGATATTAGAATATATATAAGACAAAGATGAATATTAACATAAAGACAATGCCTTGCACATTGTAAGTGCAGGAGAGATATTACCAAGATATCATGTTATAAAGGCATACCAGGGTAACCAGGTTAGCAAAAGCTGGCAAGAATAAACAAAGTATGAGAAAACTGAACAGTAAACATTAATCTTAGCTCAGTAGCTTGCTTTCATTTATATATTTATGTCTGCATTTTCTAGAGTCTCTGGGTGGAGAGAACTTCATTGATTTTGGTACAGAGTTTACCTGGAATTTCCCGCTGGTTTGAGGTGGAAAAGCGTGAAGTGGTAAGGATCAAAGTTTACAGATAAGCAGTTCTCCTTCACAATTTTTTTACTTGAAGCCATGGTATTCATTGTCTTAGTTTTTGTTTGAATCTGTCCTCTTTCGTGTGAACATTGCAATCATGAGTTAATGAATGTTTCTCATACTGAGCATCATTCCCAAATAGGTACCATATTCAAACATAGCAGTGTTCAGCGTTCAGCCTCATACCCACTGGAAGTTTTGGGGCATGTTTAGCCCTATAGACATGCTAACATATTAGTGCTATATGATCTGTCTTGCTGAATGCCTTGAAGCACACATAGTGGCATATCATTCGTCTAGGCAGATCTAGGCACAGAATAAAAGCCAAATGCAGATAGATGACAGTCATTTGGAAATCTTGGCTAAAGAACCAAACACAATCCTAATCAATGCCACCACTGCCAGTTTCCAGATCTGAGAAATAAAGGTAGCAGCATGAGCCAACCCAAATGTCCCACTGAGCCTGATGGTTAGACCTGTGCTGCCACCATCTACCAGTTTTAGTTTCCACTTCACTTGGACGTTCCTATAGCCCTGGGGTCTTACAGCATCTGATCTCCCTGCTTCATAAGTTTTGTTTCATCTTGTAGAAATGAGGCCAGCTCTCCCAACGATCCCCACCTGCTTTCATCCAGCATGAAATGTGCTAATAATGAACTCGTTTTCAGTTACTTTCTTGTAGCCTTTCCAGAGAATACTTCTTACCTTGCCAACAAAGAGGCAGGTGCCGTTGATCTCCAAAGTCATCTGCCAAGAATCCTTTGTCCTACCTGAAATATTCAGTGAACAGTAAAACCATTCCTAACATGACATGTTTAGTTAAACTAATAATTGAATGACATCTTCATTTTGCAATGGCAAAAAAAAGGAAAAAAATCTCAAGTAGATTTAACCCCCAAGCAAATTGAATAAATATGGGAAATTAGACCAAGAAAATTCGATATTTTGTGGCTTGAGTAGATGTTACTGAAATGCTCATTTTTTCACTTATTGTATTGTGGCATGCTCATCATTTAGTAGAAATGTTGAGGCTTGATGCTAGGTGCATGGCATAGAGAGTTATCACACTTGCAAGGTTTAGAAATCCCCAGCAATAGTGTAGGTCTATCATACTGTATTAAGTAAGTAAAAAGAAAACACAAAACAGAAAGAAAAAAAACTAGGGAAAATTAGCATGAAGACAAAGAGACAATATGGAAAGCAGCATTTGAGATGTCACTTCTCTTTCTTTAAAAACTGATTCACATTTAGTCATCCAAGTTGTGACCTAAAACATGCCAACTTTAGACCAGAGGGGGAATCTTTTGTATGAAGCAACTCCATAATAACTGATTAAATTCTAAGTTACCATGGTTATAAGCTATTTCTCTTTCCCCAGTGTTGGTCTTAGATGTTGTAAGAAATCTTTAACAATACCAACCTTACCTTCTTAACTGAAAGAAGCTAAACCTGGCTGCCTTTTAATCCGATAATTTGGCAGCCTTTTTCTTCAAGGAGAATGCCTTTTGTTGTATATTCAGTTAACTCAGCCAATAATTAGTCAAAGACAACAATATTCACATATTCATATGTATTTTCCAAAGCTTTTGTTTAACAGTTAATCATTCCCATCCTACCCCTTACCAGATAATTATCATTTAAAAAAAATCATTGTACACCATTGATCATAAAAAAGGCTGCCCTTCCATAGGAAGACCCTGAGGTTTAAGTCACTTTTTTCCCCATAACTTTCATCTTTTCCATAATGTGCTAGCTTGTGGTCTCAGTTATAGCTTTATGCAAATACCCTGTTTCTCTTACTAGACTGTATTCCATGAAAGCAGGAACTATGCTTGATTCATCATCGTTGCATAGTCTCTAGCACCATGCTTTTGCCCATAGTAGTTGAGTGATAAATTTTTTCTGATGATCATCATAAAAATCACAGAGGTGTGGTATGTTTCTCAGATAGGTTGTCACGTATTAAAGATAAAAATAAGTTTTAAGAAAGATCTTCAGTCTTGCATAAAAAGTAGAGGAATTTGCTTTGGAGAATTAAATTGAATACAGTCAATTATTGATTACTCATTTCAGTGGATAATTGAGAATTGCTGACAATCCCAACTTCAGTCAATGAGTGAGTGGAGTATGATAGAAGAATTCATGAAACTCAAAGAGTAATGGGTAATCCAAACTGGATAATCAAGCCTTAGAGTTATTTAGTGTGCTTTTGTGACTAATTGCTTCTTAGGTGGAAATGAGTCCTCTGGAAAACGCAATTGAAGTGTTGGAAAATAAGAACCAGCAGCTGAAGACGCTGATTAGCCAGTGTCAGACTCGGCAGATGCAAAATATTAACCCGCTCACAATGTGTTTGAATGGTGTCATAGATGCAGCAGTTAATGGTGGAGTTTCCAGGTACCAAGAGGTGAGGATTTTATATAACAGCAGCTAGCATTTATATGGTGCTTTAAGTTTACATAATGCTTTACATGGTATCTCCTTTGATCATCACAACTCTGTGAAGCTAGTGACATTATTATCCCTGTTTTACAGATGAAGAAATCGAGGCTTAAGTGACTTTCGCCCATGGTTAAGTTTGTTGAGGCTTAAGTTGACATGGTAGACCGTAGTACACAGCTAGTGCCACCACCTGTCATCATCTTATCAATCCTCTAAACCCTAAACAGAATGATAGAGAGATGATGCCATACCACCAGTCACCATTAATGTAAAGAAAGTTTGTTCAAGAATATAGTGCCTCAAATGATTTTAGTTAAGACACACTCATTGTATAACCTCTGACCTCCTCTTAAGATTCATCTCTTTCATGATTATTGACTTGTTGTGTCCATGGCAACCCTTACTTTTACAGCTAACCTTGGTCTCCAAGAACCAAGTCTAAGTACCTCCTTATCAGTTGTAATTTATTTGACATTTTTCAGATTTTATATTGAAGACCCACTTTGACATCTCAGTGGGGCACAGAGGTGATTCTGGGTTCTCAAAGGCTGTATGGTAGCAGCAAGCAAGCTGTGGCAGGTCCTGCTAAGCTAAAAATGCTACAGACTGAACTGTCAGCCAAGCACCAGCCTAGTTAGCTTTGTTCAGATAGACTCATCACAAGGTTAGCATCAGGGTGACGAACTTTTGACCACAGCAACTCTCATAGACTACCAAGTCTGCATTCTTTGTTCTGTTTTTGTGAGTCAATCGGGGTTAAGTGACTTGCCCAGGGTCTCACAGCTGTCCGGTATCTGAAGCTGAACTCAGGTCCTCCTGACTCCACGGCCAGTGCTCTATCCACTGCACCACCTAGCTGCCCCCGGCAATATGTATTCTTAAGAAATGAGTCAATTAACGATTATTTATAAAGCACTCACTGTGTGCCAGCCATTATGCTAAACTTGTGGGGATACAGCCCCTGTCCTCAAAGGTCTAACATTCTGGTGGAGGAGACAAGTAAACTAGTAAACACAATACATACAGAAGAAATGGGGGAAATAGCCTCAGCGACAGATGATGGATCCTTGAAGTGTTCACAAGGTCATAGGGTAAGAGCTGGAAGGGACCTCAGAGTCCATTTAGTCCTCATTTTACAGCTGAGGAAACTGAGGCACAGGTAGTATTTGAACCTAGGTTGTCTGACCCCGTATCCATTGATCTTTCTACTGAACATGTACATGTGGCTTATCTCTACCCCTAGTGAAATTGTAGGTTTCTCAGAGGCAGAGATCACAAATTTTTAAAGCTTGCATCTGTAAGGGTCTATGCAATATATGTGAATGACAATGTTTGTGTTTTTGGCAGGCATTCTTTGTGAAAGAATACATTTTAAATCACCCAGAAGATGGAGAGAAAATCACACGCTTGAGAGAACTGATGCTTGAGCAGGTAAGAAAGGATCCATCTTGACGACTATTGAAGGGATGGCTCTTTTTAAATATTCCAGGATCTATTTAGTCGCATATCTATGTTTCTCTCTCTCTCTCTCCATATGTATATATATGCACATATATATGTATACATACATATCAATCATATATATATGTGTGTGTGTGTATATATATATAGATATCTATCTGTATCTCTCTATATAGATAGATTATATAGATATTTATCATAGACAACCTCCATGAAAGTTCTACCCAAGTCTTTCATCATGGTTTGAAATATAGCTCAAAGGCTATAATCACGGAATGAAAGCTTTGGTAGGTCTTACCAAGCCAGACAGGATTTGGGTACAGACAGGTGGGCCTATGTGTTTACCATTGAGGGACAAGTCTAGCCAGTTCAGTAAGGTCTACCACCAGAATTTTAGCCGTGAGGAGATAGGATTTCTCCAGGCATAAGCAACTCACGAAATAATCTGTTAAGACATCTGCCCCAGGAGAGGGGGTACCCACAGTTTTGTTCATGGATCTCAAAGCAGCAAAGTATGTTGTTGGTGTTGAGTCTTTTTAGTGATGTCTGACTCTTTGTGACCCCATTTGGGGTTTTCTTGGCAGAGGTACTAGAATGGTTTGCCATTTCCTTCTCCAGTTTATTTTATAGATGAGGAAACTGAGACAAACAAGGTTAAGAGACTTGCCCAGGATCACACAGACACAGTAAGTGTCTGAGGCCAGATTTGAACTCACCAAGAGAAGTCTTCCTGACTCCAGGTCCAGAGCTCTATCTGTTGTGCCACCTAGCTGCATATTTGAGTTGCCAATTCGTACCTGTTGTTTGTGTATCACTCTGTCTCCACTTCCTCTGCCCCATTCAAGGTGAAAGTAAATTCATTGGTGACTAGGCTGAGTCAACTCAATTTCCACATCCAGGAAAGGAAGAGATTAAACTACAGTGGCCCTTTCCGGATCTGAGAGCTGTGATCCCAATGTAGGCAGATTCTCACAAGCACTAGTGTTTTTTTAGTGCTTTGCTGTAGAAATTACATCAACCTTCCGCTAAAGTAAAGGCTCTTAACCAGGGATCCATGAATTTATTTTTAAAAAAATATTTTTATATAATTGGTTTCCTTTGCATTTTGTTTTATATATTTTAAACATGATTCTGAGAGAGGATCCATACGTTTCACCAAACTACCATAGGGATGTATAATACAAAAAGGTTAAGAAACTGCACTAAAGTATTTATCAACTTTTTTTCAGATAGTCTCAAAAATCTGAATTTTTTAAATTGCTTAAATTTTTAAGCAAGGAATGGATTAACCAAATTGGCTTTTCTTTAAAATATTATCTTTTAAGGTATGAGACAGTATTATATGATATGTTTTCAACCCAGACATCATCATTGGATTCTCATCAAAAGTAGTACCATTTTTTTGTTTCATTTTGATGAAGTTTTTTTTTTTCTATTTTTACAAGAGAAAGTAGTTGAGCAGAAAGATCTGTGGGCTCTTCGCTCCTCCCTTGTACGCACCAGAGAGGTGTGTGGATTAGAAAATGTTTGGAAAATTCTAACCTCAATTTGCTTGAAATGCCCTTCAGCTCTGTATCCCACTAGAGTTCATGCTGTGCACAATGAATTATATCTTCCAGGTTTCCATGCACCCAAGTTTTAAAAACCAGATGCTAACAGAGGTGATAACTCAGAACTATGTTTCATTAATGAATATATTTTCTTTTGTGTTATTGTTATAAAGGCACAAATTCTAGAATTTGGTTTAGCTGTGCATGAGAAGTTTGTGTCTCATTAATCAATTATTATTGATTTTAAATCCTACTTAGAAAAATTATTTGACCACTTTGAGCACATTTAAAAAATAATGATGGAATCTCCTGTCAACATCAAAGCAGTTCAATACTGTCCATAACTGAACAAAAGAAATTGTAATCGTGTGTTTCCTTTTGCCCATTGGTAGGCCTTTATGGGTGGATGACTTTTTTTAGGTAGTAGAGTTGATCTTGCCTTAAAGTAGATAGATGAGGATACATAAATACAGACATGTGAAACTGTAACATGGTAGGTATAAAGAGCCTTCCTTGGAGTCAGGAATAGCTAGGTTCAAGACCTACATCTGACTTATATTGGCCATGTGTTCTGGACAGTTCTATTAACCTAAATGTCCCTGACAGCTAAGGCTATAAAGTTCAGAGAAGGTACAGTTCTGCTTTGGTAGAAGGAGCTTCTTCATCAGAAATTTCCTATACCAGAGAGTCTCAGACTGTTCCGGAGATCCATATGTGAGTCCCAGAGACTCTTTCCAGGGTTTGAGAGGTCAAAGATGTTTGTGTAATAATACTGTTTTAATTTCTAATATGGTAAATACCAGTAGATATAACCCACATAAATAAAAGATCTTCAGAGGGCAATCAATAGCTTTTAAGAGTGTTGTAAAGGGGTCCTGAGACCAAAAAGTTTGAGAACTGCTGTCCCCAGGCCAGTAAAGTAACAGTTACAATCTCAGTCCTACCTAGACACACACATGGATTTTCAAACCAAGTCACCGTTATATAAACTTTTTTTAATTTTTCTCTTAACAACTCTGAGAATCATGGAATCATGGAAATCATGGAATCATGGAAAAGAGACTAATGAAAAAAAATGATAATGTTAAGAATGAGATGGTTACAGAGAGTTGAAGAGCTGAAAACGGTCAGCCTCACCTTTCCTGTGGTGAGGTGGGGCACTTACCAAATGCCCTCCCAGAGCTGCTTCTGCCCACTCTTCCTGCCTTCCCCAAGAAGGAAACGTCCTTTCCCCATTGACAAAGTGATATGGGCTCAAGTTGATTAAGATGGGTTGAGGTGGTTACTCAGAACTATGCTTTAGTAATGAATATGTTTTCTTTTATGTTATTGTTATAAAGGCCCAGATTCTAGAATTTGGTTTAGCTGTGCATGAGAAATTTGTACCTCAAGATATGAGGCCTCTGCATAAAAAGCTAGTGGATCAGTTCTTCGTGATGAAGTCAAGCTTGGGTATACAGGTACGTACACAAAAGGCATCACACAGATTGGCCATGGAGGGACAATCCGTCTGACTGATAGGATTTGCTTTTTGGTGGAAGGGAGGATTAAACAACCAATAGTGACATCTTTTGGTCATTCTGTTATATTACACTGTTTATTCTGAGAAAACCTCAACTGTTAAGTCTTTTCACTGTATTCACATTATTGCAAAAAAAAAAAAGGATGCGGGGTATACTTGATTATAATGAAGCAAACTTACCTTTATATACCTATATATTATGAGAATTTTTTTTTATTTAAATGGAGTTTAAGTGGAATTCATAGACAATGTATGGAAATGCTTTCTCACAAGTTACTTTGTTCATTTGATTACTAATCTAAAATAGCATTTCTTTTCCTTAATGTATTCTTAGGAGTTCTCTGCATGTATTCAAGCCAGTCCTGTCCATTTCCCTAATGGAAGTCCTCGAGTCTGTAGAAACTCAGCACCTGCTTCTATGAGTCCAGATGGTACAAGAGTAATTCCTAGGCGTAGGTAAGTCAGAGACTGAATTATTTTATATTTCAAGTCATTGGCATTTTCACAAGATGATCTGGAATGATCCTCTCATTGTTTATGGCATCATTTGTCAAATACACTCTTTCTTAATGAAATAATTAACCCACAAGGCAGCTGCAGACATCTGCCGCTGGTAAAACAGCAACAGCATGAGGAATAAATAAACTCAAACGTTTTACTCTGTTGAGATAAATGTGGGATGACAAAATGTGATAGATACTTTTTTCTTTCCGTTTTATGCCATACCAGCATGTGATGAAGTGCATTTCCAAGACTGAGTTAACAACCATTTTTCCCCCCCCCGTAACAGCCCATTAAGTTACCCAGCTGTCAACCGATATTCTTCCTCTTCGTTGTCCTCACAAGCCTCTGCCGAAGTAAGCAATATCACAGGGCAATCAGAAAGCTCTGATGAAGTCTTTAACATGCAGGTAATATCAGTTATTTATTTGGTCCTATTTATATGTTCATCCCTCCCCTCCACCTCTCTGTCCCACTCCCCACCCCCACCGCAGTCATAGAACTTCCCAATCATTTTGTTATATCAGAAGTGTGAACATGAGAGCAAACAGTTATCTTAGAGCAAACCTCTAATAATAATGGTAATTATAATTATAATAATAACTGACAACTCTACAAGATTTTAGAGTTTGCAGAAGACTTTCCATATATCATAAGGCCTTATAACAGTATTGTTCTCTTTGGGATGATGGAAAGTATTTCTTCCAAAATTGCCCCATCTGCTCTGAGAAAGTATGTCCCTACAGTGAGGAAAACCTAATAAAGCTTTGCCATGGTGAGCTTGGAAACCTATGTATCATTTTGTTCTTTGGTGATATCCACACTAGATATCTCAAGATGAACTGGAAAGATGAATATTCTTAATATATTAAGTTGTCTTTTTTCTTTCACATAACAGGATTGGGGGTTTTGTGGGGGTTTTTCCTATATGAAAAACATAACGTAGTGTAGCCTTGTCAAATATTTATGTAGTCAAACTTCATCAGTGTTGACTGTTACCCTCCTATATATACGTGAATGTGGGGAGTGATGAAAAGATGTGTGTACTGCAAAATCAGCTGCGTGAAGCATGATATTTGTCACTTTTGATTACTTTACCATCTGACTATGTGGTATAGTGGAAAACCCAGTGGAATCAAAGATTCTGGGTTCAAATCCTGGTTTTGCCATGTACTACCTGCGTGACCTTGGTCAAGTTAATTAGCCTCTCTAGACCTCAGTTTCCTCTCTGTAAGATTAGAAAGTTGTTTCCAACTCTAAACTAATGAATAATCTTAAGAAATCCACCAAAATGTAGTTTGTAGTAGTTCAAAAAGAGCCTGGTCTAAAGTTGAACTTTGTACAATTTATGGGGGGGGGACATTATCAACCAAATTAACGGTGGCAAATTAACAAGAGAATAAAACCATTTTGTTCTCTTAAGCAGTTGAAACAAGCCAGAAGCACTCATGTACAAGCCCCAAAATCAATTCAGTCCAAAAACACATAAGTATCTGCCGTGTGCAGAGCACTGTTCTAGGAGACAAACAAAGTTTTGATAAAACAAACTCTAGCCAAGTAAGTAAGAACGTCATTTCAGATATAATATTTAAAACACATTCGTATCTATTTGTAAAAGCAGATTCCATAAGGATCCCTCTCAGATAACACTTTAAGCTATGGTGCACACTTGACACTAATGAAACTTCATTTCTTTTAAAGTATTGAATAATTCATACTCCTAATTCAAACTCCTTCCTTCAATAATTCTGAATTAATAATATCTTACTATATTACAAAGAGGTCTTTTCATTTAAGATAACATGCTGACTTAAAGAAAAAATCAGTAGTTGTGTATAGCCTTTATAAAGCATTTCTGTATTTTTTAAAGCCTGTGAGCATAGTTTGATAACAACTTCCCATGTATTTCCAGCCAAGTCCATCTACCTCAAGCTTGAGTTCTACTCATTCTGCTTCACCTAACGTGACCAGCTCAGCCCCATCCAGTGCCAGAGGTCAGTGCCAGAGTAGGAGGTGGAAATGACATTGCCCAGATATCCCTTCATGCCCTAGTAAACTCCTCCTTCAGGACCCTTCACTCTGCAAGTTGCAGAGAAAATGTGGGTCTTACTTCGGAGAGAGTAGGGAATTCAAGAAGGGGCTTCCCCTCTGAATGCATCCTAATACCCCCGTCCCCACCAGACTGACCATCTCGCCTTCTTTTTTTCCTTCTAGCCTCCCCTCTCCTGTCTGACAAACACAAACATTCCAGAGAAAACTCTTGCTTGTCTCCTAGAGAGAGACCATGCAGTGCCATCTATCCTACTCCCACGGAGCCTTCACAGGTAGCACTCATGGGAATGGGAGGCTTAGTTAACCAGGTGCAAGGGAAAAGGTAATAATCTAATGTTGGACTGCTTAAAACCACTGGTATTTCTCCAGAGAAGTTGAATTGAGCTTCTCTAAGGCAATGTCACAGGCAAAACAGGGTTGGAACAAAATGCCAAATTTGATTGCATATAGTGTACAAATTGCATTCTCTCTGCCTATGGCCTACCTTTTTGGTCATATTAGCAATCAAAATACGTAGAGTATTGTCTGGCCAAAAGAACATGGAGGGAAATAAAGGTTCTGACCTTGATTTTACCCTTCTTGGGCACAGCCTTCCAACTTCATGCAGCTTTTAATGTTTTTTACAATGTGGTATGTGTGTTAAAACATCATTCAGGATACCTTTCGTGAATTACAATACATCCAGAGGAGGGTGACGAAGATGATGAAAGACCTAGATACCATTGCATAGGAGTATTGATCATAGACACTGGATTTACTGGGAGATATGATAATTGTCTTCATTTGAAAGATGCCATTGCAAGAAAGATACTCGTTTTGTTCTATATAGCCTCAGAGGTCAGAATGGGGATCAGTGGGGGAAGCTGCAGAAAGGCACTAGTGCTAGGAAAAAGGCACTAAAAATTAGAACCATCTAAAAATGTTAGAACATGCTGCCTCAGAAGGTAATGGGTTTTCCCTTTCACTGGAGGGCTTCAAGCAGAGGCTGGATGACTCTGCATCTGTGAATCCTTTAAGGAGATTCTCATTCAGCTATTGGTGAACCTAGATGGCCTCTCAGGTTCTTTCTGAACTCTTGAGATTCTGTGATTTTAGGCTCCTTCGGAAACCTACTACTTATCAATACCTTTAATCTGCTTAAACCTGATGGGATAGAGTTATGTTTGGCACCCCTTTTGTAACATCCAGGAATAATAGAGGTAATAGAGGTCACTATCACAACTCGGGAAAAAATATTCTAAAACCGCCCCTCTCCTTTTTTCATTCAATAAGTATTTGTTAAGTGGCTACTGTGTGCCAGCTATAATACTTTGGCCTGAAACAGTTCCTGGCTTCAAGGAGCTTATACACTTCAGGAGGCAAGGGGAGTGGGAAGAGAAAGGTATCTTTTCTGTCTCCTTTCCTACCCTGTATGTGAAGAAACTTCACTGGGATTCAGAGATCTGAAGATAGCTTAAGAGTGTAGATCCACAGCACTCTTTGGTCTTACAAATCATTCATTGTGGAGGTGAATTTAATCTCTGAATATATAGCAGGTAAAATCTGAGTAAATTCTAAATCATTTATATCTTTTAACAGAGTGGAGGGTTTTATTTTTTCCACACATCCTTTTCTTTTCCATATGATTTTCCCAGAGAACAGCAGCTATATCTTAAGACTGAAAAGAAAGATATTTGACTTGACTGGTTCATCTGTGCTGATTATGTGATCTTTTTGTAATCCCAAGGCACCTCATCTGTAATGCTCTGGTATCTCTCAGAAATTATGTCTGAGTGCATTTGGCTGAACTAGCTAATCATCTTTATTTTCCTTTGTCATTTGATGTTGCAAGGGAATTTCAATATTGTTCCATCTGCTCAAGGAAAATGCTGCCAACATAAAGGACTCAGGAAGTTATGGGTACTTGGAATCTCTTGAGTTCCTCCCTTTGTGAAATCTTATGCTGTGTTGACACAACAAAGAATTCCCAAATCATGCCTTTTGCCATGTTTTATCTATTTTTGAGGTCATATATTCTAACTTTTAATATATGTTTTCTAAAATTTTGGGAAGTCTGTTCACCATAATATTGAAGCCAGTGTTTTATCTTCAATTCTCATTTGGATGTTATTTACCATAATAGCATATGTGCATATTTATAAAGTGTTCTATAGTTTAACTTACGTTTAACATTGAATTCAAGAAAAATCAATCTACTTTTTATATTTTGGTTTTTTTTTTACATTGTCAAATATTTCTTCTGACTCTCTTACCCAGAGTATCATTCTTTGTCACAAAGAAGAAAAAAGAGGGATCATCCCTCTTTTTCAGTAGACTCTAATAGTATATGTAGCATTCTACACCTACAGTCCTCCCCCCATCCTTGAAAGGAGGGAGACTCATTTTCTCATCTTTTTCTCAGGGCCTAGATTGGCCATTAAAATTGCAGAGCATTCAGTTGCATTGCAAAAAAATTTTAAATACCAATTTTGTTGACAATTCTACATAGGCCAGTCCATCTTCTGAATGTTGTTTTTCCCTTTCTGAGAACAAATGCATCGTTTTCTTTCATTTTTATTTTTTTGTGGGTTTTTGTTTTTGTTCTGGCTTTTTCCCCCCTAAAGCATAACCAGATTCTTTGTTTCTAGGTTCTTTGTCCCATATTTTAAATTATTTGGAACCAAGTTCAGTTGTGAGATATTACGTTCTAAAGAGTATTATAAGCCATGATGTTCTGTTGCACTATAAAACATTAAATTCTTCTGAATTTCCAGAGGATGCTGTTTAATCATATTGGAGATGGTCCTTTGCCGCGAAGTGACCCTAATCTTTCAGCACCTGATAAAGGTGGGTCTAAGCCCAGCCCATGTGCTCGGGTTTTCTTTGTCTTTGTTTTCAAAGTCTTCTGTGTGTCGAGTGTGGGATGCCCTTGCCCTTTGTCACTTAGTGAAATATTTTTAATAGAACTGGTTTTCTCTTTTGGCAGTTTAATGAGAGATCTACATTCATGATTCTGTTCCTCACAATTTGTTTTCCTATAAGATTTGAATATGTACAGGGAGCAAGACAGACAATCCTCAGTTAGTGGCTTTGTGCTGGTGCCTTAATGGGCCTCAGTGGGAAGCCTCTATTCCTTAGAATAACAGCAACAATAAAAGGTTGCCAATTAGGTCCCTTGTTTGGTGTAGAGAGAATGGTAACTTTCTAGATTGATTTCATGCCTCCATTCTTTGTCTCCATTACAAAGTGTTGTCTCCCAGCCTCATCTGTTGTTTGCAGCGACACTGGCTTAGCTCCCAGTGCAATTAAATGGTATTTAAGAATTACGATCTAGCGCATAATGGAACGTGCCCTGTCTGAAAGTCACTTGAAAAAGAACTAACCACAGTCTTAGCGGCAAATAGCATATTAGCATCAATCTGTGCAGCACAGCACAGAATGAAATGCAGATTAAACATGTACTCCTCATCTATTTGGGAATAAAAATGGCCTTTCAGGAAATCACCCATTTGCCTCTTTCAGGGTCAAGCTTCAAATGTGGAAGAGGTCCACAAGCAAATGAATCAAAAGCCTTTAATGGAAATGTCCTTGCTGAAATGCATTTTAATTGCCTTTCATTAAGAGCATAGCTCCTACTTTCATTTGAATGTACTGGCAAATGAATATAAAACTTTTCAGTACAAGTCGCAGATCCCTTAGGTCCTGACCGAGGAGAATTTAAAAGCTGAAAATGTCACTTCGAAGCTTACAAATCCAGTAGTGAATGCTGAAGGTTGAATTGAGAGGTGTAAGATTGTTCACTTCTGCTCGCAATGTTACTTTAAAAAAACTTGGCTGGATTTTTTTTTTTTAAGGATTTCGAATGGGGTCCGCATAATCGTTTGTCGTACTTGTAGCCATTTGTTCATTCTAATCTTTGTACAGCATTAGGCATGAGATTTAAATGCTTGAAGTTGCCAGCAGATGGCAATGTTTGTGTAGGCAGCTTCCCATTAGATCTGCTGAGCTCATCTTGTTTCTGAAACCAGTCTGTATGTGTATGTATAATGCATACATGTATTAAATATGTATACATATATTATATATGTTTATATATACATATACACACACATACATGTGGGTGTGAATGTATGAGAGAGAGCAAAAGAGAGAGCAAGACTGCCTTCAGTACCCTTGTTTGAAAAATGTTTGCTCTAGATTTCAACATCTTTCTGGAGACTAGAGCCGCTTCATCAGCCAATTGGAGAGTAAGGAGAAAAGACAATAATATCCTTGCTTTTCACTAGCGTCTCTGTGTCCCACCACACTTCATATAGGAATTTTTCTGAGGACCCAGGGCCTAGTCTGTCCTCCAAGAGCATATGATCCAGTTGTTTTGATTGTCTGTCATGTCCCTTCTTTTTAAATAGCACTGCCCAACAGTTGGGATGTTAGCATTTCATTGCTTCTCCTTTATGGTGCTATTTGCCAAGAAAGTTTCATAAGAAACCAAGTTTTAAAATAGTCTCAAGGATATGTCTGCCATCTGTTATCAAGCAACTAAACAATTTCTGATTCTCAACAAGCTCCTACAATCCTGCCCAGAGTTAAATAGTTCTATTTGACAGCTAGACTGAAGTGAAGAGAAATACTATCACCAAATTAAATGTCAAATGCAACTGTAAGTAGCCCATGAAATAATGGCTTGGTATTCAGAAGGTTTCTTATTGGGTTGTTTTTGGTTTTTTTTTTATTATTAATTTCCTGCTTTAATTTTCATTTTGGGTAACTCTGACTTTCTCCTGGTACTAAAGACTCATTAAGTCACAAAGAAGAGCTGGAACCATGTGTATTTCAGCTTTCTTATTCCCTTCCAGCTGTGAATCCCACCCCTAGCAGCTGGAGCCTGGACAGTGGGAAAGAAGCCAAGAACATGTTGGATAGTGGGAAACTTATATCTCCCCCTGTCCCTCCAAGACCCACACAAACTGGTGGGTATTTGAACCATCACTTCTCTAAAATAATTTTTACTAATCACTCCATCCTATCCTGAATTACTAAAAGAAAAGTAGATGTTCACTTTCTGAGAATGAAAAATGGGGCAGGTCACTTATTTTCTAATGTTCCCTTTTCCACTCTGAGCTGCTTTTCTTCTCTAAGTATTGAAGAAAATCGATACTGGAACAAGCCAGTGAACCATTCAGCCCAGCAGCATTTTGCTTCTGACTCAGATGTTTGTGGGAAAGTGACACCCTCCATAATATCATCGTCAGAGGTTTAGAGGTTAGGTTTTACCTAACATTGCTAACTCATCTTCTTTATCTCATTGTCCAACTGGTTCTTGTCAAATTTGATGCTAATTCAGTTAATTTTTTTTTCTTAATCTTATTCTGACCTGAAACCAAGTCAGTCATTACAAAATAGAAATCCAGCAGTTATTTATTGGCTACAAAGAGTGCCCTGCAACATAGCAGGATTGATAGTTATAACAATCATTTAATTGTTGATTAATGTTGATTAGAGAGTCCTTCTATCTGAGGTTATGTGACACTTCCTTTTGTTTGCTCCATAACTAGGCCTGCATTTTGTTAGTTTTCTGAAATGACCCCCATGGCATTTGTTAAATTCTAGAACCTTTTTTTTTTTAAGGAAACAAAGATGATTTCATAGCCTTTCTTTTTTTCTCCCCCTACAAGTAGTCTGCTCTTCTGAGTTTATGTTCTATGTCTGTCAAGGCAGAAAGGCTCCTAAAAAATCTATAACTGGCTCTTTAAAATGGCTCTTGTATGATTTAACAGCTAGACTAACAGCTTGTGTTTCTGATGCAGCAATCTATTGCCCCACTTCAGGCTAAGGCATATGAAGGCCAATTTGAAAGCACAGCTGTAAGGATGAATTCTTAGAGTCTCTTGAGAACTTGATTTTTCAAACAGGACATACCTTAATTTCAGACATGACCCTTATAGGGTAGGAGGCAAAGGAGAAGATTGGGGACTGAAGATTAAGACCTCTCTCCCTCAAATCTCTGACTTTTAATTATTCTATTTATAAATGACCCGTGTTCATTTTCTGAGAATCAAAAACCGAGCAGGTCAGTTCTTTTCTAACATTCCCCCTTCTACTCTGAGTTGTGATTGCAAGTCAGGGAGCACTTATATGTAGGTATACATGTATACATATTTACATGCATACACATATGTTGTCATCCATTCAAACATTCTGCTATTGGTGGAATCACTTCTTTTGGTGGGACTGAAGAAATCAAAATAATATTGCTACTGAAATGAGATTTCAAGTCTCGTTTCAGTAAGCACATTGAAATATGTTTATGGTGTCTCCCAATAATTGGGATTATCTCACACAATCCAGTAGTGACATTTATTTGGCTTTCACATTGGCCAACAGACAACTCAGAACAAGCCAGGGACTTCACAGGCTGCATGTGTGCAATTAGCCTAAGTCTAGACCTGACCTAATTATGTGAGTCAAGATATCTACATTTCCTTCTGCATGGATTACATACCTAATCTGTTGTGAAGTTTCCATTTGTGTTTGCTATTGTGGTGATCTGTAGCTGTCTACATTTCTTCCTTTCAGCTACTGGATAGTTTTGTGTCCCTGAACAGAGGGCACTTAAAAGACCAGTTATTCCGAAGTAATGTGCAACAAATACTTGGGTATAGAAGGATCTGACAAGCATTCTGTTTGTAGACTAACCATGCTATATCAGACTGTGACTGTCCGTCCACAATTAAGTGTTCCAAGTTATAGTTTCATCCATAGCTAAAAAGACCTCTGGGATAAAGAGTCAACCTTTAATGTGGTTCTACTGTAAATGTATTTGTTAGCAGTAAAGAAAAGTCTGTCTTACTGTGCTGGAGAATAAAGTATAAATTTGGTCTCAATCCTGATCACAAACTGCTTCCTATGCACCACACACATACACAATGTACTTTTTTAAAAGTGGAGTAAAGCAGTGTAAAGTAGTAGGAGTAAAGCAGATCATGAATGCTGGTGGTGATTATTTTAGTATCAAAGGAGAATCTAGTTAGTAGAGAGGCTAGCCCAAGCATCATGGTTTCCTACCAGGCTTCTGGTATTGACAGAATACTGTCACTTCACATTTGAAAAACCTATAGGATGATATGCAATCCTAGGGGTAAATGTGAGAGAACACAAACAAGATATATTCATCTCTCTTGTATTTACATAGTCACACATATTCTGTTCTAGTGTCTTGGGAGGGTTGAGAAGGCGAGGCGAGGGAAAGCTCATACTCAAACAAAGGGACTGCTGCATGATTCTGCTATAAGTTGCTATATTTCTGGCCTGTGGTTCTCCTTTAGCTACCCAGGCCACAGGCAGCACTCTGGGGTGTATAACTAACTGTTATTCCATCAACGAAACACCAGGCTCTCAGGACATCTAACTCTTTGTGTGGACCCTTATGAATGCAGTGATTTTTTATTGGTAATTTGTGAGTGATACTTCTGTAGCCTTGAAGTTTTATCTGTGTTTACATTTAGGGTCTTTTCTAAGCTGATGCTGGTGGTGGCTTAACATACTAACCTTGGGTATGAGAAAAAGGGAGGGGTTTGTTGTTTTTTTTTTTTTGTCTCCTCAAAAATGGAGAGGCTACTTGGAATGAATTGTTTGGCTTCTTTGAAATGAAACAAAATCTTTCTGCTTACAGCTTCACCAGCAAGACATGGGACATCCGTCTCCCCCTCTCCTGCTGGGCGATCTCCGATGAAGGTACAGGAACCTGGTGTATTTTCTAGAGGAGACAAAGCTTCACACTCTACTTTCCCTCAGACTTGTGACTCTTAGGTGTACACTAAGGAGTGTTCATTCTCAGGCAGATAATTTAGTTCAACAAACATGTATTAAGTGCCTTATGCAAAAAAAAAAAGCATTATATTAAGTGTTAGAGATACAGAGATGAAAAATAACAGTTCCTGCACTCCAGGAGTTATTGTTCAGTAGGAGAGAGAAGGCAAGGCAGAACACTCACGGATAAATGCACCAAGGTATGAAGAAGGGATTGAGAAGGAGAGGATACTTAAGGACATGGGCAAGTTTCCCATGGAAAGAGGGGGAAAACAGCATCTTCCCTGTTGGTTGCTTTCTTCCTGAATGCTACACAAGGCCAAATTCAAATCACAGACATCATTCTCCCAAAACAGTCACAGACTGTTTCACAGAGGGGAAAAAAAGGTATTATGATAATTGGCATTGAATTATGAGAAACACATACGTCAGGAAGATGAACTCTTAAGTTAAATGTGGGGGAAGTCAGAACTCCCCAATCATTTTCAGCAAGCTTTAGGTCCAACCTGACTGAAAAAAACAACACAAATTAGAAATCAGGTGGCTATTCTTCAAAACCTACTGGGTTTTTTTTTTTCTGAAAGGAGTGGCATGCCATGGTGTCTGTTTACTTTTTGTTATGCTTCACCCTCATCCGTCTTAAAAATGCAGGCTCTGTTTCCTTTGAGATCATTTGAAATGGACTGCTGGCACGTGAATTAGAAATGCATATTTATGATTGAAGGAGAAGGGAGCCGAAGTGCCTCTACCCTTCCAAAAACAGGGATGGACAAATTGGAAAACTTTCAGAGATAAGGTTGGATTGGGATGAAGACATAAGCTATTTAAAATTTCAGTATATAGAACATCCACCCTGGAAACTAAGAACTGCATTTAGTCTCTTAAATTGAATCAGGCAGTGTACTAGGAATGTCATTATAATCACTTGGTGATGTAAGATCTGAATTTTAGCATAATCACCTTTTTTTTTTTAGAAGCTTTTGCAATAGAGGTGAGTATGAGGTTGAAGTGAGAATTTCAAGAATTTTTGCACTTGAGTATATGAGAACACACAGGTTTCATGTCCATTGTGCTGATGAGGTGTTTCGAAGCTAATGGGAAAGAGAGACAACTTAGCCTCTCCAAACAAATTGTGGTAGGTCAAGGAGACCTTGAGTCATCTGCATTGTTAATAATGCCTGATTGTACAAGGTAAGGGCCCTCAAAGCAAAACGAGAGGAAATCACAGAGAAGTGTGATTTCATTCCTGCTGCCAGACTTTCTACTCTAGCAATTTGCTGGTGAGTTAAAAGGTCTCATTATTTTAATTCAGAGGGGATACGTGTAGAATCTGAATGATGTTGAGAGCTAGGTCTACAGGTGTTGTATAATGGTGAGATATGTGTGTGTGTATGTACGTGTAGAATTTTCTATATTTTTACATCTAGAGTAGAATTTCATAACATAGCCCATATTATAAGAACAGCCAAGCTGGAGGAAGAGAGAGTGTCATCTTCATGTTTTTATATATGCCCTGTCATCTATTAGAGCTGTGACATGTTGACCCAGGACTTTATGTAGGCTTGATATGATAGTCATCATTTAGGAGGCAGCCTGGTATAAAGGTAGATGCTAGACTTAAGTCAGGAAGCCTTGAATTTGAATCCTTCCTCAGACACTTTCTAGCTGTGTGGCCCTGGGGGTGTCACTCATCTGTAAAAATGGAGATAATAAATAGCACCTACGACCCAGGGTTGCATGAGGATCAAATAAGTTAACATATGCAAACCTTAAAGCCTATATAAATGTTATGATGTCCTCTTTTCAATTCCTTTCTTTGGCATCTCCTGTGTGGCCATAGGTAGGTAATAACCATGGTACTACCGGAACCAGTTATTATTAGATGCACATTAAGTGCCTCTCAAATTTTAAATAACCATGTCAATGTCAGTTACTGTTATCATCATTATTAGTGATATAAAAGGACTTTATGCCCGTTATCTCATTGAATCCTGTGAGACAGGTAGTTAAAATATTATTAACGTCATTTTGTGGAGAGGAAACTTAAGGCCTTAGGTTAAAGGATTTGCCCAATGTCATAATGAGCTACTAAATGACCAAGACTCAAATCCATCTCTTCGGACTCTAAGGCTGACACTCACCCTGATGCCATGCTGTTGGCTCATAAGAAATATTTTTGACAAATCCTTACAAATAAAACAAATCCATGGAAAGGTTACCTAACCTACAGCCTTTAGTAATACTGGACAGTACTTCTGGAATAACCAAAAATGTCTGACCTGAATGTATTTTTACTGACCACAGGCATGTTGACATATGTTAGGCCCTCATTCAAATAGGGAGAAAATGTGAAGAACAGATTTGAAATCTATATAAAAGTGCCACTAGATATTACATGTGTTGGCACTCCAGAATTACATTAGAGGGCACACTGATACCAAGTTAAAACAATCTGAGACTAAGAACCAAATCCTAATGACTAGCATTAGCTACCCCACCACGAATTTAGGATATATTTTGGTGACAGTCATGAATTTGGATCTTTTAAAGAGATGGCCTTATGACTTCATATGTATAATGGGTGTCATATTTCCTGCCTTCTCACTGGGTAGGGAAGGGGGTGAAGGGAGTTAGAGAATTTGGAACTGAAAAAAACTATTTTTTTAAAAAAAATGGCCTTAATTATATATAGACTGCCTAGAATTGAAATTTTGGGACCAGGCAGCATTTTTTTTTCCTTTTAAAAAATAAAGATTTTTGAAGGTGCTTTTCTGAGATAACAATCTAGAGTGAAAGCAGAAGAAAATATGTTGAGTATTGTGTCAGTAGCTTTGAAAGTAGATTCTTTCCTACCTTCTGGACTCTTATTTAAAAGTAGAGTTGTTTTTTTTTTCTAGACTGTGTCAGTCATGTGCCCATAGAAATTCTGCATCATTGCCTCCATGTCTGAAGGTTCTAGTTCCTCTTTCCAGGCCCCCTAAGGGGGTTTCACGATCATCCCCTTGTTTCTCACCTTTTAATTCTTTGGTTTCTTTTAGTATGCGTCCAGATTACCAACCACCACTGATCATTTCTGTCTCTCTCTTGCCTTCCTAATGATGATAAAGGTTAATAAGGCTAATCATGTGGGTGATGGGATGGGCTAGGAAGCATTTCATTTTTATTCTGAATGACAAAAATCCATAATATTAAAAACATTAAGGGAAGGAGAGCAAAGTTTAGATAAGGCATAGGCTCTGTCCTCTGGGACGTAATACTATTAATCAACACGTTTATTAAGTGTCTTCCATGTGCCAGGCACTGTACCAAGCATATGGGATATAAGTGCAAATCAGAAAGCCATTCCTAATCACATGGAATTTACATTCCAATGGGAGAGCCTGTAAATATATGCAAATGTATACAAAATAGTAAAATATAAGGTAGTTTGAAGGGCATTAGCAGTTGAAAGGGAAAAGAGAAAAGGTTTTATGCAGAAGATTATACCAGAGTTGCACATTAAGAGAAAGACTGTGTGTGAGGCCAAGGCAAGGAGGGAGCTGTATTCCAAGCATAGAGTATAGCCAGGGGGTACAAGGTACAGAGATGAGACTTGGGGCGCCATGTGTGAGGTACATAAAAAAGGCCAATCTGGCTGGATGGCAGAGTGTGTGGAGGAGTGATATTAGTCCAGGGAAGAAGGGGATAAGATATAAGTACATAAAAAAGAGCAAAGCAAAATGTTATGTATGATTTGCCATGGAAGGTTCTTGCTACCCAGGAATCGGGCAAAGCTTTGTGAAGGAGGTGGCATTTGAGTTGAGTAGTGTGCCTGAAATAGAAAGCACATCGGCTCTAGTGTGAGAGGACCTGAGTTCAAATCCTGCCGCTGATGCTTATTACCTCGGTTTAAGTTTTTTCATCTATAAAATGAATTGGTTGCCCTAAATGGTTTCCAAGTTCCCTTCCAGTTCTAGATAGGGAATTCAACAGGCAAAGATGGATGAAAGAAGATATTCCAGGCAATTCACTATTGATTTCATATAACCTCTCTGCTTTCATCTTTCTACTCTATTTTCTTTTGTTTCTCATTCTTTTGTCTCTTTCTATTTTCACTTTGCTTTTGAACAGGGTTCCATGCAATCATTTACCCCATCTCCAGTGGAGTATCACTCTTCAGGATTAATATCCAACTCGCCAGTCTTGTCAGGAAGTTATAGCAGTGGGATCTCGTCTTTGAGCCGGTGTAGCACATCTGAAACTTCAGGCTTTGAAAATCCAGTGAATGAACAGACAGTCGGCATGTCTACCTACAGTGTGCCTGAAGAGCCAGTGAGGAAGGAAAGTAAAACACCACCTCCTTACAGCGTTTATGAACGAACTTTGAGGCGCCCTGCTCCACTACCTCACAGCCTTTCCATCCCTGTTACTTCGGAGCCCCCAGCCTTGCCACCCAAACCTCTGTTGGCCCGATCAACCAACCTAGAGAATGGTAGCAGGAGGACCGAACAAGTCCCTCGGCCCAGACCCCTTCCTCGGAAGGTCTCTCAATTATAAGTCACTTTTCTATTCCCTCAAAATGAATTCTTTACCATTTACAAAGTAATAAAAGTATGGTGAGAAGAAATTTAGTGTAGGCACTTTAATATTTTACCCAGATTTTTTCTTTAAATAAAATGAAATAAAACTTGCTTATTAATATTATGTTGCACAATATTAAATAAAATTGCTGATCTAGAAGGCCAGATATTACAGGAAGTGTGGATGAGAGAATTGCATTAAAACATTCTAATTTGAAAGTGGTAAATAGTGATATAGACTTTTTTGTATCTTTTTATGTTTACTTTTTTACATAGTCTAATCTAAAATCAACACAATGCTGTCATTTGTGTTAAAGTTGTATACTTTTTACTGAATACTTGATACTACAAGAAAGCTTATTTAAATCAGTGCACATTCTAACACAACTGCCCTTATTCTAGAAGACTTCCATAAAGAGGGCTGAGGTTTCTGGCTTTTTCACAAACAGAATGAAAATCATACATCATTGGAAATCAGGTTGAAGGCCAGTTACTTAAAGTTTATATTGAAGGGGTTGCAGGCATCAGGTTTAAGGAGTACCTTTGTTCTGGAGACAAAACACTCCTTTCAGACTGCTTTTGAAGTTTGACAGCTGTCTACATATGTAAAACTATACTTTGAGGATTCATTGATATCAATTCTTCAGTGTTCTCGTCTCCACTGTATCTCTTTCTTTTTAAGGTGCAATTCACTTTCAGTATTCCAACAGCTACCCTAATCAAAAGACCCCGTAGAAATGTTTACTTGGATTTTGTACCTGCTGACTTTCAGAAGGTTCTTACATAAAATTGGTCATTGCAGAGGAACAAATGTTCCCGTATTAAATAGGCACAAATGAATGTGTCCCATTAACAAGGATACAGGAATCAATGCTGGACAGTATTAAATCAATATGTGTAAGTCAAGGGGTAAAAAAAAAAAAAGCAAAACCCTTCAAGAATATAGATTAGTACAACTACATGGCATCAGAACTTGTAAAAGGCAGAGGCATTATTGACTCTCAATTCTTCACACAACAAGAAAATTCCTTCCAGGCTCCACTTTCTTAACAGTGGACTTTCTCTCATGTAACTAATGATCCCTTTTGTCCTCTGGTTGGAGAGGATACCTGTAGTCCAATCTAGTTTGAATTTCCCAACATAGCATCTGTAGATCTAGCTAGTAATGCTAATGCCCCAGTTGTAGGAGTGTGGAAAAGCACCTTGTATGTAGTATGTGTTTTGTATCTTTGTTTTTTCTTTAACTGACTGTTTATAACACTCACTTGATAATAGACGTATGAACTGTATTTAAAAATCATACTGTTAAAATATTTTCCCTCTTTTGTTGGGAAGCTCATGTTGGTTTAACTGTGTTTGCTTTTGTCGATAGCTTAAACTGGAAGGTGGTGACCACTTTTTTATATTCTCTCAATGAAACCATCCAGCAGGTATACGCTGTTGAGGCTGGTTATAGAGGTTTTCTATAATAAATGTTCAAGTATTTTTGTACATAACTGGTTAATTTTAATAAGAGATACCATTATGTGTAAAAAAAAAAAGAAAAGCAAACAGTTGTGTATGCAGTATGATTGTTATAATTATGCCAAATACTTTATGTATGAAAAAGAATATTTGTACATATGTGCTTTTAACAATAATTCTGCCATATTGACTTTACAATTTTGAATGTCAGAAAAAATTAATATATGTTAAAATATTTATGTTTAGTGAAAGTATTCATAATTGAGAAAAGAAACATATGAATTTGAGCTTTGTATCTTGCAAGTTTTTGCAGTCTGAAATTTCTTGAACTTGCCTTTGATTATAACATTTTGTGTTTATAATCACATCCTAAATGAAGTGGGAGGTTCCCTGTTTCTGTTGGTATAAAAAGGTAAAGCCACCCATTTAAACAAGGTGTCCCTAGTAAGATAACAAAGCCTCTCTGATTTCTTTTCCCTGTGTAGTTTAATAGATTTGTTGACTAGTGCTTGAGCACAGTATGAATCAGTGTTATTTGCTCTTGAAGCCATTTTTTTTTATTTCTGGCAGTGAACAGAGTTGTTGAATTTATCACGTGCGTGTATTACTGAAGTCAGCTTTTGCAGCAGATCATTTCATGAGATTCTTTTTACCCAGATGTTCATGTTGGTTGCTGCAGAATGGTAAATATGAAATAAAATTACTTGATTAATCTTAACATTTTCATATTTTGTGTGTGTTTTTGTCTAGAGGAGTAACTGTGTAAATGTCTCCCAGAGTGACTATTTCTGACTGGTCTCTTGAGATGACTGCTTTCTTCTCATGTGAAACAATCCTGCTCATCGTACTACTTTCTTTTAAACTACACAATTCATGTTTGTGGTTCAGAGGGGAAAGATGGAGATGGTACCAGCCTCGGCTTCCAATTGGTAGAGAAGTAGGTTAAATTTACCTCTTTAGCTGACCCTTTATTAGCCTAACTGGGTCCCTCTTTTACCCTTTGAAACATCAGAAAAGGAAGGACTCAAAACACAAAAATGACAGCCAGCTGCAATGTAAAGCTGCTGAGGTACCTTCCCTTTGCCAACTGTGACAAACTGTGTCTGGGAGCCAGCTGTTTTTAGTGAATTCCATAAAAGTCTACCAGGAAATATATTAGGCCAAAAAGACTCTAAGTAAATAAAGCTTTCCTTTTGCTTTGTGAGCTGTTCACATGCCACAGATAAGTTTTTTTTATTTTGAAGTCCATACAAATCAGACTCTTGTTTTATAACCTTATGACAATACATATTTATAGACCATTATCAAAAGTTCATAGATTATTTCTCAACACAGTTCTGTTGCCTCAGTCACCATCCTTGAAATGTTATGGACCAAAGTGTCCCTCCCTCCTCACCACTCCCCTGTATTGTTTCCTTATTAGAATATAAGCTCCTTGAGATCAGGGACTGTCTTTGCTTTTGTCTTTGTATCCAAGGTGAGTGGTACCTAGTAAGTGGTTAATAAATGCCTTTTCATTCACTGATTCATTCATTCTTTGTTATTAAGAGATGGTGGTTTGAGACACTTTTCATTACAGCTGAGGTCATAATTATGGCCCAAGTAGCTCAGGGTGCTAAGTGACCATGTATCTCAATACTGTCATAAGAGGAGAGAAGGTAGGACAGGAAGGAGGGAGAAGGAAATAAGACTCACAGTTTTATTTAATTGATCCATGCTACTTCACACATTAAAAACGTGGTTTAGAACCTTTATCGAAATAAAGACTTAATTATTGTAAGCCTTGTTCAAAATTTGAGGGTAAATTTTCCTGAGTCAATTAAGTGTTTTATAGATGTTTGTGCTGAACAAAGTAATGTTCCTTTTTATGGAAGCCTTTGAATTACTCGTAAAGACAAAACAGTAATAAACATTCGTGTTAAGAATGTTACCATCACAGAGAGGGGGCAAAGAAAGGGAGGGATAGAATTTGGAACTCAAAACTTTAAAAATTGTTTTAATATGTAATTGGGGGAAAAATAAAATATATTTTAGGAAAAGTTACCCACTGAAAGACCCAAAAAGCCTTTTAGCTATCACTGTTAAGCCGGGTATGCTGTACCCAAGAGATTTGCCTGAGGTAAATGGAGTTTAAGTGATTTGCCCAGTTATACAGTTAGTGTCCTAGGTAGGATCTGAGCTCTGGTCTTCTTGCCTCAGCCCAGCACTCCATCCACTTAGTGAAGTTACTGCTGTACACTCTGAATTCAACTAGAGGATAGAAGAATATCCCCCAAATGTTAACTGTATAAGAGAGAATGGAAGGCTTTTAATGTGACATTTTTCTAAGAGCATGACAAATGGAAAGCTCTGATATTCTTATTACATAAAGCACCCCACTAATCCAGAGGTCACTTATCTGTATATGGTGTTATGCCAGAGCCAACTCATAATAACTCATAGCAGAGCCATACTCACACCAGTCTTTTGAGTTTTGAGTGTGAGCATTATTACCTCAGAGATCAGCCAACACTACATATCAGGGCTTAATTTGTTTTGTTGATTGTCTAGGTTTCAGAAAGTTATAGAGAAAATGTTAATTATGAAAATTAAACTTAAAGGTATCATCTCTACATTTTTTTTTGAAGAGAGAGAGAATAGGTTGTTAAACATTTACTAGCACACCTTTGTTTATCCATCTATCTCAACCCTCCCAAGAACCTAAAAGTAAGGAAGAAAGGTCTATGAACAACCAAACTAGATGCCATATACTCCATACACTGAAGCTGATGCACTTAATTCATAGAAGAGGCCTTCACTCGGAGCCTGTTTTTTTTACACAATTGAAGCAAGAATTCTTACCCATTTTCCAACTCATGGGAAATTGTGATTTCTTTGAGAGTAGGGTTGGAGTAGTTTTCATATTACTATCCCTAAATTTGTCTCTCTGCAACTCCTACCCATTATTCCCAGTTCTGTCCTTTGAGGCAAAGAGAAAAAAGTATAATTGATATTCCATGAAATAGCCTTTCATATACTTGAAGACAGCCAACATGTGCCTCCTTGGTTATCTTTTCTCTAGATCAAACAACCTCAGTTCTTTCTACCAGCCTTCATGTAGCATTGACTTAAGGCCTTTCACCATCCTGATTATATTTCTTTGGATGCTGAAATATGATGCCCCAAACCAAATGCTTCTCCAGACATTATCTGAGTAAGTAGAACTATCCCTTTCTCTTTCCTGGATGGTATCGCTATCTTAATTCAGCCCAAAATTATATTAGCTTTTTTGGCTGCCATATCACATCATTGATTCATATTGAGCTTGCAGTCCACTAAAATCTCCAAACCTTTTCGGAAAAACTACTGTCTAACCATGTGTTGATTCTTTGAACCCAAGTGTAACATTTTGTATTTATCTCTTTTGAAATTTAATCTTTTTGAATTTGCTCACTGTCCCAACCTGTTGAATTTTTTGGATCCTGAATGCCATCCAGGGTGTTAACTATCACATTCATTTTGGCAATATGCAATTTTGAATCACATTCCATTCATACTTTTATCCAAGGAGTTGATAAAAATGTCAAATAGCACAGAACCAAGCACAGCTAGGGCGCCTCCTGCCATCAATCAGTAATGACCACTCTCTGAGTCCAGCCTCCTAATCAATTCCAAATCTTTCAAAATTTGTCATCTAACTTCCGTTTCTCTATCTCCTCAATAAGAATAGCGTGAGAAACTCTATCAAATTCTTTACTCAAGTTTAGGTAAGCTGTATTTCACATAGAAGCAAAGAAAGACCTTTTGGCCCGAGGAACCTCTAAGTGCACTACTGTTATAGCATTATATAATAACTGATATTCATTACAATAACCCTTTCATCTCCAAAAAGTTAACTTATGTTCAACATATGCTGTTGTAGAAAGCAAGAATAAACATGGCATATTTTAGAAAGATTTCTATCATCAGCCATTAAAATAAAAATAATTTGGTACTCAAATAAATTTCAATTATCTTTCAAATCAATGAGACATTATTCTAATGTAATTGAAGGGCATAGTATTCTGGCTCATCACAAGGGGGACAAAAGGCATCAGAACACTTTTTTTTAAAGGTTATTTTCCTAGAAACATTAATGCTTGAATTGAACTATTAGATTCTTATGTAGCATCCCTCTTGGGTCACTCCTCCAACCCAATGGTGGCTTGAGTCCCCAGAGGAAAATTAATTCTCCGTTCAGGGCTCTAGGGTTCACCCTGAAAGGTTTGGGTTATATCGTATAGTGAGTCCCTATCTGACATTGATTACCAGCCAGAAATAATTAAGCTCTATACAAAGGATATTTACTGTTACAATATAATGTTAGTAGAAAACTAATTTCCCCAAAAGCATAGAACATGCTCTCCTATTGGACATACAATGTCTCTGAGGAGAGCAGGCTCAAACTTAGAAAGCCTGTTTGTTTAAAAAGGTAAACTCATGGCTCTGGATTATTAGAAGTCCTTCTGTCCTTTCATGGAGTACTCATAAAGTTCTTCTGAGGTGTGGCCATCTACTGGACTGCAAGGGTCAGTGCCTTTATAGAGTCTATAGCTTCACTTCCCTTTGCCTTCCATCAACATGTCTAGCTTGTCCTCTTTCAGTTCGCTTCATAGATAGATGCATGGTTTTACTACTCTAGTCTCAATTTGATACGATCAATGTAGGAGGAGTGACATGTCCTCCGGGTCTATTTTTCTCTCTCCCTTCCCTGCTTGTTGTTAAGATCTGTTTCCTCAAAGCACTCCCAAACCTTGACTTAATATTTTTGCTATTTTGCTCAAATCCCATCTATGATTCAGAGAGGAATGTCTAATTCTCTCAATCAACATCAATACATTTAATCATCTGATTTTACCCAATAGCTCAAAGCACTCCAACCGTGCCAAATCAATCATGGATTTGCTCAAAAGAACATAGTTTACAACTTTAGTTGATTGATCCAATGGCAGTATCTAGGAATGGTTGAGACACCTACTTCATACCTTTGATTCTATAACTTAATTGAAGAAGCATTTTTCTTCTAATAAAAGTATCATGGCTAGATTATCCTATTAGTTACATTAATTTGGGTTGAGGGGTGACAGAACAAATTTACTCAGAATTTATCAATAGGATCTATTGAGTGAGCACTGAATATTACTAGACTCCAAGTCAGGAGATTGGATAGAGTTCTAGCCATTTTTGATATTAGCTAGATATCAATTAAACTTCTTTATGCCTCAATTTCCCAAGCTGTAAATTAGTAGCTCTGCCTGCCATGTCTACCTTCCAGGTTTGTAAACAAGGCTGAGAGAAGACAATCTCCAGGAGAAGATGGGACAAAGAAATGAAAAAAAATGAGAGGTCATGAAAAGATATCCATATCATAACCGTAGAACTGTACTGAGAGCCCTGAAGAATGCAAAAAAGCATGTGGAATAATATATTTTCAAACAGCTACAGCTTTATTCTTAAAAAAGAAGCTTCATGATAATCAGGAAAACTTTCTAAGAGCATTAGCCTGAAATTGTATTTTGAAATCATTATTTTGAGCAACATACTTGAAAAACAAGCATAGCAAGGGATACTTTTATAGTGCTTTGAAGTCTGAAAATCACTTGACATCAAATTTGATCCTGACAACAACCTTGTGAGACAAATGCTGTACCTATTTCTAACACTATACATTTGAAAATATATCAGGTACCCTGGCCACCTTTAAACCACTCTCATGGAAGCCTGGACCCTGCCCTTGGGCTCCAAGCAAGCTTTCCTTGTTTTTTTTTAATTTTGAGTTCCAAATCCTCTCTCCAGCCTGTCTCATAACTATTGAGAAGGTGAGAGACATGACACTCATTATACACGTGAAGCCATGCAAAATATATATCTGTATTAGCCACATTGCAAAAAAAAAGCAAGAAAGATAAAGAAAGTGAAAAAATCTATACTCAGAGTTCATCAGTTCTCTAGCTAGAGGTGGACAGCATTTTTCATCATAGGTCCTTTGGAATTATTTTGCATTATTGTATTCATCAGAGTAGCTAAGTCAATCACAGTTGATCATTATTAAATCTTTTTTTTTTGGAGGGGGGAAGGCAGGGCAATTGGGGTTAAGTGACCTGCCCAAAGTCACACAGCTAGAAAGTGTCAAGCGTCTGAGGCCGGATTTGAACTCAGGTCCTCCTGACTCCAGGGCTGGTGCTCTATACACCTAGCTGCCCCCATTATTACAATCTTGATGTTATTGTGTACAATCTTCTCCTGGTTCTGCTCATAAGTGAGCCTTCATCCTATTTTGTGTGGAACCAGGCCTCTATTCACTTCCCAGACATTTCTAAACCATGCCAAGTTTATGCTCCACTACCCTTTATGTATTGTCTTCTCCCAACGGAATATAAGCTCCTTGACTGCAGGGACTGTTTAGTTTGTTTGTATTTGTATTCCCTGAAGTTATTCCAATGTCTGGCACATAGTAACTGCTTGGCAAATGCTTTTTCATTCATTCATTCATTCAGTGTCCAAATGTTCCATTTTCCTTTTCTGTAAAGTGAATGGATGATATGATGATAATCTATCTTCAATTCAATCTTAAGCTCCAAGATTCTACAAATGGCATGATAACACATTATTAAACTGGTGTTGATACATTTCTTTAAAGTTTGCAAAGTACTTCACATACATTAACTCACTGATCCTTGTGACTGGGGTAGGATGAGGCTAGTGAGCAAATTCAGAGAGTACTTGGTTGGTGTTGGCCCTCCTGTGGAAGAGGCTGGGACCCTGATTCCAGGAAGTTTTGTTGCCATATAATGGAAGAGCTCTATTCACTGAATTGAAGTATGTGCAGATTCTCTAACTGCTTCTGGTTAGCTAACCAAATGGTGAAAACGCAGACTTTTAATTGGCTGTGGAGATAGGATTGGGGTGCATTCCGAAGACACTAACTGATCAAGATAAAAGTCTCCTTTTCCTTCCTGACTGTATTCCAGGGGAGAAATATGCAATAAGCCTCTAGGTGGTAAGAAGCCTTGAGCCCTCCTGACCTAGGAATTGAGGTCCATGAATACAGCCCTGTGTTTTTTGCCTTTTCCTGTTTTGGGGGGAAGAAAGAGAGTGGAGGAGAGGAGAAAAGGAAGGGGAGGGAAGGGAAGGTAGGAGCTACAGAGGGAGGAAGGAGGAGGAGGAACCAAGGAAGGGAAGGAGGAAGGAGAGCAAAAGAGGAGAAATGGAGGGAGGGGGAATGGAGGAAAGAGGAGAAACAGAGGGAGGGATGGAGGATAGGGAGCAATGAAGGGAGGGAGAGAAGGAAGAGAAGAAGTAATGGAGGAAGGAAGGAGAAGAAGGAAGGATAGAGAGGAAAGAATGGAGAGAAGGGTAGAGGAAGGGAGGAAAGATTTTTAAAATATTATCATTCTCGATCCTCACAACAACCCTGGGAGGTAGAACAAATGCTACGCAGAAGATTTTAAGTTTGAGCCTACTTTCCTCATAGATTAGTGCAGTACAAGAGAAAATATGCTCTCCCACCCCCACGCCTTATATTATGAGCAAATGTCTCTACTTCTATTCTTGCTATATATTCTCAGTAAATAACCCTTTATTAAAAAAAAATCTAATGGGTGCTAATTGATTAAATTAAACTGAGAAGCTAACACCTGTTCAATGATTGAAAACATTCCAGAATGGGGGCTTGAGCCCATGAGAATCACATACCCCACCCCACTCCCAACCGTTCTGAGGTTACCCTGTAACGTTAGAACAATGGTCAGCAAACTATGATCCATGGACCAAACCCAGCCCACTGCTTTCATATAGCTAGTGAGCAAAGAATGTTTTTTTTTTACATTTTTAAAATACGATAAAATAATTTTAAAATACCAAAAACATTTTAAAGCTTACTAGCCATGCAAAAACAGGTAGTGGGCCAGATTTGGGCCATGGACTGTAATTTGTAATTTTCTAGAACCCTGAGAGGGAGATGGAATCAGCCTAGCTTTCGTAACCTGACCTCCTAGTGTATGTATATGTGTGTGTGTGGCATCCTATAAAGTGCATTTAGAGGTATTGTTACCTTCATTTTCCATCAGAGGAAACCATGGCCCAGAAAGGCTAAGTGATATATCCACTCACTAGTCACAGCTACTACGTGTCAAAATTAGGATCAAATGCAGGCCTCTCCCAACTTAAAAGTACAATCCTCTCTCCACTGTACTAGGTAGCCTCCCACACGAACATATGTACTGTAAGTGCTCAGAGAATGGATAATTAACGTGGACAAGATGACTAAACCAGGTCTCAGTGGAGGAAATGTGACTTGACCTTAACTCTAAAAAATAAGGAGGATTTGATTAATCAGAGAAGAAAGTGAAGATGATTTCAAAGTAACTCAATGTGCTAAGAATGAATCAGGAAGGAGTATGGGATGTGTTAGTGAGGAAATTAGCTCTGAAGAAGCAGAGAATTCATGTTGGAGATAAGAATTGGCTAAATAAAGATGGAACAGATTAGTGAGGGGCATCTCGAATGCCAGGCTAAAAAGTTCAGGCTTTAAACTATAAACAGTAGCAAGCTAGTTTAGGTCCTATAGCAAGGGCATGACAAAATGAAAGGGGAAGGGGGTTTAGGAACAATAATCTGGTTGCTAAGAGTAGAAAGAATTGAATATGCAGAGATTCTAAGCAGAGGACAGAGTTAGGAAGCTGTTTCAATCATTGATGACAAAGGTGATAAAGGCCTAGACTAGGGTGTTGATGGGGGTTACTGGAAAGAAACAAACAAATTTGATAGGGTTCAAGGAATAGTCAAAAGAATTTGTTGACTAACTGGATATAGGCAGTGAAAAGGGAAGAGTCCAAGGGGACTCCAACATTTTGTACCTCGGTATGATAGTGCAGAATTAAAATGAAAAAGTTGGAAAGGAAAACTGGTTTAGTGAGAAAGATGAAAAGATTGCAAAGTGCTCAGGCATGAAGGGAGATAGAATGGAAGCATGAGATATAGGCTGACCATTTGAAAAGTTAGGCAGTTAATACTAGGATTTATTAAAAGGGTTTTTGTTTTTAAAATGAGGACATTCTCTCTCCTCTGGTCCTGGAATAATAGACTCTCGGATGCAGAAGAGTCCTAAGAGGACTTCTAGTTTGGCATATTCCTCCACCAAATGTGTCTGACAATTTTTTGCCCACAGATCATCTCTAAGAAAGAGTCCACTATCACCTGAAGCAGTCCACTCCACTATTGAATAGCTCTAAATGTTAGAACATTTTTCCCAACACGAAGCCCTCTCTCTGTTCATACCTTATTCACACTTTGTTCCTAAGTCTGAGCTGTGAAGCAAAACAGAACAAGTCTAATCCCTCCCCTTGCTGACATGACCATGCTTCAGAAACACAAAGACAACTGTCATGATTCCTGTAAGCATACCCTTTTAACTACATTGCAACCGTTCTTCATTTGGCATGATTTGAGACCTTTACAATCCTGGTTGAGCTCCTCTTGAAGCTGTCTGGCTTATCAATGTCCCTCTTTAAGTGTGGTGGTCACAACTGACCACCATACTCCCAGATACAGTGCAGCCAGGACAGCCTGGAGTCTCACTCCCCTAGACCTGGATGCCATGCCTCACTTCACACAGCCTAAGATCTCATTAGCTTCCATGTCCACCAAGTTTCATGACTGACTCATCCTGAGATTACAGTTCACTAAACACCCTGGATCTTGTTCACCCAAACTGTCACCCAGCCACAACTCCCCCATATTATAGCAATACAGTTGATTTTTCGAACCAAATGGTATGAATTGACTATTATCTGTATTAAATTTCATATTGCTTGATTTGGCTCATTTTTATGTCTTGACAAAAACTGTTTAACGACTTTGTCATGTTACATATTAGTTATCCCTCCTAGCTTAATGTCATCTTCAATTCTAATAAATGTATAG
Organism: Phalanger gymnotis; assembly: GCA_028646595.1. Taxonomy (NCBI): domain Eukaryota; kingdom Metazoa; phylum Chordata; class Mammalia; order Diprotodontia; family Phalangeridae; genus Phalanger; species Phalanger gymnotis. The sequence continues at coordinate 114,088,872 of CM053623.1, forward strand.
CACTCTCTCTCTGCTCTCTCTCCATATGTCACCTAAGTCAATGATTCAAGTGCTAGATAGCACAGGGCCAAGCATAGATACCCATGTGCTCTCCTAGAGATCTCCCTCCAAGTTGACACTGAGCTGTTAATGACTACTTCTCTGTGTATGGTCATTCAGTGAGTTTTGAATCCATGGAACTGGACCATAATGTAGCCCACATTTCTCCATCTTTTCAACGAAGACGATATTTCATACATCCTTATAGATCCAGGGGTGGGTAACCTGCAGCCTCAAGGCCTCACATAGTCTTCTGGGTCCTTGGGTGTGGACTTTTGACAGAGTCCAAGTTTTACAGAACAAATCCTTTCATTGGGGTATTTGTTCTGTGAAGTTTGGATTCAGTGAAAGGGCCACATTTGAGGACCTAGAAGGCCACATGTGGCCTTGAGCAAACTGCAGGTTCTCCACCCCTCGTTAAACCATTATCTCTAACTAAATGAACCCCAAAGTGCCTAACACATAGTAGGCACTTAATAAATATCTATTAATTGATTGATGTTCAGCTTAATATAGCTCTTGAATTCCAGGCTACAACAACAGTGCTGCTAGCAGGTGTTATGGGAATGAAAGACCAACAAGAGCACACAGGAGGGCTGCTAGCACAGGTCCTTTGATCTGCTTTTCTAAAGAAAGCAACTTTAAGGGGTTAACAGTCTTACTTTAATCAAACATATGTATATCATTCACTTAGTTCAGGGGAAAAAGCCAGCACCCTGAACTTCAGAGCAAATACAAACAGAAATGACGGAGACAATATAAACAGAGCAAACACACAGTTAACAACAGACAGCTGCCTGAGCAAAGAATTACATAGTTACCAGAGAGAGAGGAACTAACACCTGGGTTTTGAAAGGGAGGGTGGGGCTCCAGCAGCTACCCAGAGTCTTATCTGGTCAAATCACACAACCTTCTTCCAGCAAGGGAGGGCCCCCAAACAAAATGGTAACCTCTGAGTTTATATACCCTGTTCAGAGTCAAAGGGTTTCACCACCATGTGAATCAAACCTATATGAACTAGGCTTTCTTGTTTCTTAAGCAGGTCATCAAAGACTCCTGATTTAATCAAAGAAACAAAGGCCAGATTCATCAAAGGCACTTGATTACCTCAGTGCTCCAAAAAAGAAAACAGTAAAAAAAAAAAAAAAAGTCCCACCTTAATTACCATAACACAGGCCTACATCTCTAATCACCCGTTGGATATGTCTACTCAATTGTCAAATCAGCATCTCGAAATCAAAATATTCAAACCTCAGCTGAATTTTAAAGGGCAATTTCCTAAGAACTAGTGCTATCAAAAATCAAAATAACCACTCGACAATGTGCTACATTCTCTTTTTCACAAGGCAGCTAGTGTTGGCACACTGGATAGAGCTCTGAATCTAGAGTCAAGGAAAACTTGAGATCAAATCTGCCCTCAGATACTTTATTGTATCTGAGGCAAATCAACTTGACTTCTGTTTGCCTCAGTTTCCTCAACTATTAAATGTGATTAATAATAACACCTACATCTCTGGCTGGTTGTGAGAGTTGAATAAGATAATAACTGTAAAGTGCTGAGCACAGTACCTGGAATATTTGTTCTTGTTCAGTCATTTAGTCACACGCGATACTTCACGACCCCGTAGACCACAGCACACCAGGAGCATTTTAATACTATCCATGGGGTTTTCTTGGCAAAGATACTGCAGCAGTTTGCCATTTCCTCCTCCAGTGCATCACCTTTTGTCAGAACTCTCCACTGTCTGTCTTGTATAACCCTTCATAGCATAGCTTATAGTTTCAATGAACTATGCAAGCAGCTCTACCACAAAAAGGCAGTGATCCAGTAGGGACCCAGGAGGGCCTGGCATTATATAAATTATATTTATATAAACATTATATAAATGCGTATTCCTTCCCCTTCCCCCCCACTGGAGTTCAGAAAAGGCTGAATCACTACTTATGGCATGTGTTGTAGTAGGAATTCTTTTAGAGCTATAGATTGAACTAGCTTGCTACTGAAGTCTTATCCAACTGAAATTCCATGATTCTGCAAACCCACTGTCCACCTTCCTAAACCTTCCATATTATTTTTGCCTTCAAACATGTAGAAGCAAAGGAACCAGTGGGGAGGAGGACACTGAAGAATATGGATAAGGGTGGATAAGTGTGGGAGCAAGATCCTTCAGAAATCAGGAAGGGATGAGAATTAAGGCAAAAAAAGAAGAGGATGAAAATGCTTGGCTTTAATCTCCATAAATTATGCCATAGTTTCTGAGGAGTTAATCTGCTCAGCTTTGGTATTCCTGCCCTGGGACTAAACTATCTTATTCAGTGGGTGAATGGGTAAATGCAAACTCACCTGGCCTACCATATCCTAGCTAGTCATCTACCCTGTTTATCTTGCCACCTGCTCAACCATCACCCTCCTCTCCCCCCGCCCTGCCGACCCGAGAAAAATAAATTCCCACATTGGCCATGTCCAAAATACACCCACACGTATCTCAATCTGTGGTCCAAGTTTATCACCTTTCTCTCAGAAGGTGAATTGTATGGCTCAACGTGAAATTATGAAATTATGCCAATTATCACCTTTTGCTCCCGGCCTGGTAATCAATTCAAAATCACCATTACTTGCTGGAAATCAATCTGCCATTGCTTCTGCCAACTAACTTCCTTATGGATCAATTTGCCATCCCTTTAATTCCTAAGATTAAAATTCTCCTGGCTACTTCCCCACTATATGTGTTATCTCTCCCAATTAAAATATAAGTTCCAGAAGGGCAGGAACTGGCATATTTTATGTGTATATCCCCATCACAAAACATAATATTTAGTACATAGTGAGCACTTAAATGCTTTTGTATTCGTTCATTGTTTCATTTATTCATTCGTCACTTGTTTGGAAGCTCAAGAAAAAAAGGTGGGGCAGTTAGGTGGCACAGTAAGCAGAGCACCGGCCCTGGAGTCAGGAGGACCTGAGTTCAAATCCAGCCTCAGACACTTGACGCACTTACTTAGCTGTGTGACCTTGGGCAAGTCACTTAACTCCCATGGCCCTACCTTCCCCCCTCCAAAAAAAGAAAAAGAGGCACTAGGTTTAGATTATTTTCCTAAATGCTAATTCTCATTTTTAAACCGAATTGATTTTGATTATGGAGTTAACTTAGCACGAGGGGTAGAGGTCACTGAAATTGAGTATCAGTAGTCCATCGCCTCAGCATATGATCATATAAGCAGCAAGATACCAAGTGACACTGGTGAATAGGCCATTGCTGGGTCAGTAGTTTCCAAAGCAAGTTCCTCTTTGGTAATCCATTCTTGCTGTTACTTGCTTTTATGGAAACTGCTAGCGTTTCTTAATGTGATCGAATGCTGAGAGTGTCACACTGAAAGTTTGCTCAAGCAAGATGCAGACATGATTAAGAAGGTAGCTTTTGCCAAGAGCAGACTAGATTGTTGCTGACCAGAGGGTGAGGTGGTGATTTAAACACCATTGTGAAATTGTTTTTGGCCTCCTGTGTGACTACGAAAACACCTATCAACAGCCTCTTCATCTAACTACTCACCTGTGTGCAGTGCTGGGTTGGGAACATCGCCTTCAATTAACATTTAATAATGGTGTATAAAGCTAGAAAGGAAAGGAGGACAAATAAGTGCCTGGCTTGGCACTTTTGTGGTTCCTACGAGAATTAGCAGAATTTGGTCCCTTGAGTTATCATCAAGGGAAGATTTGTTGAATGAACAAAGACTCATTAAAAACCTACTATGTGCAAGCTGATATTAGGAATACAAAAAATAAAAAAAAAATGATACTCAACGTCTTTGCCCTTTAGAGTTTACATTTTAGTAGGAGGAATGACATGCACACCATTTAGATCATTAAATCAGAGATTTATAAGCGGAAGGGACTTTAGAGATTATTGAGTCTGATCTCAATTTCCTGGTAAGTAAACTGAAACCTAGGGAGGTTAATTATAGTAGTGAGTACTGTAAGTTGAATAAAGAATCAGTGTGGACTAGTTGAGAGATATCCTTGGAGTTAGAAAGAAATTTAAATCGCTTAACTTCCCAATTACCTAAGCAACTCTAACACTTTAAGGTGTAGAGCGGTCGAAAACCTTTAGTAGAGGGTGTGGTCCCTATCCCCACGCTCACCCCCTTATATGCAATACAGTATAATGTCTTGGGAAAGGGTAATGAAAGATTACTTCCAAAAGAAAATGGCATTATACTTGAGTTTTAAACGATGGGTAGCAATGGGTAAGCAGAGCTGATACATAACAGAATTTTATTTGAAGGAGAAAGAGCATAAGGCAAGAAAGCCTGTGATGAGGTTCATGAATATTAAGTGGTACATTTGATGGATGCTTGTTGAGGCATTGTGTTGAAAGCAAACATTTAAAAGGCGATAACAATAGAAAGAGAAACAACTTTGAGAGAATTTGGAACTTAGAACAGAGCAGTGACTAGTCATGACTTCAGAAGACTCACAATGATGCATGCCTCCCACCACTTGGTAAAGAAGTGAAAAACTGAAGGTATAGAAAGACATATATTCTCAGAAACTGTTGATGGTTGTTGGATTGTTTTTGCTTGGCTATACATATTTATGCTAAGTGGCAAAGTGGATAGAGCTTCCAGCCTGGAGTCCGGAGGACCTGAATTCAAATCTGATCTTAGACGCTTATTGGTCTCTTATAATTCAGTAATTCATTGCGTAGGCAAGTCATTTAACCCTGTTTGCCTCAGTTTCCTCATCTGTAAAATGAGCTGGAGAAGGAAATGGCAAACCACTCCACTATTTCTGCCAAGAAAACCCCAAATGGGGTCATGAAAAGTCAGACATGACTGAAAAAAATGAACAACTACAAGGTAGAACTATTTGGGTTTAGCAGAGAGGTAGATTAATGGATATGGATATGGATAATGGATATGGAAAAAAGCATCAATAAAATATTTTTAAATATGCAGAAGAAAAAACAAAGAAGCAGACACAAATAGAACAATTTTGTTTTTTTTATATTAAATCTCTCTCTGTGTGTCTCCCTCTGTCTCTCTCTCTCTGTCTGAATAGAACAATTTTGTTACTACCTTATTAAACTGTATGCATGTACGTATCTGTATATATACGTATACGTATATTCTCTCTTTCAGACTAGAAGCACAGCAGCTGCTAACTCATGGGCTTAATCTTACTGGTGATTAGCACGGAAGGATAGATACGCTTTTTTCCCCACTTAGGTTAGTTTGACCCTCCTTAGGCAACATGGTGCTTGGCAACCCCCACTCCCACCCCCACCCCCAACCCATCCTATTGGTGGTGGACTTAAAGTGGACACTTGATCATCTTCATGCAGCTCAGAACTCCTGAGCTCAAGTGAGTCACTATTCTCAGCCTCTCACATAGCAGGGATTATAGGCATGTGTACCACACCTATGTAATTCTTTTTTTAAAATTACATATCAGAAGTTTACAGGGTTTTTAAATACAATCTCCCTTCCTCTCTGCATTTTAAAAAATTTTAGTTTTGATGATTAAGTTCAAAATTAAAATTGAAATGTTAAAGAAAAAGAGAAGAGGCAAAGTAGGAAAGGTTGAGGGCTAAATCATGAAAGACCTGAAATACTTGGCAAAGCTTAGACTTTATTTTAAAAGTAATGGGATGTGCTGAAGCTTTTTGAGCGGGAAAGTGATATGATCAGAGCAGTGCTTTCAGAAGATTCATCTGGTAGCTGTGCATTTGATATACTGGAGGAGGAAACCCTGGAACCAGAGGCTGTAGTTCAAGTGAGAAGTAATGGCTTGGATCCTGGACTGCGGTGATGAAATTGGTAATAGATAAGAAGAGGCACGCCTGAGTTCAAATCCAACCTGCTAGTTATGGGAAAGTTATTTAATTGCTGTCTGCCTTAGTTTCTCCATCTGCAAAATAAGGATAACAATAGCAACTACCTCCCAGGGTCATTGGAAGAATAAGATGACATAATATTTTTGAAAGTGCTTTCCAGACTTTAAAGCGATGTATAAATACATGCCGTGAAGGTCTGCAAACATTTCTATAAGTAACAAGACTAAGTAGCTAACTGATTATAAGATTTCTGTCATGGATGATTAGCGGGCTATTTGACTGGAACAAGGGAATTTCCAAGAGCATATAAGTTCATTGAGGCCAGGGACAGTTTGATGCTTATTTTTGGAGCCTTACATCTAGTAGATTCCAAATGGATTGGGGTTGAATTGAGCTAAATTGAGCAGATTCAGGGGAGAGACAAGTTTGGTTTTGGATTTTTGACAAATAGACACTTGGGCCAAGTTTACTAATATTATCTTAGGAGAAATCACCAATATGTGACTAATTGCCCAAATGAATAATACAATTAGTGTTGTGAGATTAAATTACAAACATCCTCTCAATGAATACATTTAAAAGGTGAGCACCATGTTTAATAGGAGCAATGTCTATCACACAATAAGGGGCATGTCTTGCTGTCTTGGGGAGGGGGGAGGGGAAGGAAGGGGTAAAAATTTAAAACTTATGAAAGTGAATGCTGAAAACTAAAAATAAATAAGTTAACTTAAAAAAAAACCAAAAGAGGATAAACAGAAACTAAGTCTTAAACAGGATAGAAAGTAGCAAGGCAGAAGTGAATCTCAGAAATGGGATTCATCTTTGGTAGCTATGAAAAGAAATTAGCTCGATCACTCATCACTTTTACCTGTAAATTTTCAGTGACCAATCTTCAAAGATATAGACTCACATGCTTAATGAAGTAAAATGTGTATGCAAAAAAATAAGGGGCATCTCTATTCCTCCTTGGGGGAAAAAGAAATTGATCTTTAATGGACTTATGATTAATAGTTCTGTAATTCAATTTTTCACATTCTCATTCTTAAAGTGGGCAGCCTATCAAGAAAAGTAAAACTCTAAAGTGCTTGTTTCAGAAGACAAAAGATGTTGTTTTCATTTTGATTTTTACTCCAACATAAGATGAACCAATATCTACATATATTCAGTCTGAGCTATTGATTGGGTCATGATTAATGATATATCTGAACCTGACTCTTTCTTACCTCTCAATTTCGTAAGAGAGCTAAATTTGGTTGATCAGTTTGAAAGAAGCATAGATGCTTTAATGACCTTACGAGTGAGATGTTATTCCATCATAGGCATACCCTGAGTTCAAAGCCAGGAAAAGACTTATGAAAGGTCCACTTTTCTCATGTCTCATGGGAGATAAGCCTGGCAACTCTACAGCTATTGAATCTTCTATGTCGCTCACAGGACTTTTTCATGACTTCCCTGTATCAGAAAGTAAATGGCATCAGTGCTAACAGAAGCATTCACACTAATGGCAGTAAGTAAAGCAAGAGTAAGAGAAAGAGAAGTATTGAATTAGACAGCATGGACTTAATAATGTGCTGATTGACCTAGAATATATAGATTTAGAGGTTATGAATTTGGAAAGGACCTTGGAGGCTACCTAGTCCAATCTTGAACTATACCCTCCAGGATATCACCCCAAATGTTGAACACTCCCAGTAACAGGGAATTCACTGACTCTTGAGGCAGTCTATTCCATTTCTGGACAATAATAATTGTTTAGAATCCTTCCTTATATCTGCCTCCCTACTGGTCCAAATATGGCCAAGAAGAAAAAGCCTAATTCCACTATGAAGGCTGCTTTCATGTAACACTGCCTTTTCCTGCCTCCCGTTCAGTTTTCTTGAAAGAAAATTTCCCAAGTACTTTCTACAAGCATGTACTAATGAATTTTTATACTTTTTTTCCACTACTACAATTATCTGCTTCCTAATAAAAAAAAATCAGCATTCAAAATAACATTATACTTTGCATCAGATGGAGCTTTTCATCTTTGCCACATCCAGGGATTAGGTTTTTTTCACTCTTTTTACAGACAGAGAAGCTGCCAGAAAGGAGATCCAATGGTTTTGCCAAAGTCCTGACATCATGATGTAAGACTTACCCAACCCTAATCCTTCCTGAGAGGCTTCACTTTAATTTCCTGGAATAGCCAGGATCATAGCAATGTTAAATTGTGTACTTGAGTACTTCTCAAAAGATCTAGCAAGTAGAAGATCACTTTTTTCCAGTACCTGGGAATATATCTACCTCTAGAAAATTGCTAAAAACAAATTTATGGACAAATGTTGATTTAAGTTCATTCAATTCGACAATTGTTTATGAAGCACCTACTATGTGCTAATGCCTTATCTCTAAGATCATCTCCAATTTAATCTCTCTACGACTTGTTTGTATATAACTGCAAGTTATCTCTTCTATTTGAATGAGGCCCTTGAGAATAGGGACCATTTGTTGCTTTTCTTTGTGCCTCCGGTGCTTAGCATAGTATCTGGTTCATAGGAGGAACTCAATAAATGCTTGTTGATATGATGCCTTTAAGGAGTTTCCACTTCATCTCAAACCCGGAGGAACGATCATTTAAAATATGTTTTCTCGTAATCAGCTTTGGAAAGGCTGCTGGACTTGGAGTCGGAGGACATGGATTCCAAATGGATTCTGTCTTTTGACTTGTAACAACCTTCCTTCTTTAACTCTCTCTTGGGGCCTTCGTTTCCTTACCTGTAAAATGAAGGGATTGGACTAGACGTTGGGCAGCTTAGGTGGTACAGTGGAAAGAGGGTTGGGCTAGAGGAGGAAGACCCGAGTTCAAATCTAGCTGCAGATACTGTATGACCCTGGATAAGTCACTTAATCCTGTTTGCCTCAGTTTCCTCGTCATTAAAATGAGCTGAAGAAGGAAATGGCAAACCACTTCACTATCTTTGCCCCAAAAACACCAAGTGGGATCAGAAAGGGTCAGACACGATTGAAACAACTGAACAACAAAAAGGATTGGAAGTAGTATAAGGTCCCTTCTAGCTCTAAATGCATGGTCCTATAATCCTAATCAAGAGAGTATTAGTAAAAACAAAACAAACCAAAAAAAAAAAAAACCAATTCTGCAGCATAATAGTGTGTGGGACCTGCAAATCAGAAGATCTAGGTTCAACTGGTGCTTTAGGAACCTACTAGTTACATGGTCATGGAAGGGTAAGTCACTTCAAATCTGAGTGCCTCAGTTTCCTCATCTGTAAAATGGGGCTAATAATATTTATGTTACTGCTTTCACTGGATTTATGTGAATAATGTTCAGTGCAATCATTAAAATGCTATTTAAGTATGAGGTTTTTTTTAATTGTTTAGTTTTAATCCAGACCTTAAATTTCATCTAGTAGGGAACTCATGGTGTAAAAACCCCCTTCTACTGATGTCTGCGAATGACTGAGCTATATGGTAGTCTCAGACAGCTGCCGGGGGCACTGAGAGACTCAGGGCTTTGTCAGGGTCACACAGCCAGCAGGTTTGAACCCGGAGGATCTGGACCCTGCCGCCTCCCCCAGACTAGCAGTCTACTGGCTTTATTATGCTTCCTCTCATTATGCCTTTATCTATGATTACATTTATTGAGGTCTATCTAGCAGCAGCATCCTCTACCTTCTTTCCATTTCATAGGACAGTGCTTTTCTACTGACTTGTCATCACTTCAAGCACGACAAGAAAAAATCCACTATTATTTAATTAGAAAATGTAATGGGAAGATTTTTTTTTCAATACCCCTCTCCCATCACTAAAGACTGAGCTCCAAGTATTCTTTGTCTCACAGCTCTGAGGACAGCACCCACCGTGATGATCCAAGAAAGTGCTAGTGAATTAAATAACCTGGAATTGAATCGTGGCATGGTTCCTGCCAGGCTTCAGTGGTGGTGACTGAGAGCCTCTGAGGACAGAAGTGAAATTAAACCCTTTTTGCATTTTTTATTGTGAGTTATATCCAGGTAATTATGTTAAGTGACTTTCTCAGGGTCACACAGCTACTGTCTGAAGCCTAATTTGAATTCAGGTTTTCCTGACTCCAGACCCAATGCCTTATTCACTTTGTCATCTAAATATACTATTAATACATTTAGAAATCTAAGTTGTTCTGACCTGAGTTACTCTACATTCATTCATTCAGCAGGCATTTAGTATGAGACTATCAGCTAGTGTTATGATTGCTTTTAAAGATTCAAAGAACATTACTTTCCCTTACGGGAATTAAGGGTCTATTGGAAAGGACAAGGTCGAACACACCAGTAGGCAGAACGAGGAAGCTGAGATTTCAGCTTGATGTAGCCAAAAGCTTCCTAACAATTAAAGCTGACTAGTGGAATGAGTGGTTCCAGAAGTGGTGGGTTCTCCCTCCTTGGAGATGTTCGAGCAGAGGTTCTATGACCATTTGCTGGATATGATCTGGTGGAGAATCCTTTCATGTAGGGATTGGACTACATGGCTGGTGAGATCTCTTCCAACTCCCAAATTCTATAGTTCTGTAACTATATGATTACAAATACATATTAATAAATATTAAAATGAGACATTCATGAAAGGAAATATCTCAATTAAGGGGTTAGGAGGTAGGAGAACCAAGGAAGGAAACAGAATAAGCAGTTAGAAAGAGGAAGGTGAGTTTCTCTCCCAGTTCCTCATTCAGGCCACTGAATACGGTGAATATTTAGTAAATGCTTGCTGAAAGAATGAAGGACTCAGCAAATATTAAGCACCTACAAGGTACTGTGAGAGGCGCTGGAGAATACAGAAGGAAAAAAATGAAGCCACCCCTTCCTTCTGGGAACTTGCAGTCTACAGAGTGGTGAGAGGAGGGAATACAACCAGGTTAGACATTCATTAAGCAATCAGCTACACAACAGGCCTTGTGCTAAATGCCCAAGGACACAACAAATAAAAAGAAAGACAATCCGTGCCCTCCAGAAGCTTAAAATCTAAAGAGGCAAACAGCGCTAAAATGGAGGCAGGGAAGGGGGGAGTATGCAACACCAGAGGGTACCCGGTGCAAGGTCGTCTTGTTTCATGGAGCTAAAACAAAGCGAGGTAGCAGATGTCTAGTGTGATCCAAGAGTCCAGTTTCTGATCTCTATAAAAGAAGGAATTGGGAGGAGTTTGATATTTCGTCCTACAGCTCTCCAATCGGAGGGAAAGGAGGCTGTGGGAGGTGGAGTCAATCGAGAACAAATAATTGATATGTCCAAGTTAATTTGAAGAGAGTACTGGGAAGATAAGGAAAATCTTCATGGAAGAGGCAGCATGGAGCTGAGCCTTGGCGGTTAAGTGGTACAGTGGACAGAGCACTGGGCCTGGAGTCAGGAAGACCTGAATTCAAATGCCGCCTCAGAGACTAGCTGTGTAATCTTATGCAAGTCACTTAACTACTGTCTGCCTCAGTTTCCCTATATGTAATTCTAACACTAATTCCGTTTCTAATACCTATCTCTCAGAGTTGTTGTGTGGGCAAAATAATGTGAACTTTAAAGCCCTATATAAATGCTAGCAATTCTTTTTATTTTTGAAGGAAAATAAGGATAATGAGAGATAGAGATGAGGAGGATGTGCATTAGTCAAGAGATATGGGGAGGGAGCACAGAGCAGGTATAAATCTGTATGAATGCACATAAATGAGAGGTGGAATCAATATGAATTAAAGAGTTGGGTTTTTTTTAACCCTCCTACATATAACAGTGCTGGTGAAAGTGATCTATTGATCACAGGAGGTAAGAAAATGTAGGTTTTGAGGTGGATCTTAAATGAAGTTGTTGTTCAGTCGTATATAACTCTTTGTGACCCCATTTGGGGTTTTCTTGAGGCAAAGATAGTGGAGCGGTTTTCCATTTCCTTTTCCAGCTCATTTTACAGATGAGGAAACTGAGGCAAAAAGGGTTCAGTGACTTGCCTAGGGTCACACAGCTACTAAGTATCTGAGGCCAGATCTGAACTCAGATCTTCCTGACTCCAGGCCAGGTGCTCTATCCACTGCACCACCACACTGCCCTGAAATGAAGTAGAAAACATCAATTAGTGGGGAAGAGAAGATGATGAGTAGAAAGAGGAGTCTAAGCATACGAAATGAGAGGGATCAGGAAGATGCGAGAGATGAGAGAAAGGAAGGGAGAAAGGAAGGGAGGGAGAAAGGAAGGAAGGGAGGGAGAAAGGAAGGGAGGAAGGGAGGGAGGGAGAGAGGGAGAAAGGAAGGGAGGGAGGAAGGGAGGGAGGAAAGAAGTACAGAGAGAGGAAAAGAGGAGACACTGAAAGCATTGCAGATACGAGTAGAAAAGTAAAATGGTCCCTGCTTCCAAGGAACTCACACTCAAATGGGGAAGGAAGGCTTGGTTGATGGGAGGGGGTGAGGTAGGGGAATAAAAATCACAGAATCACATATTGTTCACAGCTTGAAGAGACTCAATGTTCATCTAGTTCTGCCTCATTTGTTTTAAAGATGAGGAAAGTGAAGCTCGGGCTGGCTAAGAGACTTACCCAAGATCACACAGCTAATAAGAGACTGGCAAACCTGAGTCCACAACCCAGGCCCTCCGGGTCCTCAGCCAGGGTTCTTTATGGCAAAGTGAAGCCCAAAAGTTTGACAGGGAAATGAAAGCAGCCTAGGTGGATTTTAGTAGACTTGCTACTTAAAAAAAAGGCAGAGAAAATGAATACAGGTTATTGCTATAATTAAAAACAAAAGCTATAAAGCAGCGAGCTGCTCTCAACTATTGTTACAGGATGGAACAGAGCAGTATGAATTTCCATACTTAATGTTGTGTTTACTTCTCAGTATTCCACACTGTGGCAGAAGAAGATAGCAAGTTGAGCAGAAGTCTTTCATTTTGGCACTATGGGCAAGCTTTCACACATCAGCTATCCCTTGGGTGCCGAGTTAGAGAACTGAAGCAGGGTCTGTCAGTAATATGAAAGCAGCATTTCTGAATGGATTCCAGTTGGATCTGAGGGAAGAAACAAAACCTGAACTGCATTCTTATGAATAGGCCAAAGACATGGTGGAGATGTCACAGCTTGAAGGGACTCAGTGATCATTCAGTTCTGTCCCCTTCATTTTACGGATGATGGAACTGAGACCTAGGTGGTTAAACCATTTCCCCAAGGTCACACAGTCGGTAAGTGACTGGCACTTGGCTTTATACACACGAACAAGGCCAGCCTTGTGGGAAACCTTTCATTGTTTAAATCTTGCCAAGGAATGCATTAGTTCTTGAACTATAGTGGCAGCACGGCTTGGAGGATAAAGGAATGGCTCTGGAAGAAGACCTAGGTTTGAGTCCAGTCTCTGAAACATCTTTGTTGTATGATCATGGGTAAATGACTTAACCTCTAAGTGCCCTCTGATAGCTCTCTAAGACTATGTTTGAAGAGGAATCGGCTATATGCATTAGCAAATGGAATGTCAACACCAAGTGTTCCCTACAATGATGAAATCACAGGTGAAGGAAGGAAGAAAGGGAAGGAAAGGAATGGAAGGAAGGAAGGGAAGGGAAACAAAGAAGGGAGGGGAGGGAGGACGGGGAGGGAGGACGGGGAGGAAGGATGGGGGAGGATGGGGGAGGACGGGGAAGGACAGGGAGGGAGGATGGGAGGGGAGAAGGGAAGGATTTATATGCATTTATTAAGTGCCTAATATGTGTCAGGCACTAAGGATACAAAGAGGAGGTAAAAGACAATCCCTGCCTCAAGGAGCTCAAAATCTAATGGGGTAAACAACCTGTATGCAAAAATGAGAACAAAGGAAGAAAATTATAAAAAGATAATTAAGAGCTTAGTAAAAGAAACATAAAGAAATACTGAAGGAAATACCACCTTAAAAAAACAGCACAGGCCAAATGGAAAACAATGGTTCAAAAGCTCACTGAAAAAAATAATTTCTTAAAAATTTGGGCAATTGGGCAAGTAGAAGCCAATGACTCCATGAGACATCAAGAAAAAATACAAAGTCAAAAGAAGGAAAAAAATACAGAAGAATATAAGAATCATCCCTTTGGAAAAACAACTGACTCAGAAAATAGATTGAGGAGAAATAATTTAAGAATCATTGGACTACCTGAAAGCCACAATCAAAGAAACAGTCTAGACATCATATTTCAAGAAATTATCAAGGGAAACTGTCCTGATAATCTTCAAACCTGAGGGTAAATTAGAGAAAGAATCCATCACTCACCATCTGAGATTCTAAAATGAAAACTTCCCAGAATATTATAGCCAAATACCAGAGCTCCCAGATCAAAGAGAAAATACTACAAGCAGACAGAAATAAATCGTTTAAATATCATGGAACTGCAATTAGGGACACACAAGATTTAGCAACTACCATGTTGAAAGCTTGGGCTATGATATTCTAGAAGGCAAAAGAGCTTGGATTACAACCAAGAATAACCTACCCAACAAAAACTGAGTATAATCCTTCAAGGGAAAAAAAATAATATTTAATGAAATAGAGGATTTTCAGGCATTCCTGATGAAAAGACCAGAGTTGAGTAGAACATTTAACTTTCAAATACAAGACTCAAGGAAAGCATAAAAAGGTAAAAAGGAAAGAGAAATCATAAAGGACTCAATAATGTTAAACTGTTTAAATTTTCCTATAGGAAGATGATACATGTAACCCCTAAGAACTTGTTAGGTCAGTTAGAAGATTCTACATAGACAGAGGACATAGGAGTGAGTCGATTATGTTGGGATGATGTAAAAAATGGATGTGTGAGGAAGAGTGATGCCCAGGGGGAAGGGAGAGGAAGAATGGGGAAAATTATCTCACATAGAAAAGGCATGCAAAGGAAGATCTTTTACAGTGGAAGGGGAAATGGTGGGGAGGCAAACAATGCTTGAACCTCACTCTCAATAAGTCACTTCGAAGAGGGAAATAAATGCATGCATACTCAATTGGGTATAGAAATCTATCCTGCCCTACAGGGAAATAGGAGGGGAATGGGATAAGAGAAAGAGTAGGGTGATAAAAGAGAGGGTAGATAAAGGAAGGTGGTGGTCAAAAGCAAAGTAGGCATTAGAGGGGGGACAGGATAGAAAGAATGAAAGAAGAATAAATAGAAGAAAATAAGATGGAGGGAAATGTATAGTGAATAATCTTAACTGTGTATGTGGATGAGATGAGCTCACACATAAAACAGAAGTAGATAGCAGAATGGATTAGAAAATGGAATCCACCATACTTGAACATACTTGAAACAGAGAGACACACAGAGTTAAAATAAGGGGCTGGAGCAGAATCTGTCATGATTCAGCTGAAGGGAATAAAAAGCAGGGGTAGCATTCGCAATCTCAGACAAAGGAAAGGCAAAAATAACCCTAATTAAAAGAGATAAACAAGGAAACTTCATCTTGCTAAAAGGTCCCATAGACAATGAAATAATATCAATATGAAGCATATATGCAACAAATGGCATCAAATTCCTAAAGAAAAGTTAAAATGAATTACAGGAGAAAATAGACAGTAAATCTATACTATTGTAGGAACCTCAACTTTCTTCTTTCAGAGCTAGATAAATCTAACCATAAAATAAATAAGAAAGAAGTTAAGGAGTTGGATAGAATCTTACAAAGTAGACCCCCAAAGAAAATTGAATGGGAATAGAAATGAGTATACCTTTTTCTCAGCCATACATGGCACTTTTATAAAAATTGACCATGTATTAGGCATGAAAACCTCATAATCATATAGAGAAAAGCAGAAAAATTAAATGTATCCTTTTCAGACCATAATGCAATGAAATTACATTCAAAGGGCTATGGAAGCATTGATTAAAAATTAATTGGAAACTAAGCAATCTAATCATAAAGAATGAATGGGTCAAAGAACAAACCATAGAAATCATCAATAACTTCATTAAGATAGCAATGAGACATATCAAAATTCATAGGATGCAACCAAGGCAGTACTTAGCTAAAATTTTATATCTCTAAATGTGTACATCAATAAAAGAGAGAAAGAATAGATCAATGAGTTGGGTATGCAACTAAAAAAGATAGAAAAAAACAAATCAAAAATTCCCAATCAAACACTAAAACGGAAATCTTCAAAAATCAGAGAGAGAAATACGATTGAATGCTTAAAAAAGAATTGAACTAATAAATAAAACTCTGATGCCCAGAGATTCTAATTAAATCCATAGAAGCTAATAAGATCACCAAGTGAAGTAGTATAAAAGGACAAGAGAAGAAGGCTAGGACAGAATCTTGAAGAATACCTACACTTAGAGGGCATCCATGAGGATCCAGAAAATGAGATTGAGAAGTGGCCAGACAGGTAGGAGAACCAGGAGAAAGAGGTATCAACTATGTTAAAGGCTAGCAAAGAAGAATGAAGATTGAGAAAAGGCTCTCGAATGTAGAATCTTCAACTGTCTCCATTAGGATCTAAGGGGAAATAGTAATCACAGTAATGATGGCGTATTAACCTGCATGAATATATACTGCCTCCTCTGTCTCCCCACCGGGGTTCCTTGCTGTTTCAACCAGCTTCCATTCCCTGTTGGTGACAGTTGGTGGATCAGGTGGCTGTCCTCCTCTACAGGAGTTGCCTCCATAGACGATGGCTGTTGAAGACTGATCTGGAAGCAGGACAAGTGGTATGGTTGACGCTTCTACTCCTAGGACACCTGCTTATTATTGGCAGGTGGTCAGCAGTTGCTGCTGGTGGTGATGATGAGGGAAGTAGGCTTCCCATCAGCTTCTCTCGTTAGATTGGACTCCACCTTAAAAATGCTCCCAGGAAACCTCATCACCAGGAAACTCATCTTTCTGTGGGATTTGATCCTCATATCTCATCAGTAACCTCTGCCCCTTTTACTGGAGAGTTGGAGGGTGGGGCAAAGACTTCCTTCCAAAGCCTGCATTTAAAGAGGAGTCCCAAGCCATACAACTAACTCTGCATTTTTCCACCAGCAGCACTCCTTGGAATGGACTCTGCCATGCACTTGTACCAAGTATCTCTTTCTTTCTTTTTAAGTTTTCTTTTTTTTTTCTTTTCTTTCTGCATTATATTGTAAACTACTTGAGGGCATGGACAGTCTTTCTTTTTCTTATTTGTATCCCCAGTACTTAGAACAATGCCTGGTGCATAGTAGGTGCTTAAGAAATATTTATTGATTAGACCCCTTCCCCACAATGATTTCTTTCTTCAGTGATAGCTGTGGAGGATAGGCTGGAGGTAGATCTGGTGGTTTGAGAGGCACTGCTCTTTTCAAGGGTCTTGGGTTCAAGGTCATATGCTATCTCTGTCAGGTCTGAGGGGAAATCGTAGTCAAGATGGTAGTAATGGTAGTCTAAGCTTTCCAGCACACGCTGTTTCCTGTCTCTCTCTTATGCTTCATGTCTCTCTGATGCTTCAACTAGACTAGTTTGCCTGTTCTATATGAAAAAAAGTTAACAATACTCTAACACGCATACAAGGTACCTTTAACGTTTTATTTCCTTTCCACCCAGGCCTGTGATTTCGTTGGAATAAGGAGCTCCCAGTGAATAAAATCCTGCTACCAAACTGATCAGCCAATGACAGTGTCAAAATATTTCCTGGCGCACTGAGAAATTAAATGACTAGTCCAGGGTCACACAGATAATATATTATCAAAGGCAAGACTTGAACCCCAAAACACATTGCCAACCTTAAAGTGAAAATGCTAGCAGCAGCAGCATTATCATCATTATTATTTCTGACTCTGAAGTCAACACTCCTCTATAGCAGCTTTTCCCCTTATCAATAAAGAATTCTTACAAAACATATGGGTCTTATTCATCCCTATATCCACAATCCTTCACACACTGCTTTCACGCTATTAGAATTGTAGTAAAAGTACAATAGCGTGTGAACCTGAATCCATGAACCTGACCTGAAGCGACTCTCTATGAATCAATCAGGAGGGTTTCCTATGACACATTCCTCAGTTAGTAGAAACAAAGTTTTAATATGTGGCTTCTAGAAATAATAAGAAAAGCTTGCAAAGTTGCCAGAATTTTTTTTGGGAGAGGCATGAATGCATACTGTCCTGTTCAATGACAAATGTTTGTTACTGTCAGGCAGATGAATGCATGAGGTATTTAAGGGACTGTCAGCATTATGAGAGCATTGTACTATGATGTATATACCACAGCACTAAAATTGCTTACCAAGTCATTATAACAGTGGTTTTGGGTGGGGAAAGGGGATTTCCATTACATCAGTTTAATACCTACACAGCAGCAAAACAGCATGGGTTGTTACAACTTAATATTTCAGGATGAGGTACCCTCATTATCTCCAGAGATTTGTTTTACTCCTGTTATTATACTGATTTCAGTCAGAATTAATTAAATGCATTCTATGTGCCAAGCACTGGGGTAGGAAGAAAAGTGAAATTGGTTTTTGTCCTCGAGGATCCTAAAATCTAATGGGGAAGGCATCATGTAAATAACTAGGTACATACAAAATATACCGAATAGATGGAAAATAATCTGAGAGAAAGAGGGGCCTAGCAGCCAGGGTGACAGGGAAAAACTGCCCATGAACATCAGAATTTGAACTGAGTTTCAAATTTTCTTAATTATTATGGAAAAATTGGAGATGAGGGCTAGATGACAGAACAAATGTGTGGACTCCAAACAATCTGAATGGCTAGATCAGGGATGGGGAACCTGGTGCCTGGAGGCCACATGTGGCCTTCTAGATCCTTAAGTGCAGCCTTTTGATTGAATCCAAATTTTACAGAAAAGGCTGCACTTAAGGATCTAGAAGGCCACAGATTCCCCACCCCTGGGCTAGACCCAAAGAGCCCTCATCAATGTTTGATGTCAACTTAGAAGGCAGGGTCTAGTGGAATGCCTCAGAGATCTTTCTTTGGTCTTTAATATTTTTATCAATGATATGAACACAGGCATATATGGCATTGATATCAACTTTGCAGATGACACCAAACTGGAATGGCGAAGAGTGTTTGAGATAGGATGCAACTCCAAGTTCCTGATTACTTAATGTTAAGGGTACTACCATCCTCCCAGTGACCCAAGCTCACAACTTAAGGGTTATTCTCTATTCCTTACACACTGTCCATATCTAATGTTGCTAAGTCTGTTGATTCTATCTTTGACAGATCTTTCTCATATGCCCCCTTCTCTTTTCTAACCCTTTTCTAGCCCTCTTCACCCCATGCCTAGACTTTTATAATAGTCTCCCGACTGGTCTCCCTATTTCAAATCTCTCCCTCCGAATACAACTTCAATTCACTTGTCAAACTGATCTACCTAAAGCAATCCCATCCTCCTTTAAAAGCAACTCCATTTGCTTCCTGTTAGCTCCAGAATTAAATATAAAATTCTCTATTTGGCTTTTTAAAGTCTTCTATAACCATCCCCCACCCCATATTTCCAAGTCTTCTTAAACTTTACTCATAGATACTCTACAGTCCGGTGACACTGGCCTCCTTGCTGTTCACATAAGATATTCCATGTCTGAATTCCATGCAATTTTAATGATGTCCTCTCTACCTGGAATGTTTTCTCTCTTTCCCTCTGTGTTCTGGTTTCCTTCAAGCATCAGCTAAAACCTCACATTTTTTAGAAAGCTTTACCACTTCTCCAGAGTACTAGTACCTTTCCTCTGACATTATCCCCAGTTAATTCCATTAACTTTTTATTTGTATGCTGTTGTTTGCATGTTATCTCCTGGGCCATCACCAGTCATCTTGACTTTTGTCCAGCCACTAAACTTCCATGACCCAGGAAGAGAGAGTGAAGCTGACTTTCTGCAACTCTGCCTTACTTAAATCCAATTCATGCACAAGTCAAGACATCACCCATTATGTTGCTGGTCCCCTTAGAAAATGAAGAACAAACAATAATTTCCCCCATTAGAATGTGAACTCCTTGAGGGAGGTGAATCATTTTTGTTTTTCTTTAAATTCCAGAGCTTAGTATAGTACTGGGTGCATAGGAATTGCTTATTAAATATTGATTCATATAAATCTTACGCTTCTCAGTATTCATTTCTTGTCACATAAAGATATTCCATCATGTTTATGTCCCAGATTTGTTTAGCTTGTCACCAGATAATGGATATTATTTTGTTTATAATTTTTTAAAGTAAATTTTCATTGATATCTTTTTTACATGACTAAAATTTCTCTCAGTATACCTCTTTTCTCCCTCCAAGACAGCCATCCCATAAAATACTACTAATGCTAATGATGATTAACAATAATATTGATATAATGCCCTAGGTCTACAAAATGTTTTACAAATATCTCGTTTTATCTTCACAACAACTTTGGGAGGTAGGTGCTACCCATTTTATAGATGAGAAAACAAATTCAGATTGCCAAGGGCCATAAAATTAATAAGTACCAGGCAGTAGATTTCAACTCTGGACTTTACGACTACATGTTTAGTACTCTATCCTCTGCATCACTTAGGTTCTGCTAGGTTCAGTAAAATAAATATTTTTTTAAGAAAAAGAAAAGAGATAACAAAACTAATTAATAAAAAAATTTGAAAATATATATAATGTACCATATCCATTGACCTCCTACCTCTGCAAAGAAGTGAGCGCAGGATGTCTTCTCATACCCCTTCTTTGGAGCCATGCTTGTTCTTTATTATTTTGGAACATTTTCGTTAGATTATTTTGTAGTTGTTCTTTCCATGTACATTGTTGTGATCATGCATATTGTTTTCATAACTCTGCTTACTTCACTCTGCATCAAATTGTGTAAATCTCTACATGCTTCCCTATATTCATCACATTTATAACAACAATATTGCCAGCAGCTGCTCTGGCTGCATAAGACCAACAACACCAGCATACAGGAGGGCTGCTAGCACAAGTTCTTTGATCTGCTTTTCTGAGCAAAGCAATTTTAAGGGGTTAACAATCTTACTTTAATATATACAATTCACTTAGTTCAGAAGGTATAACAACAATGTTACTAGCAGCTACTGTGACTGTGTAAGACCAACAACAAGAGCACATAGAAAGGCTGCCAGCACAGGTTCTTTGATCTGCTTTTCTAAGGAAAACAACTTTAAGGGGTTAACAATCTCAATTTAATTAAACACACATATATCATTCTCTTAATTCAGGGGGGAAAGATCAGCCCCCTGAACTTCAGGGCAAATACATACAGAAATTACAAGCATACATTATAAACAGAGCAAATAACACAAACCAGTCTATCCATAGCAGTATATAGTTACCAGAGAAGCACCAACATCTATCTGTCTGAGTTATCAAAGCCAGGGTGTTGAGGGCACTATTTCAACAGCTTGCCCAGAGTCTTGTTACCCTTTCAATGAGCATACCCACAAAACAAAATGCCAACCTTATATTTCATATACCCATCTCAGGGCCCTGAGGCACTTGATTACCTCAGAGCTGAGAAGCACTCAGACAAAGAACAGTGAAAAGTACCATTTTGCTTGCCATTACATTTGAAAGGCAAGACTCATCAAAGGTATTTGACTACCTCAGCATTCCAAAAGAGAAGATAACAAAAAAGTCCTGCCCTGATTACCATTACAGGGGAGGAAAGCCAGCACCTTGAACTCAGAGCAAATACAAACACAAATTACAAACAGAAAATATCAAGAGATCAAATGACACAAACCAGTAGACAGGCTTCTAGCTTTCTGTCCAGCATCTCAGTACATAGTTACCAGGGAAGCACCAACATCTGAGTTTTTTTGGGGGGGGGGGGCGGTGGTAGGGGCCTCTTAAATGGTGACTCCCCAGAATCTCATCTGGTCAAATCACACAACACTCTTCCAGGAAGTGAGAGCCCCAAGCAAAACGCTAACCTCTGACTTTATATACTCTGTTCTCACAGGGTATCACAACCATGCGACTCAAACCTATGTGAACTAGGCTTTCCCTTGATGTAAGCAGGTCATCAAAGGCTCCCAATTTAATCAAAGAAACAAAGGCCAGACTCATCAAAGGCTCCCAATTTAATCAAAGAAACAAAGGCCAGACTCATCAAAGGCACTTGATAACCTAAGTGCTCCAAAAGAGAAAACAATAAAAAAAAGTCCCACCCTAATGACCAATACAACATTTTACATTTCTTGGAGCACAGTAATATCCCATTACACTCAAGTGCTACAGTTTTGTTTAGCCCAGTTGATGGACATCAACTTTTTGTTTCTTTGCTGCTACAAAAAGTGTCACCATAAACATTTTAGTGTATATGGGACTTTATTTTTATCATTGGCCTCCTGGGTGTATATGCCTAGCAGGGGAATCTCTGAGTAAAAGTATATGAACATTCTCATCACTTGATTTGCACAATTCCAAATTCCTTGAACAATTATTGGAACAATTCACAGTTACACCCACAACGCCTGTCTTTCCACAACTGCTTCAATATTGACCATTATTCCCATCTTTTGTCAACTTTGCCAATTTGCTGGGTATGAGATGAAAGCTCAAAGTTGCTTTGGTTTGTTTTTATTAGTGATTTGGAACATTCTTTCATATGGTTTTAATATTTTTATGATTTTTCTTTTGAGAATTTTTTTTCATATCCTTTGTCCACTTACGTATATTAGGGAATGAATTTTGGTCTTGTGTATTTTTTATTAGTTACCTATATATCTTGTATAGCAAAGCCAAATCCAATGACCTCTTCTCAATCTCAATTCTTCTTGACTTCTCTTCAGCCTTTGACACTGTTGATCATTGTCTCCTTCCTGGAATCTTTTTCTCTCTAGAATTTTGGGATACCACTCTCTTGGTTCTCCTCTTACCTCTAAGACTGCTTCTCAGCCTCCTGTTTTAGAAGGTCATTCAGATCATGCCTTCTAATTGAAAGTATCCTTAAAGTTTTTTCCTGGGCCCTCTTCTCTCCTCTCTCTATTATACTTCACTTGGTGATCTCATCAGCTTCCATGGACTTAATTACCATCTCTATGCTGATAATTTTCAAATCTACCTATTGTGCTCAAACCTCTCTGCTGACTTCCAATCTTGCATCTCCAACTGCCAGACATCTTAAACTAGATGTCCAATGGATTAGGATTTAAACATTTTCCAACCTCAACCCTTTTTTGCACCGCATTTGTTGATGTTGTGTGGCCTGAGAGCATACACAGGAGTGCAAAGTGTGCATGCTTTGTATTCTGAATCAAGGCTGCAGTGAAGTTTTGCAGTGCAACATGGGCAAGCACTGCCAGAAACACCTTGGATTCATCATGCGTTTGATACTGAATTAATATTGAACTAACGATGTTCAGAAACTTTTTACTGTTGCCAACTTTTTGTGACCGTATATGGGGTCTCAATATACAGTTTAAGATGCTCTGCAATAGACATCTCACACTCAGTATGTCTAAAACTAGACTCATGTTTCCCCCTCATGTTTCCCCTTAAAACTCTCCCCTTGTAACAACAATGTTATTTGCAGTTGCTGTGGGGTATAAGACCAATAACACCAGCATGCAGGAGGGCTGCTAGCACAGATTCTTTGATCTGCTTTTTTAAAGGAAAGCAACTTTGAAGGGGTCAGCAATCTAACTTTAATTAAACATACGTGTGTGTGTGTGTGTGTGTGTGTGTGTGTGTGTGTGTGTGTGTATCATTCACTTAGTTCAGGGGAAAAGTCAGCACCCTGAACTTCGGAGAAAATACAAACAGAAATCATAAGCAGAAATTACATAAACAGAGCAAATACAAACAGCAAAGACCAACAGACAGGGCTTTCAATTGTCTGACCAAGAGCAATACATACATAGTTACCAGAGAAAGAAGCACCAACATCTAGGTTTTCAAAGCCAGGTGGCTCCTTAATGGCTCCCCAGAGTCTCATCTGGCTATATCACATGAACACTCTTCCCATGAGTGAGCCCCAAAGCAAAATGCTAACCTCAGAGTATATATATACTTCCTCAGGGTCAGAGGGCATCACAACTCTCGTGATCCAGGTTCACATGACTCAAACTCATGTGACTTAGGCTTCCCTGTGACTTAAGCAGGTCACATGGGCCTATTAATGGATGGGAAAGGTTTTCCCAGTAAGCAAAAATACATTAACAATATACCCTTCCATCTTTCCCATTACTGCTGATGGCAACACCATCCTCCCAGTTCCTCAGGCTCACAACCCAGGCCTCATTCTCAACTCCTCACCCTCTCTTACCTCCTATATCCAATCTTTTGCCAAGACCTGTTGATTTTACTTCTTCAACATCTCTAGAATATTTATTTCTTTTCCGCTAACACCACCACCTCTCTAGTCTCATGCCAGGACTATTGTTACAGCACAGTGATAGGTCTGCCTGCCTCAAGTCTCTTCCCACTCCAATTCATTACCCATTCAGCCGCTAAAGTGATTTTCCTGAAGCACAGGTTCAGGCACGTCATGATCCTTCTCAGTAAACTCCAGTGACTTCCTATCACCCCCAGGACCAAATACAAAATTCTTTGTATGGCATTTAAAGCCTTTTATAACCAAGCCCTCTCCTATGTTTCCAGGCTTACACCTTATTCCCTAACAGAGACTCTTCAATCCAGTGTCACTGGCTACCTGGCTGTTCAATGAACAAGACACTCCATCTCTCAACTCTGGGCATTTTCTCTGGTTGGCCCTCATGCTTAAAACATTCTTCCTCCTCACCTCTGCCTACCGGCTTCACTGGCTTTCTTTAAGTTCCAACTAAGGGTCCATCTTCTAGAGGAAGTCTTTCTCAACCCTTCTTAATTTTTAACACCTTCTCTCTCATACTTACTTCCTATTTATCCTACACGTAGCTTATTGTATGTGTTTACTTGCTGTTTCCCCAATTAGATTGCAAGTTCCTTTGAGGGCAGGGACAGTCTTTTGCCTGTTTTTTTCTATCTCTAGCCCTTAGCATAGTTCCTGGCACAGAGTAGGTGCTTAATAAATGTTTATAATATCATGTTTATCATGTTATTCCCTTCAGGATCTTGTTATATCTTAATAGGACTGCTATTGGTTTTCTGTGGATTTATTTTGTAACCTGCTACTTTACTGAAACCATTGCTTCATTTAATTTTTTTTGGCTGATTTCTTAATATTTTCAGAATAAGCCATCATGTTATCAGCAAGTAGGGATAGCTTTGTCTCCTCTTTGTCTATTTTTATGCCTTTAATTTCTTCCTCTTATATTTTTCCTGTTACTGGTACTTCCAAGAACTATACGAAGTAACAGTAGGGAAAGAGGCAACTGTGCTTTACTTCTACATTTATTGTAAAAGTTTCTAGTGTTTCCCTTTTGCACATAATGCTAACTTTTGGTTTTAGATACACTATTTTATTTTCTTTAATAGTATTTTTTTCCAGTTACATGTAAAGATAGTTTTCAACATTCACTTTTATAAGATTTTGAGCTCTGATTTTTTCCCCCCTCTCCCTACCCCTTCCCCAAGGTGGCATGTAATCTGTTACAGGCTATACATGTGCAATCATATTAAACATATTTCCATATTAGTTGTGTTGTGAAAGAAGAATCAGAACAAAAGGGAAAAACCACAAGAAAGAAAAAAAGAAAATAGTGTGCTTTGATCTACATTCAGACTCCATAGTTCTTTCTCTGGATATGGATAGCATACTCCATCTTGAGTCTTTCTGAATTGTCTTAGGTCGTTGTATTGCTGAGAAGAGTCAAATTCCATGAAAGTTGGTCATTGCACAGTGTTGCTTTGACTGCATACAATATTCTCCTTGTTCTGCTCATTTTCCTCATTGTTAGGTACACTATTTTAAAAGACCTTTCTCAGCCTATAATTTGTAGACATACTCTCTCATTTTTTTAGGAAAATAAGTGTTGTAATTTGTGAAAATTTTTTGCATTAACAATTTAGGTTTGGATGTTTTTAATATGATGATGTAATTTATTTTCGTAATCTTGAGCCATTGTTGCATCTCTGGGTTGTCACAGAAATAGCCCTGGACTACAAAATCAGCAGATCTGGTTTTTAGTACCATTTCTACCCCTAACTAGCTGTGTGACCTTGAGAATGTAATTTAGCCCATTCCTAAAATGAAGAGTTCAGACTAGATGACAAGCAACCTTCTAGCTCTATAAGCCTATGAATTCTATAAATTACGTTACTTGCTGAGTAAGAGCCAATATATACAAATCAAAGTATACCTTGAGATGAACTCCCAGTATGCTATAAACTGTAGCAATGTATGTGTTACCATGGACTCCTCTCTGCAAACTACAGAGTGGTCCCAGGGACTATGGACTTCCCAGCTATACTGAAGTAGAGATATAGATGTGGAATAGATTTAGTATTTGTTGTCAGGCCTTTGCAACATTACAGCATCGATATTATTTTTATTGCTGCTGTTACTTCACCATATCATCATTGCCACTACCAGCTTGTCACCTTCTTTGCAGAAAAGTGCTTCCCACCTACATATTTTTTGATGAGACATTACTACAGATGTACAAAACAGAAAGGGGCCTGATCTAAATATTCCTTTTGCTTGCAACAACTACTTAATTTAAGTTGACAGAGAAGGGTTTCTTTCAAATCATCACCTTGGTCACCAGCTGGTTTGGGGAAAACAGTTTCTATTTGTATTGACATAAGTAGATGATGAAATATTAGACCACTGCCTGCAATTGACCATGGCTTGAATTTTGGGTCTGGACTGACAGCAGTTAAATTCAGAATGTAGTGAAATATTCTTCTCAGGGAGAGAAATGAGAGCAGATGGTGAGGTCAGCTTGCTAGCTACATTTATCTAATTAAAGGCTTTACACATATTGTCAGGTAAAAATCAGCTGTCAGAAATTCCACCTGGCCATAATTGGTCATCATTAATAAGTCTGTTCCAGACTCTGGTTGCCAAAATCTTAGCTATGATCATCTAATCTCAACTAATTAGGAAACCAACTGAAATAGCTGAGCATGGCATTACTTTACCCAATCAGAATGGAAATGATGCCTGACTGTGAGGAGAGGGAGGGAACATGCTTGTCATGAGAATATAATTCTTAAGCAGTAAAGCAAACCTCCAAGACTAATCTTTTAGTGATGGTTAAGTTTGTCTGCTTTGGCTGACTTCCTAATAATGACAGGTATATTGTGGATGCAGCACTATAGCAATGAAAGCAAATGAGTTTGGAGCTCCCATCTGCACTTTGGAGACTGAATCCAGTTTGGGGCACCCTCTTGACCTTTACTCAAGACATCTTTGCCTGAAATGTCAATTTGCATTAATCAGTTGAATGGTATTAGCCTGGGCTTCTCCAAGCTGTGGGAGAAAGAATGACTGATTTTTGGCTTTCCCTATCTGGAAAGAAAAGGAGGCTGATAAGATATTTTTCATTTGAACAGAATAGAAAGAACCCATAAGTTTCATTTCACTGCTTATTAAAAATAACTACTCTCTTTATTGTCCAAACAGATTGAAATGTTATATGACTGGTCCAATAACAAATACTTCATGCCTAATCTCTGGAGTATTGCGGTGGGCATGGTGCAGGGGTTGGAGGGAGGTAGGGTGTAAACTTGGGATTTCACTGACATAGAGAACTCTTTTTTTTAAATTTATTTTTAATATGTTTAGTTTTCAGCATTGATTTTCACAGGCGTTTGAATTACAAATTTTCTCCCCATTTCCACCCCCCCCCCCAGAGAACTCTTTTTATGGAAATTCTTTCCACTGATGCAGATCAGCAACTTGTCTGTAATCTGGAGCACTCAAAAATTAAGTAACTTGACTAAACTCTTAATAGCTACTATTGTCAGAGGCATGATTTGAATCTAAATCTCCATAACTCTAAGGACAGTCTTCTATCCATGTTGCCATTTTATCTTTTATAGTGGACATAAGGGGATTTTAAATGCAGGCCATTTATTACAACTGCATTTCTGAGTTGACAATACCCATTAAGGGCTATTTCTCAGAAGTATGCCACAGCTCTTCCCCAAAGTTACTTTGTGAATTGGGGTAAATGGAAGGGACATTTATCCAAACTATCATATAAGCAAAAAAACAAAACAAAACTAGTTAGAGGATTTCATGGAGATTTTCAGACATCAAGAAACTAGAAATGGGTACAGATAAAGGAGATCATATAAGAGCAGGGAGTTTATGAACATGATTCTGTTCCTTAGGCAAGAAAGACTCCTTTGAAGTAAAAGAGTTTGACTTACCTAAGAAGTGAAGGATTAATCTCCAAGTAGGAGATATTGAATTAAATAATATTGACTTAAATCAAATCTTAGTTAGTAGAGAGTGGTAATGGTTATAATTTGCTTTGTCAGATGAAATCACACTGATTCAGAACTTGGAACCCCCACAGCACTTTCTGTTCTTCAAGGAATTTTCCCCAGCATGCTTTCTCAGAATCTTAGAATCACAATAGCGCAGAATTTTGGAGCTGAAAGGAACATTATAAATCAATGAGTCTAAGGCATACCTGAATAATCCTGCTATAACTTGCAAGTGATCATTCACCCTTTGTTTAAAGACTTCCAGGGAAGAGGAACTCACTGCTCCTAAAGCTGACAATTTTATTTTCAGACAACTTTAATTATTTGGAGGGGTTTCTTATGTAATATCTAAATTGGCCCTTCTCCAGATTCTACCCATTGTTCCTGGTTTTGTACCACTGCAGTCAAACAGAATAAATTTAACCTCCTTTTCGATGATAGCACTTCAAATGCTTGAAGATGGCCATTATGTTCTCCCTCAACTCCCCAAGTCTCTTCTTCTCCAGTTTAAAGAACCTCAGTTTCTTTAACTAATATTCATAGGTTGGGTTCTCCAATCTCTATCCTGATGAAAGACATTATTTCTTTCATATGTGAACAGTTTGGTTGCTTAAAGGAAAAGAAAAAGAAATTTTATGTCAGGGAAATCAACTTGTGAAGAAATATAGTCTTGTATAAAATGGGAATGAGACATACTGTGAAGAAGACAACATAGAGAACTAAACAGACTTATTTGTGGACAGAGAAATAACTGAATAAATGATGACTTAGGACATTATTTTCTCTTTATTTACATGTGACTTTTCCCCACTAAGCTTAATTTAAAGATTTTTACTGATGAAATAGTATAGCAAATAACTGGCAACTTTGGGAAGATTAAGCAAGGACTATTGGGTTCATACCTGACAGAATGAGAGATTTCTTAAGGTTTGCCTAGTACGATGCGTCACTGACCAGCAAAAGGTTCTGATTCGAATCACAGGGAGTATGAAAAATGTGAACTATGAAGGAGTTAGCAGGAGAGAAAACTAATGGGAAGGTTTCAGTTGCTTTGCTAGGAGCCTAGTGATTGAAAAAGAAGCATTGCTTTACTGATTGTTTGGAGAAATAATGAAATAGTTTCTGGTAATCTCCCCGAAATCTCCTCCTGTTATTTGACCCTATTGCCATCTAGTATCATCTTTATACTTGAGAGAGAAAAAAACTGAGATGCCTGGTTACTCTCTAATGCCTCTCTCTGGTTTATGAGAAGAAAGGGGATGGGGCCGGGGACAGAGATAAGCTTTGCATCTATTTTGCAATGGGCTCTGCTTTGCAGTAAGAAATGGCTTGACCAGCTGAAAGTTTCCTGGACCAGTCAGAATCCTGTCAATGGAACTGCTGACTGGGCTTGTCTGAATCGTACAGAGGGCCAACCTGAGGAACTCTTGTGGTTCTCTGGCTTAAAGGGAAGTGACTCTCACTACAGTAGCATAACATTTTAGCAACACACTCTTAAGGGAAGCTATGAATTAAAAGAACTTGTCACTGCTTCATTAGCTCAAGAGGAAAAGATTAAGAGAGCTACTATGAAACAATTAAGAGAACTAACTCATCTACGTAGCAAAATAGTGAGAAAATTTTATAGTAGAAGTGAAAAGCTTGTTGAACTTTATCATAGCTGTTTATTTAAAACATTAATTTTAGTTCAATTTTAAATTTGATTAAAGTAGTCCAAAACTTAAAATTTAAAAGCAAATCAAAAACAAGAAGGGATTCTTTTGGTTATGTAGACAAAGTTTAATATGTTATATAATATATATGTATACACACACACACACACATATATATATAAATGATCATGGGCCTAAAATCAGCCATCAGTTAAGAAAGGGATTTGTCCATTAGGAAAGCAGTAATGACCAGAAGGTGATTAGCTAGCAGAGAAGTGGCTTCATGGGATGAAGATTATTCCTGAAGGGAATAAAGACATGAAGGCCCATAATCTAGTTGTGAGTTGCCCCAAGAACATAGATTTTCCCCATTCATATACCTTCCTGGTAAATTTCTCTAAGTACATTCCCACTCTCCTCATGCACTGTGCATAGGTGGGAGCATGTGCTAAGGTTTATAGATAGACTGTGATATTTTGATTATTCCTGCATTTGCCTTTATATTAAATAACTTTAATGTTATGATTACTCTCATTTCCGACATCACTAAGTAAATGTTTTTTGTTTGAGTCAATAGTGTCATGGCGACTCATTTTGTGTAAGCGGGAGTTACAACAGCACAAGCTTATGAGTCACATTGGCAAATCATAATAGAATATCACCCACACACCCACACATAGAGTTGTGACCCCTTTATGGTAACCTCCCACCTTCTGGTGTAAGGCTAAGTTGGAGTCAATGAGTCAGCCCAGAGAGCAAGAGTGGGGAGGCTATGGCACAAAGGGGCTACACTACTCCCACTCTGTTGGATACTCTGTATTTTGTGGTTATCCTTCCTTCCTAAAGTGTGGTGCCCAGAACTAAACACAATGCCTTAGATGTGTTCTGATCAGAGCAGACCTAGTCTAAGACAGCATGCCTTTCCTGATGCAGTCTTACATCACATTTCCTTCTTGGATTCCACACAATCCTGTTGACTCATAACCAGCTTGCAGTTGACTAAAATACTTAGGTCTTTTTTGGACCAATTGTCATCTAGCTAGTCCTTCTCCATATTTGAATCCCATACTTGCACAGTATTTCAGACATGGTCTTATCAGGACAAAGAAAATTGGGACTATCACTCCCTTTGTGATGGACATGGTGATTCTCAATGTAACCTAGAATTAGCATTAGCAATTTTTTTGGCTGCCATGCCATACTGTTCATTCATACTGAGTTTATATCACACTAATATCCCTAAGTCTTTTTAAAAAAATAAATTTAATTTTTCATTTTTACATGCCTTTATAATATTGTCCTCTCAAAAAAAGACACTCATCTTTTTTTGAGACTGGATTTCCCTATTTCATCTAGTTTGTAAGTGCTGTGGCCATTCATAGGCCCTAGTCCACTACTAATTGGTATGGTATTTTTAACCTGCTCCATTTCGAACCTGGGCCAGTTCAACCCTTAGAAATCTGGTAGCCTCCTCACTCCCAGGGGCTTGCCATCTTGGTGCCAGGCTTAGTATGGAGACCCAATAGATATGGCCTATTGCAGCTCAGAACTCTTGAGTTCAAACAATCCACCAACCTCAGCCTCTCGAGTAGCAAGGATTACAGGTACATACCATTACGCCTACACAAAACCTTCATCATAAATAGACTTAATTGAGCCAAATAAATCCCCATCCCCATTGGCCATGACCCAAAACATGTCTCTCTGTGCATTTTAAGTTCATCACCTCTCCCTAAAAAGCTGAGTGGCATATTTTATCTTCGGTCTTCTGGACTAGTAATTTCTCATTGCATTAATCAGAATTCTAAAATTTTCAAAGTTGTTTTTTCCCTACAATGTTGTTGCATTGAGGAAAACATTGTTTTCCTAGAACATTAGCACCATGAGCAATGGAAGTAATAATGTGCTGATTACTTTGCCGAAACAGAAGGACCAGTTTGAGCTGTAGTAAGCGCTCCATCATTTTAAGTGTTTAGTCAGAAGCTAGATGACCACTCACACTCGAGTGACATTATAAGGGAGATTCCCATGTGAAGGGAAAAGTCTGGTCTAAATAACCTCCTAGGTCTCTCCTATTTTTAAGATTCTCAGATTCAAAGATTTTGTATCTATACTGGTTGAGATTTCCTTCGTTTACGTACTATACTCCCTTGGTCCACTGACACTCCCAAGCTAATTGTGTTTCTTGCTTGTACAGAGTCAAAGAACTGCAAAGCTGAAAAGTACTTCTGCAGAGACTCATCCAGGGTACTCTGGTAAATGTTCAACAATGAGCTTACTGGAGGAATATGTATACAGGACCTACTTTTAAGTTTAATCTGTATAATTAACATTTTCTCCATCATTTTCAAAAGTGTATACTATCAACAATAAATCGACATGTCACTCATGGAGTCTTCTCCTGTTCAGGCTATATATTCCTGGTTCCTTCAACCAATGTACATATGGCATGGAGTCACTGCCCTTCTGTTTTCTCTTCTCTGTGTTATTCCTAAACTGCAGCACCCGTGCTGTGACTGAATGCAGTATACCATATGTGATCCGACTGGGGCAAAGTATGATAGTACTCTCAGATTCCTATTCCTAGAAACTCTTCCTCTTTCAATAGAGCCCAAGATTCTGTTAGTTTTTTTGACTATCACATTTTTGACTACCACATCATGCTGCTGATTCGTATTGATCTTAAAAGTCTGCTGAAAACTCCTATTCTTTTTCTAATTGTTTGACCATGCCTGGCCAACCTTCTACTTACAAATTTGATTTTTAAAGTATAAGACTTTACATTTATCCTTATTAAAAGTCACCTTATTAGATTTATCCCAGTGCTTTAGAGAAGTGGTATCAAATTCAAATAGAAACAGTGTCACTAAACCATACATAAGGGTCCCTGAGTGGCCCGTATGGATTTAGAAAACCACATACTAACATTATCTATGTTTCACTGTATTTTTATTTTGTTAAATATTTCCCAATTACATCTTAATCTGGTTCAGATTGTGCTCAGGAATGTTGAGGGCTGTGTGTTTGATACTTCTGCTCTAGATCTTTGTGGATCTAGATGCTGTCATCCATTGTGTTAGCTACCCCTCCCAGTTTTGTCTGTGGACAAGCATTAATTAAATGCTTCCTGTGAATCAGCCCTATTCGAAACAGAGGAGATGCAAAAAAGGGCAAAAACAGGTTGTTCCCAAGTTCTAAAGGGAGAGTCAACATGCCAATAACTATATACATACAAGAGCTAACAGTGTAAGTGGAAGGTAATCTCAGGGCAGGGCAGCTAGGTAGCCCAGTGGTAGTGCTGGGCCTGGAACGCTCATCTTCCTGAGTTCAAATCTGACTGCAGACACTTACTAGCTGTGTGACCCTGGGCAAGTCACTTAACCATTTCCCTCAGTTCCTTGTCTGTAAAATGAGCTGGAGAAGGAAATGGCAAACTTCTCTCCAGTATTTTTACCAAGAAAACCACAAATGATATTACAGAGAGCAGGACATGACTGAAATGACTGAATAACAAATATCATGGCAAAAGTATTTAAGGCAGAGGAGGAAGAGGAAGACCAGGAATGTTGTTCTACAGAAGGGATTTGAGCTGACTCTTCAGGGAAGGCAGGAGGCAGGGACAAAGAAGGTTTGCATAATAATGATAATAATAAATAATTTTAATAGTGCCTATTATATACAAGTACTAAGCACTTTATAAATATTATCTCATTTGATCCTCACAACCCTAGAAGGTAAGTGCTATTATGACCCCCATTTTACAAATAAGGAAACCGAGGTTAAATGACTCATCCAAAGATGCACAACTAGTTAAGTATCTGAGGCTGAATTTGAACTCAAGTTTTATTCATTCCAGTGTTCTATCCATTGTGCCCACCTCGATGCCACCATCATCACCACCACCATCATAGCCCACATTGATATAGCTTTTATTATGTGCCAGGTACTGTGCTGAGGTTTTTATAATTATTATCTCATTTGATCATCACAACAACCCTTGAAGGAAGGTGCTATTATGATTCACTTTTTCCAGATGAAGAGACTGAGGCAAACAGAAGTTAAGTAACTTGCCTAGGGTCACATAGCTAGGAAGTGTATGAGGCTGGATGTGAACTCACATCTTCCTGACTCCAAGCCTGGCACTCTATCCGCTGCATCATCACCTAGGTGCCTCTACCATCTATACATCTGATAAGCATATCATCGATCCCTTTATACAATTTATTGATAAGAATATTAAATAGCACAAACCATGCACAAAACACCAGGTACTCTCTCCACTGGGAGCCTCCTACTCAGTCAAGATTAAGTCACTGACAAGTAGACTTTGAACCCTGCCATTCAACTGACTCCAAATCCCTATTCAAATATCATCTAGCCCGCATATTTCCATCTTTTTTTCACAAGAACACTATGTGAAATTTTGTTAAAGATTTTACTAAAACTGAAATAAATTGAAACTCGACTTTCCCTCCTCTCTACCGACTTAACACTTCTGCCAAAAAAGGGAATAAGATTAGAATGGGGATGATCTATTCTTAATGCATCCATGCTGGCTCTTTGTGATAACCACTTAAAAATATTCCCTCATAATCTCTTTCATGATCTCTTATAAAATTTTGCTAGAAATCAATGTCAAGGTCACTGGCCTATGGTTTTCAAACTGTATTCTCTACATACTCCCTTTTTAAAAATTGAGGGACATTTCCTTTCTTAAATCCTGCAGTACCTACCCCAGTTTTTGAGATCTTTCACCTGTCATTAATTCAGCAATCACATTTGCCAGTTCTTTGAATCAATTGTTAAGCATTTATTATGCACCTACTATATGCCAGGCATTGTGCTAAATGTTGGGGATACAAAAGAAAAGCAAAAACAGGCGCTACCCACAGGGAGCTTATATTGTAATTGGGGAAAGAACACGTATATAACTAGATACACATAAGAGACATATAGAAGAGATGGGGTGTAACTTTAAAGAGGAAGGGTTTCTCAGTTGGGAGGGGCAGAGAAAACCTCTAGCAGAAGAGTGCATCTGAGCTAAGGTGGAGGAAACCAGAGATTCTAAGAGGCAAAGATGAGGAGGGAGAACATTGAAGACTTGCAGGTCAAGCATTTGGGTCAGGTGTTTTGAATTCATCAAGGGCAGCCAGGTACTTTCTTTTTCTTTGGGGAGGCAATTGAGGTTAAGTGACTTGCCCAGGGTCAAAAAACTAGTAAGTGTCTGAGGCCGTATTTGAACTCAGGTCCTCCTGACTCTAGGGCTAGTGCTCTATCCACTCCGCTACCTAGCTGCCCCTCAGGTACTTTCTTAATATCTAGTCATTTGTTTACTTAAGCCTTTAGTAATGCCTCTGTCCTGAATTAGTTTTTCTTTTCCCTTCATTTAAAGTGAGTGTTGGAAAGCAAAATGGGCTCCTTAGCACTTAGTTCAACCAAGTGCCCTTGAAGAGTTTGGCTTTTGTTTCATTTGAGTAATTCAGTGTATTTCATTGAGCCTTACTAGGTGCTAAGCCCCAGGCCCAAACCCCTATTAGGTGTAAAACCTATGTGGGTGTGAATTGGTAACTAAGGTGGAGCCCAAGGTGGAACTAACTCAGAGGAGGGCCTAGTTTACATATGAGTTTGAGTGATGTGTCTGGGACAGCTGAGGCTTTTAGACCACGTGGGTTTAAGTAGCCTCTTTGTGACGATTCTATGTCACGTGGATGAGTCACATGTGTGCCTCACCCCTGACCCTGAAAAAGATATAAAACCCGGGGTTGGCTTTGTCTTCGTTGGAGCTCTTACCCACAGCGGTGGTGGCTCCAGTGACTCTGGGCCAGCTCACATTATGAGCTCCTGGGCTGATCCTAGATGGTGGTAACTATGAATCTGTATTTGGTCTGTCTGTCGATGTTTATAATTTGTTTAGGGCTCTCACTCACGATGGTGCTGATGCGGAGACTCCTGGCAGCTGTAGCTAAGAGCCCTCCAGCTTGTAACCCGGATGCTGGGACTTTGTTAAACTCTGGTAACTATGTATTGAGATTTGAATCAGACATGTCTGTCGATGTTTGTACTTTGTATTTTGCTCTGAAGTTCAGGGTGCTGGTTTTTTCCCCTGAACTAAGTGAATGATATTTGTATGCTGAACTAAAGTAAGCTT
Organism: Phalanger gymnotis; assembly: GCA_028646595.1. NCBI lineage: Eukaryota > Metazoa > Chordata > Mammalia > Diprotodontia > Phalangeridae > Phalanger > Phalanger gymnotis. The sequence goes on from CM053623.1 coordinate 114,124,788, forward strand.
GTCAACCCCTTAACGTTGCTTTCCTTACTAAAGCAGCTCAAAAGAACCTGTGCTTTTGCAGCATGTTGGCAGCTTTCTGGGTGCTGGTTGTTGGTGGATCTTACAACCCCGCAGAAGCTGCTAGCCGGATTGTGGAAACAGACCCTTGAGAGGCAATGATTTATAGCAGAGAGAGTACTGGTCGAACTCAAAAGAGGAACTCAAGTCCCAACTCCACAATTCACTGCGATCCTAGGAAAACCATTGAACTGTTCTGGATCTTAGTCTCCATATCTTTATTGTAGGAATGTGGGAGGCATGGCTCTACAATTCAGATTTAATTTGAGCATGAAATGAGGCACTCATAAATCAAACATTTAACAAAAGAGATTTACTTTGCCTCAGTACAACAAGGCTATGCAACAAGAATACAGCAGCATTTATCTTCAGCTTTTGCAGCCTTAGCTTCTCTCACCTCCTCATTGAAAGATCAGCAAGTGGTCAAGGTATTTTGACTTCTGAGGCTTTAAGCACCCACAAAGCCTGAGATGTCTAGACTTCACATGGCTGGGGCTTTTTATGTCCCTAGATTACCAGGAAATGGAATTAAGGAAACCATGGCTTGTCCCAGGGGCAGCTTTGTCCTGGGCCTACCTCATGTTGGAGACAAGATGGGGAAGGTGAGATCTAATCAGGTCCTGGGAGAAGGGTAGGAGACAGTTTTGTCTTCTTTTAGGTAAAGCTTTTTCATGTTGATGGTGGGAAGAAAAAAGCTGCTTCAGGGAAATGTTGGTCCTGTCACAGGGAATAATACTCATGCCACCTACACCTCACGTTGTTGTGATGAGGGTACTTTGTAAACCTATCCTATTCTGCCTATCCTCTATTATGTAGGGCTACATTATAATCATTCACTTGGATACCACAGGGAATTCTACGGCAAGGCAGGCACTCTCATGACCATCCCAAAGGGCTCAGAACATCTCCCTTCCCAGACAAGAAATAACTGCTGATGAGAATCATTCTTCCATATTTTAAACACTATCAGTAAAAGATTCATGAAATGCAAGTTATGTTAAAAGGTGCTTCACTTTGATGCACACCTGATTATGGATGAAGGGGTCATGTCTCTCCACACTTATCTTGGAATTATGAATTTCCATTTCAAAGTCTCCCAGCCCACAGCTATTAAAAGGGGGGGAAAAGTTGATAGTATGTAAAAAATTTTCACTGACTCATAAGTAAATTCTCAAAGTCAAAAAGCAATGATGATTATAAGTAGAAGTTGGTCAGTGACTAGATGGGCCAGTTGGAGAATCACCAGTCCAACGGTGGGGAATCTGCAGCCACATGTGGCCCTCTAAGTCCTCCAGTGGGGTCCTTTGGATTCCATCAAAGGGCCCCACTGGGGGACCTAGAGGGCCACATGTGGCCTCGAGGCCATAGGTTCCCCATCCCTGGACTAGGCCATGGAAACTAAATATGTCAAAGGGCCAGTGAAAAGGGGAAATATAGTTAGCAGATATTGATAGAGTATAAAGAATACTGAATTTGGAGATAGAGGACCTAATTTCAAACCTTGGCTCTTTCACTTACTACCTTTGATGTCTTTTGTTAACTCACTCATCTTCACTAGGCATTTTTCCTTATCTGTAAAATTGGATAACTAGATTAACTATAAGGTCCTTTCTAGCTCTGAATCTGTGATCCTATGTTCTTATGAGTAGAAAAAAAATCCAGTAAAGTGTGAAGTCAGGGCCAGGGAGGTCTGCCAATAGCCAACAGAAAAAGGTGCCAGAGCACAATGTTAAGTGTCTGACAGTAGGACATAGGTAGAGATCCATACAGGTAAGCAATGAAACATCGGGTATGTTAGGGACCAGAAATGGGGAACTAGTCACCGAGGCTAGTATTCAAGGACAGTATTTTTAGTCTCTGGAAGGACTGGTGAAGCAAGTATCAGTGACTAGTGTACCAAATGGTCCTAGGGAAAAAGAGGTACTGGATAGGAAAACAAAACAGAGACTCAGCCACAAGGGAATCAATCTATCTCTAGACAGGCAGACAGACAGACAGACACGCACACACACGCACAATCTGCCTTAGGGGATCTTGGCATGCTTAGTAACTATGTGACCCTGGGCAAGTTGCTTAACCCTTTTGCTGTAGTTCTGTAGTTTCCTCATCTGTTTGCAAAACAAGACTAAGAGCTTGATTACTGGAACCATGATATGAGGTCATATTGGGACCAGAAGAATGATTCACTTGATACTGAAATTATGAGCTATCGGTCATGGACTCCTGGGCAAGAAACTAAAAACTAGAGAGAATATAGGTTGATTTTTCATCACTGCTGTCAGCAGTCGTATATTGTGGAAGGTATCAGTCAAATTCGCCACTCGTCCTGACCTCAAAGGGCAGAAACTTTGATCATTCAGTCCTGTTATCTCCAACTCATAGACCACTCAGCTATCTTCACATCTACTGCCCAGAAATCAGCTATGGATAAAGATCTCATTGGCCTCTTCCCTCAAGGCTCACAGCTCAGCACTCTGGGAGAAATCACTAGGACTGCTATTCAGGGTGTCCCGCATTACTGGATAAATGGTCACCTTATTACAGTGGCACCTTCCTCTTTCATAGCAGTCAGAGCCATCAGTGAACACTCTATTCTAGGTCTCCACACCTTTACATTTGCTGTCTCCTATTCCTGGGAGGCTTTGCCCCCCCCCCCATTCTACTTCTTTATTTTCCTGGCTTTTTTCCAAGACTCAGCTCATATCCCACTTTCTGCAGGTCTTTCACAATCTCTCTAGCTGTTAGCTTTTCCCTTCCACATACTTCTCATCTCCTTTGCATATGTCTTGTATGTACCTAGTTATTTATACATTTTCTCCATCATTAGAATGTACATTTCTTGAGGTAAGAAACTATTTTTGCCTTTCTTTGTATTTCAAGTGCTTCTCACAGCGCCTAGCACATAGCAAATGCTTGATAAATATTTATTGACTGGCTTCCAAAAAGAAAGAAAGACAAGAGAAATGAACACCAGGATTAACACAATATCTGAGAAAAAGTTTGAAATGTGTGGACTAAGGATTCAGCTATAGGAATGATGGGCATGTGGCCAAGGATAGAGCACATCTAGTGAGAACCAGAAAAAAATATATTAGTCTGGATACTTATGAAGCTGATTGAGAAAGCTTTTACTTGAAAACAGAGTGGGAGGGCAAAAACTGCTTGCATACATCTGCTAAGCTAGATACCACATAGAGTAGCAGATACAGCACAGGAAAGGATGTTATTGGAGAGAACCATTAATTCATGGGAAGCAATATTCAATAAAAAGGGTCAATTACCATACTCAAACTCCATGTCTACATATGAATGTGCACTGTTAAGAGTAATAAACCAAAGGCCAGCCAGGAGATCTTAATGTAAAGAGGCAAATTCAACCTCAGAGGTGAGATAGGACTCCACTGGAATATGGTGATGATTAGATCAAAGGGACAGGGGAGTAGAAAAACAAAGGAATACATTAAAAAGATACAATCCTTTGAGGAAATCCAGGAGTCTGGGGAATGGTGGAGGTCATTTGGGCAAGGATCAAGAGTGGTAGAAATAAAAGCATTTTTATGATGGAAATATATGACAAACCTGCTGGCCAGAAAGAGGAAATGAAGAATGATCAAAGTGAACAAATAACAAATTGAAAAGGAGGCATGATATAGTAATATTGATGGAGGGCTCTAACTGTCTAAACATCTACAAGCATCTTTTCTGCCAGAAGCAGAGCTGTTAACACAACTTTGCCTTGAATTAATGATAATTTCATTTTTAAAAAGATGTAGGAAGTAACAAATGGATTATTCTAGATGTGATTATGACCAATAAGGAAGAACTGGTTGCCAAAGTATAAGTGATAGGAACCTTGGGAAAAAGTAACCATACCATCTTATTATTTGGGATAGATAAAGAAGGAAAAGATGGGCAGAGTTCAACATGCAATCTAGAATTTGGAAGAACAGATTTCAAAGAATTTATAAGAGGATAGCTAATTTTCCGTGGCTTAAAAAATTCTATAGAAAAAGTCATCTCAAGAGAGATAGGATGTTCATTTAAAAATGCTAATAAAAAACATAAACGATTCTAATGTAGAACAGGGAAGATGTCAATACAGACTAATGTGAGTGCCCAGGGAATTCATTGATCAACTTAGGTTACTAGAAGACTTGTACAAAAGATGTATAAGCAAGGGCAGACAATTTACCATGAATACAAAGGAGTAGCATCATTTTTTTTAAAATGTTGGTTATGCTAAAAGCCTGGAACAGTTAAGGCTGACTATGAAAACCAAGAATAACAAAAAGGCTGTTCTTTATGTGTGTTTAGCTATGTTGGGGGTAAGAGAATAGCTAGGACCATGGAGCCAGTGGATAAGATGACGATAGCCTATGACAGGAAGAAAATAGAAATGATTTATCCTATTTTACTTCTGTTTTCTCTACCAAGAAGGATGATTTTTAGCCTGAGTCATATGATTTTAGGCATAGGGATTTTCAGCTATTTGTCCAAGTTCATATAAGTGAGTTATTGGCAGACCAGGTGCCTTGACTCTTGGCAAATACACCTTTCTCTCTATTAAAAGTTCAAGCCTGGGCCTAGAAACTGAGACATGATGGTCTGTATATCACATATATATGTGTGTATATATATATGTATATATACATATATATACACATGCACATATATGTATGTGTGTGTGTGTATCTCCTTAGGGGATCTTGTCATACTTAGTAACTGTGTGACCTTAGGCCAGTTGCTTAATCCATTTGCTATAGATTCCTCATCTGTAAAATGGGGATAATAATAGCATCTGCCTCTCAGGATTTCTGTGAGGATCAAATGAGATAATAATTATAAAATGTTTAGCACAGGGTCTAGCACATAGTAGGTGCTCAATAAATAATATTAGCTATTGTTACTATCTCCTAAACCCTTTCCATAATTAGCATTGAGAATGGAAGAATAAATAGGTGCACAATGTATCACTTTACTGTGCATAACACTGTTCTGCTTTGTTCATGGTCCTCTGATTTAATGGGATTTGGTACTGAAATTATTATTATTTTTTTTTAATCAACGACTTGGACAAATACTGCCGCTGCTTCATCTCTACTAATGCTACCGTTGCTGCTACTTCTACTACCACTACTTCATATGACTTTCTTTCAGATTTCCAAAGGGCTGTCTTTAAGTAAAACCTATGTGTTATTGTTATTATGATAATTATAATTATTATAGCTAGCATTTACATAGCACTGTGTGCCAGATATTGTGTGAAGCACTTTACAAACATTAGCTTATTTAATCCTCACAAAACCCTTCAAAAGTCTGGTAGTATAATTATCCTCATTTATCGTTGAGGTAACTGAGACACAAAGAGGCTCGGTGACTTGCCCAGGGTAACACAGCTAGTAGGTGTCAGAGGCTGGATTTGCACCCCGATCTTCCTGACTCCAAACCCAGTGCTTTATCCACTCTGCAACCTCAGTGCTTCATACAAGCATTATTACTTACACTTTGCAGATGAGGAAACAAAGGCACCAAATGGTTAAATGACTTTCCCAGGGTCACTGAAGCTGGTATATGTCAAACCAGGACTGGATCTTCTGGTTTCTGACTCTTAACATGAATGATTTTTCTGTGAGGTCATGCTGCTTCTTAGAAAAACAATAATAATTCAAATATATAAGAATAGCTTACATAGAGTTTTAAAAGGGTGCAATCGATAGAGCACGGGGCTTAGAAAATTTGATTAGAATATAGATCTCATAGAGGGATGTAGTTTAAAAGAAATCTGGAAAAGTAGGCTGGAGCCACATTGCAGAGAGCCTTAAATACCAATCTGTATTTTATCCTGAGAGTAATGGGGAGCCATTGAAGGTTAAATGACTTGTCCAAAGTAACAGCTCCTAAGTGTCCTGAGTTCAAATCCAGTCTCAGACACTTACGAGCTGTGTGACCCTGGGGAAGTCATTTAATCCTGTTTCCCTCAGTTCCTCGTCTGTAAAATGGGCTGGAGAAGAAAATGGCAAACTACTCCAGTATCTTTGCAAGAAAATCCCAAATGGGGTCATGAAGAGCTGGACAGGACTGAAACAACCACAACACCATCATCTTGTTTGTTTCAAACAACAACCCTGTGATAAGAGTAGTAAAAGCATTATTATTCCCATTTTATGGATGAGGAAACAGATTCAGAAGGTTTCAGCTCACTTCGACTTAAACATTAAGTGCCAATTTTGTGCAAGGTGCTGGGGACACAAAAACAAAAAAAAAAAATTAAAGGATCGTAGGCTTCCATGCGGGCTTGATAAAACATGCACGTAAATAAGTGTAGCATAAGGAAAATTGAAGAGAATTGAGGCTTTAGAACTAAGATGATCGAAGAAGGTCTTGTGATGGAGGTGGTATCAATGCTGAATCTTCAAGTAAGACAAGGGTTCCAAGAGAAGGAAAGGAAAAGGAAGTGCATTCCAAACCTGGGTAACGTGTAGCTAGGGCAAATGCACAGAGGCAGAACATAGAGCACTGAGTATAGAGAAAAGTAGTAGCTGGAATGTTATAAAGCATTTTTAAAGATTGCAAAGCACTTTCTCTCATTTGATCCTCACAACAATCCTGGAAAGGTAGGAGTTTTATTATCCCCATTTTACAAATGAGGAAACTAAGGCTGAAGGTTAAGTGATTTTTCCAAGACCAAACACCGTTATGTGCCTGAGGGATGATTTGAACTTGGATCTTCCTAACCCAGCATGTTCTTGGAAAAGTTTGGTTGGAATACAGTGCTCACAAAGAGAAGTAGTTTAAAAGAAATCTGGAAAAGTAGGTTGTAGCCATATCGCAGAGGGCTTTAAATACCAATCTGTATTTTATCCCGAGAGTAATGGGGAACCATGGAAAGTTAAATGACTTGGCCAAAGGCACACAACTTTAGTTGTCCCTGGACAGGACTGGAAACTAAATCTTACTCGAAGTCCGGTGCCAATTCGACTCTGCCATTTCAAACTATCCAAGACTACAAAACGAAGTAAAAGATTGAGAAGCAGGTGCTACTTCTTGCATAATGCTTAGGTGTGACACCAGGAATTAGAATTAAAATGAACAAGTGTCGCCGATCGGCTGGGGGTAGGTTGGAGAGGCAGGGGAGAACCCATCAAATAACTTTAAGGAGCTGCTGAAATTGGAACTTGACTCCACATTAACCTCAATAAAAATGATATATAACTCAGGGAACAATTGTGTTTAACCTCATGGAGTAAGATCAATGCAATTAAAATGAATATTCTCTGGAGGTTGCCATAGAACGTGCTCCTTGTGCTCTCTGTCATTTTAAGGGCTTTGTATTTTAGTAGAACTAGAGGAAAGTAGAACTCTTGTATGAATTATTTTTTAAAAAAATATAGGCAAACAACTATTACCAAAAAAAAAGGAACCTAATGACTATGAAATGCCACATACCACACTCTAAGTTCTCTTCTAAGCATTCTGATTTATTCAACAGGAATTTTAAAGTACCTCCTACTTACATAGTAAGCACATAATAAATGCTATTTCATTTATTCATTTATCCATCCGAGGTACTGCGTGGTACTGAGGCTACAAAGATAAAATTGAAACAGTCCCTGGCCTAAAGTAATTTCTATTCAACTACTCTTTGTTAAAAATAGATCTTTGTCAACATTTGGTAGCTACATACTTTAGTACATAAGTACGTGGAGAGACTATAAACTCTGTACCTAGAGTGTTCGTAGATGGCCTTTCCCTGATTAGCAACCATCTGATGATAAGCCTTGACAAATTTAGGTAAATCTGGCCTTAGAATTACATAGTACTTTACTGGGCCACCAACCTGATACAGGCCCTCGTCACCTCCTATATGAACTATTGCAATAACCTTGCAGTTGATCTCCCTGCCTCTAATCTCCTCATTCCAGTCACCTTCTACTCAGCTGACAGGTTAATTTTCCTAAAGGGGAGATCTAACAGTGCCACCCCCTATTCAATAATCTCCTATGGTTCCTCTGGCATTCAAAGCCCTTCACAACCTACCCCCTACTACCTTTCTAATCTTCTACTTTACTTCACACCAGGTCTCTTCAATCAGGTGACACTGGATTCCTTGCTGTTCCTCAAAGAAGGCATTCCATCTCTAGAATCTAGCCCTTTTCACTGACTCCTCCCCATGTCTCCTTATATATGCCTCCTAAGCTTCCCTGGCTTCCTACAAATCCCAGTTAAACCTCTTATCTTCTACAAGAAGCCTTCCCTGATCCCCCTTAATACTAGTGCCTTTCCCTCTATTGATTATCTCCAATTTACTCTGTACAGTAGATAGCTTATTTGTATATAGTCGTTTTCACGTTTTCTATTCCATTAGATTGTCAGCTCATTGAAAGACTGTCTTTTACCTTTCTTTTTATTTCCAGCACTTGGCATAATGCCTGATAGTAGATGCTTACTAATAGGGGGCAGTTAGGTAGCACAGTGGACAGATCATTGGACCTGGAGTCAGTAAATCCAGCCTCAGATACTTGGTAGCTGCATGATCCTGGGCAAGTCACTTCACCTTCCTTTGCCTCAGTTTCCTCATCTGTAAAATGGGGGAAATAATAATGCCTACCTCCCAGGGCTGCTGTGAGTTTCAAATGAGATAATAGTTGTAAAGCACTAAGCGCAGTGCCTGGCATAGAGTCAGAGCTATAGAAATGTTAGTTGTTTATAATCATTATTATTAAATGCTTGTTGACTGACTGCCTGAAAGTCATGCGTCCTATCAACTATTATGGTTTTCAAGAACCAAGACTCTCCAACCCAATATGCAACATCAAAAAATGACATCTGCAGAGAATATACATTTTCACATAGCTATAATCCATGTATACACATTGTTTTCCATTCTGAGTTTTTCCACATAATGTTATAATACATATAACTTATTACATATTTACACAGTTCATATATTTGTCAATTTCTATAACTACACTACTGCTAATTTCATTATGTGATTATGCCTTAGTTTTCTCAGGCATTTCTTTATTTTGGGTCACATGGGTTGCTACCATTTTTAATTATTGTAGTTAAGCCAGCGATGAATAGTTTGCTACAAATATTTTAACTCCTTTGGCATTATGTCCTTGGGGTGTATTTTTCAAGATAGAATTACTGGACCAACAGATGTGAATACCCATAGCTCCTGTTACACTATGCTGGATTGTTCTCCTCAAAGACTGGCCTTCTTATACACAACAAAATATTCATAACACCATTTATTGTAGTAGTAAAAAACAGCAACAACCTGGAAATAGAGCGTATGTCCTTCAATAGGGTAATGGCTAAACAAATTGTGATATACAGATGTAACAGAAGTTGTTATGACATGAGAAACAATGACTATGAAGAATTCAGAGAAACTTGGGACAACTTATATGAATCAATGCAGAAGAAAGTAAGCAAAATCCCAAGAAATACATATGCAAAGACCAGGAAATATAAAGTAGTGTAAAGGAAAACTGTGTAAAGAAAAATAAGCCTAAAAAACTTGAGCTCATTTCAATGACATAACTGATTTTTATTCCAGAGGATTGGTAGTGAAATATAGTAGGGAAGTGGTCAGACATAGTCAATGCATTGGTTTGTTTTACTTGATGGTACCTTGAAAGAGAGGGTCCTAGGAAAAGAGTTGTTGGCAAATGACACAATATATTTTTAAGCACTATTATTTTTTAAGTAACACCAATTTAAAATGTGACACTCCTTCCAGGGTAGTTTACCTGATTTGTACTCACCACAATAGGCCATGTACCTGGAGTGCAGCTGCTATTTACTTTCTTAAAATTCTGTGAGGTAACCCTGAGGGACTGAATTTCTAGTACTATCACTCAGGAACCTTACCAATAAGCTTCTCACTGACAACTAGTCAGACTTAATTAGCTTTTAGGAAAAAAAATATTACTGAGGAGATGAAATGAGAATGAGTAAGTACAAAAACATTTCTCGCAAACTAAAGGCAATCATGGGATTTTCTAATCCAAGAAAAACTCTCTTGTTCCATTCTGAGCTCCATACAGCTAACGCATGTTGACAGCTGTGACCCAATGTGGACATTTTGAAGTAGAGAGGATTGGTTAAAGCCCTAACCATAGGGGTTCTTGGAGTCCTTAACTCCATGTTGAAATCTGACCTGATGCCTCTTTCCTCACTACAAGGTTAGCTTCTCTTGACAAGTTCTAGTGCTCATTGGCACTCTTCCCTTGCACACAAAAGTTACCTGGAAAATACTCAAGGTCCACTGGTAATTCTAAAGAATTCTGTGTCTCGAGGGGGCGGAGCCAAGATGGCGACTGGAAAGCAGTAACTGGCGTGAGCTCCCCACCAAGTCCCTCCAAAAACCTATGAAAAAATGGCTCTGAACCA
>CM053623.1:114135745-114199785 GCA_028646595.1 Phalanger gymnotis
CTCAAAAAGGATTTAGAAAAGCAAATTAGAGAAGTAGAGGAAAAATTGGGAAGAGAAATGAGAAGGATGAGAGAAAACCATGAAAAACAAGTCAATGACTTGCTAAAAGAGACTCAAAAAAATACTGAAAAGTATACTGTAGACTCAAGACCACCTCCCAGAAATCAGGATAGATGAAGATGGTATCTTCCACATACTTCAGGGTTCTATAACTACTATGATGGATTTATATTTTACCTTCTTGGAAATAGGGAAAAATTGATGGTTTTTAGTAAGGGACAACACAGTCAGATCAGTTCCTTCAATATAATCTCACATTTTTTTCCTCCTATGATCTAATTTCAGAGAAAGAGGTAGTCTTCATTACCAATGCCAAACCCTCTATTGTTCCCTTTATTCTATACTCTCTTACCTCCTCAGTCAGGTTGCAACTTTGTTCATTCTCCCTTCTCTTTCTAATCTTCAATCTCTACTCACTAGCTTCTCCACTTCCTATAAGCATGTCTAGATATCCCCTATCCTTAAAAATCTGACCCTTGATCCTCAAGCTAACATTTTAGAGCATCCTGTCATTTCTTTGCCAAATTCCTAGAAAAAGCTGTCTACATTTGTTGCTGCTCTCTTTCTTCATATCCCATTCACTTTTCAGATGTTGGTAGCATAGGTTCCCCTCCCCCCACCATTTGACTGAAACAAACTCTCCAAGTTTACCGAGGATTTCTTAACTATTAAATCCATTGAGCTTCTCTTAGGTTTCATTGTTCATTCTCTTAGTTTTCATTTCATTAGAGTTCATTCTCTTAGTTTTCATTTCTCTCTAGGAGTGTGTGAATCTATTGCACACTTTTCCTCCTGTGTATTCTCTTCTGAGTTTTCATGATGTTACCTTCTCTTGATTCTCTTCCTGTCTGATTGTTCTTCAGCATTCTTTGATTTACCAATATTTATGTCAAGCACCTTATGCATAGATGTGCCCAAAAGCTTTGTCTTGTACCCTTTTCTGTTTTCTGTCTACTACACTTTTTCCTTTGTCAACCTCATTAACTCCCATGGGTTCAATTATAATTTCTATAAAAATGACCTCCAAATTTAGTCAGCCCTCATTCCTACAATCTCCTAAGTACCTGTTTTATGTTGTCAGTTGCCTGCTGGACAGTTCCACCTTCATATTCTGTAGGCATCACAGAAACAATATATCTAAAAGAGAACTCACTATTTTTCTCTAATACCTAACTTCTTCCCTAGGGTACCACCATCCTTCTAATCACCCACCTTCAAAGTTTCAGTTATCTTTGACTCTTCTCTCTCCTACATAAACCTCCCCATAACTATCAGTTGCCAGGTCTTACGAATTTTACTTCCATTATATGTACATATATATACATATGTGTATGTATATATATATATATGTATGTATGTATAACTTTCCATGATATGAATTTTACTTGATATCCCCCTCTTTTTACTCATATAACTGCCACCATAGTTCAGGCCCATATCACATTTCACTCAGAATATTGCAACTGCCTCCTAGTTGGTCCTCTTGATTCCAGTCTCTTCTTTCTTCAATGCATCTTCCACATAGTTCGATATCAATATTCCTAAAGCACATGTCTGACCATATCCTTCACTGGTCTAGAAGTTTCAGTTGGTCCATATAGCCTCCAGGACAAAATACAAACTCCTTTCTTTCACATTTAAATACCTTCACAATCTGTTTCCAACCTATCTTTCTAGTTTGATTTTCTGTTGCCTCCCATCTCCCCTACTCCATGTTCCAACCGAGCTATCCTACTTGCTGCTCTCTATAGATAGCATACCATCATCTGCCTCTATGCCTTTATGTAGGCTATCCTTCATGCCTGGAATGTTCTCCCCCCTCATCTCTGCCTGGCATGATCCCTAATTTCCATTAAATCTCAGTTCAAGTGGAACCTCCTATAGGAGGCCTATCCCGGTATATCTAGATGCTAGGGCCCTCCCATCTCACTGATATTACTATGAATATATTTTGTTTTTCTTATATGTCTCTATATTGTTATTCTCCCATACAATGTAAACTCTTTGAGAGCAGATATTATTGTCTTTTTTCTTCTGTCATTTAGCACATTTCCTGACACACAATAGGCATGTAATATGTTTTTTTTTTATTGAAGAGCAGAATGGAGAAAAGAGAGAAAAAGCTAAGAAGTCAATTGGAAGAACAGTCCAAATGCAGGGTAATGGGACCCTGAATTAGAGTGTTTGCAGTGTGAGTAGAGAGAAAGGAGTGCATGGAAGAAATGTTGTAGAGGTAGAATCAATAGGAATTGGCAACTGATATAAGGAGGTGGGAAGAATGGTGGCTATCTCAACATAAATAAGGAAGTTAAGAAGAGGACTTGACTGTTGGTAGAGTTGTGAACTGATCCAACTATGGTGAAGAGTGATTTGGAACTATGACTAAAAGGCAAACAAAACATGCATATGTCAAATTTGATCCAGCAATACCACTACAAGGTCTGTATCCCAAGGAGATTATAAAAAAAGGAAAAGGACCTACATATACAAAAATATTTATTGCAGCTCTTTTGTAGTGGCAAAGAATTGGAAATTGAGGGGCTGCCCATCAATTGAGGAATGGCTGAACAAGTTGTGGTATGTGAATATAATGGAATACTATTATGCTGTAAGAAATAATGAGCAGGCAAATTTCAGAAAAACTTGGAAAGACTTACCTGAAGTGATACTGAGTGAAGTGAGCAGAATCAGGAGAACATTGTACACAGTAACAGCAACATTATGTGATGATCAACTATCATTAACTTAGTTCTTCTCTGCAAACAAATGGTCCAAGACAATTAATTCCAAAATACTCATGACAGAAAATGCTTTCCACATCCAGAGAAAGAACTGATGGAGTCTGAATGCAGATTGAAATATACCGTCACTTTCTATTTTTTCGGTAGGTTTTTTCCTTCTGTTATGATTCTTCTTATACAACCTGACTAATATGGAAATATGTTTTACATGATTGCACATATATAACCTGTATTGAATTGCTTACCTTCTTTAGGGAGGAGGGAGATAAAGGAAGAAGGAAAGGAGGGAGAAAATTTGGAACTTAAAACTTTATTAAAAATGAATGTTAAAAATTGTCTTTACATGTGATTAGAAAAAATACTATTAAAAGACAAAAAGAATAGTAAACTTAAAAAAAAATAGTTAGAAAGGATGGCTGTCTTAGAGGAGAAGAGACATAGGGAGAAATCCCAGAAATGTGAAAACCAAGGCTATCTATTAAAATAAATTTTTAAAAAGTTAAAAAAAGAGAGATGAGGGCTTAGTTTATAGGAGAAGCTGCTGAATTCAGTTTCAGGCATGTGGAGTTAGAGACAGAAGTATGATATTGGGGTAGCTATATCCAACACACAGGTTGAGATGTAGGGCCAGGTGTGTAGATATGGGATCCATGTACAAATGATCACTAAACCCACAAAAGCAGATTAGTTGTAAAAGGATGGAGTATAGAAACATGGAAGAGAGCCAAGGTAAGAGCCTATTGAATACTCATGCTCAATGGGTAGGAGAAGAATAGTAAACTAACAAAGTAGACTCAAGAAGTAGGAGGAGAATCAGGAGGAGGTAACATCACAAAAGTCAGCAGAGGAGAAATATCCGAAGTGAATAGTGTTAAAGGCTGCTGAAAGGCAAAGGAAGATGAGAATTAAGAACAAAATCATCAGATGTAGTAATTTCAATGTTTTTTGGTGATCTTTCAAAGAGCAATTTCAATAGAGTATGAGATGGGAAGCAAAGTTGCAAAGAGGAAACAGTGAATGGGTAAGAACATAGAGACAATATACAAAGATTACTCTTTCTGATGAAAAGGAAGAGAAATTTAGGCTGATCCTCATGTCAAGTGAAAGTGTTTGTTTTTGTTCTTTAAGGAAAGGGGATACCTGATAAGGTTTGTAGAAAAAGCTAGAACTCTGGAGTCAAGAAGAACTACATTCATATCCTGACTCTGATATTTATTACCTTGTGACCATGGGCAAGACACTTAACCTTTTTCCTGTTTGCCCCTCTCTAAACTAGGGATAATAATAGCAATAGTTTTAATATCTATGTCACAGAATTGTTGAGGATCAAATGATATAGTACATATAAAGCCCATTGCAAAACTTGAAGAATTATATAAATTATGTCTGTTTTTATTAGGAATGGGTGGAAGGGCAGCAGAACGTGATCCGAGAAGGATTTTTCAGACTTCAAGATGTTGGAAGTTGAATATTTTGGGTGATGATCTTAAATATGACCACTGCTTCTGAGGGTGGCTAATGTAGAGTAGAGTTGGAGGTCATGGCAATTGAGGATGCTGATGAATTGGAAGGCCAGGATATTCAAAAAGGCAATCAGTATGAATATGGAAGTGCGCAAGAATAAATTCAGGGATTGGGGGGGAAAGGAAGACTCTAAATGAGGAGAAAGTGTAACTGATAACAAGCTAAACATTATGCCTGGCGTATAGTAGGCACTTACTAAAAGTTTATTGATTGATTGACTGACAATAAGGATCTGGACAGTGTAAAATAACTTCAAGGAATGGCCTTCAATGGAAGACCAGTTTCTGAGTGGTAGTAACAGAAAAGAGAGCCTAAGAAAGGCAGTGTACAACAAGGCATTTGCCTTGTGTTTATAGGGTGGTATGAGAAGCCATGGTCCATTCTGGGTTTCTGATTTCTACTTGGACTATTGCTCCTCTTCAATCTTTGTATCATCATGGTAGAGCTGAGCTATGCTATTTCTTCCTACTCTGCCATCTTTCTGGACTTTGACCAACCCTAGTGACAGTTTTAAGAATTCAAGAGGTGTGTTCAGGAGGAAGTCCCCTTTCCATTAGGAAGAGAATGGAAGGAATTTGGGGAGAGGCTAAGGATGGAGAATTGTTTGTTTTTTAAAGCAGGAGGTAGGAATTTCTGAAGGTACTGTGGAAGTAGAGGGCCAGAAGGGGAGGAAGGTAGGGACTGGAGAGGGAGGACTAAATTGTCTAGCTATGAGAATTCAGAAAGGTAGCTAACAAAAGAGATTTTTGCCTATCTAGAAGAAGGTTCTGAGTTAAAGGGATTAAATGTGTTAGCTTTGGGCCAAACTTGGAGAATCAGCTCCAGGATTCTAATTAGAATGTCCCCAGGGTTTTAATTAGAATGTTGTTGTGTAGAGCCTTGCCAAAGGTGTCTCTCCACTCCCTCCCACCTGATTGATGTGGATTGAGGTGGGAGGTTGACAATCTGGCTCAGAGAGCCTTGAGTAGAAAGAAGGCCTCTAGGGAAAATCTCCTAGGAAGATCTTCCTCAGTTGATTTCAGTGGGAAACAGTTGTGCGTAATTTAATTAATTATATTTTTAATTCAATCTCCACATTAAATAACTTGAAATAGTCTCTGCTGGTGATCTTTTTTTCCTTTCGTTTTTTCTTCAGATGGCCACATCTGTCAGCTTTCTCTAATCTTGGTTTCTTGTTTTGCCTTAGTCTTATCTTCCTTTCTTCTGTTTTACCTTACTTTCATATTTTTACTTTTTCTGCTTCCCATCTTTCTAAACAGACAAATAAACCTCTAGATACTGTGTTCCTTGCTACTTAATTCAGCAGAGAAAAGTATAACCCCCAACTGCAATTATGAAGCTTACTTGCTAGCCCAGACTATCAATTCTTATGAAAATAGTTTCAACAAAATATGTCCTGAAATTCCAGCAGGGACAGACCTCCTCCCCACCACCAAAAAAAAAAGATAAGAAAAAATTAAAAGTCTCACTCTTTCAGAAGCTATAAAAGTCACTGGCAGGGCCATTGTATTGTCTAGCTGACCTTTCAGAGAGCCAACAAACCCAGGTAATAGGAGCATTGCCTTTTTCCTACATCTTCATAATTTGTACTAAAGATTACTTAAAATAGCCCCCCTCCATGCAAGAAATAGCTGCAGAAAAACTTACAGGAAGAAAAATTGTTCACTGTTTCTTTGAACACGTTTGAAAGAAAAAAAAAAGATGGATCCCTGAGCATTCTTCCAAGAAGAGATCTTTTCCCTCCTCATATTTTACTAACATTCATTGTTTCTGTTACTTGACCCTATAGATCATAGGATCAGAAATTTAGAGCTGGAAGGGACCTAACTGGTCATCTAATCCTACCCCTTCATTTTACAAATGAGGAAAGTGAGAAGTGACTTGCCCAAAATCACACAGGTAGTAAGAGGCAAAGTTAAGCTTCAGACTCTCCTCTTTCCCACCTCTATGCTTCTGCTTCTGTTCTTCTTTTCTCCTAGAGTGCCCCCACCCCAATCATTTAAGACAACTCAGTGGTAGAATGGATAAAGTGAAGGGCTTGAAGTCAGGAATACCTGAGTTTAAAACTAGCCTCAGACACTTAATAGTTGTGTGACTCTTGTCAAGTCACTTAACTTCGGTCTGATTCAGTTTCAACAACTGTGAAATGGGGATAATAATAATGTCTACCTCCCATGGTGGTTTTAAGTATCAAATGAGATAATACTAGTAAAGTTCTTTGCAAACTTTAATGTGCCAGCTATTCTAACTTTTCACTTGAAGTTTTTCACTTGAATGCTAGTTCCTAGGACAGTACCAGGCACATAACGGTCACTTACTAAATGCTTAGAAATTGATTGATTGTTGAATTCCTACATATCCTTCAAGATTCAGTCACTTTTCTCATACAGTACTCCTTGATCTTTGAAGTTGGAAATGATTTTTTCCTCTCTAGGACCTGGAAGAGTATTTAATTTGTACCTATCCTTTATGCTTATTAGCTTTTGTATTATAATTATTCATTATGCTTACTCCTTTTGTATTATAGTTATTAATTTATGTCTCTTTGCTAAACTTTTAGCCTACCATGAAGGATGAAACCATGTTATTTATTTTTGTGTGTCTTTTAGCACCAACCATAAATCTCTGAGCATAGTAGATACTTATTTCTCTAATGAATTAGTTTAATTGATGTGTTAGCAGTTGATAATGATTTAAATGTAATTTACTCTGAACAATAGACATTTTAAGAGAGATCTTCAGTGTCTTAATTCAAAAGTATATTTAATGTGTGGGAGGGAAGCATAAAGTAAGGCTGGTTTTTGCATAAAGAGGCCTTTTGTTGAGTCTTTAATCTTGGTAGCTCTCTTGTCTGCAAGAGCATAAGGAGGACCATTCTTCTTCCTTTCAGCTAACATAAGGGGTAGTATGAAGTAGTGGATAGGGAGCCAGGTCTGAAGTCAGGAAGACTTGGACCCAGATCCCACCTCTGACAAACCAGCTGTCATCCTCAACCAGTCATTTAACCTCTCACTGCCCTCAGTCAACTCTCAGAGACAATAAATTGCAGAGCAGGTGATAATCTTTATTCTTAGAAGGAATTAACTCTTTTAGAGTTTCCTAAACTGAAGAGATTATAAGTCCTGAAAAAGGCAAATGACAAACAACACAGGAGTCCTATTATTCATATACTGACTCCTGGTTCCTTCTGGTTGGTCCCCAACTAGTTGGTAAGAAATAGCCACCTGGTCAATTGCAGAATGGCAAATGCTGCCATTCCCCTTTCAAGATAGCAAGCTGGTACTGCATGGTGGGAGGAGATAAAGTTTTCATTCAAGTGCTAGATGACCACTTGTCCAGTAAGGTATAGTACGGATATTTTTGGATTAGACTAACTATCCTTCATGACGTTTTCCATTCCTAAAAATATCAAAACCCATAATGTGTTAAGAGGTTACTAACATGTCCATCTCTTTGAGGTTCAAGGACAGAGACTCGGGTACTTCACTGCCGAAAGACTTCATCTTCTCAGTCCCTTACTCTCACATCTTACATCACTTCCCTTCCCCCTCCACCTCTATTCCACTCTCATATTCATCTTAAGGCTCTGAAGAAATGTAAAGTCACTCTTCTGTTCAAAAAAGTTGGAGGCTGACCTCAATACAGACCATTTTTCAATTTGAGAGTGCTTTGTAAATGAGACTGGGCAAAGGAGTCCTGGTTTTTAAGATGAAATAATTTCACAAACTGTACCAACCTGGCCTGAAAGAATTCATACACGTTTCCAAAGGGAACAATTTACTTGCTTCTTACCAGTAGAATCAGGTCTATCTCATATGTCTTTAGAACTTGTCAACTCTAAAAGGAGTGACCTCTTCTGATTGGTTTCTGTACTTCTAACAATGTTCCTTGACCTCCATTTTAACAAAACTGGCATTATGACTCTAAAATATAACTAACCTCTGTTTCTATGGTCCTGGGGATTCAGTCTATTAGAGGAGGTAATTTAGAAAATGGTGCCCTATTAGCCTGAGAGAGTTAATGCAATATCACAATGTGAGCAATTGAATCCATTCTTGTTTGGTAGGTCCCTTAGATTCTTAAATAATACTTCAAATTTCAGCAGTCTTCCAAAGGATGAGGTAGGGTGGGTTATGACTCAGTATGAGTGATATGAGGAAAGTAGAATTTCTTTTTAAACTTCCAGGTAAGGTTTTATTCCTTAGGTGATTTATGATACATAACTAACTTGGAAAATTTTGGCAGAGGGAAATATAAAACATTGTAAGTAGATTTCAAAATGCTAAATTTAATATTTAAAAAAAATTTCTACTCAAAGTATGCTTCTCTAAATTTTCCCCAAGACTGTGATTTCATTGACTGGATAATTCTTCTACTAATGCAGATTGCAGTTCCTCTACACCTTAGTAAATGGTTTCGTGAGTTACTATTGCCCCTGTGCTTACCTTCCAGGTGATATTTAGCTGGTCTAGTCATTAGAGAGAAAATAGACATCAAGACTGTATTCAGAATCTTTCCAACTTGGTGCAACCTACCAAACATTGTTCTCCACTGGAATAGCCTTTGAGACCTCAAGGTCACCCCCATGTTGCAAACTCAATACGAACCGCATTAATCATTCTCTCTTTCTCTCTTTGGCTTTCTACCTCTCTCTTTCTCTCTCTCTCTCTCTCTCTCTCTCTCTCTCTCTCTCTCTCTCTCTCTCTCTCTCTCTCTCTCTTTCCCCTTCCCTCTCTCCCTTCAAATTTTGCTGCCTAGAAACATATTTGTTCTCCCTTGTCCTAAATAATCACCCCCTCAAGCTATTGTCCTATTCTTTCCCTACTCCTCCTCCTTTCATTCCCTGCAATTTGGCTTCTGTTTCCATCACTTAACTGAAATTACTCTTTCTGAGGTCTACAATGATCTCTAAATTGTCAAATTCAGTGGCCTTTTCTCAATTCTCATTTTCCTTCACTTTTATGCAGCATCTGATACTGTTGATCAGTATCTTATTTTTAAATAACAATAATTTTATTGGAGTCTTTTGTCTTTATAATTCAATTATTTGTGAAATGGGGGGGGCAGGGGGAGAATCACCTGCAAATTGAAATCTCAGTTGTAACAAAGAAAAATAAACAGGTATCATCTCCACCTTTGTGATAATCTCTTTCCTTTCATTTCATGGTACTATTCTCTCCTGGTTCTTCTCTTACCTTGACTTAATGACACTTCTTAAAGCCATTCATTAGTTCACCAGAGGGGATCAGCTTTGATCCCTTCGAGAAGATTGTTCTGACAAATCATCCCTTCTCTTTCTAATCCTCAGTATCTTCCTGTCTACTGGCTATTCCTTGCTGCTTACAAACATGCCCAATTCTCCTCCATCCTAAAAAATCCCTCATTTGGGGGGTTGGAGCTAAGATGGCAGAGAAAGGCAGGGAATCACCTGAGCTCTCCCCCAAACCTCTCCAAAGACCTTTAAATAATGCCTTAAGACAAATCCTGGAGTGCCAGAACCCACAAAAGGATGGGATGAAACAATTTTCCAGCCAAAAACAACTTAAAAGTTTGTCAGGAAAAGATTGTTGCACCAGGGTGAGAGTAGAGTGCAATTCTGTGCAGGCTGCACCAGCACAGACCCAGTCCCAGCAAACCAGGAGCAGGCCTGGGAGTGAATGAATCAGTAGCTGCAGAGGCTGCTTCCAGAACTCTCAGACCACAGTGAAAGGCAAGGGGTCAAACGACTGATCAGAAGGAGATTACAGGGGTCTCTGTTGGAATTGCAGATAGGACTCTGTTGGTTTGCCCATACTCAGATCCAGGTCACAGTCCTGAGTGATAGTCCTAGGGTGAGGATGTGCACTAGCACATCAGAGCTTGTAGCCACAATGAAGCAGAGACCCTCCTCACAGTTCCAGGGCAGAAAAGAGTGCTTGTGGTCACTCACAGACCAGATAACAGGACAGGAGAGAAGTAAACACATCATACCACCTTAGAAAAACTGAAAACTTACAGGTCTCTAGAAGTACCTCTCCACTCTCCACCCTGAAAGCAGAGCCCCACTTTAGCAAAGAGTTAAAAGTCAAGAAGTAGGCTGGGAAAATGAGCGCAAATAACAGAAAAAAATTCTGGCTATAGAAAGTTACTATGATGACAAGGAAGATCAAAATACACATTCAAAAGACAGCAAAATCAAAATTTCTACACCCAAACCTTTAAGAAAAATATGAATTTGTCTCAGGCCATGGAAGAGCTCAAAAAGAATTTTAAAAATCAAATACAGGGGAGGTACAGGAAAAATTGAGAAGAGAAATGGGAGTGATGCAAGAAAATAATGAAAAAAGAGTCAACAGCTTGGTAAATGAGGCACAAAAATATACTAAAGAAAATAGCACCTTAAAAACAGACTAGACCAAATAGCAAAGGAGGTCCAAAAAGCCAGTATGGAGTAGAATGCCTTAAAAAGCAGAATTAGCCAAATGGAAAGAAGATATACCAAAAAGAAGAACTCTTTACAAAGCAGAATTGGCCAAATGGAAAAAGAGGCACAAAATTCACTGAAGAAAAGAACTCACTAAAAAATAGAATTGACCAAATGCAAAAGGGGTGGATTATGTAATGGTTATCTGGGCAGGAGTTTTTGCTATCAAGTGCCTTTAATGAGTCTGGCCTTTGTTTGAATGGGGCAGGTAAAGTGAGATTTTTTGTCTTGGAATACTTCTCTGCACTGGGGTGGTGGAGAGTCATTGATTTGTATATGATGTGGTGCTTTCCCACACCCTGGGTTCCCATAGGAATGCTAAGTTGGCCCCAACCCTCAGGGTCCTGAACAGTGTATATGTGTTGGAAGGTTAGCATTTCACTTTTGGGGGTACACTCACTGAAAGAGTGGCAAGACTCTGGGCAAGTCGTTGAAATAGTCCTCCCCACCCCCACTGTGATAACACAGACAGATGACTGGTGCTTCTCTGGTAAGTATGAATTATGATTTGATCAGACAAGGTCTATCTATTAACGCTTGTAATTTCTGTTTGTATTTGCCCTGAAGTTCAAGGGGTTGATCTTTTCTCCCTGAACTAAGTGAATGATATATGTATGTTTAATTAAACTGAGATTGTTAACTCCTTAAAGTTGCTTTCCTTAGAAAAGCAGATCAAAGAACTTGTGTTGGCAGCCCTTTCTGTGTGCTGGTGTTATTGGTCTTATACAGCCACAAGTAGTTGCTAGCAACATTGTTGTTACATCATTACATGGAACAATTTGTAACTATGCCCAAATATTTATAGTAGCTCTTCTCTGGTGGTAAAGAATTGGAAATTGAGGGGATTTCCATCAACTGGAGAACTGCTGAACAATTTGTGGTATATGATTGACCTGGAATACTATTTTATATAAGAAATGATGAACTAGATGCTCTCAGAAAAACCTGGAGAAACTTACATGAACTGATGCAAAGTGAAATGAGTAGAACCAGTAGAACATTTTACACAGTAATAGCAATATTGTAAGGTGATCAACTGTGAATGACTTAGCTATCCTCAGCAATGCAATGATCCAAGACAACTCTTAAGCACTTATGATGAAAAATGCTATCCATCCCCAGAGAAAGAACTGATGGAGTCTGAGTACAGATTGAAGCATACTTTTTTTTTACTTTATTTCTCCTTGGGTTTTTATTTTGGCTTCTGTTTTCTTTTATAGCATGACTAATATGGAAATATGTTTAACTTGATTACACATGTGTAACCTATATCAAATTATTTGCTTTTTCAATGAGGAGGGTTGGGAGAGAGGGAGAGAATTTGGAACTTATTTTTTAAAATGAATGTTGAAAATTGTTTTTACATGTTATTGTGGAAAATAATATATTAAATTAAAATTTTAAAAATCTCTCATGTGCCTTTACCACCCCTTAAAAATATAAGACTAAAGAACTTCTTTTATCAGCCAAACTCCTAGCAAAAGCTATTTCCTCCACTTCTCTTCCCACTCATTTCTCAACCTCTTGCAATTTGACATCCAGCTTCATCATTCAACTGAAATTGCACTCTTCAAAGTTATGAATCTTGAAACTGACAAACCCAATAGCCTCTTTTCAGATTTTATATTTCTTGACCACTCTGCAGAATTGACACTCCTTACCACTCCCTCCTGGATATTTTCTTCTCTCTGGATTTTCGTTACATCCCATCTCTCTTAGTTCTCCTCCTACCTGTCTGACTACTCTTCAGTCTCTGTTGTTGGTCTTCATAGGTATACTACCAAGACATTGTTCTGGGCCCTTTTCTCTTCTCTCTCTAAATACTCTCTTAGTGATCTCCTAAGTTCCTGTGGGTACAACTAATGCAGATGACCCTATTTGGCATTTGAGTTCCTGGACAACTGGTTTCCACCCTTCCTTTTTGTGGTTATTATATATTACTCTGCCGTATTTACTTTTTTAGCTCAGCCAAATTTACTTTGCTGTTCTTGGCACACAGTATTGCATGTCCTATCATTCCTCTACCTCTTAGAAAAATTTATTTTCCTTCAAAGCTCAATGCTATCACCTACATGATGCCTTTCCTAATCTTCTTTGCTGCTGGTATTTCCATCTCCCCCAATACCTTCTTTTTTATATTTTGTAAGTACTTGTTTTGTATATACTTATTTGTGTACAAGATGTCTCTTCTATAGAATGAAAGCTATTTGAGGATAGAAATTGTTTCATTTTTTTCTTTTTATCCTCAGTGCCTGGCACAGTGCCTGAAACATAGTGGGTGCTTGATAAAGACTTATTGATTGATTGGTTCAACTTCTTCCTATTTCTTAGAGTATGTGATCCCTAAGTTTATATCCTTAGCTTTCTTCTCTCCTCACCTCTTCTGGTGATTTCAACCATTCCCAAGGCTCCAGTTTTCATCTTTATGATGACAACTCCCCAAACTCTATCTATCTATCTATCTATCTATCTATCTATCTATCTATCTATCTATCTATCTGTCTGTCTTCTGTCTGTCTATCTTTTTTTCTAACTATGCACCCAATTTTTTCCACTGAACTCTAAGGCTACATTTCTAACTGCCTAGAAAACCTCTCAGATTCTACTGGTCCAAAACTAAACTTGCTTTACTTTTTTTTTCCCTTAGCAGCAACGATACCACAAAAATGTCTTTTCCTCCAAATGTCCTTATTTCTATTGATATCACTATCCTCCCAGTCATTTGAACTTGAAACTTAGAAGTTATATTTGACTGTTCTGTCTCCTTCACCTCTCTACAATCATTAAATTGCCTGATTCTTCCTCACAATATCCCTTGCATTTGTCTTTGCACTTATACTGCCAACACTTTAGTTCAGGTCCTAATTCTCTTTCTTTGATTATTGTAATAGTCTCCTAACTGGTCTTCTTGCCTGCAAATTCAACTCTTTCAAATTCATCTTTCCTGTCATTGTAAAAATAATATTCCTAATTCATATATGTGACTAATGCACACTCTTGCTTATTATGAGAATAGGAATCTTTGCCTCAGTGACAGAAATACAGGGCAAGTATTACCACTTCCCCCCTTCCCTTTCCAGGGATGCCAGGTATTTCATAATTGACATTTATGAAACATTTTATATGTCTGTTGTTTATCCTTGACCCTTATAACAACTCTATGACATAAATCCTACAAATATTTATAGTTCCTATTGTTACAAATGAGGAAAAGAAAATAGTGTCATTAAGTGACTTGCACAGGGTCACATGGGAAATATCTAGTGGGAATCTTGGTCTTCCTGACTCCAAATCAGTGCACTCTCTAGGACATCACATTTCCTCTCAAGGATTATTGCTCATCTTTCACCCTTATTTGTCTCTAGGAAGCCATGTTAAGAAGTGTAACCAAGAAGCAGTGAGGTGCAGCAGTTTCCTAGAACACTAAACTATGAAAGGTCATTGAGCCACGACGCGAATACCTCTACTTTATCAACAGGGTATTCTCATGCCTCCCAAGCCTGTTGAGATTATATACTTTCATGTATGAGAGAGATGACAATGAGTGTGTTGTTTGATTTACTGTTATTCATTTCACTTGTTGAGTCATTTCAGTCATATCCAACTCTTCATGACCCTGTGGATTTTTTGGCAACAATACTATAGTGATTTACCATTTCCTTCTCCAGCTAATTTTACAGATGAGGAAATTGAGGCAAGCAGAGTTAAGCGACTTGCCCAGGATCACACAGCTAGTAAGTTTCTGAGGACAGAATTGAACTCAGGAAGATGAGTCTTCTTGAATCCATGCCCAGCTCTTTATCCACTACACCACTTTGCTGTTCCATTTATTTGGCTACTCTGCTACGTAATTAAATGCTTTGCTATTTGACTTATAGTTCTTGCATAGTCTATTAATAGCAAATACACTGAATGAGAGCTTGGATAACTACTTCAAACTAAACTTAGAGTATTGAGGTAGTATCAAGTCTTTTAATATTAATAAAAATAATAGCAGCTGAAATTTATGTATTGTTTTGAGGTTTACAAAGAACTTTAATGCTTTATCTTATTTCCTTTTTCATAAATCTTAAAATGCTAGATAACAAACTATTATTATTACCCTGCCTTAGCCTGACACTTAAGACTGCACCATCACTGCATCTAACCTCCCTCTCTAGCCTTATTTCACTCTGCTCTCCTTAGAGAACCCTAAAGTCCACCCATATTGGATAATCCTGATCTTATCCTGTCCTCTCTGTCCTGAGAGCTTCAGTACAAAATGTCTTTTTCTTTTATACCAGAAACCCATTATCTGCACATCTCTGTTGGTTGAAATCTTTTAAGGTCTGGCTCAAGTACCATCTCTTCAAAGCATTTCCTGATTCCTTCACCCCTGAAAGTGAGCTTTCGCTTCTATTTTTGATAGCACTTCTTTTCTTTGCCCATAACACATTCTGCTTTGTACCATTTTGTTTCCATGTCTTATATTATTCTTAGACTCTGATATCCTTAAGGGCAAGTACTAATTTTAATTTTTGTATTTTTTCATAAATAGTACTATGTGCTGCAAATAGTAGTCATTTAATAAATATTTATTTAATTGAATTGAATTCCCCTGATAAAATATTACATTGACAATAGAGTATATGAACAGCCATCGACTGTTGCATCATAAGTGCAGGGGAAATTGCCATCTTCAAATCTTTTTGAGTGTCCCTGAATGGAAATTCAATATGGACATGTTTAAGCAGAAACTAACTGATAATTTCTTGAAGCATGCCTAATATATAATGTGTAAAATAGCATTCGAATTTAACTTTCTAAGCATTAAACTATTTTGAAATTGCATTGACCTAGGTTGTGTCTTTCAAAAATGTACAAATAGAATAACAGACTGGAACACTTAAACATTAATTTTCTGATGGAAGAGTTATTAAAAATTATAAATGGATAACAGATATACACTTCACACATAAATACACATGTATATATGATGCATATCCATATCATACACACACATATAATATTACATATGCAATATATGTATGTCTTTATATGTTTTTAGAACTAAGGTTATTGTCTCCTTTAGTTTACCCTTGAAATCTTCCAGAGGAGTAAAGTGATCAGATGCCCCAGCCAGTAAACATGTCTTGTGCTGATTTTTCCTTGGATGACATCAGAGTAATATAAAACCTAACTGATAATTCTAAATGAGAACTTCCACAACTACTTTAAGAAGTCTATTCTGACATATTTGCTACCAGGGAACCTAATGCCTCAAGGCCACATGTAGCCCTCTAGGTCCTCAAGTGTGGCTCTCTGACTGAATCCAAACTTCACAGAACAAATCCCAATTCTCCACCCCTGAATGATCTGCAATCAATATGATGCAATTTACAAGCTTTCTTTCCATGAAAGAGATTAATTCAATCCTGGTTTGTGTAACCTAAAATAAATGATAGCAATGTAAAATGTCATTATTTGTTAATGCCTTTTACTTGTTATTGTTATTCTTTATTCTTTCATTTGTTTCTTGAAGGGGGTGGGGCAACATTTCATCATATAAGTGGATGATTGCACTGGCAAAATATTACAAGTATTTTTGTAGGAGCTGTAGAGGCTCTGAAAGTGATACAAGTTTTCTCTAGGTTTCCTGAAATTTTCTGAAAAGGTATTCTATTTAGAATGGTATTCTGAAATAGTATTCTTGCCTGTAGCTATACCTAAGTCTACAGATGTTTGCCTATAGGGAGTCCATTGGAGGTAATTGTAAATAAGTAATGAACTTGAAGAAGTAAGTACATTTAAGGCAACTTTTTCTTCAGTATTTTTTTGGTGGGGAGTCTCCTTTAGCAAGTCGTTGACTTGTTTTTCATGATTTTCTTGTATCACTCTCATTTCTCTTCCCAATTTTTCCTTTACTTCTCTTACTTGCTTTTCCAAATCCTTTTTAAGCTCTTCTATGGCCTGAGACTGATTCATATTTTTCTTGGAGGCTTTTGATATAGGCTCTTTGATTTTGTTGACTTGTTCTGGTTGTATGTTTGATCTTCTTTGTCACCAAAAAAGATTCTATAGTCTGAGGCCTTTTATGCTGCTTGCTCACGTTCCCAGCCAACTACTTGACCTTTGAGCTTTTTTCCAGAGTGTCACTGCTTTTGGAGAGGGGAGTGCTGTGTCCCAAACTTCAGGGGCCTTGCCCTGCTGTTTTCAGAGATATTTCTATTCTGAGGTGGTATGATATGCCTTTCCTGGCCTGTGCTCTGTTCTGAGAGTGCAAGCACTCCTTTCTGCTGTGTAGCTAGCAGGAGGACTCCCTCTTCGCAGTCACTGCAAGCTCTGCCACACCAGCACTCCTCCTCCCCCAAGAACTGCCAACCGGGACTGCAACCCAAATCCAAGCAGGGCAAAGCAAGAAAACCTTGCCTCTGTGTCAGCAAAGCGCTCCCTGCACTCCTGCTCTGATCTGCTGCTTGATTCCTCCCATCATGTGGGCCTGGGCCTGGAAGAAGCCACAGGAGCTTCCTGCTGCTGCTGCTGCTGCAGCCACCTCCACAGCCCCTGGGGCTGGGGCTGGACCACACGCTTCTCTCACCCAGGTCCAGCAGTTTTCACACTGACCTGATCCATGATCTTGGCGTTTGTGGGTTGAGAAGTCTGGTAATTGCTACGGCTTAGTGATTCATGGCCCTGAGGCCTACTTCACTCCATCTCCTCCACCCAATCTCTTCCATGCCTGGTCTGTCCTGGCGCAGCCCAAGCTGGGCTGCCCTGTGCTCCCAGTACGATGCGATAGACCATTGCCAGTGACCATCCAGGCTATCCTGGGCTGGAGACCTGCTTCTCTCTGTTATTTTGTGGCTCTAGAATTTGTTCAGTGCCATTTTTTTACAGGTGTTTGGAGGGATTTGGGGGAGAGCTTAAGCGAGTCCCTGTTTTCCAGCTGCCATCTTGGCTCCACTCCAGGGAACTTTTTAAGGACATAGAATTTTATTACAAAGGTGAATGACAAAAGTTTTCCAGAAAAAGGATAACTAAAGAAAATAAGGTTACATATTGACAATTGACCTTTGGTAAGAAAAATATACAAAGTTTGTCCCAGGGGTTTTTCTATCTTCATCTTCAACATTACCTTCAGTTATGCTCTCCATTCTACTGGAACCCAGTGCCCTTTTGCTCTCCAGGCCTCCCAGTTGTGGAGTCTTACCCAGGAGTATCCTTGCTGAGCAGTACCATACCCTCAGGATTTAGTTCTTTTCCTTCTCCTCAATCAAAATGTCATTCCCTCAGAGCTTTGTAAAAATTTCTTATTCTGTGACCCACTATTTCATACCAAACTGATAATATCCAAATGTGTTACTCTTTCCAGGATATTTATGTTCTTTGAGGAACCTAGAAATAAGGAACTTGTCTTCTCTGCTGAAGGAAGGGAAAAGGGCTATAAACACAGAAACTGATTTCTTTCTGTGGAAACTGGCAGACAGCTAGCTAGGCATTCCTATCCTTCAACAAGATGGCTTTGAAGTCACCAGATCTGGGAAGTCTGGAAAGGAGAAAATATCATAGCAATGGGTGAAGAAAAGGGTCAAACAGTTTGAAGTTGAAGTTGTACCAGAGATGGAAGAATCGGTCTCTATTAGGAAAAGAATTTTCATAATTAGTCACATGAACACCATAGACCACATCATTATATTAAAAAGACATATATTAAAAATAGGCATGAAGGATCATTGTTTAACATAATCAAAAGCATAAATCTAAAACCAAGAGCTAGCATTTTTTAAAAAGTGAGAAATGCTGAAAAGTTTTCTGATAACTGTGGGGTAAAGTAAGGGTGATCCTCTTCCCACAGAATTCAGCTTAAAACTAGAAATACTAGTCATAGCATTAAGACCAAAAGAAAAATTAAAGTTATAAAATCTCCAAGAAGAGAAAAAAATTAACCCTTATTTGCTGATGACATGATGGTTTATTCAGAAAACTCCAGTGAATCAGTAAAGAAATTAAAAGGACTGATAGCTATATTAAATACCAATTACAGAATAAATTTATAAAATCATCAACATTTTTATACAGGACTAACAAAAGTCAGGAGAAAATAATGGAAAAAATCCATTCAAAATAATGCCCCAAATATTTGAAAGTTATCCTACCAACACACACATGTTCAGGACTCAGTATCCCAGTACTTGGGAAAGGACTACCTATTTGACAAGAACTGCTGAGAAAACAAGAAAATACTTGGATGAAGTTTAAACTAACATCTTATGTCATGTGCTACAATAAGGCCAAGCACCTTTAATATTAAAGGTCATACAGAAAATAATAGAAAAAAACACAAGACACATTTCAGAGCTATGGATAGGAAAATAATTCTTAACTAAAAGGATTTAGGTGATCATAAAAGATGAAATAAATAATGCTGATTACAGGAAATTGAAAAGTTTTTGCATAAGCAAAATCAATAGTTATTGGGGGGAAATTGCATCAAATATTTTTGAATATGGGCTGATATCCGAGATGCATGGAGAGCTAACACAAAAATACGAGAACAGAAGCCATCCTGTAAAGCAGAGGTTCCCAAACTTATTTGGCCTACCACCCCCTTTTCAAAAAAAAATTATTCAGCATCCACATGAAAATCTGCTTTCTTTAACTCTGTCATAGTTTTTTTGAAATACAAAAATTTTTTAAATGATGCATCTTAAATTTAATAATTTATTGTAAATTTGCGGGGGTTTTTCTCCTGCATTGAAATTTTGATGACACAACATAGCATCATGCAACAATATAGTCTTGTCTTGTAAATGAGTCATTTCACACACATATTCCTGCTGATACATGCTGGACTTCCTGATGATGTGTGACCCATTGGCCTGCCAATACTTACTTGTTAAATCTGTCAGCAGACTTGACCACTGATTGGTTATAACTTGCATTTTGTGTGTTTATTTGGAAAATAATGTAATCACTATGATTTTAACTCTGTTACATGACAGATGAAATGTGTACCAACAGTTTTTCAAATTTCTCTTCTTTCTTTATGCTTTTACCACCCCCAATTGCACCCAAGACTACTACCATCCCCCCGGGGTCATTCCAGCATGCCTCAGGGGATGGTATCACCCACTTTGGGAATCTAAGCTCTAACACAGGCCTGCACAATACGTGTCCACAGGCTTGCAAAGGATTTCTGGCTGCAGTCATGTGACCTGTGGCAATCAACCATCGTCACTCTGTCTCTAGGCTAACCTATTGGTGGCCCAAAGTAGTTTACAAGTTATGCAGGTCTGCTCTAAAGGATAAATGGTGAAAGTGTATGAAAAACATTTTCAGATAGCCAATGAGTATTGGTTATAAGGACTTTTTTTTCCTGATGGGGTAGAGTGGGAAGGCAAAGTAGGAATAGAAATAGGTAGACACAGGGGAAAAAAAAGAATTATGTTGAGGCATATTTTTTTTTTGGAGATAAAAGAACAGAAGGAAAGTCTTAAAGAAAGTAGAACAGCTTTGAAAGTTACAAGTTGATCTTATACAGGGTGTTCCTAAAGTCTGGACACATAGGCAAAAATGCATATTTTCAAGAAATGAAATGAATGAAATTTTCAACATTTTATTTAATTGGAATATTAACAAATAACATCTTTAATATGATTTCCATCATTTGTGATGCAAAGGTTGATGCGCTTGCAAGATTCACATGAACTCAATGCAATAACTCCACATTGCCATCAATTTTAGCACATTCGCTCTTTATGCGTTCAATCAAGTGTGTTGCATCTGTGATTTTCATTGAGTACACCTTCTCCTTTAGCATACCCCAGAAAAAGAAGTAAAGGGGGCTAAGGTCTTTTAATATTCCAAATATTTCAAAATATCCATGTTTACCTCTGTGTCCAGACTTTAGGGACACCCTATATATTAAAAAGAAAAGCAAGCAGTACATAATAGAGACTAGCAGTTTCATGTACAATCCTCTTTTTTATCTACATTTTTATCCACATATATGCAAATATCCAGCCTATTTGGTGCTAAAATTCAGAATAAAAATTAAAATTAATTTAAAAAACAAAACATAAAAAGAAAAGATATGAAAATCAGTACCCCACACTTCAAAAATATAATTTTCTTTCCTTTCTCCATCAGAATTGTCTGCCATTCCCTTGAGTGACTGATAATAGCTTAAATTATAACTGTATGGCATGCCCCATGGAAGGGAAGGGGAGTAATAGGATCAGAGATTTAGCATTGGAGGGGACCTCAGAAGGTATCAAATATAACACCCTCATTTTATAAATGAGGAAACTGAAACCTGTGGAATTTAAGTAATTTACCCAAAATCATATGGATAGTAAATACTTGAAGAGGAATTTGAATCCAGGGCTCTCTGACTCTAAGCCAGTTTCTCATCCACTGTATATATCATGCTGCCTTGAGGATGCTAAGCTCTTCTCAGGAGAAACACAAAGAAATGGTCAAAATTATTAGAAATTTTTGAATAAAATTCCCATATAAATACATCTACTTTTTCATTGAAAATGAAGTTCAATCAGGGTCAACAAAAGCAAGACTAACACATCAAATTCATTTCATCTGACAGTGAATCCAGCCCAGAAATGATTATTTGAAACAGTATGTGCAAATGAGGTCAAATTAGAGCTAGCACATGTTAAAGTTCAACAGTGGATGCAATCTGCTAACTTCAAGTGGGTAGGCTCTTGACACAAATGAGTTGTATCTTTGTCATGTTGCTTGCTGCTTTTGAACATGAAGTGCATAAACAAAGAATTTTTGCTTTATTTAGTAATTGTAATAAAGATGAAGCGAATTTGTATTATAATAAAAATATGCTCCTGAAACTTGAATATTTGGTTGCTTTTTTTTAAAAAAATTGAATATTCTAAATTAATCAGTGCAAGGTACTTAAATTCCCATTCGGATTCAGAGAGATAATGCAATTACATTTATTAAAATGCTAGAGGTATGAATAATGCATTGACACAATAACCTTTTTCGTATATTTCTCAGTTTTAAAATTATTTGCCCTATACAAGAAATGAAATAAAATAGAGATCTTATTATTATTCACTAGATCAGTCTATGGAGTCAGGTATCATTTATTTCAAAAACCTGGATATTTCTAAGTGTGAATGTATAAAGACCTCATTTGCCTGAGATGCATCTGTTACATTTAGTGTGTCTCCATCTGAATAGGAAGGGTTAATAGACTTATCCGTGATACTATGTTGAAATATGCCACTGAACCTGAAACTTCTATTATATTTTTACTATAGGTAATTAAAAGTTTTCTTATTAAACAGAAATGACAAAAGTTTTACTTTCATAATCTCTCATTGAGTGAAAAGGAATTTTCTGCTTTCAATATTGTAAGATGAAAATCTATCGTTTGATGACTGCAAAAAGATTTGCTAGTAACAATATGATCAATATTTTGTATTTTGAGAAACTATGCACCACCCCACCTCCATCCCCTGTGAAAGTTCACCCACAACATTAACAATATTGTTATTATGGTGCAGTGTTGGACTTGGACTCGGGAAGACTTGAGTTTGAATCTTGCCCCAGACATTTGTTAGCTGTGGGACCCTGGACAAGTCACTTCACCTTTGTATGCCTCATTTCCTCATCTGCAAAATGGGGATAATAATAGCACTTCACAGGGTTGGTGTGAGGTTCTACTTAAGGAATATATGTAGAGTTCTTAAAGTAAACATGAAAGTACTATATAAATGCTAGCTGTTTGTGTTATAAATGTGAAGTTATAAAGGATGTTAACAATCAGTAAATATCTGTTTATGTCACTTTATTTTATGTTTAAGATTTATTTATTGTTATAAAAATTATAATAAAATTCTTAATCTTATTTGAACAAAATACAAGTTTAGAAGGATCTGAAGAAAAATACTGCTATGATCCAAAGACCTATATTTAAGGTAATCTTTCAAATGCTCAGCATATCAAAAGAGAAACCAGAGGGATGAGTCACTCCTTTTAAGGTTTTTTGAATTGGGATGGTCTTCCTGACTCAGTGGCCAGTCCTCTTTGATGTAGTCCCCTTACGCTCCTTCCATCATGGGATCAGAGGATTTCTGCATCATTCCTAAGTCCTTCAACTTGAGTGTCAACAAGAGTGGCAAAGTAGAGTTCAGTTTAGCTCTATGCATGCCTATCCGCTGAATGCTTATTTCCTATGATGAGCTCCAATCTAGCCCCTACTATGTTGTCGTTTGTCTTTCCTTCTCAAAGAGGACCACAATATCAGTAAGGTGATACCATGACATGCAAATTTAAGTGAGGGAGGGCTGTGCAAAGTCACCAGCCTCACTTTTTTCCTCTGGAGCCATCTGGGGCCAGTGGCGAGACATAGATCAGGATAACTGGAGATGGCCCTGGATACAATGGAAGACTTTGGCCTTTTTAAGCTAAGGTCTTTAACAGGTCTCAGTTTGACTGAGCCTGTGCCCATTCAGTGATTAAGGCTAGGTAAGAAATGAGGCAGAGAATAACCTCTTTACCTAGTCAAAAAAAAGGAAAAAAAAGTCAACCTGGGAGGAAAAGACACCCAGGGTTTCTGATCAAAACAGAAACAATTGCTTATTTACATTCACTCTGAGCCAATCAGGGCCCAAACAATGTCCAAGTGGGGCTTGGCCTGGGACCTACATAAGAAATGCTGGAGGAAAGACAGTTCTTGTCTTTTATCTTTTCAGATCCTCCCAGTGTCTCCATTAATGCTCTGGTTTCCCGTCCCCTTTCAGTTCTAGTCTTATTTTCCACTTAGCCATTTTTATTTTATTTATTACCTTCAGCATTCCATTCTTACATTTTTTTTTTAGCAATTCTTACTACACTGTATCTTGATTTTAGCTTACTCTCAGCCTGATTTTTATTTAATAGGAGGCAGGGAAATTCAAAATGAAAAGCAAATTTTCTTGATAATGCAATCATCATAATCTTATAACAAATCTTACCTTTGAGTTACCAGGCAAATTCTAATGCATATTTCACACATTGGAGTTGTAAGTAAGGCCTATCACCTAGCAGCCATTCTAGAACTGGAGAAAACCCAGGGCTGAGGGCTCAGGATCAGATAACTAAGTGGTGGTAGTTGTTTGACATTGCAGCTACCTTAGGGCCATATCAAAAGTGCAGTTGGGTTTGCATTTTAGTGCCCATTATGTCTTGATTAAGACTCCCCTGGATATTCTTTTTTAATGGAATTTGAGGAATTAAAAATGGCTTCACGAATCACTTTTTAATCTGGTGAAGGAAGCAGAGAATGAAAAACATCATGCTGTCATCTTCAAGTGCAAGGAAAGTTGTAAATAAAGAAAACAAGTTAGGGGCTGGTTCACACCTCATCAGCTACCTAATAACCTGTTACCAGTTAATTACACACCTTTAAAGTGCAGTACAAGAGGTATTATTCAGAAATCAGTTTCTACTGGGGTGGAAAGAGGAGTGGAAGAGGGCAGACTAGTGTAGACTCAAATTTAACCATTTAAATATTACTTTGGGAGGTGCGGCAGAAGGGAGAGAAGTTATTTTGCAATGAATCAGTTCAATAGTATTATTTCAATACACATTTTTAGGATTAGAGAGAATCTTCTACCCCTGTCTCACCCTTACCTCAGTACCTAGACCATGGGTTCTTAAAATGGGGTCCATGGACTTGGGAGTGGGGAATTTATGAACATGCACGGGGAAAAAAATCAAATCTTTATTTCAATATAATTGTCTTTTGTAATTTATGTATTTTATTTTACCCGTTTAAATGCATTATTCTGAGAAAAGGTTCACCAGACATCCAAAATGATCCAAGGCACAAAACAAAGTTAAACAATTCCTGCCCTAAGGTCTCTCCACTACAAACTAATTCTGGCCAGATAAGTTTCTGTTAAATATTTTTTAGGAAATAGATTCTCTAGCCTCTCTTTATGATCTAGCATGTTACACCAGAAGGAGAAATGGCTCTGAGGTCAAAAGACCTGAGTTCAAATCCTGTCTCTTTGTTCATCAATTGGGGAATGGTTGAACAAGTTATGGCAGATGAATGCGATGAACTACTACTGTGTTGGAAGAAATGATGAAGGGGGTAGTTTCAATTTTGTGCCAAAGGCATGAGGGTTGGAGCAGGGAGGGATAGTGGCTAACTTTCAAGCCTGATCATGTGCATGACTGCAAAAAAAGTAGGACCATTGATACTCCTGACTCACCAAAAAAAAAAAAAAATCATCTGCCGCCAGCTAGCCTTAACTCTGGCTGCCACCTTCCCTCTAGTAGGGACTAGATAGAAAGTTCTTAAATTTTTTTTGTGGCAGAGACTCATTTGGTGGCCTAGTGAAATCTGTGGACCCCTTCTCAAAATAATATAAAATAAGTTATATAGGATTGCAAAGGAAACCAATTATATTATTTAGTTATATTGATAATTGATAATAATTGATAATTGATAATAAATTGATATTTATTTTTAAGTTCTAAGACCCTGGGTTAAGAACCTGGTATAATAAAAATCCTAGGCCTCTCCTCTTCCGAGATCCTGCTGGGTTTCAACACTCTGGCAGCCTTTCACTCAAATTGAGACAGGTAGCGGTTGAAAATGGCAGATGGTCCCTGATCTTTAAGCCTCTTTGTAGGAGAGAAGCTGAGCACTTGGGCCCAAGATCTGGCATGGAGTGTGGAAAGTACGGAGATGCCCTGCCTCTGGAGCCATCCACCTTGCCCTGTCTGGCACCAGCAGCCTGGGACCACCTCCCCATTGACTTGTGGAAAGGACCAAATCCACAGTCTTTTCTATGAAAATGAAAGGCTTAGACTCGATGATCTCTTCTATTTCTTGCAGTTCTAAGTCCTGTGATACAAAGGGAAGCAGCCTGATAAAACAGAAGAAGGATTATTACCTCCTGAGTCAGAAATTTTGATTCAAATCCCTTCTCAAAGGACTGTCCACCCCACAACAACCCCACTGCAGAACATACCTTCTGGGGAGGATGAGGCTCCCTATTGGTATCTGGAGGAAGGAGATACCATAAGACCCTCCCCCTCGGCTTCATCAGGGCTTGATCCCTTTCCCCCTGTAACCGGCCCTTAGAAGAAACAGAAGGCTCCTTAGGGACACCTACCAAGTGAACATATGCTCCTTTCTGCTGGCCCTTTCCCTTCCCTCCCCCTTTCCAGCTGACTTTGCTGTAAATATCCTTAGCCTGGGTCAATCAGTTAGTAAGGCAGTTACTATGTGCTAGGTACTGTGCTAAGAGGTGGGGATGAAGACTGGTAAAGGACAGTCCTTGTTCTCTAAGAGCTCACAATTTAATGAGTTAGGTCTCACTAGCCATGCCTAAGGAGTAACTAGTTAGGGGAAAAAAATTCAAAATAAAAACTTTGTTCTCATATTTCTCCTTTTTATACTCAAACCCCTAGAAGAAGCAATATTTGTTTCTATTCCTCCTCTTACTCCCTTCTCATTCTGGCTTCTAACCTTCACTACTCTTCCTAAAGTTACCAGAGATCTCTTGGTTACTCAAACCTATAGCCTTTTCTCACTCTTCAACCTCCTTGCCTTAACTACAGCTTCTAAAGCTGTTGACCATTCTCTCCTGCTGTATACTTTCTCATTGCCTGGTCTTGCTGACACATTTCTCTTGTGTTTACCCTCCTACTTGTTTAACCTCTCCTTCTTAGGCTTCTTTTTTAGGTGATCGTACATGCTCCACACACTCTAAGAGTCAGTGTTTCTAAGTCACCCGCTTCTCTCTATCACAGTGAAATCATCATCTCCCACAGACTCAATTTTGTAGGGGACACAAAACTACTTCCAATTCTGCATTGCCAACTGTATAACACCTCTCCAACAGGATAGTCCATTGGCATCTCAAACTCAATATGTTAAAAAGAGAACTCTTTGTCCTTCCCCCACCCCAGTACCCATCCCCTTCCAAATATGCCTATTTCTGTTGAGAGCACCACCATACTTCCAACTTGGTAAGGCATCTTGAGTTCTTCCTAATCATTCACCCCATATATGTCTGAAGAGTTGCCCAAGTCTTAAAGAGTCTACCTCTGTAACATATCTCACAGCTGTCCTCTCTCCACTGACATGACTATCACCTGAGTTAAGGCCTTCATCCATCCTTGCCGCAACAATTACAACAGAATTCTAATGACACTCTACTTCCAATCTCTCCCTTATCTAACTCATCTTCCACCTAGCTGGCACACCACTACCCTACTTAAGAACTTTCAGTGGCTCCCTCTTGTCTCTAGGATAGAATACAAACTCCTTGGCATCAGGCTCCATCTTTTCCTTTCCTGGTTTCCTTTACATTATTGCCCTTCACATACTCAATGGTTCAACCAAATTGGCCTATTGGCTATTCCAGAACTTAGCATTTCATCTCCAACTTCTATGCCAGTTGAAAAAAATCCTAGCTATAGCTATGCCATCATCCATAACCTGCATTGAGCACCTACAAAGTAAAATGCACCGTGAAGAATTAGAACGGAAGTAGAGGGTAGCAACTGGATGGTGTAGTGAGTAGTGCACCAGCCCTGGAGTCAAGAGGACCTGAATTCAAATCCGACCTCAGATGCTTGACACACTTTTCTAGCCGTGTGACCTTGGGCAAGTCACTTAACCCCAATTTCCCTTCCTTCCCTCCTCCAAAAAAAAAAAGATTAAAAAAATAAAGGAAGTAGAGGGAAGAACCAAAGGTGTTGAAGAGACATCCAAGCTTCAGGTTGGTTTGTTTCAACGAAATAGAAGGACTTCCAATATTAAGTTAGAGGAACAAGGTTAGAATCTTAGTTCCCTACAACCTGGCTGATCATGGACAAATTATTTAACCTTCTTAGGGCCAGGGCTTCCTTTTCTATGAAAATGAAAGGCTTGGATTGAATGATCTCTTTTATTCTTTCCATTTCTAAATCCTGTGACATAAAGGGAAGCAGCTGGATAAAATGTAGCAAGCATTAGCTCCTGAGTCAGAAAATTTAGATACAATTCCCATCTCAAATGAGATGATATTTGTAAAAAGGGCTTTGCATAGTGCTTGACACATCTTACGTGCTTAATAAATGCCTGTTCCCTTCTTTTCCTTTCACTCCACCTCTGCTTCCTAATAACTTGGGTGAGTAACAACCACCCTGGGTCTCAGTTTTCTCATCTGTAAAATCAAATGGTTGGGCTACATGGCCTCTGAGTTACCTTCTCACTCTAGCTCCAGGATCCTGTAAGTTTCTTTCCAACTCTATGATTCTCTAATAATCTTATAGTATGAATAATCTAACCACACTGTTAAGAAGGTCTCTGTAGCTTTTCAGCCTACCCTCCCACTGAATTAAGCCTCTTTCCTCTTGTTTTATTCTCTGAGTAAATAGAAAACAGTTGGCCACGGTGTACTTGGGACTGCAGAGCAAACAAAATTATGTTTAAGCCCATCAATACAAGTTGCTGAATGTTATCTAGCTCATGCACACATTCTCACTGAGTGATTTTTTTGAGGGTATGTTCTGCTTTGAAAAAAATACATAGTAGCAAATGATTTTATAAATAATGAAGTATTTATATAGCTTTTCATTTATATTTCTCCCTTACACATTGGGTTACAACAGTGTCATTGGTCACCCATTGGAAGTCATTTTATCCTTCTGGATTTCAGGATACTCCTTTGGAAAAAAAAATAGGATAATCCCAGCCTGCTCTACAAGGCTGCTTTGGGGAATAACTAGTACAAATCACTATAATGAACAAAGCTTATGATATTTATCAGGCACGGATCTTGAAATTTGATTGGCTGCCTGATTTAATGCATTTCTTTACAGTTTGAAAATGAGCTATGACCTTAGCTCTTAAAAGACAATATATTAAATTATTGCCAAAACTTCTATTTCAAAGTTTAGTTTTTGTTTTGAAAGTGGAGATTATTCATACACCCAATTAATACTTTTTAAAACATGATACACAAACCTGCAAAAAGGCTTTTGTACCCTTGAGAAGTGTTTTGTAGTAGATAGGACATTGAACTTGGAATTTGGAAGACCTGGGTTCAAATTCTATCTCAGTCACTCATTAGCTGTGTGACCCTAAACAAGTAAGATAGTAAATATGTATTAAGCACCTAGTAAGTGCCAAGTATTGTGCTAAAGTCTGGAGATACAAAGAAAGGTCTCTGTTCTTAAGGAGCTCAGTCTAATTGGAGAAACAACATACAAGCAACTATGCACAAATAAGTTATACACAAGACAAACTGGAAATAATTATTAGAGGAAATGCGCTAGAATTAAAGGGGGTTAGGAAAAGCTTCTTGTAGACAGTGAGATTTTAGCTAAGACTTGAAAGAAGCTAGGGAGACCAGGAGACAGAAATGAGGAGGGATAACATTCCAGGCTTGAAGGACAGCAAGTAACAATGCCCAACAAGGAACAGCAGGAAGGCCAGTGTCACTGGATTAAAAAGTATATGGGAGAAAGGAGGGTGTAAAGTGTAAGAAGACTGGAAAGGTAGGGAAAGGTCAAGTTATGAAAGGCTTTGAAAGACAAACAGAGGATTTTGAATTTGATCCTGGAGGTTATACGGAGCTTTTGGAGTTTATTGATTCCTCCTTGGTCAAACAAAAACTCCATTACATCACTTTCGTCTGAGCTCCATGGGGATATTTATATGGATAAATTAATGTACATCTTTAACTAATTCAATTCAAGAAATATTCATTGAGCACCTGACATGGAGAACTGTGTTCCAAACAAAATGAGATATGAAGTTCAGATAAGGTGTTTTCCAGCCATCGTAAATATATGTTACAGTTTATGTATAATAGCTTGCCTTCTCATGTATATTGCTTGCCTTCTCAGTGCGTGGGGGAGAGGCTGTAAAGAGGGAGAGAATCTGGAGCTCAAAATTGTAAAAATAAATGTTGAAAAAAATTTTAAATAAAAAATCCTTTAAAAAATCTGTATAGATAGCAATCAATACAAAGTTCATTAAAATTTCCCCCTTGAAAATTTTCAAATAAAAAGGTTTGCATGATTAAAAAAAAAGTTCTGTCCTATATGGAGAAATTCTGTTGTTTGCACAAGATAATGTAGGTTTTGGTTCCATTTTTATTATGGAAATGTCTTTGGCACTGCTACATATTCACCTAAATCAGTATTCTTCATTTTAGATTAAAAACTCCTAAATATAAAGACCTGATCTCACTGTCATCTGACATCCTGTGACACTGACTATACCACTTATTTTGGTAATTATATATTCTTTTAAAAATATACTGCACAATTTTTTTAAAGTCTATATACACTATGTTGTTAAAGAATTAATTCAGTACTCGGCATTTTCCTGCCTTAGCAAAGGCATTTTTATTAATTATTTGTACAAAGAGAGAATTAGACCATGGGCACACAAGCAGGTCTCATAGTCACACCCTCTGGTGAAGTGTAGGTAGCTGGCCAATTGATAGTTTTACAACTGAATTGAAGAGACAAACAATAAATTGGAGGGGGTTAGTTGATTCTGAGTTGAAAGACGAGTAGAAGGTAGTACAAAGATGGGAGAAAGAGGTGCAAAGAAAACCGATGTAGGCATGATAAACAGGACACAGCAGATGAATTACAATTGGCATATTCTAGGAACAAGTGTTGCACACTGAGCAGGTACTTGCCATTGGTCTGCATATGGTTAAAATAATTTACCATTAGAATACATCTCCCCCTAGTGTCTTTGTGTGAATAATATCTAGTCTACTTGTAGGTTTTTGCAGGGATTTTGCTCTCTGTAAAAGCAAAGCAAAATATGATAGCCCTACGGCCCTGATTCCACAATGTCTTCTGGTAACATGTAGTATATACTTAACAAGGTTGTTATAAGGCTCAAATAAGAGAATGGATTTTAAAAACACTTTCTGAAATTTAAAGTGCTCTGGGGCCATCAATGATAATTTATAATTACATTAGTAATTACTACTGGCAAACCACTGATTGCTGTTTTTGTGTTTTTGTTGTTTTTCAGTCATGTCTGACTCTTCATGATTGCTTTTGGGGTTTTCTTGACAAAGATAATGGAGTGGTTTGCCATTTTTCTTCTCCAGCTCGTTTTACAGATGAGGAAACTGAGGCAAATAAGGTTAAGTGACTTATCCAGTCACTTAAATGACAGTCCAGTGACACAGCAACTGTCTGAGGTTAGATTTGAACTCGGGTCTTCCCGACCCTAAGTCCACTGCACCACCTACTTGTCCCTGTGCCACCTAGCTGCCCCAACAACAATCACTGATACCTACCGACAAATATCAAAGATCTCAGATCTGCTGATACATTGTGTCTTTTAACCTTGATGTTAAAAATCAGGGACTTGTGCATATCTCAGTAAGTGCATATCTCAGTCTCCTTTCCTTGGCCTTATTACAATATGACTCTACCATGTCTACCATTACCAATTCCTTTCAGCAATTAGAAGTCAGTTTAAAATAAGCAGTGTCATGATGTGATCTTTGTTATATATTGGAAACTTAGTTTGGCATTATTTCAAAAGATGGAAGAAATTCTAAGTTCAAATCAGATCAACAGTTAATTTAGTACATGGTCTTTCCTCTCTTTGTATTCTTTGATGGCAATCCATCTTTGACTGTTGAACAAAGGAACACAACTTCAGAAATGATACCTTACTCAGACAAACCACAAGAGGTTTATGAACTTCTCTGCCACAACTTAGACCCTGAACTAACCCAAAGTAAGCTTCTTCATCTGGTGAAAATGACCAAAACAAAAGTTAGAGAAGCCACACTTGTTTTAACTACATGATATTGCACTAGAACCCCAGTGACATGCCACTCTTAGATAAATGAATCTCCTAGAAGGTGGTCTATAAATATGCATACAGTTACTAAAATGATGACCTATTTATTTAAAGTATCATTTGGTTCTTGTTTTGTTAATGTTTTTGTTTTGCATAGTCAGATGTTGTGGAATCTAAAGTGCCTTCCCCATTCCACCCCTGGTGTAAAACCACACACTAATCACTCTTACAAAGCTTTCAAATATTACTCAGTGGTATTGTTCCAAATGACCTACTAAATACTATTGGCAGAACCTAAAATTTGATTCAGATTGCCATTCATTCTCCAACTGCAGCAGAATTTGTTGGTTTTTGCTTTTATATGTATGTCCATTACTGCAATCTAATTGCCCTTTCATTTGTTAATCTGGTGTATTATATAATTTATTCATTTATTGCAATACACTTACTTGCATATCACATATACAAAGTATGTACATACATAGCATATATGCACACATACATTATATGTATGCATATGATTGATATATCAATTCACATTTCTCTATATGTTATGTATACATATATTTAATGCAGTACATGTAAATATATTATGCAGGTTAAAGTTTCCCTAAGGTATAATAATGCTATTTTATTTACATCTATTATATGCATATACACGCATACCACATATACACATACATGCAACATATTTTATATAATATAGTGAGCTATATAAAGCCATAAAAACTTGCTTCTTTTTTTTCTTTCATCATTTTTGTGCCCTACACTAATATAAAATAAATAATTTAAAATGAATAAATTTTCCCCATTAAAACAAAAAGACCTAAATGATTAATAAACAATGTTTAGAGGAGGAGATGTTGTTCTTACTGAATTATTTCTTGCACATGTAAGTCCATTCACATCCAGAGAGAACCATTAACTTAGAGTAAAACTGTAATGGGAACTGTCTAGTTCTGGACCCAGAGCCAGGTATTATCTTTGTGGCAGATGACCTCCCTCACACAAAGAGTCATGGACTTGGTCAATGCCTGACCAAATTCATATCCCTCCGCCTTGATCCTATGTGTTATATCCCTTTTAACATTTTTTTCATTGGTTTAACTTATATCTTTTGAAGTAGCGGTATATCAGAAAGAATACTAAACTTTTCATTTTTATCGATATTTTTATATCATCTTTACTTCCAAATGTTTCCTGACACCCTTCCCCCGTCCCTGGAGCTATCCCTTTTATAAAGGATAGAAAATTGAGGAGAAGAAAGAAGCTCAGCAAAACTAACACATCAAAGGATTTTGACAGGATAGGCAATATTGCACACCTATATTCCTCCATCTTTATGAAGAGAAAAGAAAGAGTAAGGCCTGTGTTTTTTTTATCTCAGTATTCTTCTGGTGATGTTGTATGGAACATTATAGCTTC
This sequence comes from Phalanger gymnotis, assembly GCA_028646595.1. NCBI lineage: Eukaryota > Metazoa > Chordata > Mammalia > Diprotodontia > Phalangeridae > Phalanger > Phalanger gymnotis. The sequence continues at coordinate 114,168,753 of CM053623.1, forward strand.
CAAAGAAATCAAGATGAGGATCACATAAAGAACAATGGAAAAGTACATAATTATAGACAACAGCTTACAACACACTCCAAATAAAAAATTAGAAAGGAGAAGTGTTGGAAAAGATCTTGATAACAAAATGTGCAATTGAAAAAGAAAATGGGCCTGCCATGCAGAAGGAGCATGAGACAACTTATGGAAAACCCATGGTTCCTACTGGTATCTTCAGCAAGCCAGAAGACCTCAAGCAAGGCCCTAAGCACATTAAATGGACCCCTGGTCATGTATTTATAGGAGAACACAGATAAAAGGATTGGCAGGTAAAAATGGAAAATAGTACTGTAGGGAACACTCATATTGATTACATCACATACACATTTAGAAATTAAGATTAGGTTAATCTTCTTTTGTTTGACTTGTCTTCATAATAGAAGCTGCGAAAAGAATTCATTTTCCCATGTCTGATTGTAGTTTTCTATTCATAGTTCTATTCTGATTTGGTAATATACTATGTACTTTCTCTCTCTAGAACAAAAGGAGGGTATAGTTTTCAGAGAACAGGCAAGCCAGTGGTAATGATATTCTATATACACAATCAATTCTTGCTGCTGCTTCTCCACTGCCAAGCTAGTCCTTCCATGTACCTTCAGGGGTTGCACCTGGAGCAGTTAGCCTCTCAGCTAGCCTTTTCTTATGTCCATGTTTGACTTTTTGAAAGCTATATTACACAAAATTAAAATCAAAAACTCATTTCATGGTTAAAATTCCCCTTTCAGTGCAATAATGCTCTTTTCTGGAAACTTTAACTAGAACATACGTGTCAATACCACTTACTTAAATAAGAATATCCTTGATTGTTGTTAGTTTAATATGGAATGGCTGGCTTCAGGCAAGAGAACATTTTATGTATATGTGTATATATACAGACGCTCATGCCCTATGTGTGTGTGTGTGTGTGTGTGTGTGCATATACATTTATATATAGGTATGTGGCTACATGAACATAAATATATTTACATATATGTGTGTGTTTGGTTATTAATATCTGTGTATTTTACTTCTTGATTTAATTTACCCAATATGTTGGGGAAAGCCAATCTGCATAACAGTTGGTGTTTCACCTCCTAGTGTTAAACCCATCTTTTCTATGTAGTCTTTTTTGGATCTCTTAATCAAGTTTTCTGCCTTCCCTCAGACAATAGCCTGATTGCCTATGTCCTGTAGGAACCCCTTACAGAGAAAAAGATTTAATTTGTACCTTAATTCAATATTTCTATGCAAAAGAGTAAAAATACTATTACTAGTTTCAACATTTCATCATTTTCAGCATCAGTCACTTAATAGAATTCCTTCCCTTTGATTTTAGTCGGACTTTCATATTTCTTTTCTCTTTGTGACAACTTGCTTTGACCTCTTTGACCACAGAGAAAAATCATCACGTCATCATCATCATCACCACCATCAAAAATATTTATTAAGCGACTACAGGGTATATGTCACTATACGATGAGGATTGCCATGGGGATTGGTAAAAGTCATTAGCCATGTGGTCCCTGCTCCAGCCAAGGGGCAGGCAACAAAATCTTAGGTACGATGTTCATCTTATCTGAAGAGGAAAATATAACAACATTCTAAAGTGTGAAGCAGGCACTAACCCATACCTCAAACCTAGCAATTTAATTAGAAGTTAATTAAAAGATGCATGTACTATTAGCAGTATCATTCCATCTTGTTTGATTGCCTATATCTCACCATAATGGAATCCCCTCCTCCTCTCACCCCTACCTACCCTTTTGACAGGAGTAGAATGAGTGTTAGCAATGTACTATTATTTGACATCCTTCTTTTTATAAAATTGAATTTCTTTTGATAAATGTCAGAGGGGGACAAACATTCTTCAGTAAAATGAGCTGAGCCTGGAACAGATTTGTCATTGCCACCTCACCAGTCATCTCTTTTGCTTCTGACAAATACAGTATGTCCCAAGCTTGTCTGTCCTTGATGACCTTAAAGAAATGGAAAACCGATCCCATCCTTTCTGATTTTGGCACTTGTAGATTGTCACAGATGGTATGCTAGAGAAGATTAAACTGTTTAAATATGCAATCCTACTGTAAAAACATATATGGCAAACAGCAACACAAATTAACTTGCAAATATCCATAGTCATTTGTAGTGGCTTAATGATGTACTTTGAATTTTGGTTCCTTAACTTTAAATGGTTCCATTCATTTTCAATTTTGTGGATTTGGATATGTTCAAGTAGAGCCTCGATGGCCCCTTGTTAGGGAATACTTGTTTAGGTAAGATGACGTCCAACTCTATGATTTTATGAATCCTCTTGAAAGCCTAATAATTCAAGGAGCTACATTTTTATTAGTATGGGTATGCCACCGACAAAATTGCAATCTCGTGCAATTCTTCTATAACCTAGTGGATGGTTTTTGAAAGTTGTTGGCAGCATAACCCTGCAGCCACTTTGGTGACGAGCCTCACTAAGCTCAGCTAGGATAAATTCTTTGGACAACGGATTTTCAGACCATCACTGAGCTACACTCCAACTTTCCCCATTTGGCAAGATGTTCCAGAGCTCATCCTCAGCAGGCCTGGCATTTGGGAATCCAGGATTATCTCTATACCAACATGAGGGATCAGAATAGTATTTTAGGAAAGGCTATTCCTATAATGTGGGTAAAATCCAGGTGTCGGATGTTATCTTCTATGCACCATACAATGACACATAAATAAAAAGTAACCTCCATCAGACCAGTCCTTAAAATGGCATTATATGAGCATTGATATAACAAGTATTCTTAAAGATCCAGAACAGTGGAAAGACCCAGGCAAGCAGGGTTTGAAAATTATAAACAAGGACCACAGAGATTGACGAGTTTGGAAATGAGCATATAGTCATATTGATTAATATTATTGGCCTTCTTCCAGGAAGCCAGCCTTAGAAGCTGATGGATAATTCCTCTTTCTTAGACAAATGGTAGTTCTGTAGACTGCCACCCTGATTATCGTTAACCTTTGGAGAGGGATGGGTGGAGGAAGGAGGTCATACCTAATTGCTTTTGACAATGCTACATGCTAAACATTTCTAATTAAACTCAATAGAATACAATGTGGACTAAAGAATGTATCTTCATTTATTCTATACTTCATTTCTATACTCCTGGCATATTGTGGTATTTATCATTATTACTGATGACAATAATAGCTGCTAAGTGCTTTATATGTATTATTTCATTTGATCCTTACAACAACTGTGTAAGATAAATACTAGGTATTTTAACGATGCTCCAAAAGGTAATATAACTTTACCACAGTCATACAACTAGTAATTATCAAAAGTGGAAAATAAATGAATGAACGTTTAATATGTACAAAACATTGTACTAAGTTCTAGAGGTACAAATAAAAAAGCAAGATAGTTGCTTCTCTCATGGAGCTCACATTACAGGAGGTTTCAGTTGCAAGTAAGATAGAAAGGCCTAGTTGGCCTTAAGGATATATCAGTGAGGCAGATGGCAATGGATTTAAAATGTCATTTACATTGATTAAAAAGTGTTATTTGTTTGCTTCAAGGTCCAGGTTAAAAGCAGGACTAGGATTTAGGATGTGGGAAACTACTGAAATTCCTGGGGCTCTTAGGCTCTGGGTCTTGGGCAATCTCCACCAGGATACAATGGAAACTGGTGGCCAAGGTAGGGGCAATGATTTGACCCACCTGGCACATACCACCTCCTAGCTCCCTCAGGACACTTGTGCTTCAGCTAGTCTGCTTAGTAGGAGCCAGTGGTAAGCGTAAAGATGGTAGAACCCTTGTCTAAAATGTCAAGAGTGGAGGTAGAAGAGAAGGGATGGATTGTATGGTCACATCATGAAATGATGGTTCTGGCCAGGGACTCACGGTCAAAGGAGAGGAACCAGGGACCTGGCCTTTGAGTCAGGAAGACCTAAGTTCAGATAATATCTTAGCTCCTTATTAAAGCCCTGGGCAAATTGCTTATCATCTCTCAGGTATAGATAGTATTCTCATCTCTAAAATGGGGAACACCTATAATAGCACCTATCTCGTGGAGTTGCTATGAAGATCAAACAAGATTGTATGCCCATTGAAATCTTTAAAATGCTAGCTGCCAATAGTATTGCACTCAACAACCCTTATTAAGTGTTAGGGCTTTTCCTGTCACCTCTGTCATACGTAAGACATATTACAGTTCTTTCAGATTTAACCTGGAAATGGGAAAAAGAGAACAGCCTATCTTAAATTGTTCACTATTGAACTATATAGCTAAATTGTGAAGTCCTTGAAGGTAGATACCATGACTTACACAATTTCTTTGTCTCCCACAAAGCCTAGAATTGTGCTGAGTATGCAGTAAGCACTCAACGAATAATTACTGATTGCTCCATTATTAATAAGAAAACATAAAGACTGTAGGCCATTCCAAATATTTGGATCACTGAAAGAGTACTGAAAATTTGCATACTTTCAGCCAATGATATTTTAATATACTAATTAGAGCAAGGAAAGAGTTTCTAGAACTTGTCAAAGATCATTTGGGCATATGTGATACCGTAAGTTATACAACACTTTTTTTTCATGGAGGGGCCAGGAGAATATAAAGGATATGAAAAGAGTTTGTGCATTTGTGTTGATAATGGGTTTTTTCATTTTTTCAATTCTCAGCTGTTCTTGAATATAGTGCCGTATACATCTGAGTGCTTGACAAATTTTATTTGATCGTGCTAAAAATGAAGAGTCTGAAAGGAAAAGCTATTCCGTAATCATACTGGATTTTTCTCTTTTCTCACTAATTTCCATTTAATTAATAAGCTTCTTGCTTAATTTTTTTCCAATAGAATCCTATTCTTCCCACAGATACTATTATGTCTGGATATATAGATCATAGATTTAAAGTTGGAAGGGACCTCAGGGACCATCTAGTCCAACCCTCTCATTTTGAAGATGAGGAAGCTGAAACCCAAAGAAGTGAGATAAATTTCCCAATATCTTTTATTTTTATCTAATGTTCTTTTCTGAGTATATGTCCCTTCCACTTTCCTTGTTCCACAATGAACTGTCCTTTGTAACAAAGATTAAAATGAGAGAGGTGGGAGGTGGTAGAGAGAAAATGGTTCAACCAAATCAATACATCAACTGAGTCCAAGAGTATATGTAGCATTACATATACACATCCATCTTCTTCCAGCCACAACTACCACCTCTGCAAAGGGAGGGAGTTTGCTGAGTTTTCTCATCTCTTATTTGGAGCCAAATTTAGTCATCATGAGTATACAGGGTTCAATTTTGTTACCTTCATTGTTTTTGATTTGGAACCAATCATTAAAAGAGCAGTTTGTAAGCATTTAGAAAAATAGGAGGTAATCACCACTGAAGAGGTCTGGGCCATAAGACCATAAGGACATACTATATGGGTGTAACAAACTTAATTCAATACTTCAAAGATCTCTAATTTCAATGTACTCCACCTATCCATTTAGATCATAACCTTTCTGTGACTTAGTAGACAAGCTGTATGAGTTGTGATACCTGAAAAAAAACCCATTACCTGGCCTGTTAGCCACTCTTCTGGTCATAAGCCTCTCTGAACTTTCATAAGCAGGTTCTGAAATCACAGAATGGCAGCCTATTGCCAGACTCATACTTAAAGCCTTTCCAATTTGACATGACCTACGAGAGTTTACTTTCTACTGGTATAGCCTTTGAGGACCTCAGTCAAAAATGTATACAATCAGGCTTCTACTTCAATAGAAGCAATAGAATTTTATCTGAAATTAAAAGAAGTACTAAAAAGATTAGGCCCTAGCAGTACAAGGTCATCCTGTTTAAAGGAAAAGACACAGGAATATAGGATCCACAAAGTGTTCTTCTTTCTCTTCCCTTAATAAGCCATGACTGTCAAGCCAAGCTTGATTATTCATAAATGCACACACAATACACATATATGAATGTATATAATTATATATAATATATGAAATCAAGGAGCATTATATAATACATAATCATTATGTATTATATTATATTATTTATATACTACTCATGATAGTATATGTAGCACATGCACATGCATGTGCACACATGTATATGTACACATGTATGTGTGTGCATACAGACATACACACATATGACCATGGAAAAGGGAGAGAAGGGGATACACACACATATGCATGGGTGAATATATTTACATACATACATGTATATATGTACTCTATAATAACTCTTAATATAAACAACTAACCTGTAGAAATAGAAAAGAAACAAAGGAGAATTTTTGTAAAATACCATATAGTCAAATAGATTTGTTGTTTTGTATTGTCCAAGCCCATGGTTTCATTGGTATGGAGAACTCCCAGAGGGGGCATGCCCTCTACTGATGAAGTCTTAGAGAATTGCCTGGGGGCACTGGCATGTAGCAGGGGCATTAAATGACCTGCTTATGGTCATCTAGCCATGACACATGTATGTATCATAAGGAGAAATTCAATTCAGCTCTTTCTGATTTCAAGGCCGTCCCCTTCTTCTACTCTACCATACTGCCCCTTAATGAATGAATGAATGAATGAATGAATGAATGAATGAATGAACAAAGAAATAAGCCTGACCCTATGGATATAAGGCCTAGTAACTGGAAGATTTTATATACATATACACATACACACACACACACACATATATATATATATACATATATATACACACATAAACATATCAGATGAAGATGTTGTACAAAGCTGGGCAAGAACAGAAAGAAAAAATATTCAGAACTAGAAGAGTGGGCAAAAACTAACAAATGAAATAAAAGATGTTTTATATAGTGCTGCCTTGAGAAAGTAGGATTGTCAAGCTAGTTTCTTTTTCTGTGTTACGGGTAACTACATGTTACCATTAATTAACCTTTGCTTACTCAGATGCCCCCCAGCCTGAGGAGGTAAAATAAAGGGTTTGCAAATGTAACACCAACATCAATAACCTTTGCCATAGAGAATACTGTTACTGTATCTTTAATATAAAGAGGATTGTTGTTTGTCTTTCATTTTAAAGGCCAGTTGGCCACTGTGCATGCTACAGCTTCTTGAAGCCACGTGCAAGAACTGGGTAGACGCCAAAAGTGGATGAAGACTCCTCGATAGCCTTCACACCCAAGGTACTAGTCTTTCTTGGACACTCTATATCTCTCTAAAGAGGACAGAATTTTGTGGGAAGACAGCTTAGCTATCACCTGGAGAGAATGAACTGCCATGGTTGAGAGAGGCTCTTTGAGGTACTGAAAAAAGAGGATTACAAGAACCTTTTTCCTAACGGTGACTTAACAATTGTCATCTTTGAAGTGGAATATACATTTTGAGAGGACTGAGTTTAATTCTTATCCTGCAAAGAAAATATCCTAAAAGGAATTCTTGACAGGCTTTGGCTGCCACCACAATCCCAAGAGATTTGAAGGGTGGGACTATTATTCCAGTTTCTGTGAGGCAGATATTGAAGCTAATGGTCAGAGGTGATCAAATATGATCTTCACTTTGACATATCGGTAGTACCTCCTCACCCCAGGAGAGGCTGCTACTCCCTGAAATTTGTACTCACAAGTTGGGTCCCCAGGAGGATAATTGAATAGTCCTTTGGGTTCCAGGAATGAATCTATGAATGGCTACTCATGATTCTAAATCACAAATCATTCCCCCATTGGCATGCTTCCAATTATTGATCACAGTAGATTTAATTAGCTTTTATCAAAGGCATTTACAAATGTCATAGCAAGAATAATTGGCATAAAACATTCACTCCCTTAAACCTGGGCTGCATTGCCCTACAAATATACATGCTATCCATGGAATAGTGAACTCAAAATGAGAATAATATGGTAGTAAAGCACACAACTAATGAGCATTTGTGGCTGTAGTAACTCAAAACCCCTGGCCTTGATTAATTTCAATATCCATTCATCATCTGTGGAGTTCTCACAAAGTTCACTGCTGGGCATGGCACCTGTTCTGGTTGAGTTGGTCAGCTTCTAGACTGGCCTTGTTCTTCACAGGGTATTACATCTCTGCTAGAGAGATAGCTCCACTGGTCTCTGAGGATTTGTTCTTTTCTTAAATTTATTGCTGGTACTTCTCTCCTCCATAAAAAGTCACCTTCTCTGAAGCTTCCTTGGGTGATTGTGTTTGTCATCTTTCAGCTTATAGAGTCCAATTAAGGGACTATATCACAAAGTGCAAGCCCTTGTATATGGCCAGATGTGGACTCTCCCCCCACCCCAAATCCACTGAATGGACAGTAACCAGGTAAAGGATATAAATACTTGAACACCCATTGGCCTGGTTATCCATGTCACAACATTCTACATTGTTAAAATATTTAAATATGTCTTTATATTGTTTGTTATTTCATTAATAAATTGTATAGCCAGTAAATTATATTTTTGAGACTATCACACCAAGTATAGGGAGGGGGAAGAAGAGGAAGGGAAGGAAGGTAAGAGGGAGAGAGAGCAGAGACAGAGAAGAGAGACACAGACAGAGAGAGACAGAGACAGAGAGACAAAGACAGAGACGGTGTGAGAGAGAGACAAAGAGAGACAGAGACAGAGATAGAGACAGAGAGGGACACGAAGTGGAGGAGAGAGTAAGAAATGAAAACATCTTCTCTGGTTTATTAATGAATTGGGGTAGGGGTTCAGAACTAATAGATTAGTGGGATTGTCTAACACTTACCTCACCATTTTCACCTCTTAAACTTGCATATCTGCCCCACAGAGCAAAGCTCCTAACAGTTTTTTTCCCCTATTTCTATTGATGGAACACATATGCTCTCAGACCTGTAGACTCATAATCTGTTATTTTTGACTTTTTCATCTCCACCAGAAATTAAATCAGTTATCAAGTGTTGTCAATACCAAAACATATCTCTCATCTATCCCCTCTACTCCATTCCCACTCCAACGACCCTCGTTTGTATACTTAGCTCTTCTTGCCTAGACTGTGTAAAAGTCTCCTAACTGTCCTTTCTGCCTTCGATTTATCCTTAATTCAGTAATCCTAATGAACCACTTTAATCATGCTACTTTTCTACTTTTTCTTAAATTTCTTGTGCATACTCAAACTCACTGGAGAGAATTATTCTTGCAAATAGTTTAATGGTCTATTTATGTAGCATCAAATCAACTAATTTGACTACTTTGAACTTCCATTTAAGGAGGGTGCCCAGGCCAGCTATCTTTTCCATTTGCCAGGAGGCCACACTCATATGGACTTCTCTATAAAGCCCCTGCTTGGGGGAACCTTCCCTTTCAGTTTTCCCCTGTGTTATCTTCTGGATTAGACTATATACTCTGAGGGCCAGGTCTGACATGTCTGTGAATGTTTTTAAAAATATTATTGAATTGCAAACACTTGAAAAGCTTGTTTCTAAGCACATAAAACCAGTTTGTCTAATTGAACCATAACTCTGGTTGTTTGACTAAACTAATTAGTTAGTAATAAAGTCTATTAGTCAAAACAGTCAATGGGTGTTTATTTGTTGAGTTCTTTTGGCTGTTACTCAAGGCACTTGGGCTAGAGATTAGTGGGAGGAAGAGCCAGAGTCTTCTTTTATCTTTCTCCTTAGAGTGTTGTCTTTGGGGTAATCAATCAATCAACAAGTATTTATTAAGTGCTCAAGCCCCTGTCATTTGGAGGGCCTTGAAATGATGCCAGCTGGGTAGCAACTTGGGGAAGCAATTCACTATAGAGGAGGTGACCAACCATTGCTTAAAAAGACCAGAAGTTTCTCTTTCCACTCTTGTCACCAAAGAAAATCAAGTGGAGCTTCCCTCTCTTTTCACATGTCACTTGAATACAAGTATAGGAAGTCAGAGGATATAAAAGAGGAAGGGTCAGACGCACAGTGCTAGACTGTGATTTGTTCTGGGTTGTGGATACCTCAACAATGGCTGGCACCCATTTAGGGAGAATCTTATGTCTGAGATTTGGGAGTTACTCAGCATGCAGCTAACATCTCTACATAGTGAATAAAGTGGATATATACAGTTTACCTTAACTTGCTGGAGGTAGTTTCCTCCCCTTATGAGACTGTAAACTCCTAGAGAGCAGAGATTGTCATTTTTTTCATCTTTGTATCTCCAGCATCTAATACAGTGGAAGGCACTGGATAAATGCTTATCAAATTGAATTTGTTATCAAACTACAATCACAGAAAACATACATGATGAATCCACAGATCCATCTTTTTCCTTTCTTTTGTAAGGCCCTAACAGTCTATCAGAAGAATAGGATTTATTTGATGAATTCTCAAAGGAAAAAAATATATAGAGAGATATGTATATACACACATATATACTGAATACTTGTTGCATCTCCTAAGGTAGAATGCAAGCTCCTTAAGGGCAGGAGTAGGGTTGATTTGTCTCTGTGCCCATGGTGACATGCACATAATAGGTACTAATAAATATTGGTTGAATTGAATTGAAAGTCCATACTTCAAGTCAATATCAACTTTAAAATTAATCTAAAAGCAACTGTTCTCAGTATTGTTCTGAGTCAAGCCAAAAAGTACTTATTAAGTTCCAGGAACTGTGACAGTCTCTAGGGATATAAAGATAGACAATAACAAATCAAAACCGAAAACCTAGTCTCTACTCTCAGGGAGTTCACGATCTAATGGAGGAGGCACTATAACTGTGTATAAACAAGATAAAGACAAGAAAAATTGGAGATGATTAGAGGGAAAAGGGGCTAAGATTAAGGAGCATGGTGAGAAGCTTCTTAGGGGGGTTGGGACTTTATTTGAGACTTGAAAGAAGCCAAGGAAGGCAAAGGGGAGGAGGTTGAGAGTTCTAGGCATAGTGACACCAGTGAAAATGCCCAGTCAGGAGGTAGAGAATTTTGTGTGAGGAACAGCAACAAAACGCAATGCAAATTCTTAGGCCTCTTACAAAGTAGTTTCTTAGGTACCATTACTTTCAATGTCAGTGGAAGATTATTAAAAGTACGTTATAAAGACACTGGTGTTTTCCAAGCACTGTTTATACCCAAAGAGAATAGGTTCCTTGATGTGTTTCCACTTACTAGCTCAGTTCAGCTGCTTCTGTGTAGGGCTAATCTCTGCCCATCATGTTCAATTTCCTTTGCAGCTTTGAGTTTTGCCTTAGACTGGGAAAAGTAAAATTAGGCTCCAATATAAACAGCTTTTGATTAATCAGGGACTGATTACTCATTCTCTTAGCTCTCCTTTTTGCTTCTGCTCTTGTTCTTCACCTTTTATCTATTTGTTCCATGACTTGTTAGCGCCTCTCCAGACGGCAAGTAGAGAAGAACAAGAAAAATGAAGCTTAAATCAGACTATTTGTTTCTTAAATCATATTTTTAAAAAAGCTTTTGGATTAGCTATGATTTTCTTTATCAGAGCTACCTTTGTCTGTCCCCACATTATGGAGGCAGTATTTAAATTTTGTTTAAATGGAGCAACCAGTTATTAAAAAAATTTTTTTTTGGTTTCAATTAATCCACCCACCTCAGCTGTTTTTTGTAGATACGTTTATTACATGCTATTGTCCATTAACTAAAGCAAATTTATTCAATTAAGATTTTGCTTTTGTTGATGCTTTTGTTTTCAGCCTAATAATTTATTTTCTTAATTATCCTTATTAGTTACTGTTAACTCATCAAAAGTAAGTTAGAAAAGAAACAATTAGTCATGGGGCAAACAGTAAAAACTGAGAGCCAGTAGCAAAAAGGATCTGTGTTGTATTCTCAGCTTTTATGTCAACTTACTGGATGATGTTCAGAAGGTTACTTCATATCTTTATGCTTATTTCCTCATCCATACCATAGGAATAATGACACCCATTCTATAGAGTCAAGTCAACAAGCATTTGTTAGATGCCTACTGTGTACCAGACACTGGATAATGATAGCTAGCATTCATATGTCTTTAAGGTATGCAGAGGACTTAACATATAAGCCATCTGATCCTTAGCACAACCCTGTGAGGTAGGTGCCATTACTGCTCCTGCTTTACCGATAAAGAAACCGAGGATGACTCACACAGTTACATAAATGTCCGAGGCAGGATTTGAACTCAGGTATTCCTGACTCCAGGTCCAACACTCTATCCACGACACCACTTAGCTGCCTAATAGGTATCACTGGCTTGTTGTGAGGATAAAATTAGATCAGAGGGATAAAAGTACTTGGGAAATCTAAAAGTACTACTTGAATGTAAGATATTATTAGTGTTAAAAATTTTATTAGACTCAATATACATAGCTGAGATATGTTAGCATCTTCATAGGATAGAGCAGCCATTAGTAAAATAAATGAAACACAAATCCCCTATCCTCCTTGATCTTTCTGAAGCATCTTAAATTGCTGACTGCTCCCTCTTTCTTGGTATTCTCTTTCCCCTTGACATCTATAACACTAAACTCTCATGGTTCTTCTTTTTCGTTCCCTTTTGCCCTTTCTTTTATATCTCTTTTGCTGGCTTCTCATTCTCCTCTTGACCCTGACCTTTATATCAGAACTATGACCAGTGGTATTGACAAAGCTAAGGGCAGAATGCTGAATGAGTAATTTGACAAGGAATAGGCCTGAGATGGCAGCAGATTTGGGATTTGCTGCTGTTGTGGGCATACAGGTATGGATTGTAACTGGGGATTTCAGGAGAAGGTAGAATAATATCTAAGTGCTTATAAAAATACACTAATTGCTATTATAGAACATTGTTGGAGTTCTGGTTGCTTCCCTGGAGCAACTCAGACCCATGTGAGCCATCAATGTTCAGAAAGAGAAGGGCTTTATTGCTGAGACATTTCCCTAAAGTGGCTATTTCTCCATGTGTCTCTCTTATAATCCACCTGTTCGGGACCAAAGTCAGAGAAGCTATCTTATATTCTCTGACTACCAATTGGTGGTATGAGGCAAATTTATACCATCTGACCTTGTCATCTAAACTGCTGCCGCAGCCTCCTTTTAGTTCTGAAACTACTTGTGTATGTACTAGACCTAATTTTCTCATTGACATGTAGTTAGAGAGTCAGAGAGAGCATTAGAATGAATACTAAAGTCCCAAAGGATGATGGCAGGGGATGAGATAGAGAGAAAGAAGGAAGAAGGTACTAAGGCTGTTGGAGGAATAGTCATCTTACTTTTCCAGACTGCAGCTGACTGCTCCATTCTTCTAACACACAAACAGTAGATTAGTAACATAGGACAATAGGATCACAAGTTCAGGGCTGTGAGGATTATAGGATGATAGGCCTAGAGCTAGAAGGGATTTCAAAGGGCCTCTAATTCCATCTCTTCATTTTATTTTTTTAATTTATTTTTTATTCTTAGTTTATAACACTCAGTTCCAAAAGTTTTTGAGTTCAAATTTTCTCCCTCTCCCTCTCCCTCTCCTCCTCGCTCGCTCCCAAGACGGTTCTACATATACCTTCGCATTAAACTTATTCACACAATAGTCAAGTTGTAAAGAATTATAACCAATGGAATGAATCATGAGAAAGAAAAAACAAAATCAAAAAAGAAGGGGAAAAAAAAGAGAGCAAATAGTTCGCCTCAATCTGCATTCAGACTCCCTAGTTCTTTCTCTGGATGTGGATAGCTTTTTCCACCATGAGTCTTTTGGAGCTGACTTTGAACGTTCTATTGCTGAGAAGAGCCAAGTCTATCAAAGTTAGTCACCACAGGTACTGTGTGTCTGTAATCGTGTATAATGTTCTCCTGGCTCTGCTCCCCTCACTCAGCATCAGATCATGTAAGTCTTTCCAGGTTATTATGAAGTCTGTCTGCTCCTCATTTCTTATAGCACAATAGTATTCCATTACATTCACATGCCCAATTGAGGGGCATCACCTTGATTTCCAATTCTTTGCCAGCTCGAAAAGAGCTGCTATAAATATTTTTGTACTTATAGTCCCTTTCCCACTTGTGTGATCTTTTTGGGATACAGCCCCAGAAGAGGTATTGCTCAGTCAAAGGGTATGCACTTTTTTATAGCCCTTTGGGCACAGTTCCAAATTGCTCTCCAGAATGGCTGGATCAGTTCACAACTCCACCAACAATGTAACAGTGTTCCAATTTTCCCACATCGTCTCCAGCTATCTCTTCATTTTAGAGATGGAGGAATTAAGGGTCAAAGAGGTGAAATGAATTGCCCAATGTCACATAGGACATAAGCTTTGAAACTGCCACCCTGTAGCTGAGCAGTTCTGATTGGTGATGGGTACAAATATACCTAATCCACTATATCAAGCCAGCCAGCCACAGGTCCTGGGCATCTTACTTCCTGCTCTGTTGCTGAGCACATAGCTGCTTCCTTTCCTCCTTCCTGCCTTCTATCTATTACTCTGGGAACAATAATCAATTACCAGTGACTCCAGAGAGTTTGTGACAATAGCCATTTATGGCTCCACTCACCATCTCTGTAAATCCCTAAAACTTCCTACTCTGGATATCACTGAGTCATCTCCCCTTCTTAGAATGTAAACTCCTTGAGAGGAGGGACTATATTACTTATGTATTTATATCCCTCTTACCTAGCACTATGCCTGGAACATAGTAGCTACTTAGCAATGTCTTCTCCTTCAATTAATTAATTAATTAATTAATTAATTCATCACAGCCCCAGTTCTTTGATCATGACTCCAAATCCAGCATTTTTCCCAATGTACCATATTATGATGATTACTCTTATGTCTGTATTGCTCCTCTTGGTGTTAATTCACAAGTACCTCATTGTGTGTGTGTGTGTATGTGTGTGTGTGCGTGCATGTGTGTGTGTGTATTTTTGTATGTGTGTGGGCGATTTTCCTAGAGATTGTAAACTCTTTGAGGATTTAGCCCATTTTCTGGGGATCTTTTTAAAAAATCATAGCTGGCCAATGTGCTGAGCAAATAGGAGAGACAGAGTACTTGTTGATAGTGTTAAAGGTCAAAGGGACTATATTCATGTTTTGGCAGGGGGAAGGATCTTAAGTTTTGGCTCTCTCTTCTACCACCAAAGTATAAAGGACATACCAGACATTCCTCTTGTCATTTGCAAATTGCTTCTAGTTGCCCAAGAACCACCTCCATAAGGAGAAAATATCAAGGTATATTTCCCATCCACCCAAAGAATGCCTTCTCAGAGACTGGGGCACTGCCTTCCATTGAGTTAGTGAGTGAGTCTGTTCATTCAACGAGTACTTACCGAGCACTAGGAAATATACTAGATGCTGGCAGTAGAAAAAATAAAAACAAGGACTTGAGTGACCTGGTATTTGATTGAGGGAAATACATGAAGACAGATATATAAATACAAAATATGTACATAGGAAATGCAACTGGATATGGATAGGCAAGCAATTTATGAATAAACAAGAGATAGACAGCAAAGTTAGGTGTAAAATGAGTAAGTTTGATTACACTAAATTAAAACTTTTTTTTTTTTTTTACAGATAGAACAAGCATTGCCAAGATCAGAAGGAAAGCAGAAAATGGGGCGGGGGTGAATTTTATAGACAGTTTCTCAGATGAAGGTCTCATATCTGAAATATGTAAGGAAACTGTCAAATCTATAAGAATATAAGTATTTACCAACTGATAAATGGTCAAAGGATATGAACAGGCAGTTTTCCAACGAAGGAATCAGAATAATTTATAGTCATATGAAAAAAAAGCTCTAAATCATCATTGATTAGAGAAATGCAAATTAAAACAGCCTTGAGATATCATTTTACACCTACCAGATTAGCAAAAATGCTTGAAGGGGAAAGCAACAAATGTCGGACTGGATGTGGAAAAATTGGGACACTAATTCATTGTTGGTGGAATTGTGAACTGATCCAACCATTTTGGAGGGCAATCTGGATTTATGTCTGAAGAGTTATTAAACTGCCTGTACCCTTTGACCCAGAAATACCACTATAAGGTCTATTCCTAAAGCGGATTAGGGGAAAAGAAAAAGAACCTATATGTTCTAAAATGTGACTCTCTTTGTGGTGGACTGGAAATTTCAGAGATGCCCATCAGTTGGGGAATGCTGAATAAGTTGCAGTATATGATTGTGATGGATATTGTGCTATAAGAAATGATGAGCTCAACGATCTTAGAAAAATGTGGAAATTCTTGCATGAAATAATGAAGGGTAAAATGAGCAGAATCAATAGAACACTGTATACAGTAACAACAATATTGTTTCAAGATGGACTTTGAGAGAATAAGTAATTTTGATTATTATAAAGATAGAAATTAACCATAAGGAACATATGAAGATAGAATATATTTGCTTCTAGAGAAAGAACTGAGGATTATGTATAAAATAATTTTACATATATATGTATGTGTGTGCTTATATATGTATATGTGTACATATATTTGTATATTAATATTTAAATTTAAATTAAATTATTATCAAGTTACATTTAATTTTATTTTAAAACATGTTTTATTCTGTACATTAAAAATAAGATAAATAAATGTAAAAAAAAGAAATACAACTACAATCAGAGGTGTGGAGATCAGCAAGTGAATGGATCAGGATTGGCCTCTTGTAGGGAGTAGCACTTGAGCTTAGCTTTAAAGAAAACTAGAGATTCCACCAAGTTTATAGGTGAGGAGGGAGAACACTCAGGGGTATGAGGAAAAGCCTGTGTAAAGTTGTAGAGGTAGAATATGGGATGTCATATATAGGGAGCAGAAAGTAGGTCAGAGTTTGGTTCATGGCAGGATTTGCATTTTGTCTTGAAAGCAATTAAGAGCCCCAACAGGAAAAAAAACAAAACAAAAACCCCCCAAAACTTGTTAATAAGGAGAAATGGTGTGAGTAGGCTTGTGCTTTAGTAATATAATTTGGGAGTTATGTGGAGGATAGATAAGAAAAGGCAGAGTTTTGGAGGTAGGGAGACCAATTAGGAGGTACCTGGAGTAGAATCCAGGCTGGAAGTGATGAAGATCTGAATTTGGTTGGTTACCATGTGAGTGGGAAGAAAAGGATAGATGTAAGAGGTTTTATAAGGGCAGAATTGACAAGACTTGGCAGTTTAGTGGATGAGGGAAGAGGAAGGATCAAAGATGACTTTGAGGTAAAGCTCTGCACAAAAAAAGAGGTTCTTATACCCCAAAGGAGGCTTGGAAAATACTGTCAGGGCTCTTATAACTCAACTTCTGGGTCAGTTGTATACAAGGCCTCTCAGGGAGGCAGGGAGTAGGAGAAATTTGTGACAGGAAAGATGTGGTGTCTTATTTTTGTGAATGGTTCATAAAAGCTGAGGACAAATTGTAAATACTTGGCCCACTAAGCATTATGGATTCAGGCCTTTCAAGCAAGTCCATCCATTCTTCTGCATGAATGAGCGTGTTTACTGAATGTATGTTAAGTTAGTATGTGCATGCTAAATCAATGATGTTTCTTCCTTAATAGACTCTTGTGAGCTAACATATATTTATGTCACCCTCAAGGATAGTTTGGGACTCCAGCATCTCCAGATTCTTGACTCTGGAACTGAAGGCAAGGACTCCATTTCTATCTTGAGGACATTCCTAGATGCTCCCTGCTGAAAACTTCAGTGAAGAGCTGAGGCTATTATGGCAAGTACTGAATGCTGCATCTGTCTTTAGGATCTCCTTTCCAGGCTGCTATTCCTTCATTCAATCTGTGGCTTGATCTTCCTTGCACAGATTATCATTTTCACTGTCTCCATGTATTTCTCAACCTTGTCTTACACAAGGGACTACCTTTTTGGCATCAACCAAAAATCTTCTCTAACCATTTTACTACTAGACACATTTTTATGTCATAGACCCCTTCAGCAGGCTGGTGAAATCTATAGACCCTTTCTCAGAAAAATGTTTTCAAATGCACAAAATGCAATACACAGGATTACAAGCCAAGGCAAATTGTAGTGAAATTCAGATATGAAAATATTTTTAAAAAACAAGTTCCTGGACCTTAGATTATAAACCCCTATAACTATACTAAAACACACAAACAAAAACCCAATAAACCTAAATTTGCTTCTTAATAACTTTGACCTATCCTTCCTATTCTACTCTCTGAGGTCAAGCAGAACAAATTTAATCTCTTTTGCACACTACAGCCCTTCTCATTCTTGAAGAGAAGCATCAAGCCATCTTGAGTCTACCCTTCTCCAGGTTAAAATGTCCAGTTACTTCAACCAATCCTCACATGGAAGGTACTCCCTTCACCATCCTGGTGACTCTCCTCTAGACATTCTCCAGGTTATCAATGTCCTTAGGTCATGAACTGAACTCAAGCCTAGAATTGAACATAATACTGCTAATGAGATCTGATGAGGGTAGAGTATAGTGGGACTGATCACCTTCTCTGCCTTGGAAGGTATCCTCACTCTCTCTCCTCAGCATTAGCCAAAGATTACATAAACTTAGGAACAACGAATGTTACTTTAGGACCAATGATTGCTAATAGATGATTTTACTAAATTAAAAAAAAACATCCCTGCACTAAAAGAAGGCAAAAGCAAATGTATTCAGCCATGGGCAGAAGAGAACCATGTCCCCACCCCACAAGCAATCCCTCAAGAAGCTTCTCTTTCCTGCTTTCAGGGAAAGGCCCTCACAAATCTGCCCTGAACTCTGAGAAGCCATTGACTTCATCAAAAAATTGGATTTTTGTACTTATTATTTTTTTGTAACTTGATGACTCTTTTGGCTTCCTATATTTTAAAAAATATTAAGTAGTTTTTAGTTTTCGACATTCACTTCTGTAAATTTTGAGTTTTGAATTTTCTCCTCCTCCCCAACATGGCATGCAATCTGATATAGGTTCTAAATATATATTCATATTAAGCATATTTTCACATTAGTCATGTTGTAAAGAAGAATTAGAGCCAATGGGAGGAACCATGAGAAAGAAGAAACAAACAAACAAAAAAAGAGAGCATAGAGTATGCTTCAATCTACATTTGGACTCCCTAGCTCTTTTTCTGGATGTGGATAGCATTTTCCATCATGAGTCTTTTGGAGTTGTCTTAGAACCCTGCATTGCTAAGAAGAACTAATTCTATCATTGCACAGTGTCTGTAACTGTGTACAATGTTCTCCTGGTTCTGTTCCCCTCACTCACTGTCAGTTCATATAAGTCTTTCCAGGTTTTTCTGAAGTCAGCCTGCTCATCATTTCTTATTGAACAATAATATTCCATTACATTCATATACCACAACTTGTTCAGCCATTCCCCAACTGATGGGCATCCCCTCAATTTCCAATTCTTGGCCACCACAAAAAGAGCTGCTCTAAATATTTTTGTACATATGGGTCCTTTTCCCCATCTTTATGATCTCTTTGGGATACAGACCTAGAAGTGGTATTGCTGGGTCAAAGGATATGCACAGTTTTATAGCCTTTTGAGCATAGTTTCTGGCTTCCTATATTGCACCATCTTGTGGTTTAGAATATAGAGGCAATTTATTCTACCTTATAATACTTCTGAGTCTGAAAGTATACTGACTGTCCTACGCAATTTTATGTCTTAGATAATCACACTACCATACAAACATGCACACACACACGCACACACACAGAAACCTGTTCATACATCCATATAAAGATATTCAATTATATATCTACACATATACCTGATCCATACTTGACAGACAGACGTGGGGCAACCGATCTTGGTGACATGACTGAGAAGTTGAAGATTTGCTGAGAATTCAGCAGCTTCTGGTGTGTATATGATGGAATATTCTTATTCTTGGGTGATTTTTATATTCAGTTTTTGCCTATAAAAATAATTTTTTAAAAAGTCTGTGTTTATGCAAGAAAAATAACACTGATTTTAAGTTAAGTTACTTGGTATAGAATTAAGCTATCTCTTCTCCTTCTCATCATTATACACACACACACACACACACACACACACACAAATACGTACACTGGTTCAACACATAATATTTTGCACTTTCTAGACTCTAAGATAACTATTGACATGTCAAAAAGCATTTAGGACATTAAGTTGCTGATTTATGATTTGTATAAGGTGCATTAGGAGTCACAGTATTATGAGGATATATGTCTTCTATGGGCTCTCATTTACAGCCATAAATCCTCCATATTGATGAACATGAAGAGGATATATGGATCCAAGAATAATAAACCAAAAAAATACATTAAATGGTGAGATCACATGTCCATCTCACACATAAAGGATCAATGCATTTGTGCCACTAGAGAGAACAATAGAGAGAACACCGGCTTTATGACCAGTGGAACTGTATTTGCAGCGCACAACTGAAGCTTACTGCCTGTGAACTTGAGCAATTCACTTAAATTTTCTGTACCTCAGTGTCCTTAATTGTAAAATGAGGAAGTTGGAATTGATAGTCTTTCAGATACCTTCTAGTTCCAGATCTTTGAGTAGAGATTTTAGGAACTAAATCATGGAGGAAAGACTACAAGCAAGGTTTGGGAGATAGTAGATTAGATGAGTTGTCATAGTGACATGATGTAATTTAAGTGAGAATGCAATATGGTCCAGGGGAAAGATCAGTGGATTTGGAGTCTTAAGACTTATGTTCAAATCCTATCTTTGCTATTTATTGCCTGTATGACCTGGGCAAGTCACAACCTCTCAGTACTCTAGGCCAATGGTATCAAACTCAAATAGAAACAGGGGCCACTAAACCACACAGACAGATCTCTGAAGGCTGCATATTAACTTAGAAAATCACATGTTAATATTATTTATTTTGTTAAATATTTTCCAATTATATTTATTCTGGTTCTGATGGCACCCGGGAATGTTTTGGGCTGATGTTTGACACCCTTGCTCTAGGCAACTCCCTAAAACTCTTAAGTTGCAGGGAATGTGCTGACCTGAATTGATAAAGAGAGTTTCCTCGCCATGGAATTCTCTATACTAGTGAAATCCCAGGTTTAATTCTTATTCCATGGTATACACTACTATGCAAATTACTCTGTCTAAGCCAAAACAAACATGGGAGTTGTGGGTAGGCACTTCCATTCACTGGTGACGGCACCCGCTACAGCAAAAAGGCCCTCTTTGGGAGATGAGGTATATAGGCTGAAGGGGAACGGGAGAGGGACAGTTTTCCCTATGACATCTCTAAAGTTGCTGCTTTGGGTTTTGGGTAGCAGGTAAAAACTATCCTAAGGGACTAATGGTAGGGAAAACGAAGGGCAGGGGAATGTTATGAACATGCATAGCAAAGAAAGGAAGTGAATAGGAAAGTGGTGGAGGAATAATGAAGTACAGATGTGCTCATAACAGAGACAAGTCTCACAATTGGCTATTATAGGGACAGTGGTACTTGACCCATCTTCCTTTCCTCCAACTGGGGTCTATGCTATGGTCTCCAGCTTGAAGACCTAGAGCATTGGAAGTTTAAATGGCTTGCCCAGGGATTTATAGCCAGAATAAGTCAGAGGCAGGACTTGGGCCTGGGACTTCTGGGGTCTAAGACCATCCTGCTATCTACTAAGCAGTTGTCACACATAGGTACAAAATACACACAAGTTAGAGTATTTGCAGCAGTGGTGGTTGGAGAGGAAATTAGTAAAAGCTTCATGGACACAGTGGCATTTTAGCTGAGTTTTGATGGAAACTAGGGCCTCTAAGAGGTAGAGGTGAGCAGGGCATGCATTTCAGGCATGGGAGGGCAGACTATTCAAAGGCACCATAGGTTAGAAATGGAGTATGGTTTGTGAGGAGCAGAAAGGTTAGTTGGGCTGGACCATAGGGTGGGTGAAGGGATGTGCATTAAGGCTTGGAAGGGAAGCAGGCTTCA
Source organism: Phalanger gymnotis (assembly GCA_028646595.1). NCBI lineage: Eukaryota > Metazoa > Chordata > Mammalia > Diprotodontia > Phalangeridae > Phalanger > Phalanger gymnotis. The sequence continues at coordinate 114,190,538 of CM053623.1, forward strand.
GGTTGCAAAGGGTTTTAAGTGCCAAATAGAAGAATTTGTATTTGATTCTAGAATAGAGAGCCACAGCAGTTTGTGGAGTAAGGGAATATGGTCATGTATGGTCATGGCTGTGTGGTAGAAGAATTACTTTGGTAGATGATGCGAGTCTGTATTAAAGAGGGAGGAAGCTTGAACTTAAGGAGACCAATTAGGAGGCTATTGCAATAGTCCAGGTGAGAGGTGATGAAGGCTTGAAATAGGGTGGTGCCTCTGTGAGGTGAGAGATGTGAGGGATATAGAAATGATGAGATTTGGCAACTTTTTGGCTATGTGAAATAAAGGAGAATGAGGCATTAAGGATAGCACTGAGGTACAAACCTGGGTAATGAAAGATAGAGAAGCTCTTGACAGAAATAGGGAAGTTCAGAACAGAGAGAGGCTTTGAGGGAACATTCATGAGCTCTGCTAAGTTTGAGATGCCTACAATATATTGAACTCAAAATACTCAATACGTTGCTAGTGATTCTGAAACGGAGATCAGGAGAGAGGTTAGGGCCAGACATACAGATCTGGGAGCCAACTGCAAGGAGATGGTAATTAGATTCACAGGAACCAATGAGTTCACCAAGGAAGAGAATGTAAAGAGAGAAAAGGGCCTAGGACAGAACCTTAGGGCACACCTAATAATTAGGTGGTGTGATACATAGGGATATGTATCTAGCAAAGGAGGCTCAGAATGATTGATCAGTTAGAACTAATACAGGACAAGGTCCTGAAAATGCAGAGAGATCAGTAGATACAGGAGAAGAGTTAATTAAGTGTTAATGCTTCAGAGAAGATGGGATTTAAAAAGAATCCATTGTGTTTGTCAACATAGACAGTTGCATCGATTTTGGTTTTAAGGTTGAACACTACCCATGTACATATTATCAAGGTACTATTTACATTAATTTATTAATAAGTACTTTGTTGTTTTTAATACAGGGATATGTCCCAATCCCCAAATCTGACTTGTATTAGACTTTGTAGATTGTGGCCTGTATTTCAGTGTTAGTTTTCAGAATATATTACGTATGTGTGTGTATACACACATTTATGTGTAAACACATATACAAACATATATATGTGCATATATACATATATTTCTTTTTCAAGAAATATCATTTTAGACATACAATATGCCTATACATTTCTTGTCTGAGCTTGTACCAAGACCTCTTCTAATGTTATCCTTTGCCTAGAGGACCTATAAAAACTATAACCATTATGTCCCCTAGGCGCATTTCTCTTGACTCTAACAGAAGGCCTAATCACTGCGAAGCAGACTTTCAATGCTGGGCCATTGCATCCCCAGGGCTTGGGAATAGCTACTTCAGCTGCTTGGTGTTATTTAGATGCTGCTAACATCTCTTTCCCTCTGTGCGTCTTTTAATAGAGCCTAGGTGTACAAACTAGCCAAGAGTATGCTTTTTGTGTTAGAGACCGTTACTTCTTTAAATGCAATAGATTGAATCAAGACAACAGGACAAAGAACTCTTTGCCCCATGTGATAACAGAGTAACATCCTAGGTCTCCCTCCGTGGCAGGTTAAGTTAGTTTTCCCTTGAATAGTACTGAAACATTCCTCAAGGCATGGTTGGCTCAGGGGACCAAGGGCACAGACTGTTGATGTCACTTCCTCATCACTTGGGTACAAAGCAGTTATGAGGAGCTAGAGGGGGTCCCTGATGCTTGACCAATGGATCAAGATGAGAGATTTGCTTGGCCTAAGGAACACAAAGGAGTTCTGATGTTTACCCTTGTTGAATATCCTTCTCCACTTCAGCTAAATAAATCTCCTTTTGTTAACTGTTGAACAGCCTATGAGCATTTCATTTTGTTCTAATATGAATTCGAAACTAGGAGAAGTGGCCTGAATCAAGCCCAGTCCAGAATAATCTACCACTATGACTATTGGTCATGTACCGCAAGGGGGATCAAAGACAGAAGAAGGGTCCTATGTGTGCTGCATGTGCACTCATAGATGTATACTTATAAATGTATATGTATACATGTGTATATACATGTGTGTGCAGCTCACATACATACTGATGTTACTGTTGTTTTTGCATGTTGAGTAGTGCCTTTATGGAGGATGTAGGGGAAGATATGGACAAGATTCACACAGGATGCAAAGGTGTAAATGGGTTTTGGATTATTCCCTCAACAGGATTCATCCTCCACTGGGATATCCAAATTGATTAGATCTTAAATCCACTGAACAAAAAGATAAATTAATTTGTAAGGGGTTAGAGCTTGACATAGGCATTCATTCAGTTATGAGAGAGAATGTATGGATGGAGTAAAGAAGGTTTCTCTTACTTTCATCCTCAAGGAAAGGTACTTCCCAAATAAAGAGGGGAATGAAGGAAAATAATGATTCCAATAGAGCAATGGTAAAAGGACTTTATGTACAAGTCTATATTGCCTATACATGTCGATTTTGCTTTTGAGTTTTGCAAAGAGAGTTGGTGGAAGAATAGGAGGAAATGAGGAAAGTAACAGAGTCTGGGATGTCCAGTTTTGAAAGAAGATGAGAATCTTGTACATGAATCATTATTAACTTTGAATATTCTTGACAACTTAAATCATTTACCACGTAAATGGTAACAAGTAAATTTGACTGAATAATCCCTAGAGTTTTCCTATTTTCACTTATATGTAAAGTCTATAATCTAACAGTTATTTCTCAGTTACAACTTAAAATCCATCTTAAGTCTCTGGAATCTAATATTTACATGCATTTAGATATAAATAGCAATTACATTCCTAAATATATCACATATGGAAATAAAATGGAATGTGACTGATTTTTAGCAAATATTTATTTTAAGTTAATTATTTTTTTACAAGATTACATAGCTCACCATGAATGTGCTTAAAAGTGGGTAACAGCTATACAAAAAGTCTCTTATTTTTTCCAGATGGCATGAAATATATTCAGCTATTCACAAAACATTTGAAATGAAAGATGGAAGCAGAATTATGGAAGTTTCAGTATCCATTCAAATAAGAATACAAGTTTCACCAGAGTTGCTATAGTAACAGTGTTCCTGAGAAAAATTTAAAAATATGCTTGCTCAATAGGGGCCGTGTCAAATTCAAGCTTTAACTTGGAAATAGTGAAGGGCTATAATTTCAGGTGTTTTACAGGATGCACTGATTGCTGATTACAGAATGCAGGATATGCAAAGGGTGAAATAAAGAGTACTATATAATGTAGTGTACCTTTTACTTGAGAGGCAGAGTGGCACAATAGAGAGAGCTGGTCTTGGAATCGTGAAGACCTGGGGTCATCTTATTTATGACATACGCTGGCTAGGTAATCATGAGCAAGTCACTTAACCTCTTAGCACCCACCTCCTCCATAACTCTATAAGATTGTTAAGTTATGGACACGTGGCTGATATACATCTTTGGAGGGAATTTCTATATAGGGAGTGTCACAAACCATTGCAATCACAAATCCAGATCTCCTACTCCCCCTCTTTGTTCCCTCCAAAAAACCTTCTTGCATATGGTAAGTATGGGTACATAGAATCTATGGTGACAGTGGATAGAGCCATGAGCTTAGAGTCAGGAAGACCTGAATTCAAATCTAGATTCAGACTCTTACTAGCTATGTGAGCTTAGGCAACTCTTTTAACCTCTGTTTGCCTCAGTTTCCTCATCTATAAAATGGGGATAATAATAGCACTTACCTCCCAGTGTTGTTGTGAGGATCAAATGAGATATTTGTAAAATGCTTAACATTGTGCCCGGCACACAGTTGATATTATAAAATGCTAGCTACTATTATTAGCAGTAGTATGAATATATAATTACTTAATTTTTCATTCAAATTAACTTCTGATTATACTAGAAGATTTGTGTTGTAGAGCAGTGGGTGATAAAGCTGGATAGCTAGGGTAACATCAAATTAAAAATGTCCTTGAAGACTAAATTGAGAATTTTGATGCGGTAGGCAATCAGGAGCCGCCTTGGTTTCTTGAGCAAGACAGTTTCTTGAGATGACAGAAGTAAAGCTTTAGTAAGATTATTCTGGCAGAAGTATGGAGAATAGATTGAAAGAGAGACTCAAGGAACTGAGACTATTCAGGAGGTTGTTAGAAAAACTGAGTTGGGAGGAAAGGAGCAACTGGACTACTATACTAGCTGTACATTACAAATGCTAAAGTCAAGGGACATTTTGAAGAAAGAGTTGATATGATAAGATGGCAGATTGAATATAGTGGATACAAATAAGCGAGAAATTCAAGATGTTGTCATATTTCCCCCTCAATTCTTCTTCTTGGAAAAAGTTGTGTAGTAGGTCTCAAGAAAGAAGCAGATGCTAGTCTGTACCTGGGGGTGTTCAGACATGAATGTAAAACACATTCTGGGAGGGTAGGAAGAGAATAAGCAAGAGTTATTCTGGTTCCAAGAACACAGGGAAATTGGAGTCTTTCTAAATCTCCTCTATGGAACATAAATTTGTCTTCTAAAATATTTGATTGTCTTTAGATAATTGAACCACCGGGGACACTATAGTTTCAAAGTCCAGGAGACAAGGATTCTAGAACTTTCTGGCATTTAATGCCAGCACATAGTACTAATACTAGCACATAGTAGGTGCTTAATACACCTTTACTCCTTGATTGACTGGTGTGTTGGATAGAGGACAAGCCTTATAACCAAGGAAATAAGAGTCGAAGTCCTGCCTCTGACATGCACTGACTGCGTGATCTTGGGAAAGTCATTTCTCAGTGCTCAAGGCTTCTCTCTACGCAGAGAGTCACTAGAACTGGCAGAGGGAATCTCCTTCATCACCTGAGAGTTCCCTATATCAATGACATCGCAGGTCCCGTCCCCATTCTTCTTTGGTGCTCTTTATTTATTTATTTGTGCAGATTCAATTAACAGAGATAAAGTGTGTAAAATGATTTGCAAATCCTTAAAGGGCAATATAAATGTCAGCGATGATTATGACTACCTGTATGACCTTAGGCAAGGTGGCATACCTTTCTTGAGGCAACTTCATTTGCAAAATTATGGTGTTGGTCTGAATTACCTTTAAAGTCCTTTCCAGAGGTCCTGTAATGAGCCTTCTACTTCTATACCTTAACAATAATCATACCCAGCCAGGCTCTGGGCCAGGTTTTAAACCTCAGCTCCATATGGAAGGGATGGATAGGGATCTTTGTCTGAAGTGGTTCCGAGTTAAAACTTGGAGAGGCTGGTGGAGATGGTGGTGGAGATGGTGGGAAGAATTGGCTGGGGTCTGTGGGCGGGGTTCTCACGCCTCGGGGCGGGGCCTGGAAGGGGCGGGGCGAGGTGACCCCTGGAGGCGGAGGCACAGGTGGGGCCGCGGAAGGACCTTCCTGCCCCAGGATCCGAGCTGAGTTGCGGTTCGGGGAAGGAGAGGGTCCGGCGTGGGCCTCCATCTCTGGCCAGGTCTGGGAGCAGGGGCATGGTCATGGTCAGGTTCAGGTTCCAGGCCTAGGATGGGCATACGGGGTCGCCATTACCCTTGGCAGTCCAGGACGGTTGAGAGGGGCGCGGGGCGAGGCGGGGACGGATATTGGCGGTGTCCGCAGCCGCCACTTCTCTTTTCCCGCGGCGCACGTGTGGGCGTGCTCGCCCAGTCTTCCTTTGGTTAACCTTTCCGCAGTCAATCAAGCCCCATCCCCACCCTCCCCGCTTCCCACTATGCTCCCCTGGTGCGGTGACCAAGTGTCTCAATTTCTGCCTCCTCCGTGGACCTGGGGCAGAGTTCAGCCCTCCAGCCCGGTTTATTTCCCCCAAGGGGACGCCTCCACGAGGTCTTGTTGCTAACCCCAGTTCCACGGGGTATTTGGATTTTTAAGGACCTGTCTATATCTTTATCATATTTGGGGGGTTGGGGCACTAAAAATAACGACACATCGAGGAAGAAGGGGAGGAAAAGTAAGGAGTCACAGGGCTGGAAGTTGTTATAGCTTCTGCCCTAGAAAGGGAATGAGTAGTGAATTGTGACAGCATGGATTTCTAAATTCCTCTGGGTGAATCTGGCCTTAGAACCTCAGTTCTAGAGCATACCAAGCCCTAGAGATGAGAGAACGCACTCTAACTATTAAAGAGGCCTGGCCAAGAAGTTTCCTAGCATCTTATAATAGGCTGTCCTATAGAAACCTTAAAAAGCTTTCAAAATGAGTTTGGTAGTGTGGGAAAACCTTGGGATTTAGAGACAGGACCTGGGTTCAAATTGTGTCTCTTTTATTTGCCTCCTGTAACTTTGGGTAAGTTACCTACCTCAAGTCTGGGCATCAGTTTGCTCCCCTGTAAGGCCTTTCTCTCTCTAAATCTGAGCCTTGTACACGACATTCCATTTTCTTGTCTTTGAATATTGTTTTCCACAGTTCCTGAAAATCAGTAAGCACTTAATATATGTGTTCTCTTACATTCATTTGAGCCTTTGAATGCATTCCTTTCTTATCTCTGCCTCTTGGAATCCCCTGCTCCATTCAAAGGTCAGTTCAAGTGCCACCTTCCACAGTAGGCCTTTCCTGATATTTTCAACATCAAGTGCAGTGTCAAGAACGTAATAAAACCTTAATTCTTGTAGATTAAGAATCAAAGAGTCATGAGTAACTGATGAAACCTTTATAGTCAATTGAAAATAGCCCTTGAACCTAAATACTGTGCTAAGCCCAACTTTAGGTAAAATGATAAAAGTAGAAGTTTAACTTCCACAGCACATCTGTGTCTATCATCTATCTATCCATCTATCTATCTATCTATCTATCTATCTATCTATCTATCTATCTATCTATCTATCTAACTATCTAGCTATCATCTATCTAGTAATCCTTGTTCAGCTAGTAAACACAGCTTAGTGTTTACTAAGTCCACTGAAGCTTTAGGGTCTTCTGATTTTAGGGACTGAAGAGCTTTGAATTCACCTAGTCCAATTCCTTCACTTTAGAAATGAGAAAACTGAGGGCCAACTGAGGTTGAATGAATTGCTTAAGGTCACACAGGTAATAGGTAGAAGAGCTATAAGTTGAACTCAAGTGGAAATAGAAGCTTTTAATTTTCACAAAATGTGGTCTAAATGAGAATTGTTATTAACACCTTATGAATATATGAGAAAAGACTCTGGGAGGCTTAGTATCTTCCAGAAGCATGCAAATCAAAGACCAGTTCCACTTTCTAATACATGAGGGTTAAAATAATGAGCTGCTGATTTTCAGCTGAGATGGTTTTCAATTTAAAAGGTTGGTGTTTGCACTCTTTTTATATCAGACCAAAATCCTCTGGTCTTTTTTTAAAAAACAATTTAAAAACTCTTGAAGAAACAGCCTTAAGGTCAAATCAAAAGGTACTTCATAAATCTGGTACTGCTTCATAGAGAGAAGGCATTTGGTATTGAGGAAGCATGCCCTACATACAGCCTTTTTTTTTTTTTTACCTTCTGACCATCCATTAGCAGCAGCCTTTTATCCCCTGAACCCTACTTGAGAAGTAAATAAACAAAGACTTGGTATTGATCTTTGAAAGTAGATCTTCAAGGCAGTTGTCACATTATATCTTCTCTCAAAGATTTTTCAGAATTTCCAATGAGGACAGAGTATGTAGTTTGTAGTAGTATCTTCTCTCTTGCTTTGCTCAAGGACTTTGCCAGTAGCAACACCTTTCTCCAACAATCTCCCATTCCATTTCAGAGCTGTATTACAAGAAAGTTCTTAAAGAAAAGTTGGGGGAACCTAATGTAGAGTAATGGGAATTGAGTTTACCTAAGAGCAGAAATGTGGCAAATCAGCCTAGAGGTACAGATTATATCAGGAAGATGTGAGTTTCCATCTGTGGGAGTCTTAGCCAATTTTTGCTATTGTTTTAGATTTGTTACCTTATTAGATTTGCATTACAGCCTCTTGGGGGGCAGAGCCAAGATGGCAGCTGGAAAGCAGGGACTTCTGTGAGCTCCCTGCCAAGTCCCTCTAAAAACCTATAAAAATGGCTCTGAACAAATTCTAGAACTGCAGAACCCACAAAATAGCAGAGGGAAGCAGGAATCCAGCCCAGGACAGCCTGGATAGTCCCTGGATGAGGTCTATCGCACATGGAGCTGGGAGCCGAGCTCAGCGTGGGTGGCAGCAAGACCAACCATACAGGGAGCCGGGCAGAACAGACCCTAGCACCCCTGAATCAGTGAACTGTGGCAGTTAACCAGACTTCTCAACACACAAACACCAAAGACAACAGAGAATGTTAGTGGCAAAAGCTGCAGGGGATAGAGTTTGAGGTTCAGCCACTGCCCTAGAGGCAGGGGTGGTGGTGCAGCTATAGAACTATAGCTGCAGTTACTTCCGGCCCCAGGCCCACCTGGTGGGAAGAATTAAGTGGCAGATCAGAGCAGGAGTGCAGAGCCTGCTTAAGATTTGCATCAGGTCCAGGTTGGTGGTTCTTGAGGAAGGAGGAGTGCTGGTGCGGCAGAGGTGGCTGTATAAAAATAGCTCTGAAATCAACAGCACATCCGCTCAAGCTTAGAACAAAGTATTCTTAGCTCTACAAGCAGTCATACCCCACTGAAAAACTCAGGGGTCGAGTAAGTTGGCTGGGAACATGGCCAGGCAGCGAAAACAGACTTAGACTCAAACTCAGACTTTGGAATCTTTCTTTGGTGACAAAGAAGACCAAAACATACAGCCTGAAGAAATCAACAGAGTCAAAGAGCCTACATCAAAAGCCTCCAAGAAAAATATGAACTGGTCTCAGGCCGTGGTAGAGCTCAAAAAGGAGTTGGAAAAGCAAGTTAGAGAAGTAGAGGAAAAATTGGGAAGAGAAATGAGATGGATGAAAGAAAACCATGAAAAACAAGTCAAAGACTTGCTAAAGGAGACCCCAAAAAATACTGAAAAAAATATTGAAGAAAACAACATTTTAAAAAATAGACTAACTCAAGTGGCAAAAGAGCTCCAAAAAGCCAATGAGGAGAAGAATGTCTTGAAAGGCAGAATTAGCCAAATGGGAAAGGAGCTCCAAAAGACCACTGAAGAAAATACTACCTTAAAAATTAGATTGGAGCAAGTGGAAGCTAGTGACTTGATGAGAAATCAAGGTATTATCAAACAGAACCAAAGGAATGAAAAAGTGGAAGAGAATGTGAAATATCTCATTGGAAAAAACCACTAACCTGGAAAATAGATCCAGGAGAGAGAATTTAAAAATTATTAGACTACCTGAAAGCCATGATCAAAAAAAGAGCCTAG
>CM053623.1:114200285-114351263 GCA_028646595.1 Phalanger gymnotis
CAGGTCAAGGAGAAAATACTGCAAGCAGCCAGAAAGAAACAATTTGAATATTGTGGAAAAACAATCAGGATAACACAGGATCTAGCAGCTTCCACATTAAGGGACCAAAGGGCTTGGAATACAATATTCTGGAGGTCAATAGAGCTAGGATTAAAACCAAGAATCACCTACCCAGCAAAACTGAGTATCATGCTCCAAGGCAAAATATGGATTTTCAAGAAAATAGAGGACTTTCAAGCTTTCTCAGTGAAAAGACCAGAACTGAATAGAAAATTTGACTTTCAAACGAAAGAATCAAGAGAAGCATGAAAAGGTAAACAAGAAAGAGAAATCATAAGGGATTTACTAAAGTTGAACTGCTTTGTTTACATTCCTACATGGAAAGATGATGTGTATGATTCATGAGACGTCAGTATCATAGTAGCTGAAAGTAATATGCATATATATATGTGTATGCATATATATGTCGGTATGTATATATATGTATACATATATATATATATATATAGACAGAGGGTACATGATGAGTTCAATATGAAGGGATGATATCTAAAAAAAGAAAATCAAATTAAGGGATAAAAGAGGAATATATTGAGAGAGGGAGAAAGGGAGAGATAGAATGGGGTAAATTATCTTTCATAAAAGTGGCAAGAAAAAGTGGTTCTCTAGGAAGGGAAGAGGGGGCAGGTGAGGAAGAATGAGTAAATCTTGCTCTCGTCGGATTTGACCTGAGGAGGGAATACCATACACACTCAATAGGGTATCTTACCCCACAGGAAAGAAGGAGGAAGACGATAGACAAGGGGGGAAGATAGAAGGGAGGACAGACAGGGGGAGTAGGTAATCAAAAACAAACACTTTCTAAAAGGGATAGGGTCAAGGGAGAAAATTCAGTAAAGGGGCATAGGTTAGAAAGGAGCAAAACATACTTAATCTTTCACAATATGAGTATTGTGGAAGGGTTTTACATAATGATACGCATGTGGCCTATGTTGAATTGCATGCCTTCTTAGGGAGGGAGGGAAGAGGGGAGAGAATCTGGAACTCAGAGTTTTAAAAATAGACATTCAAAAGCAACAAAAAAGAAGTTTTTGCATGCAACTAGGAAATAGGATATATAGGCAATGGGACATAGAAATTTATCTTGCCCTACAAGAAAAGAAGGGAAAGGGGAATGGGAGGGGAGTGGGGTGACAGATGGGAGGGCCGACTGGGGAACGGGGCAACCAGAATATATGCCATCTTGGAGTGGGCGGGAGGGTAGAAATGGGGAGAAAATTTGTAATTCAAACTCTTGTGAAAATCAGTGCTGAAAACTGAATATATTAAAGAAATTAAATTTTAAAACAAAAACAAAAAAAAGATTTGCATTACAGTCAGGTAATCTCATTCTCCCCAAGAGAGAACAATAAATACCAATTGATTAGTTCAACACGTTTGTTTAGCTCCTAGCCTGCTATGTATAGTGGATAATGATGAGGTTGGGAAGACCTAGGCTTAGGGAATTGGAACTTTTTGGGGTCTTTCTGAGTGTCTTAAGAAATGTTAATAAAATGGCTTCATAACATTTTTCTTGGTAGAAGTAAATGGTATTGTATAACATGCTACTTATAATTCTAGTCATAAACTCTGAGCTACCATAATGAGTTTTGTACTGAAGGGCATACCTATTGCCCACTGTAGCAAGTCATATTAATAGTGATACAGTGATTAGATGAAGATAATCTTTTGAGCTAGAAAGGAGTTCTGTAAAGGAATACTCAGTTTAAAAAATAGAAAATGTCACGGAAATATAGACCATATTTGTCTCTTAAATTGCATGGGCTTCTGAACAATATTTAACCTCATTCTAACCTCTGGGCTTTGGTAGAGCACATTCTCAAGTTGTAAATATGGAAAAAAACATGCACACATATATACATATAAATATATACACATGCGTACATATATGTGTGTATATATCGTATTTATAAGGTGAGGGTTCACAAGATGTAGTTAATAATTGGTAGAAAATGATTTGTAGCTACATCTACCGTATAAATTTCAGTTCTCTTCATTTTATCTATTGGCTTCACTTCTTTCTCCTACCCTTTGACGTAAAACACAAAATCTTTTATTTCTTAAAAGGGGGTTGATCCTAGACTAAATTGCACAGTTAAAAAATTACTTTCTAGTTCTCCATCCTCAGCATTTTTCTCTCTTCCTATCTTTGAAGAAGGAAAGTAATTCAAGACTAATTCACCCTCAAGTGTCAGGGACTTTAGTAGATTATATAATACAACAAACATTATGTAACAGCTCTGTGCAAGGCATTATGTTAAGCCTTGGGGTCACAAAGACAGAAATAAAAAAAACAGCCCTTAGCTACGAGGAACTTATATTCTGTTGGGGGATACAATATGTAAATATAAGCCAATATGACATAATTTGATGGGGGAAGACAACTGGGGGATCAGAAAGGCTAGGAAATGACATGGGGCTGATGCTTGATGGAAGCTAAAGTAGAGATGAGGGGGGAGTTCATTCTTAAACTAGAAATACTGTCTTTGTAAAGGCAAAGTGGAGAGATATGGAACACTGAGTTCCAGAATTAGCAAGTGGCCTATTGAGCACGAACATAGCATGAATTCAGTATATTGTCAAAAGTGAATTTGTGATTTAATGTATAAATTATAACAATGGTAAGTCTAATTTTTGAACCACACTTACTTTTGAAATTATAATTTTCTCATCCATTACTACACTTAGAGTTTTAATAATGGCTTTGGGACCACTCTTGTGATTTAATTGTTATAGGTAATCAACAGGATGGAAACTTCCCTTACCTTTGCAGCTGTTTGGGAGTTTTCAAATGTAAAACTGAAATGGATGGAAATAGTAATAGCAGTAACAAACATTCCTATCGCACTTCAAGGTTTTCAAAGTGCTTTGCATAGCTTATTTGTCACACTCTCCTAAACAGCATTCTCCCAGTGGTATTTGCATTTTAAAAGAAGATTTGAGGAGATGCCAATACTTAATTCAGAGGAATTAATCTCTGATAGTATATTTTCAGAGACTGGAATACCTTAGTTGAAGCTATAACCAGTCAGACAGCAAAGATTTATTTATGGGATTATTATGTGCCACTATTTATTCCTTGTTCAAGTAAACACTGGGGATACAAAGAAAGACACAAAACAGCCTCTGCTTTCAAAGAACTTTCTTTGTGATACAGTTGGCAAGATGTAAATAACTAGAAACATGTAAGATATACTGGATAGATGGAAGGAAATCCGGGAGGGAGTAGACACTAGGAACTTAGATGGACAAGGAAGAGTTTCTTGTAGAAGTTGTCATTTGAGCGGGGTATTGAGGAAGCTAGGAAAACTTAAGAGAGAAGATGAGAAGGTAGACCATTTGAGCTATGTGGTGCAAAGGCACAGACAAGGAGATGGAGTGCTGTAACAGGGAGTCCCTACTGCTCCTTGTGGAGAGGGAGTGGTTTGACATGCATGGTGACACAATGGATAGAGCACCTGGCTTGGAGTCACTCTGAGTTCATTCTGGCCTCAGATACTAATTCTGACCATGGGCAAGTCACTTAACCTCTGTTTGCCTTGGTTTCTTCATAAAATGGAAATCATAATAGTACCTATGGCCCAGGGTTGATGTGCTTGCTGATCAGAGATAATAATTGTAAAGTGCTTAGCACAGTGCCTTGCACATAGTAAAAGCTATATAAATGCTAGCTATCATTATCTGTATTATTATTCTTTAGAAAAATCACATTGGCAGCTGACTGGTAGGTGGATTGAAGTGTGGAGAGATGAGGCTGGGACACTAGCCAGAAAGCCATTGCAATAATTATCTATTACCATACTTGGAGTTTTTAAAATGATTTTGAGACCACTCTTGTGATTTCATTGGTTATAGGGAACCAACAGAATGGAAACTTCCTCTACCACTGTAGCACTTGCAGAAACTTCCTTAATTCCCAGCCATTGCAACGGTGCATGCAAGAGATGCTGAGAGTCTGAACTAGGGTGATGAACTGTGTGAAAAGAGGGAAGGATATAAATGAGAGAAGTTGTAAAGGTAGAAATAAGATTTAGCAACAAATTGGATATATGGGGTGAGGAAGACTGAGAATGATTGGTAGGGTGTAAGTCTGAATGACTGGAAGAATAGTAGTGCCCTTGAAAATAATAAGGAAGTTCTGAAAAGGGTTTTGGAGAAAATTAATTAGTTTTGTTTTAGATATGTTGAGTTTAAGATGGCTATAGAGCATCTAGTTCTCAGTATCTAAAAGGCAATTGATTATACGGTACTGTATATTGTTCAGGAGAGAGACTAGGACTATGGATCTCAGAATCATTTGCATAACAATGATAATTGAACCAATGAGAGCTGATGCTATTGTCAAGCAAAATAGTAGAAGTAAAAGAGAGGGAGTAAAAAGAGAAGATAAACCCAGAACAGAGCCTTGGGGGCCACCCATTGTTAAAGACACTGAGAAGTGGCTGGACAGGAAAGCACTGTCAGGAAACCTGGAATGAAGAGAACATCCAGGAGACGATCATCACTGATCAACAGTATAAAATGCTACAGACAGGTCAAAAAGGTTAAAGATTGAGAAAGGCATTTATATGTACATAAATTATATATGGAAAATGTATATATGTATATGAGGGCTTTATTAGTCTTCACTATTCTTGAACTCTCTATAACATTTTTAGCAGGGTTGGAAGCCAAGGGTTCCTTTTTAGCAAATATCACATTGGGACTTTAAAAGTGAAAAGTCATTCCTATGGTAATATAATATTTTATGTGTGTTTATATATGTGTACACATATATATATAAACACATATACATATATAATACTTTATATGAATATATACATTTGTGTATATATATAAAAATATATTTGTATACATGTATGTATATATCACTTTCACATGAATATAAATTTGCAAGCCTTTAAGCATTGTATAATTACTATTATTAATTTGTTTCTTACAACCTTTAAAAAAGAAGGTCAGGCTGTGTTCCTGACACTCCACAGGGCTTTCTACATCATTTCAGCCCTACCTTCATCTCTCTTTCCCCTTTTCAGCTTCCTTTTATTTGCCATCTTCCCCCACCCCCCACATTAGAATGGAAGCCCCTTGAAGGCAAGGACTGTTTTTCTTTCTGCTTATTTATATTCCCAGCATTTAGCACACTGCTCAGAACATAGTAAGTGCTTAAAAAAAATCTTATTTGACTTGAGAACAGAGTAGTAAATGGAATGCTGATCTTGGAATAAGGATTTCAGGGTTACTGAGTTGGAGTCTCGCCTGCTATAGCTGTGACAATGGCCAAGTCTCTTTTCTTCCTGTTTTTTAAAATAAGGCTAACAATACCCCACTTTCTCAGGATTGTTGCAGGACTCAAATGGGAAAAGATACGCGGTGTTTTATAAACCTTAAATTGTTGTACGGACGTCAGATATCATTCACCTTGATTTTAGGGAGAGGCTAAGTGACAGTATCACACAACTAGTGTGGTAGAACTGGAACTAGAATTCAGGTCTTTGATTCCTATTTGAGTGCACTTTAGACGATGTTGCCTCTGTTTAAAAGCTCATTATGCAGTACCTTAAAGGAGCCAAACACAGGACTGGGTCTGACTGATGGAGATAGATAAGTAAAGCAATTATTACATTTGCTATTTACCACCCACTGTGCTGAGCACTGGAAATGCAAACAGCTACAAACAGAAAAATAGCCCCAGCTTTCAAGGAGCTTATATTCTAATGAGAGAAGACAGCACATAAAAAGGAGCTGAAAAACAATGTAGAGAGGAGGAAGATGGAGAAATCCAGAGTGTTAGGAATGGAGATAAGAGTCCTGAGCATGACTGGCTAGCATATTTCTTCAAATGAAGATTCCAAAGAGGAATGCACTAATTGAAGGAGGAGGTGGAGGAATCTTTCAGGGTGAGAAGTCCTCTGGGCTAGTACCTGTTCAGGATTGACACTGAGATGAAAATAGGCACTGATAGGTCATTCAACCGTTAACAAAAGAACTTTTATTTAGTCATAACATAGAAAGGATTCTCAGTAAGTACATTCCAGCTCTTTCCTTGGGTAGACTATTCCCCAATTCCATACCTCCATAAATGAATTACATCTGGTTTGGGGATTAGGGTGTGATGACTCATGTGGTCTTGGGATATCCTTCAATTCTGAAGGACCCTGAGCCCAAAGGGGTTGACCTTTTCATGTCATTATATAAAGTCATATCAATATAACCAGAAGCTACCATGAAACTGAATCAAGAAAGGCAGCTTGAGACTTGACCTCCTCTCTTGCCCCCAGTCAAGTCCTAGGGACAGCTATTGCATTTAAGGGGGTAAAAAACCTAGTCTAATGAATCTTGGTGGATATTGGTCTCATCACAGCTACAATTATAGAAGTGCTTGTTTGAGGAGTATCATTTACTCTAGAAAATTCTTGGGGCTCAGTTTCCATATTTTGATGCTAAGCCACACATTGCATTTAATGTGGTCTAAGGTTAATGGGTCTAAGGCTGAAAAACACAATTCTTTAAAATCTTATTTTATACTAAACGTATTTTACTTCATAAAGTAGTACATGTTCATACCATTTAAAGGATTATCAACTGTGCTGTTGTATACGGTGGCATTTCTATAAATTTTGATCTGTTGGGTTTAAGATGGTGTTTCATTCAGATGACAGCTTATTGAAGGTGAATTCCTGGTCAGAAATGCATATTTCCTATATGTGTCACATAGATATCATCACTTTTAGTTAACAAGGAGAAAGTTTTTCTATCTTTAGTAACTTTTTTGTTTGTTCGATAGAATATATGTAGAAATGCTGTTATAGGCAGTTCTCTACTTATGAATGGGTTTTGTTTCAATCATTTGATTTTGTCAGTTGGGCACTCAAACATTTTCTTACAAAATCACTCTTATAAATGGTGATATGCTTCTAGGCCACAAAAGCCTACTCGGCCCATAATACACCTGAAATATAGTACTATAAAATTTAACCATTATTTATAACATTGTTTCTATGGGAAAATATATTTAAGAGTTTCATTTTGGGATGTCAGGACTATTTCTGTTGCAGGTATAGTAACAGGTGTGTGTTTCTTTCTCTCCAGCTCCAACTTCTCCTTTTTTCAGTGCTGGGCTTTAGGCAGGACTTCTGTACTAGTTCTCAGCTATCGGTGGTGGCGTTTATGACCTTAGACAAGTGTTTCCCTCTTGACTCTCTGGACTACTTGGACCACTGTGTCCTAGCAGCCTTCTCATCTTGGAAGAATCTTTCATTACCGTATCTCAGCAGCCTTCCTCTGTCTCTGCCATCTTCCTCTGATTGGTCAGTTCCACGTGGAACTCCATTTTTAAGGAATGACCCAGGCCATGTTCACTTCTTCATTTCTCTCTAGGCTCTGCTTCTGACTTGCCAGACTTCTTTCTCCACCATGACTTCTTCTGGGTACCTACTTCTTGCTTTGCCCCTGCCCCTTTCTAGCTTCCTTTTATGCTTTGTTTTCCCCAATTAGAATGGATACTCTTTGGAGGCAACGATTGTCCTTTTTTCTTCTTCTATAAGTATTCCTAGCACCTAGCACAGTGCTTGGCACAGAGCACTTGGTAAATGCTTGCTGACTTGACTTGTTTCATTAGAATGACAATGGTGGTACTGGCAGGCCTTGCTAAGGTAGAGACTCCTTGGTGGGATGTGAAGGGGAATAGGAGCTTAGCTAGAGGGATGAGTGCTAGACTATTCCCTTGCTTCTAGGTCCCTTGAGTCACTGAAGGCACATGATTGGTATGTGTGGTGACCATATCAGCTCCTTCATACCACTTGTGTGACCTTGGGAAGGTCATTTATCCTCCCTGGACCTCAGCTAACCTCCACAGGCAGGTACCTTATTGACTGTTACTGCCTTCTGCTGATTCCTCTGTCGAAAGTGGATGATTTACTCTCCTTGTCAAGGTCAGACTTCTGCGTATGCAGCACCATTCTGATGTCTTTTACTGGGACGGACTAGAATTAGAATGTGAACTCCTTGAGCAATTTTTGTTGTTGTCATTCAGGCATTTCAGTTGTGTCTGACTTGTCATGATCTCGCCTCAGGAAACTGAGGCAAACGTGGCTAAGTGACTTGCCCAGGGTCACATAGCTGGTAAGTGTCTGAGGCTGGCTGATTTGAATTCAGGAAGAGGACGCTCTATCCACCGTGCCACCTAGCCACCCCTCCGTAAGGACAACTGAGTGACTATTTTTATTTGTATCCGCACAGCGCCTGGCACAGAGTGATCACTTAATAAATGCTTGTCGATGTGACTTGAGTAGCACCAGTCTTTGTTTCCGTGGAGTTAACATTTTCTAAAATTATTTTGATATCTGGCCTTTCTTAGCCTCATAATTATTTCCTTCTGTTTCATGGCTGCTCCTGCTAAGACTCTGCCTTGTAAAGTGAAACCTAGCCTGCCATGCCTGATCCTTTGGTTGCCTACTTTGTTTCCTCTGGAGTGAGTCTAATAACTTGTCTAAGTAGCTTGGATACTAATGCTCTTTACTATATATGAGGGAAGGCAAGAAAGGACTAAAACCCTCACCTGGTATTCACTATTTCCTTCCAATTCTCCTATCTCTCTTTTTCAGCTTTGCCATTCTGAGAAGTGCTGGTTCAGGATAGTAGCTTTGTGGAGGTGGCGGGGGGATGTGTTTACAAGGTTTGCCATGGACTTTTCCCTTCCTATCCTCCCTTTTCTTCTTGCTGCCTCAAACCTTGGTGTTGACTGGCATAAGAGTTAGGAGTGGCAATAATTTGGGTTTTCTCTCCTTTTCTTTACCTAGGTAGAGGCATCTAGGTGACACAGTGGATAGAGTTCTGGGCCTGGACTCAGGGAGACTGAGTTCAAATCCAGCCTCAGATACTAACCAGTTGTAGTCAAGTCATTTAACCACAGGCTGCCTCAATTTTCTCAACTGTAAAATGGAGCTAATAATAATATCAATACTTTCCAGGGTTGTTTTGAGGATCAAATGAGACAATATTTGCAAATCACTGAGCTTAGTTCCTGGCACATAGTAGATGCTTAATAAATGCTTGTTTCTTCTTTCCTTCCTTTCCGGATACTAGTGAGAGTGGTGGTGGTAGGGCGAGTATAGGTCCCAGGCTACAGCCACACACGGAGGAGAGGTTAATATATTTATCCCGTATTACTTTGTAATATGGTTGTCTATGTCTGTCATATGCTTTTATTGGGCTGTGAAGTTCTAGGAGGGATAGGGTCAATAAGACAAAGATAAACCTCGTCTCTTTTTCACTACCTAGCATTGTACACAGTAGGCCTGTAATAAATACTTACTGAATTGAATTCTGGGACAAGGAAATTTTCTGTTTGCTTGTGGTGATAAAAACACTTCTAGGTGAAGAATAAATTTGCCCTAGGTCTCTCAGTGATTTACTCTGCAGGGGAAAACCATCTACATTACATAGGTAGAAGTTTACTATTAAAAGATATTCAAGGAAAAAATTTCTTGTTGCACCAGTTGTATGGTGTTGAGTTAGTAACTTTCTTTTAGTACCATCAAAATACTAGTTTGAGACAGTTTGACAAAATATTTCCTAAACTGAGATACCTCATTAAGAAAGTAACGTCCACCTGGTGTTTTATTAGCCATCATACGGAGAAGGACTCAGAGAGTTTCATGATTACGAGCATGGAAATTGTAATATTTTACTGAGACTTAACTGTGATTGAATCATCAAAGATTGAAAGCAAGAAGCAAAACATTAAAAAGGCTATTGACAATTAGATTTTTTTAATCTGATATGTTGGTTCCACTTGATTAAATATTTCATAAATTATAAGTAAGGTTTTGTGATCGTTGAAATATAAAGTTAAATTCTTTGTGTTTAAGATGAAATGCTGCAAAATAAATTAGTGATATAGTTCTCAGCTTTCTTCTGTTTATCATTTCATAAAACTAAGCACCGATTAGAAGAATAAAGTCCTTTTATCTCATTCCACAATCGGTGTTGAGAATTCAAGGTAACTGGGGGTTTTGGAAAGTGCTTGTCAGAGCGTATTATCGGAAAGGAGGGAGTCTTGGCTGTCGGCTAAGAGTGGGTGAGTACGTGTTAGAGAAGGTCATGTTTTCTTCCCAGCTGTTCCACCACTTTTCAGGCGATCGGCCAGCTATTCCTTGTCCATCCTGACAAGGACAACATGCATCTTGTTAAGAGAAGCCTTGGATGATCTTCTCAGTGCAGGGGCTGGAAGGGCACCCGGATTGGGCCATGGTTAGTATTGGAATGCATCTTTATGTTATCTTTGAGACAGAGGGTGGTAAGAAGGACTTGGGATAGAGGAAGCAGGTTTTGATTCAATTTCACAGACATTAATCAGGTAGGACATTGTGTTCTGTGCTAGAGTTACAAAAGTAAAACAGTCCCTACCCTTAAAGGAGCTTTCATGTTATATACAAATACATAAAAAAGAGCTGTGAATTGGAGGGTGTTCTTTCAGTGTCATCTGACCAACTTCGTTATGATAGATAAGTCCAAATCTTGGCAAATAAGTACTGGATTTGAAGTCCGATGCTCTGGTTTTGAATCCTAGTTCAGCAATTCAATGACTATAACAATGAAGAAGTCACTAAGCTTCTCTGGAAGTTTATTAAGTTGTACAGTGAAGGGAGGAAATTAGAATTTAAAATTCTCTATCAAATAGATCTCTAAGGACACAATTCTAAATTTTATAAATTTACTTTGGATGTAGGGGCCAAACAAATTTGTGTAATTTTGTGTGTGTTGTGTGTGTGTGTGTGTTTGTATTTTCATGAACCTAGCCAAAGGAATGGGAAGAAGAGGAAGAGGCTTCATGCCTACTTTAATCTCCTGAGGAGCTACTGTGATTCATTGTGATTCTTCTGGAGTCAGTTGAAATCCTGAGTTCAAATCCTGCCTCTGAGGCTTACTACTTTTAGTGACTTTGGAGAAATTACCCACCCTGGGCCACAGTTTCCTCATCCAAATAATGAGGGGATTAGACTAGATGGCCTCTAACGTTTATTCTGTTTCTAGATCTATGATCCTGTGACCTTAAATTTTTTTTTAAATTTCTTCCTCAATAAATAAAATTCCCTCCCTCTTCCAAACCTGCCAAAGACCAAATGATGGATTTCTCAGTGAAAGCAGGGGCAGGTCTTAAGTTATCACTTACACTCTTTCCTATGCAGGTGGCTTGAGGGAGATAGTTGAGAAGGGGAAAAGGGTTCCCTCATCTGATGCCAGCTAGAAATTGAGAGCCACCGGGAGCAGGAGAGTGGAGTAGAAGATGGGGATGGAAAAAGCATTGCATTGGTCACTAGCTTCAGAGTTAAGAAGACTTAGTTTCAGGTTGTGCTTCAGACAGTAGTTGTATCTGTATGATCCAGGGTATATCACTGAACCCTTCTGTACTTCAGCTTCCTTCTCTGTGATAGGACGAGAGTGATCTGGATGGCTTCTGTGATCTCTTCCCTCTTTAAATCTGTGGTCTTGTGAGCCAGATGAGAAACAGCAGTTGCTGTAGGTGTTTTTGGTAGCAGCTGGATTGGGGGATAGGATTTAGTATGGCCACAACAGGGCTGTGTTACTGCAAAAAAAGCAGTTCTCTGCCTCCCCAGTTAATGTTTGTCCTACCATTTGCCTAGATTGAGCAAACTATGTACATCTTAGGATCCCATGGAGGGGAACCTCGGATGCAGTAGCCCAGATTTCAGCACCTCGTGTTAGCCAGTAGCAGGAGATAGAGACAGATCCAAGCAGCTGTGGCTGGTCCTCCGTCTTCTTCAGCCCCTTCCTGGTTCAATGTTTGCTAAGATAACATGCATGCTCAGTAATTCTAATGACTTCCAAGGTCCCTTCCAGCTCTAAATCTATTGTTTTATCAGTATATTTAGCAGTTAAACTTATTCCTGGGTGTCAGCTTGTTGTTTTTCTGTTAAGTAATTGCTATTGAAGGTATACGGTTCCACAATAAAATTTCTAAGCACTGTGACAACTTGATGCCCTGCATTTGTTGAACCATGGAATGGGTCATTTACATAGCTCAACTCTTACAGGCTTTCTAATATGCACTAGTATTTATATTTTTAAATATTTCTTTTTACCAATTCATGTATTTTTATTTTTATTTTTGGAGGGGGAAAGGCAGGGCAATTGGGGTTAAGTGATTTGCCCAAGGTCACATGGCTAGTAACTGTGTCAAGTGTCTGAGGCTGGGTTTGAACTCAGGTCCTCCTGACTCCAGGACCAGTGCTCTACTCATTGTGCCACCTAGCTGCCCCTGCACTAGTATTTATAATGGTGGTGGTAGGGAATAGCACTAATATATTTGGTTTTTTTCCAGTCAGTCAACTTGCCTTTTTAAAATACTATATGCCAGACACTGTGCAAAGCTCGCTCTGTCTGTCTGTCTGTCTATCCATCTATCTCTCAGTACAAAGAAAGGCAAAAACAATCCTTGCCCTCAAGGAGCACACTAATGGGGGAGATAGGGACCTACGTTCGGGGACACATGTTGGCACGGTGAGAGAGAGAGCAGCTGGTCTTCTCCAAACCCACAGCTCACAGCAATCCTTGTCAGGCTTTTGACATATGTTTTATTTCAGGAAATGTAATTTGATGCATCATATATTTGAATTCATTTTTAAAAACTGCATTATAAAAAATTCTTAGGCAGCATCAAGAAAATGGAAGGGAAGATTAGGGTTGAGTGAACTAATTTCTATGCTGATTAAAACATAAGAAAGTGCTTTATTAGTAGTAGATTCTTGATAAAAAAGCTTTACTTGATTGGTCAAGCAGTTGATTATAAAACTCCTTCATGCAAAGAGAAGCCTTCAAGACAGGGATAAACTTCATATTCTATACTGCATTGTATTATTTCTCAATATTAATAAAACAGCAACAATAGGTGCATGAGAAGCTACTCAGAAAGGCAATTGAATGAACTGGAAGGTTTCCAGTCAGAATCTATTTGGTTATACTTCTTTGAATAAGCTCCTCTCTGCTCAGAGAAGATCTTTTCATCGAGACTATCACAATGATAGAAGCCTGTAGCTACCACCCTCGCAAATCATAAACATTGGATCTTTGCAGACTTGTCCAGAAGTTTGTTCTGAGAGAGAGGCCATTGTTATGGCACTTTGACGCATGCCCTATTATATGTTCTTTTAGTGAAGAATGGTTGTAGCATTTATAGTCAACTTCTGAAGAATAGTCTTGTTTGCAGCTAGTGGACATGTTGAGAATTTGTGACTGAGGCTTATATAATAATTCACATTTGTCTACTGGATAGACAGCCTGTCTGCTGCACTGGCATCCACAGAATGTTAAAAGACCTAAAAGAAGACCACCCCCTGGGCATATTAGGTGGACTCCTTATGGACATAGACTAGAGTCACAAGATGTAGATGAGTTGCATTCTTTGCCACTGGAGAGAGCAAACACATTAGAGATCACAGATCCATGAAAATATTAGGTTCTACGCAGTATTTTTCTTGCAACATCTCTGTGTGGTTACGGCCATTAGTATCCCCACTTTGCAGAGAAGGAACCTGATAGACATTAAATCGCCTTGCTCAAAGCCACAGTGCCAGCAAACAGTGAAATTGAGACTGAAACCTGTTTTTTTTTCAACTCTTAAGTCCGGTGTTCTTTCCAGATTCTTGAGAAGTGGCTTCCATCTAGCAATTTACTTCTGCAAATGGGGAGTTGCTTGGTTAGATTCTGGCTCATTTTATTCAAGTTGATTCTGATGAGCTTGGCAGGGATAGTTTTTAGCTGTTTCTTTATATTCTACCCTGTTTGGAGCTTGTAGCTCCAGTTTCCCTGAGAATAGCCTTCAGATACAGAATACAGGTGTGAAAGCTACTTCCTATTAAAGGGCTTTCATGGCACAAATGCCTTTTAGGGGGAGTTATATTGAAACTTTCCATAAGTATACCAGGCTTTTAGCTGGGAGGACCTAAACAAGTCACTTAGTCTTTCTTAGACTCAATTTCCTCATCTATACAATAGGGATAATAATGACACCTACCTCATAGGTGTGTTTTGTGGATTAAATGAGATAATGTATGTAAAGTGCTTTGCGAAGCCTGGTGCTATACATACATGTTGCCTACTGTTGTTCTTCATTGCATTTTGTAGTTAGACTACTCTCCACCCCCCCAAAAAGGATACTTTGTGCCATGGACATATTTAAAAATCTAGCTCCTGGAGAGCTTGTGCCAACAAATCTGATTGTTCCTTCAGTGCCTAGAATACGACAGAGCTAGTGGAAGTGCTTTGGAAAACAGAAGGAAATAGTTTTGTGCAGATGAGTTTTCAAGATGGGTAATATATGGTTTTCAGTTCAATGAAAATGGTATTCTAATTTAAAATGCTTAAATAGAACTTCCTCAGGGGGTCTGGAACCTGTGGCCTCAAGGCCACAAGTAGCCTTCTAGGTGCTTGGGTGTGGCTTTTTGACTGAGTCCAAGGTTTTCAGAACAAGTCCTTTTATTAATTTGTGTTCTGAGAAATTTGGATTCAGGCAGAGGGCCACACTTGAGGGCCTAGAGTGCCGCTTGTCGCCTCGAGGCCACAGATTCCCCACCCCTGCTGGCCTAATCAATTACTATTATAGAAAATAGTAAACTTTAATGTTTGGGGAAATTTCATGGTTCTTAGCTAGAGATAAAAGTATAATTGGCTACTTTTGTTAATACAGTTGATGGCTCTATTATAGTTTCCATTCCATATGTTCCTAAGCCATTAGCAATTGGAATGTACTTCTTTTTGGTTACTTCCAAAATGGAACGTATATCTAAAGGCAAGAAGATTGTATGCTTTTATGCCTAAAGATGAAAGTATGTCTGTAGTCAAATACCAGTACTGGAGGACATGTGGGTAGTCACAAAGGAATTGTCAATACCAAAAAGGGAAAGGAATAAGCAATTTCGATTGGGGATAGGGAATTTTTTTCCCCAGGGAAGGCAATAATTGAGCATCAATTTGTGATTTGGTATATATTTGAGTTGCTTTTATTTGTAGAAATTAGGATATATGTTAGCTTAGTTAATAGAATTGAGTGAAAGGAGAGCTACCACTTTGACCCCTGGCTCTACTCATGACTGGTAGAGTTACCTGTTAAAAATTTAATAAAGCTTTTCTATATTTTATTCTTGCCTCCATGAAATAATCTCATCCAAATACGTACAAGGAAATGATGAGAGCACAAGGCCTAGATGACCTATGCATCCCAAGGCATTGAAAAAAATTGGTTGATCTGATGGCTAGGCCATTGTTGATAAGGCCCATAAGAGGAAAGATGGACAAATGTTATGGTTTTTGAAAAAGAGAGTGATTTTTGTGAGATTCTAGGACAGTGTGCTTGACTTTGATTCTTGGGAAATTTTTGGAATACATTATTTAAAGGGGTAGATAATAAAGGTTAGAAAAGGAAGTGGTGATCATTAACATAACTTCCTTTTGGGGCAAGTTGTACACTGGTAGACCAGGGGAAAGTTATGTGTAATAGTTTACTTATGTAAGTTCTGATAAAGTGTTTATTAAGCATTTATCTTGTGCCAAGCATTGTGCTAGGTGAAATGTTGTAATTTTGTGTATTTCTTTATGATTAATAGTATTCAGAGTTCCAGGAGGAGGTAGAGGGATGGATGAACTGTTTCTTCTTTTCCTCCACAAGAACTTCTGAAAGGTCAGGCCAATGGCCAATTGTATTGGGGATCAGTTAAACTAGGTTGACTGTAGAATTAAACAGCTTATCTGAGGTCACTTTTTCTACCTTGATTGCATTAATCACATTTCCTATTATCTCATAGATCACTAACTTTTCCCCTAATGTTAACTTGTTTGGCCAAAATAATTCTGAGAGTTGTATATTTTGTGAAGCAGTTTATTAATTCATTAACATATTAAGAGGTAAGGAAGGTAGACCCCCCCTAACTAGGTTTGAAACTTGATTTCAGAATTAGAAACATGAGATTCCTCAGGAGCACTTCATGTTACTGAATGATTAGTGAATAAAAGAACTAAGTGAATGTAATCTTATTCTCTAGTGGTAAAGTTTGCAATCATATCAAAATTGATTTGAGCATCTTACAGTGTCCTATTTTGAAAAAAAAATAAATTCAGATTAATGTAAAGATGTACAACATTATAATATTTGTAGATTCAGCCTTATGCAAGTTAATATATGCAAAACTAAATATTCTGGAAATGCTGACTCAGTGTTCCTCTTTAGTTGTAGCGTATACATCTGATTAGTTGGTCAAGACACTCTGCTAATAGTATTAATGTGGCTAAAATTCTGAATTCAATTTTACTATGCTCTAGTTATCTCAAAGACTGTAGACCTATATACCTGGCCGGCTGTTTTGTAAGTGCACAGTGTTGGTCGCTAGCTCATAGTTAGATGAGAAATGGGGCAGACCTTGAATAAAACTTGATTTTGAATCTTAGTGGAATTATTTATTGTCACTATGGGCAGATCTTTTCTACTCTCTAGGACTGACTTTCCTCATTTTTAATACAAGTATTGGAATGATCTCTGAAGTCTTTTCTAACTCTTAATGGTCTCTGAATCTGTGGAGTAAATTTATTAGCGCTATTGGAAAAAACAGTAACAACTTAGTGTGAGCCCCACAGATAGGGTATCTGTCTTATCATCTTGATATACAAAGTACAGCATTCACAAGTGTTAAGTGATTCCATGAATGTCAGCATAATATGATAAATACCATATAATATTAGATACTCTAGAATTTGGAGTTAAAGGATCTGGTTTCAAATTCTGACTCTGCTAACTACCTATGATTTTGGGCAAGGAACTAAAGGTTCAATTTCGTTGTCTATAAATTGGGGCTATTGGTGATGTTTGCCCTTCCTGTCCCTGTGGGCTGTTTTGTGGATCACATGAGATTAAAAAAAACAGCAAAAAGTGCCTTTTAAAGTATGAAGCTAACAAATAGAAGATGTTACTAGTAGTATAAATGTGATTAATGTACAAAAAATAAATGTAAATTTGTTTTAGCCCTAGGTTTTGAAAAAAAAAGTGATTAGCAATAAAATTTTGACTTTCTTTTCACTCTTTCCTTTACAGTATCTCTCATATCTATCTCTTATCTGCTTACACGGCCTCTACCTTATGGTACAAACCCCATCACTCCTTGAGCCTAGACTAATACAATGACCTCTTAGTAGATCATCCTGCCTCCTGTCTTTGCCCTTCCAAGTTGATAAAAAACAAAACAAAACAAATGTTTGACTACATCAACCCTCAGATCTTCAATGGCTTCATATTACTTCCAGGATAAAATATAGATTTCTTAGCTGGGCATTTCAAACTTTCCACAATCTGGCTTCCACTTAGGTTTCCAGTCTTATTTCCTGTCACTCACTTTCCTGTACTCCTCATCTTAAGTCAAACTAGTGTGATGGCTATTCCTTTTACTCAATATTCTATCTCCTGCCTCCTTATTTTTGCACAAGTGGTCTTCCAAATGTAGAATGCATTCCTGCCTAACTTCCACCTAGTAGAATTCTGTTTCATTCACAACATGGCTCTGGTGCCTCTTCTGACAAAAGATCTTTTCTGATTCACTGCCCCTTTCCCCAGTTATTACCTCTCTTAGTCATGAAATTACTTTGTATACACTTTATATTCACTTGTGTGTGTATATATACATACATACATATATGTGTATATCTATAAATATATGTATGTATACATACATACACATATGTATATATAAATATAGATATAGGTAGATAGGTGGTAAAATGGATGGAACACTGGGCTTGGAGTGAGGACGACTCGAATTCAAATGTGGCCCAAGACACTTACTAGCTGTGTGACCCTGGGAAAGTCACTTTGTCTTTGTTTGCCTCAGTTTCCTCTACAGTAAAATGGGGGTCATAATAGTACCTATCCCCCAGGGTTGTTATGAGGATCAAATGAGATAATAATTGTAAGCATTTAGCACAATGCTCGGCACGCAGTAAGAGCTATGTAAGTGTTAGCTATTACATACTTCATACCCTTTCTCCCCCATTGTATCTCCTCAGTAGAATTTAAGCTTTTTGAAGGCAGAGACTATTTTGTTTTTGTCTTTTGATCCTCATAAGCCATAGTAGACATTTAATAAGTGTTTGAACTGTACATTTGTATGAATTTTAAGATATTTTCTGAGAATATTAAACATGAAAGTTGCTGTAAGATGCAACTACAGGTAATTTTTTTCTTGTAAATACTTTTTGACAGTGTTGGACTTCGAAGGTCATATTCATTATCTGGCATATTCAGTTTTACATTTTAGACATACTTTACTTGAATGAGTATAGCTCCTTGATGTACTTGCAAATTCAGTTGTTAATGTGTTGGAGAAATTGTGCGGGTCCATAGGGTTGGGAAATTCACTTCTCTTTCAGGCCTTTTAGTTCTAAAACTGACATTTCACCTCACCTTATAAGAGAGGATTGACTTTGTTAAATAGATGATTCTGCATGAAACAAGGACTTTCAGGATTTATTAAGCCCAGTGACGGTTCTAATTAGATGTCCAAAAACTATATTTCTCTTCTAATTGATATTATTTATAGAAGCTGTGTGTTTTTCTCTCCCCCATTTGAAAATTCAACGGGAGCTAATGAAATTGGAGCATTTGCTTTCACGTATCATGGATTAAATTAATCAAAATGTCCAAGTCCTTGTTTCCAAATGTGTTACCTTCAATTTCCAGAATCATAACTAATAAAATGATAACTCATTTCTTATACTATAAACACAGTGAGAATAATAAATAAGTGAAATGATAAAGAAAAGCCCTTACATTTGAAATCCTTAATATAGTAATGTATTTTTTTTCAAATACAGAAGAATAAATGTTCTTGGCGAGACTGATGAAACATTTTTGTTCCATCAGTTTCTCTAGAAAATTATTTATAGTTTTCTTTCATTCCCTAAATATAGCTAGTTGTGCTGCTGTTATTCTGTAATTGATTAAATGGAATTATAGATTTGTAGCTTTTTGGTGGAAACCAGTTAGGTCAAAACTCAGACTGATTTGGAGGGGGTGCTGTCTACTGTATTTTTTTTAAATTAAGGATTAAACATTACTCTCAGCAAAAATTTAGGGTGTATGCAGTAGCTTGTTTTTGGCATTAAATACAGCATCCAAAATACACTAATACATTATCATGCTTTTAGCTGAAGAAAAACAAATCTACAAGTGAATCCTGGAGGATTTTGTTAATATAGTGTCTGTCCTTTGAAATTGACTTTTTTTCAATGTATTTTTATTTATCTCATTAACTGTCCCAATTACATGTAAAATTTTTATTTAGCATTCATTTAAAAAAATTGAGTTCGAAGTTCTCCCCTTCCTCCTGCTCTTTCCCCCTCCTTGAGAAGGAAAGCAGTTTAATATTGATTATACATGGGAAATCATGTAAAACATATTTCCATATTAGCCATGTTTCAAAAGAAAACAGACAAGTAAAAAAAAATATGCTTCGATGTGCATTCAGAGTTTATCAGTTCTCTCTCTGGAGGTGAACAGAATTTTTCATCATGGGGCCTATGGAATTTTCTTGATCATTGCCCTGATCAGAGTAGCTTAGTCTTTCACAATTGATCATCATTTCAATAATGCTGCTACTGTGTACCCTATATTGCTGTTACTGTGTACACTGTCCTTCTGGTTCTGGTCACTTCATTTTTGCCTCAGTTCATATATGCCTTCTCAGGTGTTTTTCTGAAACCATTTCTTAGAGTAAAATAATGTTCCATCACAATCATATACCACAACTTGTTCAGCCATTCCACAATTGATGGGCATCCTCTCTATTTCCAATTTCTTGCTACCACAAAAATAGCTGCTATAAATATTTTTGTACACATAGGTTTTTTTCCCTTTTCCTTGATCTTTTTGGGATACAGATCTAGTAGTGATTTTGCTACATCAAAAGGTGTATACTCTTTTATAGTTCTTTGGGCACAGTTCCAAATTGCTCTCCAGAATGGTTGGACTGTTCACAACTCTACCAGCAGTGCATCAGTGTCCCAATTTTTCCACATCCCCTCAAACAAGCATTTGTCATTTTTCTTTTTTTGTCACGTTAGCTAATTTAATAAGTGTGAGATGGTATCTTAGAGTTGTTTTAATTTTCATTTCTTTAATCAGTAGTGATTTAGTGTATTTTTTTCATATGATTATAGATAACTTCGATTTCTTTTTCTGAAAACTGCTTGTATACATCCTTTGACCATTTATCAATTGAGGAATGGCTCTTATTTTTATAACTTTGTCTTAGTTCCCTACATATTTGAGAAATGAGACTTTATCACAGAAACTTGATACAAATTCTACCACCCCACCCCTTCTGTTTACCTTCTAATTTTGGCTGCATTAATTTTATTTGTACAATAACTTTTAAATTTAATGTAATTAAAATGATCCATTTTACTTCTTGTGATCCTCTATCTCTTGTTTGGTCATTAACTCTTCTCTTATCCATAGATCTGACTGATATATTTTTTCCCATGTTCCCCTAATTTGCTTATGATATTACCCTTTATGTCTAAATCTTTTATCCATTTTTACCTTATCTTGGTATATGGTGTGAGATGTTGGTCTATGCTTAGTATTTTCCAGAGTGCTTTCCAGTTTTCCCAACAATTTTTGTCTAGTGGTGAGTTCTTATGCCCAAAGTTTGGATCTTTGGGTGTATCAAATACTACATTACTATGGTCATTTACTATTGCATACTGTATACCTAATCTATTTCACTAATCTACCACTCTATTTCTTAGCCAGTTTTTTTCATTAATTCCCTTGAATTTCTTAATTTTTTGAACTTCCAAATGAATTTTATTATTATTTTTCTAGTTCTATAAAATAATTCTTTAGTAGTTTTATTGTTATGGCACTGATTAAGTAAACTAATTTAGGTAGATTTGCCATTTCGTTATATTGGCTTTGCCTACCCAAGAGCAATTAATATGTTTCCAATTGTTCAGATTTGTTTTTATTTTTATGAAAAGTGTTTTGTAGTTATTTTCATAGAGTCCCTGGATTTGTCTTGGCAGTTGGACTCCCAAGTATTTATTGTCTGCAGTTATTTTAAATGGAATTTTTCTATCTCTTCTTGTTTTGTTTTGTTGTAGTATGTAGAAATGGTGATGATTTATGTGGATTTATTTTTTAACCTCCAAGTTTGCTAAAGTTGTTGATTTTTGAACTATTTTTAATTAATTCTTTAGAGTTTTCTAAGTATACCATATCATCTGCAAAGAGTGATAGTTTTGTTTCCTCATTGCCTATTTTTATTCCTTTAGTTTCTTTTACTTGTCTTACTACTATAGCTAGTGTTTCTATTACAATATTGAATAATAGTGGTGACGATGGACATCCTTGCTTTACTCCTGATCTTATTGGGAAGACTTCAGGTTTAACTATATTGCAGATATTGCTTGCTCTTGGTTTTAGATAGTTACTATTTACCATGTTAAGCATGTCTTCATTGATTCCTGTGCTTTCTAGTGTTTTTAATAGATATGGGTATTGTATTTTGTCAAAGGCTTTTTCTACATCTATTGATGTAATCCTATGATTTTTGTTGTTTTTGTTATCTATGTGGTCAATTATGCTGATAGTTTTCCCAATATTGAATAAGCCATGCATTCCTAGTATAAATCTCACCTAGTCATAGTGTATGATCATTGTTGTATAATGCTTTAATCAAATTGCTTGTATTTTATTTTATAAAATTGCATCATACTCATTAGGGAATTTGGTCTGTAGTTTTCTTTCAGTTTTTGCTTTACCTCATTTAGGTATCAGAACTATATTTGTGTCATAAAAGGAATTGGGTAGGCCTCTTTCTTTGCCTATTTTTTAAAATAGTTTATGTAATGTTGGGATTATTTTTGCTCCCTTTTGTCACTTCTCCTTTTCTCTTATCCCCTTCCCTACCTGCTTCCCTGTTGGATAAGAGATATTTAAGAAAAATCAAGTATTTTTTTCCCCTTTGAAGCAATTTTGAGGAGAATGAGTTTTAAGCATTGTCCCCATGCCATTTTCCCCTCTACTGTAAAATCTCTTCCTTGTCCCTCTTCTCTGTGAGATAGTGTTTCCCGTTCTTCCTCTACCTTTCTCAGTCTCCCAGGGCATCCCTCTTTATCACCTACCAATTTTTTTTACATTATTCTAACAATCCACTCACTCCCATGCCCTCTATGTAAAATCTTTCTAATAATGACTAGTAATAACTAATAATAATAACTAATAATGATTAAGTTCCTAGAAGTTACATGTATCCTCTTCCCATAGAGAAATGTAAACTTTTTTTTTAACACAATTGAGTCTTTTATGATTTATCTTTCTTGTTTACCTTTTTATGCTTCTCTTGAGTCTTGTGTTTGAAAGTCAGATTTTCTATTCAGCTATGGTCTTTTCATCAGGATTGCTTAAAAGTTCTCTATTTCACTAATTATCCATTTTTTTCTATTGAAGTATTATATTCAGTTTTGTTTGATAGGTTTCGCCTTTTGCCTTCCAGAATATCATATTCTAAACCTTGTGCTCCTTTAATGTGTTAGCTGGTAAATCTTGTATGACACTTACTGTGGCTGCATGGTATTTTAATGGTTTCCTTCTTGATGTTTGAAGAATTTTCTCTTTGATCTGGATTTTGGCTGTTATGTTCCTGGGAGTTTTCATTTGGGAATCTCTTTCAGGTGGCCTGTGGATTCAATATCTATTTACCCTCTGGTTTGAGGATATTAGGGCAGTTTTCCGCCATAATTTCTTGAAATGTAATATCTAGGCTCTTTCTTTGATTATAGCTTTCATATAGTCCAATAATTCTTGATTAGGTCTCCTCAATTTGTTTTCCAAGTCAATTACTTTTCAATGATGCATCTCACATTTTCTTCTTTTTAAAATTCTTTTAATTTTGTTTTATTATTTCTTGATGTTTCATGGAATCATTAACTCCTACTTGCCAAATTCTAATTTTTAAGGAATTATTTTATTAGTGAGCTTTTGTACTTCTTTCCCTATTTGTCCAATTCTCCTTCATAAGGAATTATTTTCATCAGTTAAGTTTTGTACTTCTTTTTTCATTTGGCCAATTCTGGTTTTTAAGGTGTTATTTTCTTCATTTTTTTTGGTTCCTCTTTTACCAAGCTATTGTTTTTTTCATATATTTCTTTCTTTGCTCTAATTCTTTTACCTAATTTTTGCTCTACCACTTTGATTTTGAAAATAATTTTTAAAATTCTTCTAGAATTGTTGTTGGACTTGAGTCCAATTCCAATTTTTTTCTTTGAAGTTTAGTTTGTAACTTTTGATCTTCTTCTGAGTTTCTATTTTGATCTTCTCTGTCTCTATGGTAGCTTTTTAAGATCAGGTTTTCTTTTTCTTGTTTGCTCAATTTTTCTACTCTATTTCTTGATTTTGAAATTTATGTTAAAGTTGGGCTGTATTTCTCATATGGAAGGAGGAAAGGTACACTGTTTTGAGATTCAGACTTTTTCACCCTGCTGTTTTCACAGCTTGGTCTTGGGGTTTTGAAGTTTTTGGTGAACAGAAAGGAACTTAAGATATTATTTAACCCAACCCACTCATTTTAATTACTAGCTTGTAGTCATGTAAGTACTTAGTAATAGAGCAAGATTAGAACTCAGATCTCTTCATATGCAGGCCTGTACTCTTTCTTCAAATGCCCATTTAGTTGGAATTAGAATTTTCTTATAAAATGTAAAGATAAGAGCATGGTTCATAGGATCACATTGAGTGGCCAAGTTGAAATATTCTTTTTTGTAATTGAGTCATTTCAGATTGCTGTCTCTGAGTAAATAGTAAATAGTAAATCAGTCTTGATTTTCAATAATAGTAAAAATAGCTAGCATTTATGTAATACAGTGTCCAATTCTATACTCCCAACCTCTCTCTTGACTGCCTTTCACCCATCTCTTACTGTCCACTGGGACATCTTGAACTTGATGTCTTGTAGACACCTTAAAATCACTAAATCATTATCTTTCTCCCCTAAACCTTTCTCTCTTTATAGCTTCCCATTACTCTCCATCTTTATCACCATTCTTCTACTTATGTAGGTTCGTAACATAGGTATCATCCTCATCTCTTCACTCATACCCCCTTCCCTTATCCAATCAGTTACCAACTCCAGTTCTTTCTACCTTTGTAACATCTCTTTTATGTACACCACTACTCTCTTCTGACAGTGTCACTACACTGTCACATTATTTCTTGTCTGTTGCAGTATAGCTTGCTAATTGGTCTCCCTGCTTCAAGTTCCTCCTCATTCTAGTCCATCCTCCACTCAGCTGTTGAATTGATCTTCCTAAATTCAGGTCTGACCATGTCACCCTCCTAACTCCTCCCATTTAATCAAATCCTGTGGATCCTTGTTACCCTCAAGATGGAATAAATAATTCTGTTTTGATTTTGAACCCTTGCTAGCCTGTCCTTCCCACTATACCTTTCGAGTCTTCTTATGTCTCCTTCCCTCCCATGTACCCTGCGATCTAGTCCTGCTATTCCTTGAATAAGACACTGACTGAATTTTCACTGGCTGTCCTCTATGCCTGTAACTGTCTCTCTCCTCATTTATGCCTCCTACCTTCTCTAGTTTCCCTGAAGTCTTACCTAAAGTCTCAACTTCTCCAGGAACTCTTTCCTAGACTCCTATAATACTAGTGACCTTTCTCTGAGGTTATCTACAATTCATCTTATATGGTTTTTGTTTGCATGTCATTGTTTTTGCTTGTTGCTTCCCCTCATTAGACCATGGGATCCTTGAGAATTGGGACTTTTTTTGCCTTTCCTTGTAAACCCAGCATTTAGCACAGTGCTTGGCATATACCAGGCACTTAATAAGTGCATTCTAATTTGAATATTACAACAATCTAATTTTTCTATGATGTGACCTTTAATGTCAAAGTCGTGTATTAATTTGGCCTTTGGATGCTATAAGCAGATGCTATTAATATTATCTCCATTTTACAGGTTGAACCTGAAATAGTTTCAGAAAATGTAGGTACCTTACTAATGATCATACAGATAATGAATATTAGAAGTGGAATTTGAACCCATGTCTCTCTTGGCTCCAGGTCCAGTGTTCTTTACCTTCTACTATGCTGCCTTTCAATCAATTCATCAATCAGTCAATGAAACAATAAGTATTAAAAGATTAAGAGGGGGATTGCAGGGATCTCTTTGCTGGTGCTGAGGCAGGATTCTCATTTTTTGCTCATGCATGGAGCTGGGTCTCAGTCCTGGGTGGTGGTACTGGGGCGAGAAGGAGCACTGAGGTGGCAGAGCTTGTGATGGTGGTGGAGAGGGAACCCTCCTCATAGTTCCAAGGCAGAAAAGAGTGCTTGTGGTCACTCACAGAACAGAGCACAGGCCAGGAGAGGAGTAAACATCTCTCCTTTGATCATACCACCTTGGAAGAACTGAAAATTTACAGGTTCCTAGAAGTATCTCTGTAAACAGCTGCACAACACCCTTGAAGCTTGGGACAGTGCACTCTCCACCCTGGAAGCAGAGCCCTACTTTAATAAAGAGTTAAAAGTCTGGGAAAATAAGCAAATGACAGAAAAAACTCTTGACTATAGAAAGCCGATATGGTGACAAGGAAGATCAAAACATACACTCAGAAGAAGACAACAAAGTCAAAGCTCCTATATGCAAAGCCTCCCAAGAAAAATATGAATTGGTCTTAGGCCATGGAAGAACTCAATAAGGATTTTAAAAATCAAGTAAGAGAGGAAGAGGAAAAATTGGGAAGAGAGGTGTGAGTGATGCCAGAAAATCATTAAAAAATGAAACAACAGCTTGGTGCAGGAGACACAAAAAATAGTGAAGAAAATAACACCTTAAAAACAGACTAGACCAAATGGTAAAAGAGGTCCAAAAAGCCAGTATAGAGAAGAATGCCTTAAAAAGCACAATTGGCCAAATGGAAAAGGTGATCCAAAAGCTCACTGAAGAAAATAATTCCTTAAAAATTAGAATGGAGCAAATGGAAGATAATGATTTTATGAGAAATCAAGAAACAATAAAACAAAACTAAAAGAATGAAAAAATAACAGAAGACAAGATGAAATGTCTCACTGGAAAAACAACAGACCCGGAAAATAGATCTAGGAGAAATAATTTAAAAATTATTGGATTATCTGAAATCAGTGATCAAAAAAGCCTAGACATCATCTTTCAAGAAATTATTGATGAAAACTGCCTGCAGTATTATAGCCAAATTCCAGACCTTCCAGATCAAGGAGAAAATATTGCAAGCAGCCAAAAAGAAACATTTCAAATATGGAGCCCTAGTCTGGACAACACAAAATTTAGCAGCTTCTACATTAAAAGGTTGGAAGACTTGAAATATGACACTCTGGAAAGCAAAGAAGCTAGGATTACAACTAAGAATTACCTACCCAAAAAACTGAGTATACTCCTTCAGGGAGAAAAATGGCAAGTTTTCTTTTTCCTGTTTTTAAGTTTTTAAAATTAATTTTTAACTTAAATAGAAAAAGACAAAAAAGATTTTCATGTACACAGCACAACATAAAAAGAGAATGCAATATAAAAGTTACTTGTGGTTGAACTGGATTTAAGAGAGGTAGAGTTGCACAAAGTTGGCAGCCTCACGCTCTCTTCCAAAGTCATTGGAGTCCATTGGCAAGACAGAAGTCAGGATGACTGGTGATGCAGTGGATGATCTTTCATGTCTCACCAAGCTTTAAGTGCTTCACAGTGCCTGCTTCAGCTACTTTCATGGCCACTGGAACAAATTGTTCTCATTTGCCCATTCTGCCAGGGAAAGTCTTAACATGCTTGGGGTAGACACTCCCCTAACTCACTGTTGGGTTTGAGGCCTGTGGACCATTTGCTGGAATGTGGCAGTCACTCATGCTACAGCTTCTTGGAGTCACAAATGGGAGTTGAGTGCCAGGTAGACACCAAAGGTGAATGAGCAGCCCTGAAAAAGGCTCAGCAAGCCCTCACATGAGAGGTACTACTCTCTTTGAACACCGCATACATCCTTCCTTGACCATACATATTTGTCAAAAAGTTTTTTTTTTCCTTTCCTCTCCCTCCATGGAGGTTCTTATAAAGAAGAATTCTAACCAAAATATTGGTTTTATTTTTTAAAGGAAAACAGAGTTAATGAAGCATTTAAAAATGTAGTAAATAGAAAAGAAGGAAGTTCAGAAAGACACAGATAAGTAGGACAACTTTGAAAGTAGCACTGAATTTGTCAGGTCTTAAAAGGAAAAGCAAGCTGTATATAATGGAGATTTGTGATTTCATGTACAATACTCATCTGTACTTAGAAATACTTTATTTTTAAATTCAGAATCCAAAAATTAAAGGGGTATGACTTTGGCGTGTATATGAAGACCAAGTTGGAGAGGTGAAAGTCTGGGTGCAGGGAGACCAATTAGGAGGGTACTGTTATAGTCTAAACAAAAGGTGGTAAAGGCTCAAATTAGGATTTTGGATATCTAAGAGGAAAAAGTTTTTGCATTAAGTTATCTGTGAAAGGCTATCTGCTCCCTTCTCATATTTTCATCAAGAATATTGTCTATAACCCACATGTACAAAAATATTTATAGCAGTTCTTTTTGTGGTGGCAAAGAATTGGAAATTGAGGGGATTTCCATCAATTGGGGAGTGGTGGAACAAGTTGTGGTATATGAATGTAATGGAATACCATTGTGCTATAAGAAATGATGAGCAAGCAGACTTCAGAAAAACCTGGAAAGACTTAATATGAACTGATGCCAAGTGAAATGAGCAGAACCAGGAGAACATTTTACATAGTAACAACCACATTGTGTGATGACTGACTTTGATAACCTTAGTTCTTCTCAGCAATGCAACAATCTAAGACAACTCCAAAAGACTTATGATGGAAAATGCTGTCCACATCCACAAAAAGAATTTTGGAGTCTGAATGTGAATGGAAACATACTATTTGCTCTTCTTTTCTTTTTTTTTTTTGTTTCTTCTTTCTTGTGGTTCCTCCCATTAGTTCTAATTATTCTTTACATCAAGGCTGTCCGAAGTGCAGCCTGTGGGTAATTTATGCTGCCTGTCTACAGGCATAGAAATTTACATAAATGCTTTAGTAAACAAAGCCGAGCTACCACAGAGCTCTCACTAAAATGGCAAATCAAAATACATTGTCTGTTGTTTCAATAAAAATCTAAGTTTGGACAGCCCTGCTTTACGTCATGACTAATATGAAAATGTTTAATTAATGAATAAAGAGAACCTATATCACATTACATGCCATCTTGGGGAGGGAGGGAGGGAGGGAAGGGAAGGAGAGAAAATTTGAAACTCAAAATCTTATGGAAGTTAATGTTGAAAACTAAAAATAAATAAATTTAAAAAATAAAAAACATAAAAATCTAAAAAAAAGAATATTGTCTATACATATGTAGACCATTTTCATATTTATATAGATGAGGAAGTAGGCATATGAGTCTAAAGTTATTGATATGCTAATGCATTCTTCCCTGCCATGTGCCCTCCCCATCTGTGATTTTCCCCATTGTTTTTTGGTATCTTTCCTTTGAAAATATCTGGCAAATCAATTCCAGTTGTGCTTTCAGCATGGATTTCTTCAGTATGTATTTTGTCTTGTCTGGTCATATTCTTCTTTTTCTTCTTATTCCTGCTTTCTTGGATATAGAATACTGGGTATGGAGATGATAGCTCCCAAATGTATCTCTAGTATCATTGATGATGGTAGTATATCATTAAGGAAACACTAGCTAATCCAGTTCATCTTACTTCTATTTGCTGCTCTCTTTTCAGTTGATCTGTAAATGCTGTTGGGATGATCTGTCTTTATTAGATCACACATGAATCTTCCTGTAGATGCATTTTTCTCTCCCCTGCTTTTCACTGTTTTGAGAGAAGATATTCCTTGTGTTCCATCCTCTTTTGCAATGTTTTACACATAAGCTTATAAATCAGTATTGACCATGGTGGCCATGTATTTCTAGACTCTGCAGGAACTCCAGTTGGAATGTAGTGTACCTTCTCCTCCTCCTCCTCCTCTTCCATGATTTGTCCAAGATTACATAGGTAGTAGATATTTCCTGGCTGAGGTAATTCCTGGGCTTTTTTGGGTTTCTGTTTCAGTGACAACTTAAGGTTAAACTTTCTCTTTGGTGATAGTTGCAGTCAATGTTTTTATCTTGATCTTTTATCTTTATCTACTTTCTAGTTTTTTTATATTAACAGAAATTTCATTTATTTAAACAGAACTATTCTGAGCTATTGTAATCATACAGTCTTCTCACCTTTATGCTTTCTTCTAGTTTTGCGTTTGCCCTAATTAGTTGATGATTTGAGTATAAAGAGATAGTTTGTTCTGAAATGACTGCCATGTCAATTACCATTCATTCTCTGTTATGGATTCCACCGAACCTGTTTCCTATGCATATTCAAGCTCATTGAAAGACAATGAAATAAGAAGCAGACAGATTTCTTGTTTTTAAGGAGAGTTACAGTCTTGCTAATTATTATTAGGTATGTGACCTTGGCAGATCTGATTCTGCCTTTTAGGTATCTGTTTGCTGTAATGATAAATGATGGTTTTCAATAAACTCCTGGTTTTTGTTATACTGTTCACTTCTAGACATTGGCAAAATAGGTATAATTTAGTTAAATGTTGGTTGGCTCTACACTTTCTATTTTGATATAATTCTCACTAAAAAAAATAAAAGATTGTGGCAAAGAAATTGGACATTTATCTGTATCTTTTAGAAAGTTGGTAGTGGCTTTTTTATTCAGTTAATTCATTTTCCTATTATGTGTCATTGATCTTTTCATTTAAAGATCATCAAACAAATCATTCTACTAGGTCTAGTATGATAAATATATGGGAAATAACTGCATTTCTAAAACCTGTTCTGTGTTTCTTTACTTGTGATTTTCTTTATTGGAATTATATTTTTTATTCTGTTATGAATAATTAAATGGAAATACAACAACACATAATTTCTTATTTCCAAGGAATGTGGAAAATATCAGGTTTCAATACTAAACATATAGTCCAGTATTTTTTAAAAGTTCTAACATCCTCAAAATAAGTGGTTGAATTCAAAATAAGTTTTTCATAACATGTTGGGGAATGGTCATGAAAAAATTAGTTGACCTTTTTTTTGTTATTATACATGTTTATAAATGCTGTTGTGATTTACCTCAAAGTAAACAAAACCAAAAATTTTTACTGAAATTAATTCATGTTAAAAGAAATAAAACCACTTAAATTTCAATTATTCGTCCAGGTGTGCCTCATTTCCAATATAAGTAAAACCACTCTTTTTTTTACAAGAAGGTTGTCTACACGGGTGGGATTCATGTTCTACACAAATTTTTGCTCTAAGTAGTTGCTCAACGAACTTCACTTATTTGACATATTCATCATCTTGTTCTATATGAATATGTTGGTTATTTCATGTCTGCATGAACAGAATATTGGGATCTTAACATAGTAAAATAATTAATCTTTTAGAGAATCGTATTTTTTTAATAATGAATTCATGATAGGGTGATTGTCAGGCCTAATGTTCATCATGTGAATTGACACTGATCTGTTCTCTTGCTTTCTGACTAAAAAGCCAGCCATACTTTGCACATTTGTTCGATGATACTCCCGGAAATTCCAAATTGGTTCTTTTTTCTTTGATAAGGTTATGATATGTTAAAGTTGATTAACCTTGAATTTCCTGATTTCATGTACTGAAATAATTCATTTCTTTTCAAAATTTAATTTCACAAATGTAGAATTACCATAAGGAAAGACACCAATTTTTAGTGTTCGGGTACAGTAAATATTTCTTTTGAGTACCTAAGACCCTGTGCCATATATTGCTACAAAAATGAACATTGCAATACCTCTGATTTAATGGAATTTATCTTCTGTAGGGAGACAAATTGTAAATAATGATATTAATCAGAAGGTGGTAAGGAGATGAAGCCTGAGGGGATCCAGGAAGCCTTGATTAAAAAAAAAAAGTAGCATTCTTACTGGTCCTTTGAGGGACAGATAAGATTTAACAGGTGGAGATGGAATAGAAGGCATTCTTTGTGAAGGGACCAGTGAAGAGTAAATGATTCCCCAAAGTTACTTTAGTGATCCCCAGATATCTAAATCAAATGGCTTTTTCCTCAGTCCTCATCCTTCTTGAACATTCTATTGAATTTGCCACTATTGGTCACCTTTTCCTGGATACTCTTTAGTTTCCATGACTCAGCTCTTTCTTAGTTCTTCTACCTCTTTGAGCATTCAATCTCCTTTGTTGGATATTCATTCTTACTACTCCCATTAACAATGAAGGTCTCCCAAGTCTTCATCCGGGGATTTCTTCTTTTTCTTCAGTGTGCTTACCTGGTGCTATCAGGTCCCTTGGGTTCATTTATCATCTCTATGCAAACACTTCCCAAATATGTGTGTATGTGTATATATGCACACGTATGTATATATACATATATATGCACATACATACATGTGTGTAGCCCAGATCTCTTTCCTGACCTTCAGTCATGTGTCATGACTACTTTTTGGTAGTTGGTATCTTGAATTAGATATCTCATAGAAATATCAACTTTAACATATCCGAAAGGGAACCCATTATTTTTCTCCCTTGAACTATCTCTTCTTCCCAACTTCCCTGGTACTGTTGAGAGCATCACTGTTCTCCCAGTCACCCAGGCTCATAACCTTGATGTTGTCTTCCACTTTTTACTCACTTGTCCCTTATGTACATTTTGTTGCCAGATCCCACTGTTTCTATTTTCACAATATCCCTTTTCTATTTCCTCTTCTCTTCACTCACATAGCTACCA
The DNA here is from genome assembly GCA_028646595.1 of Phalanger gymnotis. NCBI lineage: Eukaryota > Metazoa > Chordata > Mammalia > Diprotodontia > Phalangeridae > Phalanger > Phalanger gymnotis. Next base: position 114,232,249 of record CM053623.1, read on the forward strand.
GCGTAGTTGAGGCCTTCATCCCCTCTTCCCTGGGCTATTGAAATAGCCTCCTTGGTCTCCTTGTCTCAAGTCTCTTCCTACTCCGATCCATCCTCTCACTTAGCTGCCAAAGTTGTATTAATACAGTTTAGGTCTGACTTCTTAGTAAATTCTGGTGGCCACATATTGCCTGTGGGATCAACTATAAAGGCCTCTTTTTGGCATTTGAAACTCTTCACAACCTGCCCCCTTTCTAACTTTGTAGAATTCTTATACTTTTCTCAATAATACTAACCTATTTTCAGTTCCTTGCATACAACCCTGCATCTCCCATCTCTGTCTCTTGGTGTTGGCTATACCCCATCCTGGAACGCTCTTGCTTCTTACCTCTACCTCTTAGCTTCTGTGGTTTCCTTCAAGACTCAGTTTACAGTGAGCAAGACTCACTCTTTTTCAGGAAGTTTTCCTAGTTCCATTGGCTTTGAGATTAATTTCTACTTTCTATGTATCTTGTTTACTGTGTACATAGTGTACATAGTGATTTCATGTTTGTCTTTTTCATTAGAATGTGACCTCTTTGAGGACAAGGGTAATATTTTTGCCTTTATTTACATCTTTAGTACTTAGCAATTCATTCATTTATTAATTTTAATAAGTGCTTAATCGAGTTACCTAGAATTTTTTTAAAAATTACCCTTTTCTCACCTTCTGTGTCACTTAGCTATTACGTATTTTCATTAATATTTCTCCAAATGTCTTTTGTATCTGTTCCCTCCTTTCCATTTCTGACACAATCCTAGTTTAAGGATTCATACCCTCCTCATTGGACTGCTGGAGTAGCCTCATATCTGTTTCCTTGTTTCTGATTTCTCCCTATTCCAATATGTCTTCCTGCCTCAGTCTTCTTCCTAATTCATAGTTATCATATCATTCAGGTATTTAGAATACCTTTTCTTAGGATTGCAGATTTAGAACTGGAAGGGACCTTAGAGGCCATCTAGTCCAACTCCTTCCTTTTGTAGATGAGGAAATTGAGACTCAGAGAAGCTCAGTGATTTGACTTAAGATTACATAGGCAGTAAGAATCAGAGGCAGGATTTGAACCCAGGTGCTCTGACTCTAGAGCCAATATTCTTTCTACTATATTACATTACCTCCTGCCAAATAAAAGGGAATCTCCTTATCCGAACCTTCTACGTTCTTAGTTGTCCACCTAACTTACTTGCCACATATGACTTCTGTTCTGATATTTGGTGCTTTGGTCCAAATCCGCTATTATCCCTGAATTTGTTTTTGATGTTTTTGTCTCTCTGACTTAGCTCAGGCTGCCAGTGCCTGGTTTATGCTGCCCCTTTATCTTCTGCTTTTGAAAGAATGCCTGAGCAGCCAGCCTCTAAGCTTTTTGAGGATAGATGCTGTTTTTTATCCTATAATACTTTGTGGTTTCTTGCACAGTGCAATAAGTATGTACAAAACATATGTTTAATGACTGAAATTTGAAAACCCGGTAATTCAAAATAAGGATCTATCACATACTGTTATGCCCCTGGCTGTTACAGTGAACATATCATTAAATTATCTGAATTACAAGGATGACAATACTTTTTGGAAGAGGCTAATGATATATTAAGATTTAAGCATTTAAATGAGTAAGGGTTCTATCCTCAAATACATTCGAGACCATTTTGTTTCCTTAGAGTAAACTGTTTATAAGTATTTTTTTTATTGTTTCACCTCATGCCTTACATCGAGTAAGGTTTGATTTGTAAATGCATCATAACTTGGGGGTTTTATTGTTAAATTTTATGGGTAGCTCCATAAATAGTGACTTGTAATGATCAGGCAAACATACAAAAGAAACATTCTGGCGTAGAGAGCAGTCTAAATAGTCCCCTCTGTTCCTCACATTATGATGCTCACCAGAGGCTCATTATAGCCCTTGAACTTTTTGTTCAGCAGACACTTCGGGTTGGTTAGTGCTGTGCTCCATCTGCTTCGATCTCTAGACTATGTGATATGGACCTCTTGGATAGCAGGTCTTCTGGCTTTTGATGCGATTCTTGGCTTCATCGTCATTGCAATAAGTTCTCTTGTATCAAGTGTTAAGGACTCAACTTATTTACAAGTAGTTTTTTTAACTTTAAACCGCCTAAGCCTTTATACCAAGTTAATTTTAATGGTGGACTTTTCTAGCATCTAGTCATGGGCTTACATGCTACTTCTTCTTTTGGAATAAATGTGATATTCCCTTGGTGCTGGGGTGGTCTGTGAACTATGGATGGGCTGCAAAAAATCTCTTTGGATGTATTTTGAATTGCTTGTATATTTGAAATTGCTTAGGACTTTAATAAAACTAATCTTCTGGCCGAGAATGTTTTTTCTTTTTGCCCTAGGCCTATTTAAAGAACAGTGGTAGAGGAGAAATTTGCCCAGAGGCTAATTCTGGGCAAAACTGTGAAGTAGAAGTCTTGTGAGCCCTCAATCTCTACTTTCCATAAATCTTTCTTTTCTTTCTTCATTTCCAACATGCCTTGATCTCTTGATTGCTAGAGTCTTTGTAGTTTCTTCTTCCCTCTCTTCTCCTTTCTCTCACTCCCTTGCTTGAAATCTTTCCAGAAAGACTCTAACATCAGTCCTTTATATCTTAGTATGCATTTTCAGTCAATACATTGCTTTTTCCAGGAGATAGTTTTCATCTTATATCCTCTCTAATTGTGACAAAAGATTTTGTTTCGTCATAAAGGAAACTATTCAGCAGTGTTTTAGGGGGCCTAGAGAGTCATTTCCTGCCTCCTGAAATTATAATTCCTTAGGCAGGGACCTATTCAATGTGTATGTAATAAGTCCTAGTGAAATAAGGCCTATCTGAGTAAAGCCATTTCAGAACTTTTAAAACAGCATAAACACTGAAACACTGAAAGAAGCAACTAAGATAAATGGGCCAAAGCAATGGAGGATTATAAACATCCCTCCCTCCCATTGGCTAGGGTTAGAGACCTCAAGGCAGTCAAGGAGTCTAGACCAGAGGTTCCCAAAGTTATTCGTCCTACCACCCCCTTTTCCAAAAAAATTAGTGCCCCACTGGAAATCTACTTTCTTTGACTCTTTAATGTTTTTTTTTTAAATTTGCATCATTTAAAAAAATAGAAAAATTTTTAAAAAATGATGCATCTTCAATTTAATAATTTTTGTAAATTTATGGGGTTTTTGCCTGCATTGAAATTTTGATAATGCAATATTGTAACATGTAACCATATGGTATTGTATTGTAAACAAGTCATTACAAGCACATATTCCTGCCCATGCATTCTGGACTTCTCGATAACAATACCAACAAGCTTGCCTGCCAGGAACAACACTTGCTTGTTAAGACCTGTCAGCAGACTTGACCACTGATAGGTTATAACTTGCATTTTGTGTATTTATTTGGAAAATAGTGTAATCACTACAACTTTAACTCTGCTACACAACAGATGACACATGTACAAAAGGTTTTTCAAAGTTTTCTTCTCTCCTTCTGCTTCCACCACCCACTTATTTTATTCAGTGCCCCTCAATTGTACCTGAGGCAACTACCCCCCCCCCTTAGATCCTTCCAGTATCCTCCAGGTGGCAGTATTGTCCACTTTGGGACTCTGGATGGTCCTGGTACAGGATACAGACTGTACAAATCTGAAATTTTCATTGTAATTATTTGTCAACTGAATTTTCCTATTACCAGTTGCAATTTTAAACTGCTCACCATCTTATGTTTCCTCACCACTGCCAGCTTTTTCTTACTTCTCATAATTCTCCTATTTTTAATGATGATATTGAAAAGATGATAATGTTTTTGCTTTTGTTTTTTGAGCATTCTCATGTAGTGATTTTAGAGGGGTTTTTTTGAGGAAATTCCTTGTTTTTATCAGAAAAAAATGTTTTTGGGTCCAGACCTGGGTCCATAGCTTCACCAGACTATTGGAAGTATCCATCAAACAAAAAATAAGGAGTCCTGCTTATGTTGGTGCCCAAGAAGTTAAATTATTTGCTCAGGGTCACATAACTAGTACTTGTCAGCGGCAGGACTTGAACCCAGGTTTCCTTGTCTCCAAAGCTATTCCTATATCCAGTTTGCCATGATGCCAATATTCCTCAGAAGCTATGATTTTTTAAAAAAGAGAAATGTCAAACATTTTTTAGAAATGTTAAATAGCAATGTAAAAATCCAAAATTTTTATTTTAAATTTCGGCAAGTATGTTTGATAGAAAAAGCAAACTTTTGCTAATTCAGAATACCACCATTATAGAAAATAATTCCCATTTTGGTTAAATAGCTGATTATTTTGTGTAGTATCTGCTCAGTTAACACATGCATGAGGTTTATCACTTCATTAACCTAAGATTCACATGTCATCACTTTCAGATAATATTTTTGTTATTCTTTTCTGTTAAGTTGGAATAAATATGCATAAATAACAGTATTTGTACGTATACTTGGAAATTGTATATTACTGTGAAAACAACTAGCAAATTGCTACTTGACTGCAGTAGTTTACTTAGTTGATTACTAAGACAACTAATCTTAGTCTTGAAGAATAAATGATGAAACTGTTCTTTCCTCTTAATACTTCACTCTAGGTGAAGAATATCATACATTTTGTCAGGTACAAGTGCTTTGTTGGTCACTTTTAACTATTTTCTTTGGTATAAAAAAGGGTTCAATGTTAAGGAGGCATATTATGAAAAGACTGACGTGAAAATAAAAGACATCAGTAAAAGTTTCAAAAAAAATGAAACAATTAAAAATAGCAGTATGCTATCTCTGATGCTTTACCCGGGATTTACTATAACAATCATTTTTTTTTCATGAGAATAACCAGAACTCATTTGCTATCTCTGTTTTCTTTCTTTTAATTGCTTTATATTTTATTCTAGATTTAAATTAAGTCAACACGCCTTTATTAATCATTTATTTTGTGCCAGCTCTTGTGCTAAGTGCTGGTATATAAAGAAAGACAAAAAAAAGCCTGCACTCAGAGTTGACTTGTTTTTCATATGTTCCTATTCTTCTATCTACCAGATTAATTTTTTTAGCTTCTATCCTTTTAGTAATCAACTGCAGCTCCTCAGCTTTTTGATGGAAGATAAGAATTCCCTCTAACAAAAATTGTTCTGGTTCATGATAGAGTGCCCTCATCTTGCTCAGCACTGACTTTCTGTAATGATGGAGTTTTGCTTTAGGACTCTATATCTGCCCCATTTCCCTTTGCAACAATTGTGGGCCAATTATGTTTGGCCCACGTTTACTTGTCTAATATTTCCTCTTGCCTTCTTGTTCCTCAGAAGACTTTCCTGATAAGAACTCGTAAGTCAAACAAGTTTTAAAAAAAGTGACATATTTAGAAGCTGGAGTTACTTTTCACACGTTTGCATGAGTCCAAGTACCTGAGTGATTATTTGTAACATAAAAGTAGCAGGGCAAAATCCTATAACTTTGACATTTTATTTGGTGATGGAGGATTACCCTATCCAAACTCTGTTTTTAGTAGGCCTGAAAAAAAGGACTCACTTCACAATTTCAAAGTGCTTTGCTTACATCTCGTTTCATCCTTAAAAGAACTTTGCGAAAGTTTGTACAGGTATTTTTATCCTTACTTTAGAGAGCAGAAAATGGAGAGCCAGAGCAGTCAGACAGCTAATAAATGGAAGAGCAGGGATTAAAACCTAGGTCTTTGATGCCAAGTTCAGTGTTCTTTTCCCTAGATGATGCTGACTCACCGTAGCCAACATTATTGTGATTTGTTGTCTTGTGACCTTTTAGATTGCTTCCAAGTGCCTACCTGTTCCCATGTGTTTAATTAAGGCTGTATTTACAGACCTTCATTTATAGTGAATGCTGCCTTACTTATTTGCCATCAGCTACTGGGTCCTTGTGCTCATATCAGTAGCAGATGTAATAATCTGCTTGGCTTCTTGCCCCTGCAACCTTTCTAACCTCTGCAGCTGAAGTCACTTAATCCTTATTTATAAGGTTAACCCCACTGTGTCACAGAGTGGCTCACCACTGGGCAACATTCCCCAGGAGATTGAACTTGTTCACTTTTTTATGCTCATGGAAGTCTTCAGGCCCTATCTTCTCCACTGATTGTGTTCTTTGTCCAGCTTCCATTCAGGACAAGCTCTGACTGAAACTGACCCATCACATGCAATTGTGACTGACTGCCCTCCCAGGATGGACAATAACTAGAGCAGCAACATATTAGGGAGTTCAGAGGGGAAAACCCTGGACGCTTCTAGCTGAGTTGTTGCAATATTCTTGGATTGTTACCAGCGATTCACTTCCTTGAGAGTTGGGCTGATTCGATCAAGGTAAACCATGATTGATAAACTATAGTTTAATCACAGAATTTCAGAGTTGGAAGGAACCTCCATGACTATCTAGTCTAATAATCTATGCCTAAAACAAATACACAATAAAAAATAATGACAAGTGGTCAACTATACTTTCTTTGAAGACCTCCAGTGAAGAAAGAGAAACCACTGCTTCTGGAGCCTGCATACTTCATTTTTGGACCACTCTGCTTGAACTGAAACACACATATGCAGGAACACAAACACACACACACACACACACCACACAGGAGCATTTCCAAACATAAAACAGGACACAAAAAGAGGATTGCCTATGAAACTATTTCCATTTTTTTTAAAAAAAGGGTATAATTCCACATACCACTTTCAAAAACGTCCTGCTTGTCTATAGTTCCCTGTATTCTCATGCATTATATAAAAAGGTCTCTCTCTCTCTCTCTCTCTCTCTCTCTCTCTCTCTCTCTCTCTCTCTCTCTCTCCCTCCCCCTCCCCTCCCTCCCATCACCTCTCTCCAAGAGGAAAAAACCCTTTGTAACAAATAAGCATAGTCAACCCAAATGAATATATCCAGTGATCATGTCCAAAAAGGATGTCTCTTTCTAGATCTTGAGACTATCACCTTGCTGTCAGAAAGTAGATAGTGTACTTCATTACTGAACCACTCTAATTGTTAGAAAGTTTTTCCTGACATGATCCAAATTTCTCCCTTTGCAGCTTTTAACTATTGTTCTTGGTTATGCCAAATAGAACAAGTCTAATCCCTCTTCCATATAAAAGCATTTGAAGTATGAGAAGATAGCTTTGAGCTCTCTCACACACAAATATGTAACTAGATATATACGCATGTTTAAAGTGCATTCTCTTTTTTCTTCTTCAAATCTCTTCCTCCCACCAATGTTATATGCATAATTTCAACGATCATATTTCTGAATTTAAAACTTAACATTGAGCATATTTCATTAGAACTGATGGCTGAATTTAAAAATACCTTATTTTTAGTGATGAATATTGATCAAGATTTGGATTTTGCATACTTTTTTTTTTATTAAAACACTAAGGCATGCCATTGGAATAGAGTCAAATGTGTAGTGAGAGCAACATGCTTGATTGTATTATTATGATACTGTTCACTGTTACTGTGTTATTTGGGGAAATACACCCACTAGTAAAAATTTGAGGAGGTCGGGGGAAGCTCAGAAAGGCAAAATAACTCATTTGGAAAATGCAAACGTCCTTATTCTCAAATGAAAAATACTTCAAATTTAGTGTGAAGTGTATTACATTCTTGTGTGATGACCTTTCCCACTCCCCTGCATTTGTGAAAATTTTCTTCAGCTGTTTTTAAGATTCGAAGTCTGTGTTTGAACTTTCCCTTCTTTCTCAGCACTCTCACCTGTAAGTATTGTAAAGAATATGGCAAATGTTAAGGATTCATATAAATTGGGACACTTTTATTCACAATTATATACTGCAGCAATGAACTAGGTTTGCTTACTAGTTAAAATAATTTTCTCAGGGCTCATGTTTTGAGTGCATATAATTTTCATGGGCACTAAAGGAATCAGGTTACTGATGAGCACTGTTCTTTTTCTCCCCCTTTGAGGACTTGTTTGTAGCATTGGCTTGTTGCTGGTTGGAAGATGTCTCCTAAGGGAGGTGTGCCTCTACCTCTGGTATGAAGGCTTTCTGAGCCCTTTTCAGGGCTGCTTCTCTATCTTTGGGGTCTATTTGGAACTCAACTCTCACCTCTGGTTCCAAAAAGCTGTAGCATGTGCAGTGGCCATACCCCAGCAAACCACCCTGGCAGATGAGCTAAGCCAGGCTGAAGGTAACTCAGGAGCCTCAAACCTGTCTGAATTATGCAGGTATCTACTCCAAGCATGTGAAGACTTCCCCTAGTATAATGGGCAAATGACAACAATATGTTCCAGTGGCTGTGAAAGTCAGTGAAGCAGGCTCTGTGGAGTGCTTAGAACTTGGGCAGACATTGAAGACACCAGCGTCATCCAGTGCTTCCTGGGCTATTGCCAGCCGTCTTGACTTTTGTCTTGCCAATGGACTTCTATGTCTTTGAAGAGAGAGTGAGGCCGATGAATTTGTGCAACTCTGCCTCACTTAAATCCAATTCAAGCGAGAGTCAACATGACTCCGTGATGACATTGGTTCTCTTTGAAAACGAAGGACAAGCAACAGTAGCAGTGGTTTGGTAGTTTAACATTTGTAAGAGCCCAAACAAAACAAAAAGTTTCTGAATGTTTCTTATTTTTTATTCACATTCATCCACTCAACATTTAGGTACCTACTAAGTGCAGTGTACTATGCTTTAATACATAAAAAGAAAAATAAAACATATTGTATGCTCTCAAGGAATCCAGCTTAGTAAGGGAGGTAAGGCACATACACAAGTGCACATGTACACACACACACACACACACACACACACACACACACAAACTTTAAGTGGATTGTGTCTAAGAAGATGATTTTTAAATCCGTGAGGGGAAATATATACCAAGTTCCTTAGAAAAAATGTTGTGAATGGTAGTTGGGTTCTCTGATCAGCCTATAAAAACCTATTTGATGCTCACTAATAATAGGCTGCATTTATGTAATACCTTAAGGTTTACTAGATTAAATGACTTGTCCATGGTCACACAGCTAGTATCTGAGGAAGGGTTTGAACTCAGGTCTTAGCATTCGATCCCCTGTGCTGCCTAACTTCCTGCAATATGCTCTTAGTCCCGCAGCACTTAACCTCCTTGGTCATGCAATGATATTTCGTTATGGGAACTCTTGTTATATATTCAGAACTCTCTTTGGGGATGTCAAGAACACACCTTCCACTGTTCTATGAGTTGGAAGGGCTATTCTTCCAGCTCCAAGCCATAGGAAGATGGACTGTGGGAATTTAGGGCAACTCCAGCTGATTGCAGAGTGGGTGTTTGTAAATATTGTTTGGATGTTTGTAAATAAAGGGGAGGGGGAGAATTGGAGTCAAAAGTTCTTTTTCTACATTTCCCATAACTTTCCTCACAAGCAGGGAAATGCGAAGTCATATATACTTATCAGTGGTGATCCTTTCAACACTGAACAAATAGAATAAAATCCATTTACATTTCAGAGGAAAATCAAGCTGAAGTTATCCTGAGAATTTCATTGCCAGAGCTAAAGTGGCATGGTAGAAAGAACAGTGCGTTTAGGTGAAGTGTAGAGAGGGTGGGATTCTTAAAAGAAATCTTGCTTTGGGTCTTGGTCAATGAGGTGAACACAGAAAAAAGAAGGTAAAAGTGTTTTATTAGCACACAAAGGCAGTAAGCAGTTGGGTGAAGCAGGTTTAGATTTCAAACTGCTTGGTACTTTTATAGAGAGGAATAAATGACTTCCATGTAAGGGCAAAAGTATGTTGATTGGTACATGTATCGTGAGGAGATGGGTCATATGCTGCCTCAGCTCTTCCCCCATGTCTAAATTCTCATGCGTAGGGTATTTATGGACCACTATCTTCTGCAGGTTGGCTGCACATGTACCCAAAGTTTAAACATGAAGTCTCTCAACCTGACTCTGCATAAGTGGCTGATTTTGCACCGGTTCAAGACTAATGAGATCACTGCTGGTTCTGGAGGTGCCAACTGTAGGGGAGAAAAGGAAAAGAAGTCTGTAGGTTAGCTGCCCCACCTTCCAATCTCCCATGCCCGTACTAGTCCTGTCCCCACAGACCTTGCCCTTGACTAGCCTTGGGTTAAAGTGAAAAATCAACATTTTTTCCCCTATTCAGAATTAGTTACTTGCCTTTGGTGAAGAGACAGGTATTTCAAAAGCTAATCTAATTGGGGCTACCTTAAAAGTTTATGGAACATAGCACTGTTCTATAAAGTTCAGAGACTTACTATATGAAGTACTCAAGGTTGTTGACCATGACTTAAATTAGGAAGATTCCCACTCAGTGTCTTTCCTCTCCCCTGATGAGGGAGCAGAATTAGAAAGGGCTGGCAAGCATGCTTTTGCCATTTCCTTTGCTACTAAAATTATTTTTAAATTTGAAATATTTTCTGAATGTGTTTTTAGTGTTATGAAAATGACATAAAGAATAGATGGCATAGTACCCTAGCAGAAAATTTGCAGAAGTTGCAGAATTTCAGAGTTGGAAGATAACCTCAAAGGTTATCTAGTTCAACACCCTCATTTCATATGAGGAAACTGAGGCTCACAGAGGTCAAATGACTTAACTAAGGACATATAGGCAGGAAGCACCAAAGAGAGATTTGAGTCAGGGTTCTCTGAGTCTAAAGCCACTACCTTTTCCAAAATTGTATTTGAAATAAAATTTGATTTACAGAAATATGATTTTCAAACTGCTTTTCAGGAACACATATATCACTTAATTTATATCTATACTCCATAGTTTACCGAATTTTGTTTTTGCATATTATTAGATTGGGGTACATCTGTTTCAGTTGTTGTTTTTTGAAAATATCTTTAAATGCAACAGAAGGACAATGTTCTTTATATGTGAAGTGATAAGGGCCTGAATTCTAGATTGGTAGTTCCATCTATGGAGAACAGATGACAGATATGGATTTTCTTTTGAAAAGGTAGAAACTGGAAGATTTGGCATTTGATTGGATATATGGGATAAGTGAGAATGAGAAGCTGAAGATGACCCTACATTCTGCGTCATCTCTAGTCATACTGATATATATCTGGCCACTGGACTGAGATGACTCTGGAGGGGAAAGTGAGGCTGGTGACTTTGCACAGTACTCCCTGACTTGGGAGTCTAGGAAGATAATGTTAGTCTCAGTATAAATTGGAAGTTTGGAACATAGGTGGGTTCGTGGGATAAGTTGAGTTCTGTTTTGTGCATGTTGCACTTGAGAGGACAAGAGGAGGATCAAGAAAGAATTGTGTGATAAAAATGCATAATAAGGAATATGTTAGAGTGGTCAACAAGATCAAATGCTATGCTATCGATAGCTCAGGAAAGACATCAGTTCACAGCAGCAAGACATCTTAGTGGCTATCTAGTCTAGCTCTCATATTTTGCTTCGTTAAACACCCACGGTCCAGAGCAGTTGAGAGATCTGCCTTGATCACACAGTTTCAGGTGACAGAGGCATGATTTAAATGAACATGTCATGACGCCAGACGTGGTGATCTTTCCATTGTACCATATTCCTTGGGACTTTGTTTTCCTCTTCTGTAAAATGAGCACACGTGAACAAATGCTTGTCAACAACTTTTAAAGTGAAACATAATTTATAGGTGTTGCTGGTATTATTGCTATTGATGCATTGTTCAGGTAGCTATAACTATTTATTTATCAAAGATAGTTCCTATTTTCTACATCACATGTAAATTTGACACCTCATTGGACAGGGTCCTACATTCACAGTCAAGAGAGAACATGACCACCACCCTTATGGTGTTACCTATGCAGTTATTTTCTTTATTTCTTGCAATAATTTCTGTATTTCCTAGTTTTGCCAGTATTTTTCTCATGGTTTCATCTCTGTATTGTTCAGTTCTATTCTGAAGTACTAATGGTGATGTAGTCTTACTGGTAACATAACCATTTAATTCTTTCCAAAAGCCTAGAAGGTATTCTGTTTATACAGTTCTTGCACTTATTAGGAGTCTAAACAGTATCTCTGGGCCTGTCCTGAGGAACACCTGAAGAAATCACAGGTCAAATTGGAATCATTTTTACTTTGGCAGCACCTATGGATTGATTTGGTTCTGTGCCATCACGGGGTAGGGGAAAGAAAAAGAGGGAGGGAGGCAAAGAGAGAGAGAGAGGGAGAGAGAGAGAGACACACACACAGAGACATAGAGACACACAGAGACAGAGAAAATGTTAAAATGAGATACACCTTTATATTCTACTAAGTGAATTTTTTTCACTATTCAGAAGCCCATGGAGTTTGAATAATTAAGATATATCAATATTATTATATTATTATATATTATATCATTAATATATTAATATTGAGATGTAATATTATATACTACCAATAAAGATATAGTAATTAAGATCTGTGGAGGAAATTTTAGCAACTTTTTTTTACCCTAGCCAAGAAAAATCTCTTCTGCTGACTTGGATGTAGGTGTTTTTGGTCTAAGATTAGTAGTATAGAATGTAACCTTACTCCTACCTGTTTCCTTCATCCCCAAACGGGGGATATTTGAGGAGGTTGTTTATACCCAAAAACTCTAAATTTTGATAAAGAAGGAGCAGTGATAAGAATCCTTTACTAGTAATGGTTATGTTGTGGTTTCTCCTTAGTTTGAGGTGCAGGGGACAACCACAGCATCAGGAATGACATGACTTGCAACTGACTGATTTGAGTGAGGGAGGACTGTGCAAAGTCACCAGCCTCACTTTCCCGTACAGAGCCATCTTAGTCCAGTAGCCAGATATACATTAGGATGACTAGAGATGACCCAGGATGCAGTAGGAGACCTTGGCCCTTTTAAGCTAAGGAAGGTCTTTTTAGGTTCTCACTCGGAATGAGGCAATGCCCATTCAGTGAATAGGCCTCTTTAAGAAGCAAATCTAGAGATGGCCCCTTAATAAAAAAAAATCAGACTGGGAGGGGTCACTGGCCAAAAGAGAAACAGTTACTACTTACATTCATTCTGAGCCAGGAGGGCCCAAAAAATAACCATTAACAGGGGCTCAGGCAGGGACCTATTGGTGTCCATGAAATCCAGAGTAAATTTGAGAAAATTTTTGAGAAAAAATTTTTGAGAAAAAAATCTAGCCAGTAAACTGCAAGTGAACTAAGCAGCTTTCAGCCATTAAAATTTACCTTCCTTTGGGCAGAACACCTTCAAGTAAAGGGAGAGGAGACAAGAGGAGACTAGCTGAGTTGCCCAACTAGAACTGGCTGGCTGGGTCCCCATTCAGGCAGCTCAGACTACTCACAGATTATGGTTTGTCCTTCATTCTCAAAGAGGACCATGACATGAGGGAGATGATGATGTGACTTGTAAGTAATGCTAAATGGAGGTGAATAATCTCTACATTTCACTTGTGTGTAGTGGGATTATCATCATAGATTCCTCACCAGTCTCGAAGAATTTAATTTTGGAATACTTATTTTATTTTACTTTGTCATTCTCTAATTATTTCTGCCTTGTCGTTGGAAGCTTTTCACTGAGGTTACCTAGCTGGACTTCATCTTGTAAACAGCTTAGCAGAGTTAATGAGTTTGTCATTAGGGCTTTAAATCAAACATTTTCTATAGGTACAAAAGAGTTCAGTATGAAAATGTGTTAGGAGAAGATGTCATTGTTTGGCCATATATATCATATATCTTATATTTAATTGTTTTAAATGATATTTTTTCCTTCCTTTTAAGTTTACTTATCTAGTAGAAGATTGCTTTTGAAAAGTTTCTGTTTTTCTTATGAGTGATTTTTTTCCCTTTCATCTTTTTAGGGATGGGGTTGATACAAGGCTTCGGGAGACGATATTTGAAGGCCTTTGTGAGAGGTTTCTTTGTTGCTATGCCTGTAACAATAACTTTTCTGGATCGAGTGGCCTGTGTTGCAAGAGTAGATGGTGTTTCAATGCAGGTATAATTCATAAAAGCTTAATTTTTGTTAAATATTTTTAATATATTCAACAAGACACATGCCTTTCATTTACAAAGTTCTGGAAATGAGAACCATGCTCAGTATTTTCATGATGAAGCCAGCCTTTAGACTGAAAGTCATATGCAAAAAAGAAAAAAGACAAATTTTGTTGAAGCTTTACTTGACTAAATAGTTGGTATTGTCTGGAATACTATGTATTATGTAAAGTAGAGAGAAGTCGTGGTGCAGAAGATGTAGATCTGCCTCTGAAGCCAGGAAGATAATATGTGGTCCTGGCTAAGCCATTGACCTGCTCAGAGCTCTAGGCATCAACTCTCTAAGTTTCAGAGAAGGTACAAACCTGTGTTAGTAAGAGGAGTTTCCTTACCAGCCAGTTACCTATACCAGTGAAATCATAGGCCTAGTCCCTATCCCTATTTAATTATATAATAACCAGAGTAGGATTAAAGTTGAATGAGAAAATTTGTTAGGTGGCTTTTTATGTAGATTTTCCTTAGAGAAACAATTAGAGATTCTAGGAAACATTTATTAAGAATAACTTACTACTTTGAGATATTTGAATAAAATGCCTATCACTTAGAAAACAGTATCTCGTGTACTATTATTATCGTGGTTATTACTATTTTGCTTAACTATATTTCTACATATTTGGTGGGGGAATTTTATGGGGGCATTAGATATTGGTGCTGTTCAGTTATTTTGTTATTAATGTTTGTGAACCTGGTAGAAAAGTACTGGTGCAGTAATTTTAGATATTCAGATGTTGATATAAGCATGTTGAAGACCAGAAAGATTATCTTCAGTCACACTGAAAATCTTCTGGATTGTATACCCATAAAATTTATGGAAATGGTCTTTTTGAATGGTCAGCCATTTTCTTCTTAAACATGTCCAAAACAGAAATCATTATTTTTCTGCCTAAGGCCTTCCCCCGCTTCTACCTTTCCTATTCCTGTAGAGGGCAACACCATCCTCCCAGTCTCTCAGGCTTACAACCTAGGGGTTATTTCAACTCCTCACTGTTTCTCACTCCATGATAGCCGAGCTTTTGCTAAAGCCTGGCAGTTTCACTTCTGTAACGTCTCTCATATACGTCCCCCCTTTTTCTCTGATACTGCTGCCACTCTAGGGTAGGCCCTCATAACCTCCTTCCTGGACTGTTGGAATAGCCTGCTGGTGGGTTCGCCTTCCTCAAATCTCTTCTCACTCCAATCGATCCTCCATTCAGCTTCTGAAGTGATTTCCCTAAAGCTCAGGTCTGCCCATGTCACTTCTGTAGTTAATAAACTAATGGCTCCCTATCACCTCTAGGATCAAATACAAAACTCTCTGTTTGGCATTCAGAGCTCTTCATAGTGTAGTCCCCTCCTGTCTTCCAGATTTCTTACACCTAACTCCCTGCCAGGTACTCTTTAATCCATTGACACTGGTCTCTTGGCTATTCCATGATCAGACACTCTGTATTCTGGGCATGTTCTCTGGCTGTCCCTCCATGGCTACCAACTTCCCTGGCTTCCTTTAAGTCCCAGTTAAAATCCCATCTTTTTACTGGAAGCCTTTCCCAACTCCTCTTCATTCTAGTGCCTTTCCTCTGTTAATTATTTCCAGTTTATCTTGTAAATAGCTTGCTTTGTATATATTTATTAGCATGTTGCCTCTCTCATTAGATTGTAAGCTCCTGGGCAGCAGAGACTGTCTTTTCACTCTTTTTATATTCCTAGCACTTAGCACAGTGCCTAGTACATAGTAGGGATAATATTAGTAAATATTACCTGATTGATTCTGTTGTTCATGAGAACAAACCCCTAAATCTGAAATAGTTTTAGAAATAGGTCATTTTGTACAGAGAGCTGTAAAAAAGGGGGGGGGGTGGCTCTCTGTTGGGGCCTCTCACCCCTGGTAGTCCTTGACCAGCAAGGACCTGTCTCGGTATGCAATGATTGAGGCGGGAGTCAAGATGGAAGGAACTCCGTTTATTGTTACAGCAAGCAGGATTTTTATGCAGTACTAGCCTTCATTTCTGGGTGCAAGCAAGCTCATGTATGATCCTCTAAGCCTATCAGGAGCCCCAGGGCCATGCATCACAGCTTGTGGACAACGAGGGGGCATGTGCTGTTCACAGCCTGCCTTATCAGAGGAGGAGGAGCCGAGCCGGACTGTGTAGCCCCAGATAATTCCTTATTTCCACGGGACTGTCCATGGGCCTCAACTCCCAAGCTCATCAGGCTCTCAAGAGCCCTTTACAGCTCTCTCTCCAAGTCTTTGTGAAATTATATTATATTGAATTTCAAACAAGGACCTAAGGAAATTTGCCTGATTAGCTTATAGTGTAGGTAGTCTCCAAGAAAATTGCAGTTTGAGATGCATATCAGGCAATAAGTCAGTTTATTTGGGGGAAGTTTTGGGTGGACTCACAACAAGCACTTGGTGGGATCTAAGCAATCCTTACAATTACCCAGCTTCTCTGGAAGTCTCTGCAGTCAGCCTGCTCTCTATAGCAACATTTTTGGGTTAGATAATTTTTTAGTCACATAATACTAGGTTCAAACAATATTAATAAATGATAAATAATAATTGACAATTCTCAAACTTGAAGGTTGACAAATGCTTAGTATAATCTAAATAAATTATATTGTGTTAAATTTCATCTCCAGAATTTATCTATAGGTATATCTACAGGTATATCTACACACATATACTATGCATATACATTCATGTATATGATCTATATGTATATTTCCTTGGTTGACTTTTTTAGGGTAAGTAAGGTTCATCTTAATATGAGGTACCTAGGTGACACAGTGGATAGAATGTTGAATTTGGAATCAGAAAGACCTATGTTTGAATTGTGCCTCAGATTAGCTGTATGACTCTGAACCCGTCACTTAAACCTCTGTGTGCCTCCCATAAAATAGGATAATAATAGCAAATACCTCACAGAGTTGTTGTGAGGTAATATTTATATATAAATAAATGAGATAAAGTTTGATAATATTTGCTTTACAAACCTTAAATCACAACATCCAGTTCAATCCAATAAATATTTATGAAGTACCTACTATGTGCCAGGCACAATACTAAGTATAGTGAACAATAAAAAAAGACATTCCCTACCCTCAAAGAGTTTCTAGTTTAATATGGGGGAGACAATACACAATAAGTGACTGGAAAGTGGGGATGGGCAGGGATAGAGTGAGACACTAGACATTAGGGGCCATCTTATTTTATGGAGTTGAGACCAGGCAAAGGCAGCATTTACAAAATAAAGTGAACTGAGAGTCCAGTTTTTACCCCCTATAAAGGAAGGCATTGAGAAGAGTTCATTATACTGTAATTTCCTAAAATCTTCCTTCTCAATCTCTAGTATCTCCCTCTCCAGTTGAGATAAAATGAAAGCCGAGACTAATACAAATATGTGTGGTTAATCAAAACAACTTTTTATTTTGGCAATATCCAAAATTTTATTTTTTTGTCTTTTTCTGCAGTTAGAAGAAAATCAGTCAGCAGTCATCCTGAGTCCTTTACCTCTCTGTTAGGAGATGAGCAGTATATTTCATCATTAGTCCTCTACAATTGTAGGTGTTTGTTGTTCTTTTCAGAATTTAGAACAGTAGTATTCTGTCGTACCATAACTCATTTATCAGTCCCCCAATTTATAGACATCCCCTTCAGATTCTCATTCTCTGTCATCTCAAAAAGAGCTTTAAGTATTTTTGTACATCCTTAGTGTTTGTTTTGTTAAAGACTAATCCCTCTCTTAATCTGCCCTTTCTCTAATTCCATCTCTCCACTTTCTCCCCATTTTGCTCCTATATCCCCGTTGGGTGACATATATTTCTTTACTGAATTTTGTGTGTATATGTTCTTCCTTCTTTTGACTAATTCAGATGAGATTGAGGTTCAAGTGTTAGCCGTTCTTACCTTCTCCTCCTTGTTTGTATAGATATCTATTTGTGCACCCTTATTATATGAGATAATTTCCTCTAACCTTCCTTTCCTTTCTCCCCCAGTGTATTCCTCTTCCCCTCTCTTTTTCCTTCTTTTTACTAAAGATCATCAAGACAACAGAACTACTTTCAGGCCTTGTCTAATTATACTCCGTGACCCCTGATGATGTTAGGATTCTGAGGGAATGCACATGTCATCTCCTCAAATTTGAATGTTAGTAATTTATCCTCATTTAGTCCTTTATCTTTGTTCATTCATGTTTACCTTTTTATGATTCACTTCAGTCTTGTGTTTGAACTTCAAAATTTCTACACAGCTCTAGTCTTTTCATTAGGAACACTTGGCAGTGCTATTTTGTTAAAAGTCCTTTCCCTGCCTTGTAGCACTATACTGTTTTGATAGGTAAGTTATTCTTGGCTTCAAGATAATGTTCTTTACCTTCTAGAGAATTGTATTCTGATATCTCTACTTCTTTAGAGTGGCAGCTGCTGATTCATATGTAATACTGCCTGTGGCTCCTCACTACTTGAAATCGTTCTGTATGCTTGCAGTATTTTTTGTCTTTTACCTGGAAACTTTGGATTTTAGCTGGAATATTCCTGAGACTTGCCATTTTTGAGTTTCCTCCATAAGACGACTGGAGGGTTAGTCCTACTTCCGCTTTGCCCTCTGATTCTAAGAGATCTGGGATCTCTTGAAATAGGATGCCTGAGCTTTTTTTTTTTTAATCATGGCATTCAAGTAGTCTCATGATTCCGAAATTTTTTCTCTTCAATCTGTTTTTCAGATCAATTGCTTCTGCTATGAAGTACCTTATATTGCTTTTATTTTTCAGTATTTCGACATTGTTTTAATATTTCTTATCACCTTATGTAGTTATTTGCTTCTATTTGGCTCATTCTAATTTTCAGAGAGTTTGTTGCTTGGGTAAGGTTTTGTGCCTCTTGTGCTGAGCTATTAATTCCCTTTCTGATTTTTTTCCTCTGTAGCTCTCATTATTTTTCCTCTAGCACTTACATTCTAATTATATAAAAAAACATTTTAAAAACTCTTGCTTACTTTCCTCCAGGCATTCTAGTTGACTGTGTGACCAAACTATCTTTTTTCTCTGAGGCTGCTTGTATGTTTTGAAGTCATTCTCTTCTTCTGAATTTATGCCTTCAGCTTCCCTGATACTTCTTTATGGTGGGATTATTTTCTTTGTTAATTCTTTCAACTGCTTCCTGACTTCAGACCTGATGTTAGGGATGGGCTCTGCAGCATTTCTGGAGAAGGTGTCTGGGCTGGTCTTGTTGCTGCTTTGTTGGGAAAATGAATGTTGTGTCATTCCAGAATTTCAAGGGACAGGCTGGGGACCTGTAAAATTTCAGTGATTCTAGAGTGGTGTGATCCAGGGCAAAGTCTTACTGTTGCTCCTCTCCTCTTCAATCTGGTCTGAGCTTTGCACGTTCCTGCCCCTGAGTTTGAAGCAATTTGATCAAGGCTGCTATATTCAGCCCTTATTAGCCAGCTGAAAAGCTCACATGGCTGAATTATAGGGTCCCCTTTGGGATTCCTGTCCTTGTTATTCTTCTGCAGGCTAGATTAGACAGTACAAATGAGATCCTGCTCTGAGCCTAGAGCCTGAGCTAAACCACTGCTCCTGATATTTTCCGAATTTTCTGCTTTCTAAGTAAACTGCTTAAAGCATCTCTACATAGGTAACTGATCTGAGTGCAAGTGTCTTCAGTCCTCTCTGGATCTGTGACCTAAAGCTGGGTAGGGGGTTACACTTTGAACCTGTCCCCTTCTAGGGGTGATCTAGTATGGATCTGGTAACTTTTCTTGTCTTGGTTCACAGCCTCTCCTTGAGCACTCATGTGTGACTGTCTTCTGCCCTGACCCCATCCCTAACTTCCCTGTCAGTCTCCTTATGCCAAGATTGACTGGACAGTTGGCTCACCATAACTTCTTCTGTATTTCCCCATCAGGATTTGGTCTGATATAAACATCTGATACATCCTCTAGAGGTCCAGAGGAGTTTTATGGAGCGGAGTTTACTGTTCTGCTTCCTACCACTTTCAAATCTTTATTCCACCTCTAAACTTCCTCTCTTTCAAATTTCCCTATTTCTCTTAAGGGTACTATAATCCCTACCACTCACCTAAACTCTTAACCTCGGTATCATCCTTGAATTCTAACTTTTGTTCATCTTACTGTAACAGCAATGATGCCTGCCGCTACTGTGGCTGTGCAAGGTTGATAACAAGACCAACAACGTCAGCATACAGGAAGGCTGCTAGCATAGGTTCTTTGATCTGCTTTTCTAAGGAAAGCAACTTTAAGGGGTTTACAATCTTACTCTAGTTAAATATACATATATCATTCACTTAGTTCAGGGGAAAAAGCCAGCACCCTGAACTTCAGAGAGTATACAAACATAAATTACAGGCATATATTATATAAACAGAGCGAATAAACACAAACCAGTAGACAGGCTTCTAACTGTCTAACAACAGCAATACATATAGTTACCAGAGAGAGAAGTATCAACATCTGGGTTTTCAAAGCCCGGGGCTCCCTGATGGCTACCCAGACCCATATGGTCAAATCATATGACATTCTTCCAATAAGTGAGAGCCCCCAAAACAAAACACCAACTTCAGATCACATATACCTTTCTCAGGGCCCTGGGGCTTAGTCTCTACTTAGCAAAAAGGTCTGGGGCCCAGGGCCTGGGACTTTCTTGTTTCTTAAGCAGGTCATCAAAGACTCTTGATTCAATCAAAGACTCAAGATTGAAACAAAGGCAAGGCTCATTAAAGGCACTTGATTGCCTTAGCATTCCAAAAGAGAAAACAGTATAAAAGTCTCAACCTGATTACCCTTACACTTACGTATCTAATCCATTGCCAAATCTTCTTCCTTCTATCTCACATCATCTGTTGTGTATGTTTCTTTCTCTCTAGTCACAGATACTATCTAGGAATAGGCCCTTATCACTTTATACTTTGACCATTATAAAACCCTGTAATTGGTCTCTGGGCCTCAAATCTCACCCTACTTTGATCAATACTTTAATTGGCTGCCAAAATAATTTTCCCAAAGTGCAGTTTTTACCATGTTACCTCTCTTCTCAATTAACTCAAGTAGCTATCTATTATCTACAGGATCCAATATAAAATCTCTGAGCTTTTAAAGCCCTTTGCAGCCTAGCCCCATTCCTTCCTTTTCAATTTTCTTCCATTTTATTCCCCTCTATATACTCCAAAATTCTATGACATTGGTCTTCTTGTCTGCCCAAATAACACTCTATATCTTGATTCCTTGCTCAGGCTATCTCCTGTGCCTGAAATTCTTTTCCTCTTTACTGCTGTCTTTTGGCCTCCTTGGCTTCGATTAAGACTTATCTCCAATAACACTTTCTGTGGGATGCCATTACCTCCCTTGTTTTCTCTTCCCTCTGTCTTCACTGTATATATCTTATATGTATATATATTAGTTTGTGTGTTGTCTCCCTCATTAGAAACTGAGCTCTTTGAGAGCAAGGCAGAAGGATGTATTTGTCTTTCTTTTATGCTTCCTCATCAATAAATACTTGTTGATTGAATCACTAATACCGTTTCTACCTATGTCATAAGCACACTAGGACTGTCATGTTAGAGTTCAAGTATAATAGATTCATTATATTTCTTGGTCAAATGATTTTTGTTGTAAAAATCTTTGCACTTATTTTCCATCTTTTTTGTTTGTTATCTGCCTATTTTCATCTTTACATGCCTTGGGGATGACTTTGCTTAGTTAAGTCTCTTGACAGATGTTCTTTAAACTTGTTTAACCCTTTACCATTTCTCATTGTTTTATGAGGCCAACTTTATTTGCTACTGTCATGAAGGAAATCCCACAGCATATTCACTGTCCTGGATTGCATTGGAGTGGGGGTCTCCCTGCTGGCTTGTCCTGGGGGGCAGGAACTTGCCGCTGGCTTGCTATAGAAGTGAGGCCTTGCTGCTAGCTGGCCTTAGGTACAGAGTCTTGCTGCTCACCAGCTCTGGGGGTAGGGCCTCATTACTAGTTAGCAGTGGGGATGGGGTCTCTCTGGTCTCCTGCACTGGGGAGTAAGCTCTCTCTATGCTGCTGGTCTGGGACTGCAGACTTGCACAGGGGTGGGACTTTGCTAGTGGATTGCCCCAAGGCTCAGAGCCTTACCACAGGCTTCCTGGGGTTCAGCCTGCCACTGCTGCCTATTTATCTACTGTTGTTTATGGGACTCTCCTTTCACTCCAGTGAGACAGACCTTTCTTGCTGTGTTGGTAAGCTGTTTCTCTGCTTCTAAATTGGTTCTGAGGTATGTTTCAAGGTTGTTTGGAGGGGAAATTTGAAGGTGTCCAGAGGATTCCTTCCTCACCTGGCCATCTTGGCATCTGAAGAGCAACTGGCTATATTAAGCCATCATCAAAGCACCTTGGGATGGTATCATCCTTAGTGCTTTCCTTGACCTCTCCCTCTCAACCTAGTACTCTGATTTCTATTTTTACTCTGTCCTTCATAGTATATGTTGAGATCTGATATACTGCTAAATTCTTTTCATTCCTATTAAAAAACAAAACAAAATATTTCCCTAAACTTTTTTGATCTTTAGTTTCTTTAGATGAATTTAAAAATTATTTTGGCTAGTTCTATAAAATAACCTCTTGATTATATGATTAGTTATGGCTATAAATATGCAAAGTAATTTAGACAGTTACTATTTTAATCGTACATATATCAGTCACTATATATATTTAATCTTTATTTTTGTAAAGATTATTTTACTGTTTTATTCATGCAAGTCCTGTATAGTAGACTTATAGAGATTTTATGTATTTTGTGATTATTCTGAATGGAATTTCTTTTTTCATCTTTTCATACTAGATTTTCTTAGTAATATATAGAAAGACTGATGATTTCTTAGAATTTATTTTAAAACATGCTACTTTATTGAAGACATTGATTGTTTGAATTAATTTTAATTGAATCTTTAATATTTTCCAAGTAAACCATTGTATCTCTATCGCCAACAATTTTGTTTCTTCTTTGCCTATGCTTATTTCTCAATTTCGTTGTGTCTTATTGCCATTACTAACATTTATGGAATCAAATTATAGTATTGAAAATTGAAGCCTTGTATTTACCAATAGTCAGAGTATAAAGGCCTCTAGGATTTTTCCAAAAGATGATGCTAGTTCTTGGTTTTAGCTAGATACTGTTTACCATCTTGCTCTTTTTAGTCTTTTCAACATTAATGGGCATATTATATTTTGCTGAATGCTGTTTTTTTATTTATTAATATGATCATGACTTTCAGTCTTTGTTATTAATATATTCAATTATGTTTATAGTTTTCCTAGTGTTAACGCTGAATTCCCACTATAAATCCAACCTTACCATAGCATACATTTTAAATATGTTAATCTCTTTACTAATATTTTACTCACTATTTGTCATCGTTATAGATTCCTTTTCTGTGCTTTATCCTTCCCTGGGAAGGTTAATAGTACTATATTTTCCCAAAGAAGAAGTTTGGTGTGATGCCATCTTTTTCTGTTTTTGCAATCAATTTATGAAATATTAGAGTTAATTGTTCTTTTAATGTTTAAAAGAATCAATATATAAGTTCACTTTGGCCTAGAATTTTATCCTTTGAGAGTTCTTTTCAATTCATTTTTTTTCCGAAACTGAGTTACATAAATTCTCTAGTTCTTATTCTTTCCATCTCAGTATTTTTAATTTTTGTAAATATTCATTTTTTCATTTAAGTTACAAATATTGTTGGCATACAACTGGACAAAATTGTGTCTGACTATTTCTTTTATTTCTTAGTCAATGTTTTAAATTCTTATTTTTATTCTTGATTTTTTTTGCTGGACTTTAATTTGTTATTTTTTTAAAAGAAACGAGCATCTAATTTTAGTCATCAATTTAACTTTTTTGTCTTTAATTAAGACATATTCTCTTTTTCTGGAATTTAACTTTTTGTATCTTTTTGGGGGTTTTCATTTATTAATTTAAATTTGTTACATGCCTAATTTATTGTTCTGGTTTTTTTTCTCTCATTTTCATAAAAGTGTTTAGATCTGTTTTACACTAAGGACTTCTTTGGCTGCATCCCAAAAGTTTTGACATGTTTTCTCGTGAGTGTCATTTTCTTTGATAAAATTATGGTTTCTATTATATGTTCTTTGGTCAAACCATTCTTTAGGATTTTATTATTTAGTCTCCACTTAAGTTTGAATGCACTCTCAAAATGATCTTTATTATAATTTAAATTTTGTTTTAGTGAAGAATGTGTTAATTTTTTTTGTTTTGTTTTCTGTATTTTACTTTGAGTGCCCTAGCACAACTTGGTTTTCTTTTTTTTCCATTCTCGTTCAGTAATTCAAGATCTATAATTGCCAACTTTTCAAAAAATCTATTCAGGTGCTTAATTTCTTCCTTTCAAAATCTTTTTTTGCTAGATATTTCTAGCTTTGAAAACATTCCATTGAAGTCTCCACCTATAAAAGTTTTCTATTTTAACCATGTCTACTTTTTTCTTTTCTGAGGTCATGCCTGAGGCATAATAAATTCTGCTGATCATAGTTTTGATGAATTACTGCTTTGTAATATAGTTTGAGATTTGGAAGTAGAAATCTTCTTGCATCCTTACTCTTTTGACTTCATTCCATAGGCATGTCCTAGAGGATTTAACACTTTAACGTCTAGACCACTTGTCCTAAAATCTAGCTGTCTTGATTGGCAGTTGCCTCCATTTTCCTGTATTTCTTGGCCCATCTCCAGGCATACTTCACTTCATTTCCCATCCATCCTTTTGCAATATGGCTTGCCTCTAGTCCTTCTGTTTCCCAGCATTTCCAGATCTTGATCCATAATCAAGTCAACGCTGTCATTGCTCCTAGAAAAAGATGTACTAACTTACTCCTCAATGGCCTGTTCATCAACTTTCCAAACTAAAATACACCATTCTGGCCACTAACTTGTATTATCCTCCTACATTCAGTTGTAATCTCCTTGAGGACAGAGACTATCTTCATTTTTTTGCCTTTGTGTCTCCAGAGGTGCTTAGCACAATACCTATCACATACTAAGCACTTAGTAAATGCTTTTTCATTAATTTTTTTCCCATTATCTCCCTTGAGATTTTGTCCTTGAAATGAATTTTGTTATTATCTCTAACCCCTTTAATTTCGGAGACAAAATACTTTCTTGGTTTTCCTCTTACCTCTTTAACTATTGACCTTTTGAATACTTGTGGTTCTTCCATAACATTTCCTTACCTTTTGTTAAATACAGTTAAAGAGTAATCAGGTATAATGAATGGAAAATACACTGTGATCCAAGAACCCACATCTATCTGGCACTTCTGGAGAGGCCTGTCAGGACCTGCAGACTAAAGGGAATATTTCTTGAAGACCATTACTCTGCCACACAAGCATAATCAAGAACACAATAGGTTTCCCCTGAAGGGGGCATTAGTGCCCTTTATAACCCTGGTTCTTATTACAATGCTTCATGCAAGAATCTTAAAAAAAATAGAATGCTTCAGAGTGCATTCAGATGTTCTTTTATAGTTCCTCATCAAGTAATCGGCATAGAAATATGGTTGGGATGGTTGGGAGAGTGAAATATAAAGTTGATACTTTAGGAACTACAACCAATATGAACACAAATCAAATGAAAAAAGCATTTGTAAAATTGCGGTAGAAGTCAGAATTAACATATGTCTTTAACACGTCTTTTATGTTCTAAGAGGACCAAAGCGACATCACAATGGCAGACTGTGGCTGATCATACCAATATGAGCTTGGAAGGCTCTACCACAGGTTGGGCACAAATAGTTTGTATGACCATTTGGGAGGGAGATGTTTCTAAATTTCTACATCTCACATTTTTTTGGGTTACCACAGTTCTGCTTGGCTCATAGAGCACTGTGCCTTCTTTGATGTGGGCACACCATGTTGGATGATCCTGTGCCATTGTCTTCCATGTCTCTCAAAGTTCTTCAGAGAGACCTTGAGAGTGTTGTTGTATCTCTTCTGACCATTTGATTGGACACAGGACTATGTTTAGTAAGGAATATCCTAAGACCTTTAGCAACCTTACAACAAAAGTTTTAGTTTTCCTATAAATTGAGATGCATGGGTTAGGGCCACTAGCTGAGGATGTAAAAAGTTCTATGCTAAATTCATAAGTAGAATCTAAGATTCAAATAGGTAAGTGAAAGAATGTCTTAATACAGATTGAAGAAATACAAATTCACTATCTTGTGGATCAGATGATAGGTATACCATTTGTTAAAGTTTTAAATTATAATCATACAAAATTCATCTCATTTTCTCTTTCTCTGTTTAGCTAGAGGAAGAAGATAACACTTCAAGATATAACAATACAGTGCTCTCTGGTAGACTTCAGACATGATTTATGTGGAATACATTACAAAACTATAGCATGTGAGGAAAAGTGAAGTTCAACCAGCATGTAACCTTTTATCCATTAATAGCACACATCCATTGGCTTTGTGATTGTCTTGACTTTAAGCTATCTGTGAATGAGTCCCTAAGAACTAGATTTGTAATAAACCTCTTAGGCTCCTAGCTGGCTTTTTGCACTGATTATCTTCTTTCCTGCTGAGTTTGAAATTAAAAATTCTGTCAAAAAAAGCAAGCAGTAGGCCTGCTTTCTTTTTAAATCTGTGTTTTCATTTTTAAACTCAGAGTTTAATATTATTCAGTAACCATTGTAGGTTGTTACTGTTTTGACTCTCTGGCAAGATGGTTACTAGAAGACCATCAAGATCTATATTGTGATTTATGGATAGTCTCCTAAAACAGAGTTGGGGAATTTCACTGTTATAGCTGATTTTGCATTTTCCTAAGGCTGGGGACCACCTGGTACAAACTCTCATCCTGTGCTGACTCTTCTATATTCTAATTCTCTGTGATTCTGCTGGGATCAGTGTTAAAGGAAGATAGGATTTAATTTTAGCATACTTTATTGGCTTGTGTATATTTTCTTCTCAAATTACCTTTTCCTGAAATCCTCATCTGAGCTTTTTGCCCCTTAGGAAGTTATAGGTTTTATGTAGTTCTCTAACTTGTTATTAATAGAGAATTCAAATAGATTAGTTCATATTTATTGCACTCAAAGTATGTGAAATTGAAACAGCTGGTGTGTGATAACTTTGTAATGTGCCTTTATGGATTTTCCTTTAATTTCTATGATACCACAGATAGGAGCATGTTTTATGTAGTCTATTATATCTTCAAACACCTTTCGTCTGCTCTCCCATTTGATTCACCATGCTTCTTGATATGTTAAGGTTTTTATTTTTCATCAGCAGTATTTGAATGTCATTTTTCTTAGCATGTTTAAAATTATAGATGAATTATTCATGTCCTTTGAGAGCATTTATTTTTCTCGTGATTGATTTGTGGCATATTATGGTAAATTGTGAATTTATTCATTTAATACACATTTATTAAGCACACACTAGGTGCAATGTAATTTACTAGATGCCGAGAGAATTTAGAGCATAAATATGATGGGTTCCCTTCTTCTAGGAGCTAAACTTGTTGCTTTGCTTAAGGAAGATTTTGTGGAGTACATAGGATTTGAGGTAGAGTTTTAAGCACATTAGCAATGATGAGAATTCTACTCTGTTATGAAATAAGTTTAAAAGATGTTTGCTCATACTTAAAAAGTTGGAGAATCTGTATGTCCTTATTGCAAAATTCAGCTTTGTTAATCCTTCAGAGAAAATACTTCAGAAGGAATGGGATTTGTGCTCTTGGTGGGTATGGAACCTGTACTGTTAAGTCCTAGAGTACCCATTAAATGATTTACCCACATTGGATATCCAATATTTGTTGTTGTCTAACTATTGCATTGTACTTAACTGAAAGTCAGATAGCATTTTTATTAGTCAACAAGCAGTAATTAAGTGGGTAAATCTGGGAAGGCTTCTAGAATAGGTAAACCTTGAATGGTGATTAAAGTAGGGAGGTAAATTGTAGGGATAAGTTAAGGCTGAATCTTAAATCCGAGGCCTCTAAAGGCCCCCTAGATTTTCTAAGGTGGTTAGATCCGGTTTAGGCTCAGGTTGATTCATTTTCATCCTGAAAATGCCTGAATAGCTGTATTGGTCTGGTAGTCCTTCTAATCACAGCACCAGCACTATTTCCCACATATAAGTAGGACTTGGACTGAAGGAAAAAGAATTGTGAAGAAATTTTAATTAAGTTGGAGTTAGAGTAGGGAGAATGTGAATGGGTAGGTAGGAATTGAATATTATGTCTGCCTGCAAATATTATGGTCTTTGCATTGTACTTTCTACAGTTGAAGGGACATGGAGGTTTCAGATCCTAAGTCAGAAACTGACATGATTTGATGAGTATCACTTGGACTGGTTGTAAGTTTTCTGAGCCCATCCAGGTTCTGAAACCATGCTCTGAGAAAGCCTTTGAAATTTCCCTGTCACCCCTCAAATGTATATTCTACTCAGTAGAGAGTAGTTTGTGGCTCTTTCTTTGTTGTAAGCAAAGAAGACTGCTTTGGCAAAGGTCTTTTTTACTTATTGAAAGAATGAAAGCTAAACCTATATGCACTGATGCAAAGTGAAGTGAGAACTGGGAAATCATTTTGCACAGTAATAGCAGTGTTGAAATGATAATCAAGTGTGAAAGACAATGATCTAAGACAATTCCAAAGGAATCATGATGAAAAAAAAATACTATCCAGAGAAAGAACTGCTGAACTCTGAGTGCAAGTTGAAGTATAATTTTTATTTTATTTTTATTTTTTTTTCAGTAAGGCAGTATGGAAATGTTTTGCATGATTTCACATATATAATTGATATCATATTGTTCGCCTTCTCAGTGGGTGGGGAAGGTGTGTGAGGGAGGGCGAGAATCTGGAACTCAAAATTTAAAAAGAAAAGAATATTAAAAACAAATAATAATAAAAAAGAATGAAAGATTGAGATGAAGGGATTTAAAAATGAATATAATTGTCTACATGAGGGAAGCTATGTTATGTTATGAGGCCTGAATATTCAGAAAAAAGAATCCATATTGTTGACTAATTCTGAGATGATGGCAGATTTCCAGTTTTATTTTAGACTAGACAAAGAAGGCATTTCTAATATTTTAGTAAGCTTTTACAAGTGTTTCCTTCCCTTGTTGGCAGGTACATAACTGAAGTACTTGCTGAAAATGGAATTGAATTGTGAAAATAAAATCATATTGTAAATAGTAATACTTATTCCTGATCATTTTATTCTACCCAACAATGTGATGGAAGATTACAATCACATATAGGCAATCTTAGTCCACTTTTCTTTTAAAGCCTTATTAGAAATAGCCAACAAGCATTTATTAACACTAACACAACAATAAAAACCTTCATCATCGACACTTAAAAAAGATAGGAATCTAATAAAATGGTATCAATTTTATACATGTTAAGCGGTTAAGAAATACATAATACAACAATAAATAGTGGCCATGTCTGCAGCCTTAGACTGTAGCTTGGCAGAAGTCCTGATTCTCACAGGACTCAGATTGGTAGAGTTGAGTCACTGTGGGCAAGATGGGAGTCTCAGTGGATCACAACCCTGGGTAAGTCGTGGTGGAAAATGGGGTAAGGGGTTGGGATGATTTGGCCTTTTTGGCTTACAAGTCATACAGTACCAGAAGATACACAATACATATGGCACTTTATCTTCAAAAATAAAAGACCCTCAAGTTTACTTGTGGGAAGTGGGCATCAGAAGGATTGCAGCTTGTGAGTTTATTGGGAAGTGGTCTAGTTTTCTGTATTCTCTTTCTGTTTCTCACCCATGAAATGCTGAATAAACAAGCCCAGAATTCTTGTTATTTTCATATTGTTTCCAACAGATCAATCACATTGGAACAAATTTGAATTTCAAAAACAAGTTTTATTGCAGAACTAACTGTACAAATAAGAAGAAAGATAGTTTTAACCCGCAAGGAGCTTATATTCTAATGGGGAAGACAACACATAAAAGGAAGCAGAAAAGGTGTAGGAGCAGAATGTACCTGACTTGGGCTTGATGGAGAAGTGCAGAGTAGTGTAGCCTGATAAGAAATGAAGAGATGGCTGGCCAGGGTGTCCTCCTTGTAAATTGAGGTTCTGAGACGAACCCTCTACCATCCAGTCAGAGGAAGAGGTTCCAGGGGCAGAGCATGCTTCCAAGATAGGAGTTCTGGGGCTGAGATGATCTTCCAGGATCAAGTAGTTTTGGGGCATCATGGAGAAGACCAGAGGAATGGAGCTTGATAAGTGATATAATATAATGCATATCCTTAAAGAAAGAGAAGGATCAACATGCAAAATGCCTGTGTAACAGACATTGACGATAAACTGGGCAAATTCATGGAAACATGACAGGACGTGAAAACAGCTAGATATAAAATTTGGCTGGAAGGTAGAGTACGTAAAAGAGAGTGATATGAAAGGCAGGTTGCAAGTTGATTGTGGAAGCCTTACATGCTATGTTAAGGATATTCTACAGGAAATAAGCAGCCATTGAAAGATTTTAGAGCAGGGAAGTGACATGATCAGACCTTTGTCTTAGAAATATTATTTTGGCAGCCTTGTGAAAGAGAATTTGAATGTGCTTGCACTGGAAGCAGAGAGAATGATTAAATTTTCAGTGTGTTTTCTTCTCACCAACTCTGTTAGTTAAGTAGTACAACTGTTCTTATCCTCCTTTAGATATGAAGAAACTTGAATCTCTGAGAGTTTAAGTGAATCACTAGATTTACATCACTGATCCACTTAGGAGGAGCAATTTGAACCGAAGTCTTCTATTATATATCCAGTGTCCTACTATGCTTGGCTGTCTGTAATGTGAATTCAGACAAAAGATGTTGAAAGCCAGATTGAAGAGGGTAGCAGTCTGAGTGGAGGTGAAAGTTGATAGGACTTGGAAAAGGATTTGTAGGAAGGGAAAGGAAATCTGAGGTTTTAAGCTTGGAAGATTAGTTGGGTAATGGTAATATCAATAGAAATAGAATATCCTTTCAATTGTTACTGAATTGTTATTATTTTCATCTAGAAGAGTTCATTTCCTCTGATCCAGTTTTAGATTTGAATTGTAGTTAGTATGTTTGTATTTGACAATCAGAAAGAGATGATTCTTTGTGGCTTCTGAGCATTGTATTAAGATTTCTCATTGGCCTCCTGGTACTGAACTAAATGAGTAGATCTGTTCCAAGAATTAAGTCATTTAAATTATACTGAGTATAGCCTTTAAATGATATCCCTTTTTTGTCTGTTGTTACTCTTCAAATAGGGTACAATAGAATCATTAGTACTATGCTAATGACATATCAAATAGTTTCTTATTTTTGCAATTAGTTTTCAAAAATATCATTTTAAAATTTATAGGATGCTGTAGCTTTTGCTTACGTTCTTTTCTAAACAACGCCATTCCTGTCTAAGCAGTTGTTACTTTGTACTTGAGAAGCTTCAAGTGCAGTAATCAAAATGAAAAGCTCTATTGTCAAAATTAGTAGTTTGAATTATGAGTTGAACATAACCTTTTGAAATGATGAATTCACTTTTGACAATATATCAGATTCATATATTCCATATTCCAGCTAATTCAGAATCCCGTTTCCTGCTATGTCTATGCAGGCAGTCCTCAGGCTTGGAATGGATGCTTTCCTCTACTCCACCCTTTGCAGTTTTGAATTGCCCCTTTCAAGCTTCAACTGTGGTATCCTCTGATGTGGAACCTTTCCTGACTTCTCTTTCCCTCACCAAATTATATGATTTTTTTATCCGTTTACATGTTATATCTAAAGTAGAATGCCAGTTCCTTAAGAGTAGGGATCTTTTTTATTTCTTTTTTTTTGTCTCTAGTCCCTTGAACAATAGTAGGTGTTTAACAAATGCTTATTGTATTGAATTGGTAGAGGCCTTTTATTATATAGTTTTTTTAAGACATACACATACACATTTATTACATGTCAATACTGCCCAGAAGCTAAAAGGCATAAGGTATTGTCCTTAAGTGAAATTAGATAGAAAATCTAAAACATTTCAAAGCATTTTCCCTCCTCACTTTTTATTATTCCCATCCTATTTGAAAAGTTTTCTGAGGTGTGGCTTTAGTTTTCTTTCATTTTCCTGGTTTAAGAATATAACTAACCCTTTAATAGGATCATAGGATTTAGAGCAGGAGGGAACCTCAGAGATCATCTAAACTAACTCCTTCATGTTACAGTGGAAAAAAAAAACTGAAGCCCAGAGGTCAAGTGACTTGCTGTAAGTCATTCAGGTAGTAACAGTCCTATTGGGGATTGGAATCCAGGCCTTCTGACTCTAAAACGAATGATTTTTTTCCTCTAAAAAGAAGGAATGTTGAAAATACTTACTTAGGAATAGCATGAAATTGATGTATTTTGTTCATCTCATTTTTTATTAGTCTCTTTTGTCTCCAATTTTTAAATGTATTTATTTTTGAAATATATGATTTTTCAGTCTCAACTTAAAAAGGGTTTCTTCCTCAGTGGGGCACCTCACAGACCAGTGTTTGGCCCTGTGCTGTTTAATGAACATTTTTAGCAGTAACTTAGACAAAGTTATCAATAGCGTGCTCATCAGATTTCCAAGTGATATAAAAGTGGAAGGGACAGCCACAGAACTGGATGACAGAGTAAGGATTTGAAGAGATTCTGACAAGTTAAAACATGGGGCTGAAGATAATAAATTTTTAAAGGAATACAGCAAAAGTCTTACACTTGGGGTTCAAAAATTTGTTTTCATAAGTACAAGATGGAGGAAGTATGGTTAGATGAGCAATTCATCTGAAGAAGATCTATAGGTTTTAATATTCTTAAGGTGTATTAAGAGTCAACAGTATTATATGGAAAACAAGAAAATTTATGTGATCTTAGACTACATTAAAATAGACACAGCATCCTAAATGAAGTGAGTGATAGCTTTACTACCCATGTCTCACCTGCCCAAGACAGAGGTATACTTTGCACGTATTCAGGGCCACCTTAAGATAATGGGACCTTGGGAAAATATTCCTTTGGGGGGCCTTCTGTCTATATAAATAATTTGATGACAACTATTAATCTTCCCCTTCTCTAGATGGGGTAATTTTAAAATTTAAGTTTATTACAGTTATTGTTGAGACATTATTGCTGTTGTCAAGACATTAACGGTCACAATATGTTTTAAAGCAAATTTGAACAAAACGTGAATTATTTTGTGAATTATTAAGAATTTAGCTAAAGCGCCAAGAATTTTTAAGTAGCCAATGCAGGACATATTAGAAATTCTAGGAAGCAAATATAGGGCATTGAAAGCCGTTAACTGCTGAGAACATAAAATGTGTATTTTGAGCTAGTTTATTATTATATTGTTATTATTTGCTGAATTCTATTGAATATTTCAATAACGATTTAGTAATTTTCACATTACTTACAAAAATTGAAATAGAAAGGATTCCATAAAACTCCTCCTATGAATCAAGTTCTTAATACTTAAATCAGGGAGATAGAAAAATAAAACTATGGACCAGCATCTCTAATGAATAACAGTGGAAGAACAGCGAATATAATATTAAATACAAAGATGCTACAGTAACATTAAAGTAACCTACACAATGACTACATTGAATTCACATGAGAAGTGGAGGGTTGGGTTCAATATAAATGTAATAGCTCATGTTAATGACAAAAACAAAATCACATAACATTAATAGATATACAGGGTGTTCCTAAAGTCTGGACACATAGGCATTTGACGGCAATGTGGAGTTACTGCATTGAGTTCACGTGAATCTTGCAAAGTGCATCAATCTTTGCATCACAAATGATGGAAATCATATTGAAGATGTTATTTGTTAATGTTCCAATTAAATAAAAATTTCATTCATTTCATTTCTTGAAAATATGCATTTTTACCTATGTGTCCAGACTTTAGGAACACCCTGTAAAAAAACCTTGTAATGAAATACAACACTTGTTTCTGTTTTAAAAAAGGCATAGAGACAAATGGATCTTTCCTTTGTATAAATAATAATATTATTTGTGGTGGAAAAATTCCAAAATCCTTCCCAACAAAATCATGAGTAAAGCAAGAAAGCTCATGATCATCATTTAGTCTGCTATAGTCCAGGAATTCAAGAAATAGGAAAATGAAAATGAGGGATAAATATGGGCAAAGGGAAAATGATCACTTTGGACAAATGTTAGCATGACCTACATAGGGAACCCTAGAGATTCAGCTAAAACTAATTAAATACAATTGCAGCAAAGAGTGGTATATAAAAGTGTAGTGGTAAGAAGAGTGGGACTTTTTTTTTTGGGTTTTCTCTTTTGGAATGCTAAGACAATTAAGTGTCTTTAACATCTAACCTTTGAATCAGGCAGGTAAAGTGGGACTTTTTGTCTTTTGTTTTGGAGTGCTTCTCAGCACTGAGGTAATCAAGTACCTTTGATGAGTCTTGCCTTTCAAATGTAATGACAAGCAAAGTGGGACTTCTTGTTGTCTTTTGTTTGAGTGCTTCTCAGCACTAAGGGATAAAGTGCCTTTGATTGAATCTTGCCTTTGTTTTAATCAAGAGTCTTTGATCGAATTGGGAGTCTTTGATGACCTGCTTAAGTAATAAGAAAGCCTAGTGTGTGTTGGGAAGCAAAATGGGCTCCTTAGCACTTAGTTCAACAAGTGCCCTTGAAGAGTTTGGCTTTTGTTTTTGTTGAGTAATTCAGTGTATTTCATTGAGTCTTACTAAGTGCTAAGCCCCAGCCCAAACCCCTATTAGGTGTAAAACCTATGTGGGTGTGGATTGGCAACTAAGGTGGGGCCCAAGGTGGGGCTAACTCCAGGAAGGGCCTAGTTTACATGTCTGGGACAGCAGAGGCTCTTAGACCATGTGGGTTTAAGTTGCCTCTTTGTGATGATTTTAGGTCAAGTGGGTGAGTCGCATGTGTGACTCATCCCTGACGCTGACAAAGATATAAAAGCCAGGGGTTGGCCTCTTCTTCCTTGGAGCTCTTTGCCGCAACAGTGGTG
The DNA here is from genome assembly GCA_028646595.1 of Phalanger gymnotis. Lineage (NCBI taxonomy): Eukaryota > Metazoa > Chordata > Mammalia > Diprotodontia > Phalangeridae > Phalanger > Phalanger gymnotis. Next base: position 114,267,199 of record CM053623.1, read on the forward strand.
GTGTGCGTGACTCTGGGGCAGCCCTTGTTCTGAGCTCCCAGGCTGAACCTAGATGTTGATAACTATGAATTGTACTGGGTCTGTCTGTTGATGTTTGTAATTTGTATTTTGCTCTGAAGTTCAGGGTGCTGGTTTTCCCCCTGAACTAAGTGAATGATATTTGTGTGCTGAATTAAAGTAAGCTTGCAACCCCTTCATCTTGCTTTCCTTAGTTAAGCAGATCAAAAGAACCTGTGCTGTCCGGCAGCTTTCTGGGTGCTGGCTGCGGGTGGATCTTTCACCTCCACAGAAGCTGCCAGCCAGATTGTGGAAACACCTAGTTCACATGGGTTTGAGTGGCATGATTGTGATGCCCTCTGACCCTGAAGAAGTATACATAAACTCTTGTTTTGTTTTGGGGGCACATTCATTGGGAGAGTGTTGGTGTAGGGACTCTGGGTAGCCCTCAAGGAGCCCCCTGGCTTTGAAAACTCAGATGTTGATGCTTTTTTCTGTAGTAGCTATGCATGTATTGCTATGGTCAGACAAAAACCTGTCTGTTGATCTGTTTATATTTTCTCTGTAGTTTCTGTTTGTATTTGCTCTGAAGTTCAGAGTACTGACTTTTCCCCCTGAACTAAGTGAATATTATATGTATGTATAATTAGAGTGAGATTGTAAACCCCTTAGAGTTGCTTTCCTTGGAAGAGCAGATCAAAGAACCTGTGCTAGCAGCCATTCTGTGTGCTGGTGTTACTGGCCTTACACAGCCACACCAGCATCAAGGAACATTGTTGTTACAAAAAGAAAACCACATAAATCATCAGAACCTAACAGAAGAGATACAAAGGGGAATTACATTTAAAATGACTGTAGAATGGATAAAATATTTGGGAGCTCATCCACCAACATATAGGAATTATATGACTATGACTACAAAATATTTTTTAATAGAAAGAGATATACATAAATAATTGGATTGTACCAATATAATAAAAATATTAATACTTCTTCTTTAATTTATTTAGTGTCATACAAATCCAGTTAATAAAGAGTTACTTTATAAAGCTAGGAAGAGAATACAAAATCTACCTGGAGGAATAAAAATCAAGAATTTCAAGAGAGATGGTGAAAAGAAATGGGAAGAAAAGCAGATCAGGAATAGGGAATACCAAGCTGGACAGCAAATCAGTGATCAGCAAAACTGGTACTCATTTGAAAAATAGACAAGTTGACCAGTGGAAAAGATGAGGTATATACAATCCAGAAGCAAATCAGCTCATCATCCTGATCTATATCTTGTCAGTGGACCTAGATGACTCTGGAGGAGAGTGAGAATGGTGACTTTGCACAGCCCTACTTCACTTAAATCCAGTTCACTTGCAAGTCAAGATACTTCCTTCCTGATGTTATTGGTCCTCTTGAAGAACAAAGGGCAAACAACCACCACCACCACCACCACCACAACAACATAGTAGCGGAGATTTTAACAAACCAAAAGACTAATTACTAGGGTAAGGATTTACTATTTGAAAAAAAAAAGTATTAGGAAAACTGAAAAGCAGCCTGGAAGAAATTAGGTTTAGACTACCATCATACGTCATATAATCTAGTAGGTCCCAACTGGATCAATGAACTGATACAAAAGGTCATATCATAACAAAATTAAAGAAGCAGGTAAGGACATAAAATTGTGGTTAAGGGAGAGTTCTTGACCAAAGAATAGAGAAGATCACAAGAGAAAAAAATGGACAGTTTTGATTGTATAAAATACTTTTTGCCCAAACAAAATCAGTGTAGTTAAAATAAGAAGGAAGGTAGCTACTTGGATTGGGAGGCTCTTTGTAACAGACTTCTTGTGTAAAGTTTTTATATCCAAGGTATATTGGGAACAGATTCAAGTATATTAATAATAAGAACTATTTGCTAATAGATATGGTACAAGTTATGCATAAGTAGTCCTCAAAAGAGGACAAGCAAGTAATCTATAACCATATCACATGTGCCTATTTCACTCTCCATTAGTTTATACAAGTCTCACATATATCAGAACCCATCTCTTTTGTCATTTCATATGGCACAATAACATTCCATTATATTCATATAGAATAATTTGTTTAGCCATTCCCCAATTGATGGGCACCTATAGTTTCTAGTTCTTTACTACAAAAAAAATGCAGCTATAAATGTGTGTAATGTGGCTCCTTTCTTTAATAGAGTATATGACTATTGAGGGTATCACCATGTTGAAGAGTATATAATTTGGTGACTTTTTGGATATAATTTTATTTTTTTTCTGTAATGTCTGGACCAATGCATTGCTTTACCAGCAGTACCTTATTGTAATTTTTCTCCCATTGCTTCTTGAATAATTGCCATTTTTGCAAATCTTATGTATGCAAGATATCAGAATCATTGTTAACCTATTGACTCTTGTGGATGAGAGTAAGTTCAGGTTGAATCATTGCCATAGGTGAACAGTGAGGAGTGATTCCTACTGCCAAACCCTGAATACCTATGTGTTTGTCTTAGATACTACTACCTGACTGGTAGAATGGTTTGAGGGCCAGATGTTGAGTGAGAATATTTAAGTTCCCGAATTTTATTTCATGAAGTCTTATGTTGTAAGATGTTTCTGTCTCCTTATCTTGGGGATGCAACTTACGGTACTTGTATAATGGTGGATAATTGCTTTTCCTAAGGTTTTTGGGTTGCTGTGCATTGCTGAAAGCAAATACTCTATAATCTTGTTGGTTATGTGATCTCAAATAGAAGTTTTAAAAAATCTATTAAATCATTTTGAACCATCACAACCTTTACAGATTTTCTAAAACAATTGGAATAGAACATAATGAAAACCTGGAAGTATTCCTTGAATCATGTATTATTTTGATTAGAGACTCTGGTGTATAAAAGTATTGGGAGGGTTTGGTAAATCTAATCCCAGATGCAATCCTTACCACAGACTCTTTTTGAGCCCTCTACATATTTTCATTCCTTCTTAGAACCTAGTAAGAAGAAATTTTATTAGTTAGTTCTTTTTTTTTCTCTCACTGGTCCTACATTTTCTCAATGGTTAGTTCCTCTTCAGGTTTTCTGTCTTTGAACTATGATCATCCCTTAAGGAGATATTAATAGCCTTCTGTTCTCTCTCAAGTAGAACTTAATCTTATTTGGATGCAACTATCACCTTTAAATTTTTTTTCTATTTCTCTTTGGACATAGAACCTTGAAGGCTCTATATATTTCTGATCCATTTTTGGATTAGCTCTTTTATCAATCCTCATTACTCCTAACATCAATCTGGTGCAGCCCCCCATAACTCATGCCTGAATTAAGGCAGTATCTTTCTAATTAATTTCCCTGATTCCATTGTTTTCTTTTGAAATCTATCTGATACATTTTTTGGGGCCATTTAATGTAATTTTTATATAAAATAGTAAATCAGGACCAAATTGATACTTTCACATTCTGTATATTAACTCTTTCCCTTCCATTCCCAATGAATCTTAGCAGTAACAATCAAACTGCTTGGTAAGAAATGAGTTAGTAGGGGCAGCTAGGTGGCACAGTGAGTGGATCACTGGCCCTGAAGTCAGGAGGACCTGGGTTCAAATTCGGCCTCAGACACATGACCCACTAGATGTGTGACCTTGGGCAAGTCACTTAACCCCAATTGCCCCGCCCTTCCCCTTGCAAAAAAAAAAAAAGAAATGAATTAGTAAAGGGAAGCTAGCAGGAATTATTATTTTTTTGGTGACAGATTAAACAACACGCAAACTCCCTTTTCATTACTATTCTCATCACTTCTAAGAATATCTTCCTAGAAAAAAAGTGTCCATTCTATTTTAATGGCCTAATTCACTTACACCATGTGATATGTGACTCAGGTAACATGAAATGGAAAAAAAATTTATGCTGCTTATAGCCCCTTCCCCACCTAAAACTATGGAACCCAAACATCTAAAATATCCCACAGTACTACAGCGGCATGAATAAAAGAAAAAATGAGATAGGAAACACATGAAATGCCTCCTTCCTGTTTCTCCCATTAACATGACTATGATACTGAGAAGTATTGAGTGATGTTAATTAAGAGGAAATATCTTTTTCTGAATTCATGTATTAGATAGGTTTCATGTATATAGATAGATATATGAGATATAAGATACATACATATATAGATACATGCATATACGTCTATATAGTATGGAGATAGATTTCAAATTTCATGCCTGAATTAAGGCAATATCTTTCTAGTAAGTTTCCCTTATTACATTGTTTTATTTTGAAGTCTATCTTATACATGAGAATAATTTTACCGAAGATCACATTTTTCATCATAGTTTGGAAACTCCTCAATTTTTTTAAGATTTCATAGTTTAACTGTACTATGCTTAATCATTTTATTTTCTCTTACTGTCCGTCGTGAACTCTATGCCAGTCTCCGTATTATCCCCATATGTACGTGTTCATCATCAATTCCTTTCCCAATTTTGACCCATTCTTCAAGGTCCAGTTCAGATTTTACCTTCCCCATGAAATTTTCCTGATTATGCCAGAATATACCATACTGTTTTTACTCTTCTCCGAACTCCTTTAGTAGCATTTATGGTTAATAACAACCATTTAGCACAAGAACATACACCATATTGTATTGCTTTTTGCCTGTTTCATAAAAATGAATTCATTAAAAACATTTATTAAGAACTTACTCTGTAAAGCATGGTGCTAAGCACTGGGGATACAAATAGAAATATATAACAGTCTCAGCTTTCAAGGAGCTCACACTCAAATGGGGGAGACAACACGTGTAGGAGGTTTCAGCTGAAGTCAGAGGGAAAAGTCCCATAATTCTTATGGTACAGTGGAAAAGCAGATGGTAATGCTACTTTGTTAATGCCATTTCCACTGACAAAATCACATCATTTTCTGATGGGTACCTTTTGAAAGTGCCAAGGACTTTGGAGGCAAGAATTTTTTTCTGGGTCTCCAGCAGTTGTGGCTGCAGATTACCTGTCTGTGGAGGTGGGTCTTCCTGCTTCCCAGTCGTCCCAGGGGAGTTCTAGATGGCCAGGGGCAGGAGGATAGGATAAAGTGGAAAAATCAGTAGATTTTAAGTGCCTTATGGGTAGGTGCCATGTCCCCCACAGCACTTAAAACTGTGTCTTGAGTAGGTATTCAATAAATATTGATCATCTAGTCCAATTATAATATTATTACAATTGAAAAGATTTTGTTTTTGATGTTCTTTCAGCACTTCTAACTTGGAGGTTTCTTACTCTATTGCTAAATATAGGCATCTTAGGAGTGTTTTTCTCATTTGAGCCAGTTGCTGGCAGCTATATCAGCCTCAATGAAGACTTATACAATTGTTCTAATTTCTCTTTCTATGTAGTCCAACTCCAAATACATTTCTTTATTTTAAGAAGCCACACTGGAAGGAAAATGGTTTCTTAGAGGCAATGGAGGATGCTTTTCAACTGCATAACAGAATGCTAAAAAAAACCCAAGCAAAATTTGTCAGCAAAAATGTTGAATCTTTTGGTGATGCTAAAGATTGTTAATGTGCAGATCTTTTACATGTGGAGACATTGTTCATCTGGCTACTTTATAGTGATGTAAATAGGAACTTTTCCTATGTGTGTAAAAATAGTTAATGATTTATTGAATGTTTACATTGCACTATTTATATATATAGGTGATTTCTATTATAATTAATTGGAGGTATCTCTCTAGTTCTCTGGTTCACTAGTGAGAAAAAAATTTATATTTGATAAAAGCATTTCAGTGTCATGATAGTAGATCAGGAATACTAAATATTTGGTCTTTCTATTTAGTTTCTGTGATTTTAGATTGAAGATGGTTTATGTAGAGGGGAATGGAAATATAAAAATTTTAAAATAATATCTTAATAAAGAGCAGCTAGCTAGGTTTATAAACCTTTTTTAAATAGAATAGTAGAATCAGAAATTAGGAGGATGAAAAATGAATGACTTGTTGCAGTTCCAAACTATGAATAAGTCAGTAACACATTTAGAGTATTCTGCTTTACTTACATGTTGTTTTTCGTTTATACCCTTGTATTTGTTAGTACAGAGAACACCTAGGAGGTGAGGAAATGCCCTCTGCTAGGGCATGGCAGCAACTGTTCTGAAACTGATAAGCTTGGGTAGTTTTCTAGGGTATTGAGAGATTAAGTGACTTGCTCAGGGTCTGTATGACCAATATGTGTCATAGGTACCACTTGAACCCAGGTCTTCTTGATTATAAAATTATCACTCTACTATACCAGATGTTGTAGGGTCCATTAAACTATGACTGTCATGGTTCATTTCATATTATCTGTTTTGTAGTTTCTATGACCTTTCTTATGTATAAGGATGATGTATTTGCTGTTTAAAGTTTTGTAACTTAAAATGCCATCTTTCCTCTGGGGAAAGTAATGGAATTGTTATTGTTGGCTAGAAAATATATGCATGGATAAAATATAATATAACATATAATAATATATCTGAATACAAATAAATGTCTAAGGATATATATATATTTATCCTTTTTATATATGTATATGCATATATATATATATATATATAATATCTACCTATTTGTACCTAGCTATATTATTAATTAAAGGTTTTCTCTCCTAGTTTGGATATTTTATATTAGCAATTGATTCCCATTCTCCTAAAAAAGCTGAGTTAGCATTCATACAAAATTCTAAGGGAAATAGTCTTAAGAACTTTCATGACATATTTGATCCTTCCTCTCAGAGAACAATTCAAGACCATCCCCTCCGGCACTTGCCAGACAACAGTTTATTTTTAATATAATTTTTTTATTCTTAACTTAATGAACAAATGAAGAGAGAATTTTATATACAAAGTGGAACAGAAAATGAATGTCTATGAAAATGTGAATCTCTTTCCTTTCAAGTGCTTAATAAATTTAACATATAGCTTGTTTAATTTTCCTTAGGGTCTTGTTTTTATCATCTGTGCATTTAAAAATGCTTCGATGATTTTTTTTTATTTTTTGGGCAGCTTTATAACTATTCTTCACCCCCATTCTCCCTCAATGAAAATAAAAAGAAAGACAAAACCATTTTAAAAGATACAGATAGATAAATATATATGTGTATGTGTATACACACACACAGACACACACACACACACACATAATCAAGTAAAGCAAATTCCTACAGTGGCCAGATATTTTAGAGCAGAATTCTCTGAGGAGACCAATGTCCATACTAATGAATTACCTTCCTTTATACCTGTGAAATTTTATTTGCTTCTTCCTTTTTTTTTCTCTCTCGCTCCTGAAACTGGGCAGGAAGATCTTTCCCATTTTCCCAACTATAATTTCAGGGATGAATGTACACTTGGAAAAAAATAACACTGGGGATAGTAGATAAGATTCTTGAGAAAATTAAATTGATTTTGTATCTTTTTTGTCTTTCCCTTTTAGATTGTAAGCTCCTTGAGGGCAGGGGCTGTTTTTTTCTTCTTATTTCTTCTCCTTGTTCTCAGCACAGTGTCTGACGCATATTAAGCCCTCAATAAATTTTTATTGAATTGATTTGCCAGGCACTATTCTAAGCACTTTCCAGATACTATCTCATTTGATCCTCACAACAACTCTTGAGTTAGGTGCTATTATTATCCTCATTTTACCCATGAAGAAACTGAGGTTCACTGTCTGTAGAAGACAGACATACTGACAGTCACACATTCTGCACTCAAGGACATTCTATATTGTACTACATTTGAGAAATTAGGATCAGTTTCATGCAATGATATCAACATAGCTTGAAAAATTATGTTGTGCCTCTAATTAAATTAAGGAATTACATTGTCCACATAAATAAAAGTCTGCTCATAGTAATCTATGTTAAAATTAAATGACGAAATACAAAAGGCGAGAGCAAGATACCTTACTTCTTCATGGTGTTAAGTTGCTCCAAAATTATAACTGTATAAGGATTTATAAAGCCAAATTAATTGATATTCTATTTTTTTAACAGAATAATGTAATATTAGGTTCCAGTTCTTATGCTTCAAGAGCAGGGAGTTTTTAGTTTCAAATCCTGTACAGAGAAGACCTTTAGTGCTTTTGAGATTAGCTATATTGACCAAAAACAGAGATATGCTGTGATATTTTAATGAATGTAAAACTAAGATGAAATTGCTGAAGTCATTTCAAAAGCAAAATCCTGGAGTGATTATTAATAGTCTAGCATTTCTCACTCATTTTTATGGTTATGCTAATTCTATTGGACAAAGAAAAGTACAGATCTGATTTTCATAGAATTATGGAGTTTTAGGGGTAGAAGGCATCTTGCTGATCACATAGTCACATTTTTTTTTTACAGGTGGGAAAAATGAGGTCAAGAGCAGCTAGGTAGTGGTCAAGCTATGAGGAGAACTCCTTTCTCTTTATTATTGTATTGCCATAATTTTATTTGTGAAAACTTTACAAACTTTTTGAGAGGTAGTTTCTTTTTTTTTTTTAAACTCTTTGCTTATGGGATCATACCAACCATATATCAGAATACAACAATCAGAACTTTTTCAAATCTGCTTTCCTAAAGTCTGGAACCCATGTCTGTCTAAATCCAGATCTTTGCCTTTGGTATTATGGTTTCTTTGAAGGTTCTTATCATTTCCACCTGGCTGAATTTTCCCATATTGGATGAAATCCAAATTGTAGTTCCCTTTGTTGCTTCTGTGAAAAAAGAATATCAGCATGGCAAGGAAAAATTGATTGATTATTTTGCTCTTAGTGTAACAATATTGTCCCATGTCTTTAGTGAATTTTGGTAAAGACTGGGATAGTTTGCTTTACCAAACTTATATTACAGTAGAATAGAAGATGAGAAAGATTTCTTTTGTAATAAATATGCGATCAGTATGGGGTAGTAAAAAGTGATAATTTATGTAAGGTTCTGGGTTTGAATTCTGACTCTGCTTCCCAATTTTGATTTCTTGGTAAATGAATTCAACTCTGCATTATTTATTGTTCTTGAATCCCTTTTTCTCTGTCTCATTGGTATAGCACTGAGGCAAAATTCATGACCCTTAAGAGGGCCATGGATGTGCCTGAGTAGTTCAGAATTGTGAAATATAAGGAATTCTCTAGGTAGAAGGCAGAAGAAGTATAACGTTTATTTAGATTCCAGAGGATGAAATCCAAGGACCAATGCCCCTAATTTGATATAGTAGTAATAATATTCCAAAACCGGTAAGCCTACCTCACTGTAGTAACAAGGAAATTATAACGAAATTTTATAGCGAGGAACCAAGCCATACAATAGCCTCCCGCACTGCTAAAGCCTTCCTATAAAAGATCACTCACGAATTTTAACTCTCTGCCCAGCACTCTCTCCTGCATCTCTGCTGACCCCAAGTTCTTTAATCTCCACAACTCTCTCTTGTTGAGCACCCTTTACTGTATACTCTCTCTTGAAGCTGGCTCTCCGTTTCTGAATCCTGCTGCTTTCTGCTCCACTGCTCCTAGTTCTGCTGTTCCCATTCCTAGATGGCATCTGATTGACTAGAACTCAGCACACATACCATTGGCTCTGGTCTTGGCAACTCCCCTTAGGGCCCTGAGGGCTTCACACCTCTTGCAAACTAGCACACTAGTTTGCTAACTAGCCTGGGCCTCATATCTAGTTAGTGAAAGGGTGTGGTCCTGTCTTTAATCAGGTCTCCCTTTGTTGGCTCCACCTGAAGCCTATTCAATAAGTGGGAAAGATCTTTCACTTACGGATTGTCTTTACAACTTGCAAACATGTCATCTCTTGCATATCCAATCCTGGATAACTCTGAAATAACATGTCTTTTTCCCTCCTATTCACTATGCTGCTACTTACCTTCCCCATGTAGAGGATTCTCAGATCTACCTATTTTGCCCTAACCTGTCTACTGACCTCATACGCCATATCTCTTATCTCCAACTGCTTTTCTGTCATCTCAAGCTGGATGTCCAGTAGAAATCTTAAAGTAAACACATCTAAAACTGAACTCATTATCTTCTCCCCTAAATCCTCCCTCTTCCTAACTTCCCTATTACTATAGAGGACAATATCATCCTCTGACCCTCTCAAGCTTGCCACTTAGATGTCATCCTCAACTTCTCACTATTTCTTACTGCCAATATCCAATATATATATTGCCAAGACTGGTCTTCTTCACTTTAGCATTTGGTCCCTTCTCTTCTCTGACAGTGCTACCACTTTGGTTCAGGGTCTCATTACCTCACACCTGGATTATTGCAGTAACCTGCTGGTGGTGTTTGCCTCAAATCTCTCCATACAATCCATCCTCCATTCAGCCACCATAGTGTGCCTTTCCTAAAGCTCAGGCTTGACCTTGATAGGATCAAGAAATTCCAGTGGCCTTACTCTTTACCAGTACTAACTCATCTTTATTGTTAAAGCAATCACATTCCACCCCATTTCCATTAACAGGTGTCCCCCCATCATTCCCACTCTTATTACTGATTTTAAATCTCTCCTTATTTACTGGCTCATTCCCTACTGCCTACAAACATGCTCATGTCTCCTCCATCTTAAAAAGACCAGATCTCTCACTTAATCCTTGCCTTCCTGGTATTATTCTATATCTCTTCTGCCCTTTGTAGCTAAACTCAAAAAGGCTGTCTGCAATAGGTACCTCCACTTTATCTCTTCTCACTCTTTTTTTCCCCTTATACTCCAACTTCTGTCTGACTTCATTCTACTGAAACTACTCTTTTCAGTTACCAGTGATCTCTTAGTTGCCAGCTCCAATGGCCTTTTCTGTAGCCTCATTCCCCTTGTCTTTTCTGCAGCTTTTGATACTTTCCTCCTTGATACCTTCTTCTCTATATGCTTTCAAGATACCACTCTCTCCTGGTTCTCCTCCCACCTACCTGACTGCTCCTTTTCAGTCTCCATTGCTGGATCTTCATCCGTCAAACCCTTTAACCATAGGTGTCCCTCAGGGTTCTGTCCTGAGCTCTCCTTGGCCTCTATACTACTTTGCTTGGCAATCTCATTAGCTCCCATGGATGATGTAATTACCATTTCTGTGCTGATGATTCTTAAATCTACCTACCCTGCTTCAACCTCTCTCTTGACCTCCAAGTCCATATCTCCAACTGCCTTTCAAACATCACATATTGGATGTCCAGTAGACATCTTAAATTAAACATTCCAAACTGAATTCATCATCTTTCCCCCTTAAACCCTTCCTCCGTGCCTACCTTCCCTATTAGTGTAGAGGGCTATATCATTCTTTCAATCTCTCAGGCTTGCAACCAAGGAATTGTTCTAGACTCCTCACTATCTCCCCCCATATCTAACCTGTTGCCAAGGCCTGTCAATTTCACCTCTGCAACATCTCTCACATGCACCCTCTTCTCTCTTCTGACACTGCCACCACCCATTTCCCAGCCCTCATCACCATATGCCTAGGCTATCACAGTGGCGTGCTGGTGGCTCTACCTGCTTCAGTTCTCTCCTCAGTAAAATCCATCCTCTATTCCGTGACCAAAATGATTTTCCTAAAAGTGCATATTAGACGTCTCAAGCTAGATGTCCTGCAGACATCTTAAATTCAACATGTCAAAAATGGAACAAATTATCTTCCCCCCCGCCAAATATTCTCTTTATCCTAACTTCCCTATTACTAATTTTTAAAATTGAACTTTTTTCAGTTGTGAATTATCTTGCTCTCTCATCCCCCTCTCTTACCCATTGAGAAGACAGGAAAAAAACTGCTTTATGTCTCTGTATCTCTGTCTATCTATCTGTCTGTCTATCTGTCTGTCTGTCTATCTTTGTATCTATCTATCTAGTCAAGCAAAAAAAATTCCAAAGGAAAAAAAAAGAAAAGAAAATATACTTTAATCTTCATTCTGAGTCCTCAGTTCTTTATTTGGAAGAGGATAGCATGCAACAATGAGTCCTTTGGATTTGTGGTGAATTATTGTGTTAATCAGGGTTCCAAAATCTTTCAAAGATACTTGTTTTTACAATATTGTTGGTATTGTAAAAATTGTACTATTGGTTGTGCTCGCTTCAATTTGTATCTATTCACACAAGTCTTCCTAGGTTTTCTGAAACTATCCCCTTCATCATTTCTTACAGTATAATAATATCCGTTCACCTTCATACACCATAACTTGTTTGGCCATTCCCTAGTTGGTGCAAACACTTCCCCATTACTGTTGATAGTACTACTGTCCTCTTAGTCCTCCAGGCTAAAAAACTAAGTGTTATTCTTGATTCTTTGCTCTCTTATCCTCTTACCCCTCCATATCAATTATGTTGCCAAGGTCTATCAATGTTACTTTTGTAATATCTCTCATATAAGCCCCCTTCTCTCCTCTGACACTACCAATACCTTGGGCCAGGCCCTCATTACCTCATGTCTAGACTATTGCAATAGCCTGTACATTGGTCTCCCTGCCACATTTCTTCCTACTTCAGTCTATTCTCCACACATTGACCAAAGTAATCTGCCTAAAGTATAGGTATGATCTTTTTACCCTGTCCTCCACCCCAACACTCAATAATCTCCAGTGTTTATCACTGGATATTATCACAGGATCAAACATAAAAATCCTTTCTTTGGTATTTAAACCACTTTCTAACTTTCCAGTCATTTAAACTTTCTAACTTTCCAGTGTTCTTATTCCTTCTACTCCCCGCGGCCCCCCCGCCCCCCGCCATTTACTTTAAGTTCTAGTGGCACTGGCTTTCCCGTAGTTCTTTGCGTAAGACATTCTATCTGTCAACTCTGGGCATTTTCATTTGTTGTCCCTATGCTTGGAATTCTCTCCCTCTTCATCTCTGCCTCTGGCTTTCTTCAAATCCTAGCCAAATTCCCACTGTCTACAGGAAATCTTCCTTAATAGTAATGCCTTTCTTTTGTTGAATATTTCCAGTTTAGCCTGTTTCCTTCATTTGACACTGAGCTCCTTGAGAGCAGGTACTATCTTTTGCCTTGCTTTGTATAGTGCTTAATATATTGCCTGACACGCAGTAGGTGCTTAATTAATACTTATTGACCGACTCATTTGTGTTCCTGCGTCTTGCTTCCCTCCATAAATTCTGTGATACAGCCACATTGTCTTACTTGTCCTCATATAGTACAATCTATCTCCTATATTCTTGGCTTTTCACTGGTTATTTTCTGTTCCTGAAATGTTCTTCATCTTAACCTTTGATTCTTATCATCTCTGGTTTTCTTTAAGACTCAGTTAAGGAGGACTCTCATGGCACCTCTAGTACTAGCCTTTTGAAGGTTACCTTTCATCTGTTCTGAGGCAGAATCTGGGCTGAATTTGAACCCTACTTCAAACATTGACAGTGGGATCCCAGGTCCATCACTTAACTTCTTTCAGCCCCAATTAAAATGTAAACTTCTTCAGGGCTTCTTTTTCTTTGAATCTTGAGTGCATTAATGGTATTCCTTAGCACAGTGGCATATAGCAAACATATGACAAATGCTTATTGACTTGGATAGATAACTTAATCCTTTGGGGCATTAGTTAACTCACCAGAAAAATGAAACTGTTGACTAAAATGACCTTAGATCTGTTCCATCTCTAAATCCATGATCCTAAATATAGTTATTTACTCTATCTATCTCGCTATCTCTCTGTCTCTCTTTCTCTCTCTATCTATATCTATCCTTCTGTCATTGATTCTATTCTGTATTCAGAATCTATTTATTCATCTGTTTATCTATTTTTTTTGTTTGACTTATTATCTTTGCATTATTATTTAGTCTTTTGGAAAACCTCACTTTTATTTGGAGTTTTTATAGAACTAAAATTCATTGCAAATGACTATACTTGAAAAAATTATTTTTGTGTTTACTCTAGTGGAATGTTATAGTTATGAGACGTGAAAATATGAGTGACATACACCTATGCCAATGGAAGGAATGTCCACATTGATAAGATCACAGACTCAATGCGGTAGTATTGAATAACTCTCTCTGCCTTTTTTTAAAGCCTTCTTTGAATCCTGGATGGAGTCAGGCATGTGACATAGTGCTTTTGAACCACTGGAAAGTTAGGAATTATGAGGTGCACCGTGGTGATATCGTGTCATTGGTGTAAGTAAGAGTGAAACATCTTTATATCTTCTATTTGTAATGAAAGATAGTATGTTCTGTTTTTCATGTGTAGTTTAGTGTTCATGAAAGATCATTCATTAGCAGTAAATCATGTATCTTTAAATATGGTATGTATCTTTTAGTTAGCTTTTAGAAAGTAACAGCTTTAATTACCTTTAATTTCTGGAAGAAATATTTATTTCCTTCATATCAAGAAGAATGCATGCATTGAAATTTTTGTAGTTAGTAGATGTATTATTGTAGTTAAAAGTTGTACTGTTAAATGATAGTAATTAGAAATTTTATAATAATGGAACTTAATACAATTGATGACAAGCTTTTGATTTATTTTGTTTGCTTTTTTCTCATCCACACTTATAACAATAACACATATATTAAATGCATAATTTTTCTCATATTTCCAGACTAGTGTAACATGGAATTCTACAACACAATATACACATTAACTCACTTGTATGAATCATGGGTTAATTAGAATCATATGAGAAAAATAATAAGGCCTGTGTATGTGAAACCAAAAGGTGGCACTGTTTGTCTGTTGAAAACCTTTGAGATTTGTAGAGGACAAAGAACTCCTTCAGAAGTTCTAATGTAGAAAGGGATATCAAAGTACACATATCTGACAGTGATATAACAAATATCATAATATATACTTGGATAGTTTAAGTTTAAAGTTTTTGTCTTCAAAAATAAATTCCACAGTAGGTAGATTATAATAATGCCTGCCTCATTTCTTTTGATTTGGAGGAATTATATGATTTAGTATACCTTCTTGTAAGATGAGCTTTTTTTGTTTTTATTTTTGTTTTTTTTTACTGAGGTGGCAATTAATATAGTAATGTTACTAACATTCTATATAGTAGCAATGGCAGAAAATGGTGATGCTTGCATGTGTGTCTGTTTGTAGGCCAGAAAACTGTTTATCTTTCTGATTCTTGACTTATAATTTTAATGTTTTTTGATGATGTAAAATTACTTGGACAATAGGTTTCTAATAATTATTTGTCCATACTTAGGTAATTCCACAATAACACATTTCCTCACAAGTTGTACTTTTAATATTTATTTAAAAACATGCTAACTAGAGCTGGTAGATTATTAATTATAGCATCAGAAAATGTTTGGGGTTTTAAGTAGCAGAAACCCAGGAATGATTCTTTATGTGTTGGACTATTTCCTAACACTGGCTCCATCTGTAAAGGATATTTTTATTTCATCAGTCACAAACCTCCTTGCCAGTCTTCAACATGTTGAGTTTCCTGTCCAGGGCTCCGTGTCCTTTTGTCTTTTGTTCGGCAAGGTTACCTGCCTACTTAGTTGGTGATGGAAAGGATAACCACTCAAGTGGAATAAGTCACACAATGCTCATATACAACTGTGGAATATTTTGTTCCTCTCTCTTTTCTTGAACAACATGTTGTCCATACCCAGAAAGAAGAGAAATCCAAAAGAAATTAATATTAGAAGCAAAAATAGAAGTCTACAGATATTTACTCTGTAGATCAATTTAAAGAAAAGAAAGTTTAGGATGGACAAAATTAATGACTCCTGAAGTCTTCCTTTTTAAATTTAATCAGTCTATACATTCTTATGTGATATAAGAATATCTAATCAAGGTTGTATTTAGCTTTACTTTTATTCCCTTAAGAGACTTTTTTTAAATGAATGAACAATAGTAATTTTTCTCCAACTTCACCTGTCCTAACCTGGGAGCTTCCATATCCCTTGTGGACCACTGCAGTTTTATCTCTGTCTTTGCATAGTATAAGCAATCACATATTTGTTTAGTATACTTGTTTACTTTTCGTTTGCAGTTCTTTTATATGCCTGTCTGCAGGAATGCTGACTTTAAACTTCTGTGTGGGGAAAATGGGCACTCTGATTCATTTCAATTTATGATGATGGCTAAGAAATATTTGATACCACATGTGTTTTTTAAATAGTTAAATGTCTAACATAAACCTTATATATACCGATTCAAGCTCATACCAGATAACAAACTAAACATTGCTACTTTAGCCTGTTCAATCTCTTTCAAGATGGTTTTTTGTTTGGTTATTTGTTATTTATGAATTATTAGACTCCCTTGAATACTTCTGTGGTATGATTAGTACATAGTTAGCATCTGTGAACTAGGTAGCATGTGAGTGTGAAAGGAAATACTGGCTTGTTTTAGGATTTCAGAAGTATACACATTAGAAGAATAATATATTTGGCATTTGTAACCAAGTCTGCTTTTGGTATTGAATTAGAATGAGCTCTTGATTATTCAAGAACTATTTGTCTCTTTAAAACACTAACTAGGCCTTCTCATCTACATTTTTCATCAGTTTACTGTCTACAGTTGGCCTTGTCATCAAAGATTCTACCTGGAGCAAAGTTAAAATATGACCATCAAAATGAGTAATTTTGCTATTTGTCAGCAATAGTGGTAAAGACAATGGTAGAAATAAAATATTAAGATATTAATTAGGGACTGTTTTCAGAATTTATCTATGCTTTCTGTGTCTCTCATCAGTCAGTAAACATTTATTAAATACCTACTATGTGTCAGGCACTATCCTAAGCTCTGGAGATACAAAGAAAGGTAAAAGATAGTCTCTACTTGGATTCCAGGCATGGGTGAGAGCCGTTGAAAATGCTAGGAGTCAAGAGATAGTGTCTCATGTGAGAAATAACAAGGAGGCGATTGTCACTAGATTGCAGAGTACATCAAGGAGAGAGGGTATAAGAGAGATGGTGTAAAGTATACCCCAAAGACATCATGCTAATATGGTACATATAATAATATTAGACACACACTTATAGTCAGTGGGTAGCTACATGGAGTATTTCTTTGTTCTCATAGGTTATATGGTCACAGTTATGTCACTGACCATCTTCAAACATGAAGCTTGATGCTAATGAGATGTATAGTAATCTGAAGTATTACTGAGCAGGAGAGTATTGTATTACCTAATGAGTATTCTGAACTAGAGTATAAAACAGATTACCAAATAACTTTTTCTTAAAAAGGCACTTAAGAGCTACAATTTAAAAATGGTCATTAAACAATGTCCTTTTTCTTTCTTTGAAAGTAGAAGAGAGAAAATCTTTTAACTCTTGGAATTTTTTGTTGTTGTTCAGTTTTGTCTGACTCTTCATGACCCCGTTTTGGGTTTTCTTGGCATTGAAATTATTTATTGTTCTTTTCCCTTGATGGTATACTTGGGATACCACAACTCCAATTGATTTGAAAATTTTATGTAGAAAATATTATTTGGAACAAACACCTGTGTGCCTATGCCAATGATATGAACTTTTCAGTGGATTTGAATTCAGAATTGTAGGATGGCTAATGGTGCTCAGTAAATCAGGAATTTTATATGCAAGATATACGTTGATTTGTAGAAATGTGATTTGATTATGAAACTTAAAAAGATAAATATAAATATAAAATTTAGCTTGCTGTTTTCTCAAATGTAGAAATGAGGAGCTAAGGATTCATTTCCAGATTAAAGTATTATATAACAGAGACTTGAGTGTTTACACTAAAAATCATATAGCCTTTGAAATAATAGTGATACCATTTTATACAATCGAGGTTGTCAAAACAAGATACTTTTGGCATGTATGTATGTGTGTATGTGTATGTGTATGTGTATGTGTATGTGTATGTGTATGTGTATGTGTATGTGTATGTGTATGTGTATGTGTATGTGTATATATACCAAGTAAAAATATGTGGGACAGAAAATCTCTTCATATGTTATTGTTTCTCCTCTGAGAAAAAGGGAGATGGAACTCTTTTGGTGGAATGAATCCTCCTCTTCTTCAGCTTGTTTCCCACTAGGTTTTGTTCTCTTTTTTGGGGCAGCAACTTAGAATAAAAATACAAAGAATTTTAGCAGTATAATGATGGACAGTTTATTCTGGAAGCTGAAATATTAGCATTTATACTTTTTTTACCCCCTACAAGAAACTTATTGAATTTTTCCCCCATTAATAATAGCATGAAAATAGGACTTTTGCTTAAACTATCTCAGGAATGATATCTATAGTTGGTCAAAGTTCAATTTGTAATTAAATAATAAATGTTATTGATTACCTACAGTTGGCACAGCTAGATGGCACAGTGAAAAGAGCGCTAGGTTTGGAATCAGAATCTTCATGAGTTCAAGTCTGGCCTCAGACACTTACTACCTATGTGACCCTGGGCAAGTCAGTTACCCTTGTTTGCCTCAATTCTTCATGTGTAAAATGAGCTGGAGAAGGAAATGGCAAAAATTTCATTATCTTTGCCAAGAAAACCCCAAATGAGGTCACAAAGAGTCAGACATGACTAAAAAACGACTGAAAACAATTGGTACAATTTTGAATTAGTGGATTTATATACAACACTAACCAGTGATAGTATGAGTGTACTACTTATGGTTATGATTTTTAAAAATTATCTTGAGTGATATTCATATTGTAGTGGACAATATAAGGTAGAATGATACTTTCATTAATGAACTGTCTCCCACAGTTCCTCCCACAGTGTTTTCCATGTGTATGTCAAAATCATACAAAATTCATTAAAAGATATAACAGAGATAACTTTGACAGCCCTGTGTTTAACGTGAATCATAAAACAGGAAAGTGTACGCCTTATCAAGTGTTTATCAACATCATTGATGGTGATCAGTGCAGAGTCCAAATGGAAGAAGGATTCTCTAAAGATGGTGATGGAACTCTGGGTGTTTCCTTTTGCCTTTGACATTGCATTGGCTCCATCAAGCCCCAAAACATTGCAGGGCCTCCAGAATTAGGTCCATGGTCACTCACAGAAGAATGGATTAATTATCCACAGAGGAAAAACCAAGAGTGAATTGTCCTATGGTATTCTATGATATTCATGTGATACCTATGACTATGATATTCATTTAGACAGATTAGTCAAAGAATGCTTCCATTGGTTTATGTATCTGGAAAAGCCACTGAAAATGTAGGGTGATCTATGGCCAGAATAAAATATGAGGAAGAGAGAGGGCTGGATTGCCTTTGGGAAACTGTACAGCTCTTTAAGTGATTCCAAGCTTCTCCTTGAAGCAAATGGCCAACTTTTTAAAGTTACTATTTTTCCAGTGATGATATATGGCTGCAAATCACGGAAAGCTATCGTTACTAAAGAATTGAAGTTGTGAGTCATTCAAAGGTCAGTGGAGTCTGATGTGAACACCATATTGCAATAGCAATATTCTGAATTGCACCTGCAGTTCTCCTGAATTGCTCAGGAGAAGCATCAGCATAAAAGATATCAGCAACAAAATGTGTGAATGGAAAAAAATAGGTAAGAGGGAGAGATGCTCGATGGACAGTATGTGTACTTCCTTGATATATAAAATAATGTAAAATTCTAGAGGAAAGCTCCTAGAATGTTGGATGAACCATTTGTGGTGATTTATTGCAGGACTTGGACAAGAGTTTCATTGTATGGGCAGGGCGGTATGGGTTGCTATCTTTCTTTGGAAGGAAATCTCTTTGAGATCACAGATTCAACTATATCCAAGTAAGTCCAGGTATAAAGTTGGCAACAGGTTTACTATAATATAAACTAATTTGTACCATCTTTGAACTGGCCACTGAACTTTGCTAGCTTTTTTCTAAGAGCTCCAGAATTGTTTTATTGCAATAATTCTAGTAGGAGAAGTAGATATTAATGAGTGGTTATGAACATCTGCAAAATATGGTATTCCATTTTTGAGATACTCCATATTTCCCTTGTTTAGCTTTTCATTAGAGTAATTGAACATGTGATGCTACTTATTTTTTATCTGAACTTTTTTTTGAAATCTGCCTTCTTAAAGCCTTGGAATACATGTCTTGTTTTGTCTATAGCAGAGACCCTAAGATTATTTGATGAGTGTAACCTAAGGTAATTTTTTTTGTGAGAAAGATAACTTTTCTCATAAAGTTTCACTGACTATTTATTTCCCTTGTTCTCTGTACCTCCTTCTTAAAGATGAAGTTGTCAGCAAAGGAAGTTAAAAGATTTTAGAGATGAAGAAACAGGCTAAGAGGTTTACTTAACCTTTCTCAGTCTGTTTCTTTATCTGTAAAATGGGGATGATAGTAACATTTCGTAAGGTTGTTATGAGGATCAAATGAAATGATATATTTAAAGTGTTTTGCAAACTTTAAAGTATTATATAAATGTTAGCTATTATTATTTATTAGATGCTTTAATTTTAGTCAGATCCATTAAAGAAAGATTTTAAAGCTCCTCTTATGTGAAAAATATGATGCCAAGTACTCACAGAACTGTGAAAGTAAACCAATTACAATCTCTGCTTTCAAGGACTGTATAATCTATTAGGTAACACAAGATATATGTATATATACACACATATATAAAAATGTATATGTACGCGTGTGTATATATGTATGTGTATATATATTATCATCTTTATATACACACGTACATAATATCTATGTCTATATATCTCTCTCAAAAACTAGAAGTTTCAGACAGTGTGTTAATTTGTATTGGTTAAGAGAGTTTCTTTATCTGAGAGTTCCCACAGATATAAATGAAATCATAGGTACAATACCCTATTATTTTGACTATTAATTTGATAGGTAACTATAACTCTGTTGTGAATAATGGTACCCATTTATACATACAAATAATTAACATGATATTTTAAAAAATCTCTTTAAAAAGTTTTAACCTATCCCCTGAAATCCTTTCACATTTACGTTGCTTAACAAAACCTTTTTTTTTGATAATACAAACACTTTCACCTAACACATTTTGACTTATAAATTTGAAATGTGACAATTCAATTTGAGAAACATTTATTAGATGCCTATTGTATGCCTCATAACAAGCTGTGCCCTAGGAATGCAAAAACAAAATATGAGAGAATTCTTTCCCTGATGGAGCTTACATTCCACTGTAGTATATACACAGATAAGTCAATAGGAGATTGTACAAAATCTTTAGAAAGTAATTTGAGTGAGTTAGGGAAGAACACTAACACCTGGGAAGCTAGGATAGATCTCTTGTTGGAGGTGGCACTTGGGCAGCCCTTTAAGGGAATTGGAGGTTGCTAAAAGCAGAAGTGAGAGAAGGAGCTTTCCAGGCCAGGCTTGAGCAGAGGCCCAGAGGAAGGAGAGGATGGAATGCCGTTTTTGGAGGAATAGCAAGTAGGCCACTTTAGCTTGAATGTAATGTGATCCAGGAGGTAATCAACTCCTAGTGACCCCTTTGTTTTCTGTCTTGTTTGTCTTCCAGATACATGCTAATCAGTCTGTTGGGAAAGGCATCAGCCAGTCTGAGGCATGTACCCTTTGTCATTTGTAGTACCTGCTAGTCAGCACTACCCACATATGCTCTCATTTCATCCTCCTTACCTCCAATCTCACTTCCCTATAATGCAGCAAGGGGGAAGGAGCTGACACACGATGGCCCATCCACTTTTTGAAATGCCTACCTATTAGGCTTGTCTTTTCTTATGAAATTTGTCTTGGCTCATGGCTTGAATTCCAGGCCAGTGTTCTCAATGCCTTGGTGCTTTGAGGTACATAATAAATTCCTTTAATTTTCTCTACCTGAGTTTGCTTCCATGTTGAGGGCAAAGGTCTGAAAAAAGATTTTCTTTTAACAGACTTTAAACGTAAAATAGGAATTTGTATTTTGTACTAGAGGTAATCTCCGTTGGTCTATGTTCTAGTTTAATAGAGAAGATGAAGAGTTCTTAAACTGAATGAAAAGATTAAACAGTGAAGGAACCTAAGAAGGAAAAGACATTGAAAGTTCTTGAACAGGGGAATGATATATTTAGGTTTGACTGTGCTTTACGAATATCCATTTGGCAGCTGTCTCATCCTGGCTGTCTCTTCACTGTACTTTCTACACTTTGGCCGGTATCCTCATCTCTCCTCTTTGTAACTTTGGACTCTGCCTGTAGGTACTGACGAGTGAACTTTTTTCTTATCTTGTTTGGAAACAGGTCACCATGCCACTCCTTGGATGTTTTCTCACCATGTTACCCGCCCTTTGGCCACAGGTTCTTTTTTTTCACACGTTTTCTGTTTCCACTCCTGGTTTGGCCACAGCTCTGAAATGTGAGTGTTTTTCCTTGTTTTGCCAAGGACTCTATGCCATCGCTCAACCTCTGCACAGTAAGCTGCTACTCTTTCCCCAAAACCCCTTAAATGTTTTCTTCCTCTATTAGAATTTAAGTTCCTCAAGGGCAGACTGTCTTGCTTGCTTTTGTATGTATCCCCAGTGCTTACTTAGCATGGTTCCTATCAAGTGATGCACTCTTAATAAATACTTTATATATTAATCTGCTGGTGTGAGGAGACCAATCAGTAGAGTACTATAGCAGTTGAGGAGTGAGAAAATCATGGCCAGGACTGGGTGGTTGTGGTGTGAGTGGAGAGGCAGGTACTGATGGTGAGAGACACTGAGTTAGCGAGATCGGACTTTACTATAAGTGCACATTAGATGCAAAATTTCTGCTTCTATATGCTTACAAAGCATATGCTTGCCTCTGAAAATAAAGGAAAAGTTGGATAAAAGTAAAGTTTTTTATACAGATAGTGTTTATGTATAATTGAGTTTACTTGTATAAAGATTATTTTTCCTATGTGGATTTTTTTTAATTGAAACAAATATGATGTCATTTACAAAAATATAGCTTATTGTACAAATATCATATGGTAGATAAAAAGTTAAAAAGTAAGCTATAGAGGAAAAGAATTCCTGAATATAGCCTTGTGCAGTTTTGTTGAATATTTCTTCTAAATATAGACAAACACCAAAAATCATAGTCAAGAAGAAATAGTTAAAGATTCAAATAGAAATGTTAATGTGATGCAAATGAACTGTATTAATAAGACTTGTAGTGACCTTGATAAAATTGTGTCATAACAGAGAAATAAAACTGAACTGTCCCTTTGTGGTTTTATTGAAAGCTCTACATCACATTTTGAGAGATATTTGTTGTTTTGAATCCTAAAATCATGCAGAAAGATTTTTAGCCTCCAAAGAATAAAAACAGAACAGTATAAATTAAATTTGTTGTGTTTAAGTTTCTTTTTTAAAATCTCCTTTTCCAGTCCTTAATATTTTATTATAAGCTACTTTCACATTACCTTTTCTTGACCTTCTTGGCTCTGCCTGTTTTTATTCTATTATTGTTTGTGTCTAAGGCACTATGCACTTTACAGTCATCTGTCTTCTAGGCTGCAGGTCACTGTACTAAGGTTGTACTGACATAGAAGTTAAATAAGTGCTTTGCTTTCTGGGCCACAGTGACCTCAAAGGAACTTTTCTATTTTTTTTCGTCCTTTGGTTGAAAACATAATTTGAAAATATTCTCCCTCCCCATCTCTATTACATGAATCTCTTTTTTATTCAAGTTTTAGAACTCTATCTTGTCACTTCTGGTTTAGTGATGATTTAACCCAGGAATCAGCAAACTGGCCCTCAGCCTTTCTCTGTGGCTCATGAAGTGAGAATAGTTTTTACATTTTAAAAGTTTTATTGTATTAAAAAAATGTAAAAATCATTCTTAGCTCACAGACGATATAAGACCAGGCAGCTATAGATTGAATTTGGCTCTCCAGTTTACTTTGCAGACCCCTTGCTTTAATCCATAAGCAAACCAGCATAGAATCATTTCTCACCTTCATTATGAAATTAACTCTTTAAAATGTTTTTTTTAATAAAATGTGAAAGAAATTTTTCCTAGGTCCATGAGTTATTTATATGCAACCTGTTTATATGCAACTGTTTATATGCAACAAATTTCAATAGAAAAGATCCAAGTGGTTAGTAAAGATGTTTGTGAGTTCCTGCAGTAACAATGCCTTATTAGTACTTTGGAATATGTACAAAGTACAGAGTATTTTGGAAATTGTGATATTTCAGACAAGAGCAACGCTGAGGATGATCTTCATACCCTCAAAATGTGACAATAAAGAGAGAGATCCCACAAATCATTCATGAAATCCAATTAAATTTTGATTTAATTACATGTTAAATAAAGACAGGGTTTATTCACTCTTGACAAGCTCATCAACATTCATATCTATGCAGATGACTCCCAGATCTGCATATCCAGCTCTCATTCCTCTCCTGAGCTCTAGTCCTCCATCTCTAACTGCCTACCTTCTGTCTCTACCTGAAAATCCTGTTAACTCAATGATGGCCTATACCAAACTTATTTTCTTTTCTCCTACACCTATCCCTCCTCCTAAATTCTTTCTTTTTGTCCAGGATACTGCCATTCTTCCACTCGGACTTGGGTGTGTAAAATTTATAGACACACTGTAGTGTGCTGACCAGCTATGGTACAGCTGCTTGGGATCCACAGCTGACCAGGGGCAGTACGGCTTTCTCAATCTCTGGGGACTTCAGCTTGCTGCAGCCTTCATGATACTACTGCTTCCTTCCCCTCCTTCTCACTCACTTCCCCTTTGCTGCTTCCACAAAACCTGGTGCAAAGAAAGATGGGAGGAACATCTAGCCCCTTGGCCGCCCCCTTCCGCTAGCCTGTTCTGTTTTCTCTCTAGTGCTGTATTCATTGCTCTACCTGGGCTTATACTTGGCAAAACTTATTTCCTTTTTGGGTCAGGTGGGCTGTTAGCCTTCTTTTTGTACCAGAAGGGACCCTGCTTCTCCCGTGGGATTCTAGTGGACTATAGGAAAGGAAAAATTCTGTAGACATTTTCTCCCCTTTGACTCCTTGAGCCGCTTCATTTTTCTTAAAATAGCACTTAACCCTGGTACTCTGGTTGGTATAGGTAAGAAAGAAAAAAAGGTTGAAAATTTTAGATTTCAAAATGACCCCCTTTTAGTACCAGTCTTTAAACTCAAATGTCAAAATTCAAGGCTGAGGGAGCAAGGTATAGATGGAAAAAATGCTCTTCAGAGTATCTATATGCCGCAGTAGATAGAATACTGGTCATGAAATCAGAAAGATGGGTTTAAATCCTCCCTCAGATACTTACTAGCTTTGAGGCCTTGGGTATATCATTTAACCTCTTTTAGCTTCAGCTCTTTTATCTATTAAAGAAATAATAGCACTAAAATAATAATATTTTTCTATTACTTACCATGTGCCAAGTATTGTACTAAGCTCTTTACCATTATCATCTCATATGAACCTCATGACAACCCTGTAAGATAGTTGCTGTTATTATCCCTGTTTTACAGATGAGGAAACTGAGGCAAACTGAGGTTAAGTGACTTATCCTGGGTCACACAGTTAATAAACCCTTAAGGTAAGTTTTGAACTCAGGTCCTCCTGACTCTGTTCGCAGTGTACTATCTGCTGCTCCACCAGCAGCATCAAATGAGAGAATAACATATAAATCACTTTATAAAGCTTAAAATACCATGTAAGTGTTAGCTATTATTTTTAGGCAAGAATGTGTGGCTGAGAAGCTTTGTTATAGATTTTAGTGTAAGGGGAAAAGTTAAATTTATAGGTATCCTTTGCAAAATCTCAATTTTAAAATAAAGTTTAGTTAATTAAAAGCTAACTTTAGATAAGATTTAGTTTATTTTTTTGTTGTCATTCAGTCATGTCAGACTCTTTGTCATTTTATGGACCACAACATACCAACATTATCTGTTGATGGCAAGAATACTGGAGTGGTTTTCTCCAGAGGATTAAGATAAATAGAGATTAAGTGACTTGTCCAGGGTCACATAGCTAGTATCTGAGGCCAGATTTGAATCCAGGTGTTCCTGACTCCAGGCCCAGCACTCTATCCAGTGAGCCACCTAGCTTCCTCAAGAAAAGAATGGAATAGGCATTTAGATAGTACCTATTATGTGCTAGGCAGTGTGCTAAGTACAGTTTAAGTTAAGTCACTTGCCTAGGGTGTTCCAGCTACTATGTGAAGCCAGATTTGAATTCAAGTCTTCCTTTGAAGTTTGATAAGTAAAATAATGGATTGCATAAGATATTATATGTTCTTCTTTAATAAATAAATATATGAAATTTCCTGCATGTATTTTAAGGAAATGTGCTTGACTTTTTACTGTGAATCCCCACTCCTGTTCACTAAGTTTCTAGGTCTTACTGATTTAGCTCCCCGTCAAAGTCTCCTTCATTTATCCCCTCCTTTCAACTCATACTGTATGTCTAGTTCTAACCCCATTGCCTCTTGCCTGTGCTATCGTATGAGCCTGCGCACAGCATCCCCTCATCTAGCCTTATTTCTTTCCAGTCCATTTTTTACATACCTGCCAAACAGATATTCCTAAAACATAGCTCTTAACACATCATTTCCTTGCTCAAGAAACTCCAGTATCTACTCATTAGCTTTGTGAAAAAAATACAGGCTTCTCTGTTTTCCATTTAAAGTCTCTCTCTCTAAACTCATAGTACTTTCTTTCCCCTTAGTTACTCTCTATCTTAGCCAAAATGGCCTACTTGTCCTTTCCAATAGGTGACATTCCATATTCCAAAAAACACCGGTTTTACATCTGCCTCTCGAAACCCCTAGCTACCTTCAAAACTTAGCTCAAGTGTTGGCCCTTTCAAGAGGGTTTTCCTGGCTCTCCATTTATGAGAATCCTATGAAACAACTTTGTATTGTATTGTTTCTTCTTGGTAGATTTTTAGCTCCTTGAAGGCAGGCACTGCTTCGTTTTTGTCTCTGTATTCCCTGCACCTAGAACAGTTTCTGTTAAATAGTGGGTATTTAAAATGTTTGTTGATTTATTAAATTACAATAATGATCTAGAGAGATTAAGAGAATGAACTTTTAGAAAGTAGTCTTAGAAAACTAGTCTCTGTAACTAATTTATATATTAATTACAAATCCTATCTGTTCATTGAAATTTTTTCATTTTTTATGAAATATTTTGTGAACTTTGCTATGGTTAGTAAATGGATGTAATATGATGTAGTGGTGAACCCAGGCCTTGGAATCAAAAGACCTAGGGTTTAGTCATCAGTATGCCACTCATTGATTGCATAGCCTTGATCATGGTTTAATTTCCTTTATATCAATTTTCTCATCTGGAAAAGGAGGGTCCATAGGCTGAGTAATGCAAAAAAAAATACAAAACAAAGAATGGGAAAGACTAGAAAATTAGAGACACCAAGGGGGATTTTTCATGCAAAAATGGGCATGATAAAAATGGTAGGGACTTAAGTAGAAAGATTGAGAAGAGGTATCCAGAACATACAGAAGAACTATCCAGGAAAGATGTTAAGGTTAAGATACCCTGGAGAATTAAGTCAAGCGGACCTCAGGAAGCATCACTAACAATAAGACTGGTTGGTGATGGAATACCAGCTGAGCTATTTAAAATTCTAAAAGGCGATTCTGTTAAAATGCTGCGCTCAATATGCCAGCAAATTTGGAAAATACAGAAGTGGCCATTGGATTAGGAAAGATAAGTTCATATCCCAGTCCTAAAGAAGGGTGATGCCAAAGACTGTTCACATCATCACACACTTGCACTCGTTTCACATGCCAACAAGGTTGTACTTAAGATTCGGCAAGCTAGGTTTCAGCAGTATTTAAACTGAGAATTACTAGAACAGGTTGGTTTTTGAAGAGGCAGAGAAACTTGAGACCAAATTACCAGCATTTACTGGATTTTGGAGAAAGCAACAGAATTCCAGAAAAAAACTATACTCCTTCATTGACTCTACTAAACCTTTGATTGTGTGTATCACAACAAAACGTGGCAAGTCATCAAAGAGATGGGAGTACCACACCATCTTACTTTTCTCCTGAGGAACCTACATGCGGATCAAGAAGCAATAGGTAGAATTGAACATGAAATAGCTGATTGGTTTGAGACTGGAGAAGGAATATGACAAGGCTATATATTGCCACCATATTTATTTAATATATATGCATAGCATATCATGTGAAATGCCAGGCCGGGTGAATGAAAAGCTGGAATTAAGGTTGCTGGGAGGAATATCAACACTCTCAGATATGCAGATGATACCACTCTGATGGCAGAAAGTGAAGAAGAATTAAGAAACCCCTTGATGAGATTGAAAGAGGAGAGTGTAAAAGCTGTCTTGAAGTTTAACAACAACAACAAAAAACGAAACCCAAAAATCTTGACAACCGGTCCTATCACTTTTTGGCAAATAGAGGGAGAAGAGATGGAAACAGTGTCAGATTTCTTGGACTCAGAAATCACTGCAGATGGTGTCTGTGTCTCTGTGTCTCTGTGTCTCTCTGTCTGTCTGTCTGTCTGTCTGTCTCTCTCCATGTCTGTAGCAAGCATGCTTTTGCTCGCTTCCACAACCGGGATTAAACTCCCTGTCAAGGTTTAAGAGCCAAATGAATACTCAGTGACTTCTGAATATTGATGAGTGTGCTCAATAAGAAACCATAAACACAATGACTATATGAAAATAATGGTGAAACAGTATATCAGAATATCTGTGATGTAGCCAAAACAGTACACAGAAGAAAAAAAATTATACTTCTAAAAGCATATATTAACAATATAGAAAAAGAGCAGATCTGTGACCTTAGTATAGGATTCTTAAAACCTAATTAAGAACAAAAGAAGGAAGATTGAAAATTATAAATTAATAAAATGTAAAACAAAAAAGAATGTAGAAATGGTAAAACTAAAACCTGTTTTTTAAAAAAGAATAATAAAATAAAAATATTTGCTTATCATGATAAAAAAAGAGAAAAGTCAAGTCTCCAATAATAAGTTAACCCAGTTTCAGAAAATGGAATTGAACAAGTTGTAAAAGGATGGCCAAAAGGTATGTTTGTGATTGTATGTGTGTTTGTGTGAGATAGAGAACTTTGTCTTCATGGATTTATAGGTAAAATCTATGAAACATTTTAAAGGCAATTAATATATAGGTGATGCAAATTTTTCTTAAAAACTAAAAATTTACACATTCTTTCAAATTCTTTTTATGAGATAAATGTGGTCCTAATACTTAAACGGGAGAGGGATAAGGAAAAGAAAGAAAATACATATACATATACATGCATATACACATATCAGAAGTTTATATGTGATAAATGCAGTATATATATATATATAACGTGAATACATATAACACATGTATACAATAAATAATAAATATTTATTGGATAGAATAAATATTTACTTTAACCGAATTGTATTCGTGCTAGGGATTCAAAGGTGGTCCAATATTAGGAAAATAATATAATTTCACCAAAAACCCTCCTTTCAAATCACATGATTATATCAATATAAGACAACCTTTAACAAAATTCAATACTCATTTGTAATTTAAAAACTCCTTAATAGTACAGGCATGGAGGGATTATTTTTCATATAAGGCAAGGTATAAAACTGAAACTAAAATCTAGTATTCTTTATAATGAGTAGAAAACTAGAAATTTTCCTAATAAGTATGGAGGAAAGCAAGCATGCCTCCTGTCATGAGTTTTTGAAATCCTCAAAATAGCAGTGATAGGAAAAAAGATATTAAAGACATAAACTTTAGCTAAAAAGAGATAAAATTATCCCTATTTACAGATGACACAATGGTTTACTTACAATAGAAGACCCCAAAGAATCAGCAGAGAAACAAATTTAAATTATTAATGGCTAAAGTAAAGCAGTAGGATGCAAAAATAAAACAGTATGAGAATCTACAAAAGTCATTAGCGTTTCTATATAGCTGTCACTGAAACCAGGAGGAAATAATAAACTCCATTAAAAACAATTACAAAATGTGTAAAATATCTGAGAATCATTCTACCAAGACACACTCAAAACATAAACATATTGACAAAAACACTCTATACAGAATTAAAGAATTGCCTAAATAATTGGAAGGATATTTACTACTCATGGTTGGGCCATGCTAAGATAATGAAATAAATATAATAAAAATAATACTACCTAATTTTAAATATTTGTTACTCTGCCAAATATACTGCTTTGGGATACTTTTTAGAACTGAACAAAGCAATGGAATTCATTTGAAGGAAAATAAAGTCTAGATTTTATATTTTCATCAGAAATTGTGAAAAGAATTAGGAATTAAGGGGTAAAATAGCACTTCCATACCTGAAATCATAATATAAAACAGTAAACACCAAAATTGCTTGGTATTGACTAAAAAATAGAAAAGTAGATCAGTGGAATGACATAGATAAGCGAGAATCACAGAAATAATTTAAGTCAGTGTTTGGTAAGCCTTAGAATATAAACTATTTGTGGAGAACCTCCTTGTTTGACAAGAGCTACTTGGAAAAAATAGGTTTAAACCAGCAACCTAATACAGTATCCTATGAGAAGTTCCAAATAGACAATGAGTTGATTGATTTTGTTGGGCTGCTTTTTTCTCCCTTGTTCAAACTCTGTTGCAGGGTAAGGTTTACTGGTAAGTGGGGAGGAAGAAGATATTTGGAAATGAACTTGATATAAGAACACAATGCTTCATTAAAATAAAATAGATAAATTTGTTTTAAATCAGTTTATCTTCAGAGTCAAATATGGAACATTGGTACATTTTACATTATTAAAAACCCAATAATGTACTGGCGGAAATTTAAAGAGAAGTAAGAATACAAAGAAATAATATGACAGTTTTGGTAACAGTGCTCCTGTGTTAATTGAATTCAAGTCAGGAAAGAATGTGTTCATAGAATGGAGCCAAATCCAGGGGAAAAGAATTTTAAGAACTCAAGAGGAGAAAATCAGTGAATAGAAAAAGATTTGTCGTCAAATGAGCATAAGAATGAAATGAATGATTCTTGAATGAGTGAAGTTCTTAGCTAAATCAGACAGAGAAGAGAAAGCAAACCAATATAGATAATTAGACTAATATGCTGTTAGCTTAAAAATAAATAAGAAAACTGCCCTGGGACATTAGGGGAATGTTAGCTAATGAACTGAACTCAACATTTTGCAATTATCTTTGAAAACTCATGTATGCTGTTCCATTTGGAAAGGGGAAACATGCTGTCAGTAATCATCAAGAGTTGCCTTTTATTCTGAGTAAAATTGATCTTGTAAGCTTACTCAAATAATGATGAAAAGTCTAGAAGAAGAGACATTGTATTGCTGGCATACTTCAACAGAATAAACTTACTGTTAAGACAAATATGATTTTTAAAATAATTCCTCAAATTTCTAAATAGGAGCTCTAAATTATTGTAATACCTTGCTTGATAGAGACATATATCAAGAAAAATAGGGTTAATTGAACTACGAGCAAGAATATGAAACACAGAAAAATGTCAATTTTATGATTGAATTTCAATATTATTATTTTAAAAGCCATTAGAACTTGAGGACTTTGAGGATCTAAGTTTTCATTGTTTTGGACAATCAATCCCTACATCAATTCATCTCAACTTCCTATGTCTTAGCAGATGATCTACATGCCACATTGTATCCATGGTGATTAATCTCTCCTAACATAGCTGGAATGGGTGCACCTTAGAATACAGTTGTCCATATTGTTGGTGCCATACTCAGGCCTTTTCCACTGACAAGGACTTGCTGGAGTTTGTGCTTTTCTTCTTAGCCTTTGAGAACTCTGCTATCATGAGGCATTAGAGGATGACATCAAAACCATCAATAGGTAAAAAATAATATTCTGAAAACTGTGCAAAAGTCTTTTAAAATAGGTTTCTCTGTGGGTCAGTGAAGTCAATGATTGGCCAATCTTCTACAGAAACCTTATTCTCTGGGTTGTGGGACATATTTGGGAGGTGTTAGAGCAATCAATGGAAGGTCTAATTTTATGTAACCTCTACATTAATGATTTAGTAGAGGGAACAGATGGCAAGTAATTAAATTCCCAGGTGATTCTGATTTCAAAGGCGGTATAAATACTAATTTAGACTAATCTAATTGCCATGATGCTTCATTGAGAGAGAGAGATCTACTCTGAGGTCTATTTAATCTATCAAAAATAATATCCATAGTAGTAATAGCCTTTATTTTGTAACTTTTATTATTTTAAGTAGCTTTGATTTTATTTTACCAAGTGAATTATATGTGAATATATTTCAGCATTTTTTATTTGTTAATTGAGCAGTTAGATGACTCACTGGAGAGAGCATTGAGCCTAGAGTCAGGAAGACCTGAGTTCATATTTGGTCTCGGACACTTACTAGCTGTGTGATGCTGGACAAATCACTTAACTTAGCCTTAATCCACTGGAGGAGGAAATGGCAAACTAGTCCAGGATCTTTGCCAAGAAGACCCCATGTGTGGTCCATGGGATCATGAGGAGTTGGACACGACTGAACAACAATAACAGCAATTCACTAATTATTAATTAAAAGCAGTTGAAAAGTTACTGTTCATTTGTTTCATTCGTGTCCAACGCTTCAGGTACCCTCCCTGCCCCATTTGGGGTTTTCTTCTCCATTTCCTTCTCCAGCTCATTTTACAGATGAGGAACTGGGACATACAGGGCTAAGTATCTTGCCCAGTGTTCCATAGCTAGTAAATGTCTGAGGGCGGATGAGGTGAGATGAGTCTTCCAAGCCCAATGCTCAATTCTCTGTGCCACTTTCTCACATACACACACACAGATTTCAGGGGATATTTAATCTCACTAGCCCTGAAATGTCAAAAAATTGCCCTAATAGACACCCCAAGTTAATCTTCTTTCTGTAGGAAGTTGATGGGCCATCTGTATAGCTTATGTGTTTATGTATCTGTTTATGAGCGCCTGGGAGTTCTTCGTGTTTTCTCTGAGGCCATCTTGCATCTGGGCAAAAGAATCAAAGGAATATAGGCTGAAGCCAGATTTTGAAGTGTTTTAAATCCCAAAGAAACAAAAAACCTTTTTGTTTTTTGTTCTAGTAGTAATAGGGAGCTACTGATGTTTCTTGAGCACGGTAGTGGTTATAGAGGAAAAACTGGATTCAGGGAGACCAATTTGAAACCTATTGCAGTAGTGCAGTGTAGAAGTAATGAGAGCCTTTTGTGACTGCAGTCACACTCTCTGCACACACTCTGCAGAGAGTGGGCTGTGAGAGATATTTTTGAGTGTAGAACTGGCCTTGACCTTCTCTGCTACTTAGTTTTGGAGAATTTCCTATAGCACTGAGAGGTGAAAGCCCAGGGTCATATAACCAGTATATCAGAGGTGAGCCTTGAATCTAGGCCTTCTTAGTGCTCTATCCCCCTTGCTGTTTCTCATCCAGAAGGAAGGGGTGTTTATCAGTGTTAGATATTCTGGATGAGTCAGTAAGTATTGAGACTAAGAAAAGGCCACTGGATTTAGCAAGAAGGAGATCCTTGGTAAATTTGGAGGGAGTGATTTTGGTTAACTTTGAATCAGACATTAGAAAACCATGTGGCACCAATGTAAGTACAAACTGCTGACCAAAATGAACATCTGTGAAAGGGGGATCATGTTAAACTTCTATCTTTGTGACAGTTTCATATACACAGACTTGTGAGCTACTTTGCTAGTGAGTTACATTTGAGATTGAACAGTAAGGAAGGATTACTATTTCAATTAAGCCAATACACATTAAGCACTAGGACAGACTAAGTCTGTCAGGCCCTTGGCTGGAACTCTCCCTCGATTACACATTATGTATTTGTACTTATATGTGCTAGGGGAAGTACTATGAGTACATACAACCATAAATTCAATCTAGCCCTTGCTTTTTAAAAATTTTGTAATTGAGGATTAGTCTGTTAGCACTGAGGAAATTATGTTCATTATAGCTTAGGTCTTTATTGTGGCATGAAGGGGAACGTGTTTTTTTTAAAGTCATTCTAACTTTGTATGTTTTTTCTTAGTACCAGCTAAGTTCCTAATCAGTCGCTTGGTCGCCTATGAAATGATTCAATTTTTTGGCCAACAAGTCACAGACAGTTTCTAAGACATAGAAGGATTGTGATGAGGGAAGTATTTATATGTGAAATGTACTGTACTAGATTTTGGGGCACATGACAGTAAATTCAATGTAGATCATGCTTTTAAGGAATTTATGATCTAGAAATAATCCGCTAGCACTGAGGAAATAAGGCTTTTAATGTAGCTCCATTCTTGGTTCTACGTTTGTAGAGATTGTATATACCACAGCAGCTCTGTGGTGAGCAGAGGTAGAACAACATTAAGAAGGGAGGGCAAGAGCACAGAAGAAATATTTTAAGAATACATTGATTGGCAAATAGGAAATAATAGGAGGAAACAGGTCAGGCCTTTTATGTGGTAGTCAAGGAGTAATTGGGATAGCTTTGTGGAGCACAGGTTTTAATTAGATGGGTCTGTGGGCACTAGAAACTCATGCTGCAGTCAAAAATCAACCCATCATTTCCGTGTCTACCAGGTGAACACTGTGTACTAACAACAGTGAATCCCCCCATTCGTAATGCAACAGCTGTTGCCATCAGTTATTGTTAACTCTAAATAGTAAGGATGATAATAGAGAACATAAATAAACACGACGTGCCATCAAATGATCTTTATTAATTTTCTTCAACACTCTATTTTTGCAAAAGCCTTTCCCTACAAAGGCAACTAACCATTTTCATTGGTTAGTAGCTCATTAAAATGCCTTATAAAAATTAATTACCATATAAAGTTTCAAATAATAGTTTATTTTATTTTTAAAGCCCTAAAAGAGAAATAGCTTTTTAAGGGAAATATCTTTTCTGTTTTCAGTAAGTGTGCTGTGGCAGGCATAGCTGATATAAAAATTGGGCTAAGAGCTTGAAATATTGAAGAAACTGTGCAGAATATTTTAATTAAGTTGCAAAATCATCAGCAATCCTGAAATGACACAGCACAATGATTGAATACTCTCTGAAGGTCATATTGTACAAAGGTAGCACATCTTGCTAGAATAAAACATGTCATGTCATTACATACAATATTCATAATTTTCATTTTATTTTACCATTTCAGATAATAGTATAAACTGCACCAATCAACGTTATAGTGCCTTAACAAATGACTATCTTTTCCTATTTAATGGTAATACTAATTGAAAAGTAAGTTCTTTGAACCGTTTCAAGTCTTTTTGTCCACAATTAATTATATATGTCTTTATTAATAGGAATATGAGTTCAGTTAATAACCATTCATAAAATTACAGTTAAATGACTGTAGGTAAGAATGAATAATGTATACTCATACAACATGGACTAAAACACTGTGCTTTTAATTATTAGTGCTTGTCCAACAAACATAGGATGTCATATACATTTGTGTGTGCATTTTGAGCATGCATTTAATCTGCTAAAAACAAGGATTTTTATAGACTATCATACTAACTCATTATAAGAATTAAATTATAATTGGCATACTGTATTCAAATTTCAAAATGTTGCTTTTTCATTTGCATTTAATCTTAGTGTATGTTATCCATATTTTGATGCAAAAAGCAGGATAGTGTAATTGAGAGAACATTTGACTGGGAATTAGGGGACCTGTCATTTTGGATAATTAGCCACGGAATATTTGTTAACAAAATCCTTCCTAGGCTTTAATTTCCTTATCTGGAAAGTAAGGGAAGGAGGGTTGCTAGCTGATCTCCAAGGTTCTTTCTTGCTATGAAATTCTCAAAAGCTACCTCTGAGTAAGTTATTTAGCCATTTCTGTGATAGTAATTTCCTAGAATATTTGGAATTGTCTGTTATTTAGGATTCTGTTAAGTTGCTGTCAGAGCTGTTGGCATATTCTTGAAATTGGTTTTGTTGCTTCTCCATGATGTAAACATTGACTTCCTTGAAACTACATTTTGAGGATTCTAGCCATTTTTATGTTTCCCACCCCACACAAATAAATTATGATCTATGAAGAGTTCATCTTTGGCACCTCTTTCCCCTACCGTAACCACATAATTTATGTTGATTTTTGATAGTTGTCACATAATCCTTGTATTCCCTGTGGTGTTTGCATTTTTTAAGGCCTACAAGTTTTTAAGTTCCCAAAGAATGATCCTTTTTAGGGGTTTAAGGGATGCTTGTTGAATTGCATTGAGATTCCCATGTTTTTTTGTAGTGGCGTTGTTGTTTTTCTGTAAGTTTGGGCAGCCTATGCTCCTCAAATCACAATACTGCTCCCGTCACTCTGTAATTCCTAGAAAAATGCAATTAAGGCTCTTATTTACTTCTGTCAAAAGTCCTATCCCATATTTCAATTCTTGAGTGTGCTACTTGACAATGGGATAGCATTTAGGCACCACTGGGTTACAAATGATTTATATGGACTTTATTTACCATTAGGTTTAGAATTGGTTTGAAAGCAGACAGTGGACTTGCTTAGACAATAAAGCATGAACTTCTTAACTGACCAAAAGCCTTTTATAGGGAAATAATAGATCCCCTTAGCTTTGATATGTAGCAGGAAGTACTTTGACGGGTAGCAAAGGATTGATTTTTTTCTTTCTAGAAAATTATTTTTTTTAGATGTAGGAGGTCCACGATATGGAACACTACATCACATTTTGTTTGATGTATTGATCAGATTTATTATTATTTTATCTTTTTTATTTCTCTTTACAAATATTCTTTCTTACATGGAATGGCTTTCAGAGGGAAAGGGCAGGGAAGGATACTGGAAGAAATTTAGGTGAGAGAAAAAACAAAAGATATAAATAATTTTTTAAAAGTAGGTCTCTACTGTCTCCTGGCCTCTGCTAGAATATAAGTCTGAGAAATCAAGTTGGTATTTTTTTTAATGCAACATATTTCTCAACCCAGTAAAATCTGTAGTTTACTTCATATCTCTTTGTGTACTGACAAGCTAAGCCATTAAGACTTGAGGCCAGCTTAATCATTGAGACCATGAAAAAATATAAATATTAATTGTAGCATATTACTTCTAGGAACACTTCAGGAAGTATTAGATATGCTGAGAAAGTGAATTTTTCTTAAATAAAAAAAACTTGAAAGAATACCATGGCCCATAAATAACACTGAATATATTGTCAACAGGAATATTCCTGCATATTATAAAAGAGTCTTGGCCTTATTTTGTTGTTGATATCCTATTTTCAGATGGAAAGCAAGGTAATAATAGCAAGCCAGGAGGTTTAAAATGTTAATTAGCCTTATAATCTCTGTGTTTTTTAGGCAGATTGCATTATCATTTTATGTAAATAGAACGTTCACTGGCTTCTTGTTTTCAATGTAAACACTAGTTAACTTTGGAAATTTATTCTTTGTAATGGCATGAATTGTGCATAAATTAGTAGTAGCCTTGTGAGATCCACAGAAAGGCAAAATAAACATGATACAATTTAATTTATATATATATTATATTTTTTATAATTATATGTTATATATATTATAAAATATAACCATCCTCATCCCTTTTGTTCCAGAAACTTGAACTCTGTCCCTGGGATATCAAGCTCTAATGGGTCAGGCTTGTCTCATTTTGGCAAGGTTTCCATGCCAGTTCCTGGTCATCTCTACCTCAGAATTAACCTCCTCCCCCTTTCTAACTCTTATTTATGTATTGTTTTCCCCCATTACTGTCTTGGTTTTTTGTATTTCTAGCCGTAGTTAATTGCACAATGCGTGTACATCATAAGTGCCTAATAAGTGCTGTAATGCTCACTATATCTCTCTATTTATCTACCTCCTTCTCTCCCTCCCTCCTTTCTTACTTTTCTATCTTGCTACATACCTAAGAACTAAACATTATATATTATTAGAAATGAAGCTGGGGTACACAATTTTAAAACAATTAATAATGTTTATATGTAGCATGTATTACTGTCTTTGGTAAAATGAGACTCTCCCCTGGGCTTAGCAAAAAGACACATATGCATAAAACTAAACATAAATATACAGGAATACTGTACTTGTTCTATCACATACATACATGCACACACACATACACGCATAGAACACATTTACAATTCATGAGCTCGTTATTTTTCCTCTGTTTAGATCTCCTTTTCATTCAGACTCCATCAGGTCGGGTCAGCTAAGGGCTTTTACAATTTTCTTCTTTGTTTTAAATTTTTAAAAGTTGAAAATTTCTTTGGAGATTAACCCACTGTTTGCTTCTTATACATTCTTCACACCCATTTCCCCAAAGTTACCAAATCTGAGATTCTTAGAGGTCCTACTCGAATTTGGTCAAGAATAAAAGTTGATTTTTTCTTTGTTTTTGTTTTTATTTTTATTTTTCATCCCTGAAGGTCATCACCATGGCTCTATAAATAGGACTGTGGCGGCTGCCATGCATAGGTCTGAAGCAGAGCAGAAGAGAGGAAAAGGGAGTAAGTGAGAAGGGTAATAAAGTAGATGTTAGTACAAGCAAGAAAGAAGAAATATGTATATGATAGGGAATGGTGGCATCATCGGTTATTTTGTGTATTCTGTACTAGTCATGTTTTTAGGTTACCTACTTTTGTTTGAAATTTTGTTTGAGGTAATGTTGGCACATCGCAATTGTCCTGTACACTTGACATGAAGAGATACTTGAGCCTTGTTAAAATACACATACATTCACACGTGTGTGTATATGTGTCTGTATCTATGTATGTATATGCTATGTATACACATATATCTATGAATCCATTGAAAAGGATAAGGATAAATAATAGAGACTAGACCTCTGATTTCATTGGTTCAAGGAATTCTTAGATGAGGAAACTCCCTCTACAAATAATGGTCTGCATTTCCCTGCAACTTACAGTCTTACTGAGTTCTCTAGGTCAGCAAGATGTTAAGTGATATACCCAGGGTCACACAGCTAGTATGTGTCAGAGGAAGGACTAGAACCCGGGTCTTCTCTATTCTGACACCAGTTGTCTATTCATTGTTAGAGTTTGGGATGGGTGAGTGGGTAGCAGTGGTGGGATGGTGGGAGGTGAGGGAGTGGATTTGGGGTGGAGGGGATGTATATAATACAAACATACAATTTTATATATAATCTTACTTTCTGGTCTTTTTAAAAATCTTGAGCTCTTTATGTTTTTTCATGTTTAAGTTCACAGTAAAAAAGGAAACTGAAAAAGAAAGTCCACTGCTGAATGTAAAAATTAGTAGAACTGTTAAAACCAATTTTAGTTGAGAAAAAAAATCCTCCCGAAGAATCAACCAAAGTATTTGGTGTTTTTGTTTCTAATCCAGTAATTTGTTGTGTTCATTTTCTTTACATTAGCTATACCTTCCTTGTTGCTTTCCTACAGAAAAAGTGACTTGTACTAATTAGAAGGGCATTTTGGAGTTTGGTTTGAGTTAGAAGTTGGTATACAGTTAAAAATTTCCAGTAATATCACATCTAATTTTCATAATTGTTGGTTTGTTTATGGATTTTTCCATATCATGTGAATGTGCCCTAACAATAAACTTAGTCATCATATTAAGGTTATTGTTTACCATTGAGCTGTGAATAAAAGATGGTATTTCGAGAAGTTAGCCATATCTATATTTGCATAACTATGTAAATTAAGGCTAAGATATCTAGGTATTTTTTTTTGTGTTATGGTTTAAATTATGGCTTAGAGGAATATGTAGAAATAGCTTGGTATTTGTATTGTGGAACCCCTATTTCACTTCAGGGATTTTAATATTAACTTCTAAAATTCCTGAATGCATTGAATTACTGTATAAAAAGAAGGTCTGAGTTAACCTTTCATGCAAATTATCACTTATACCAGATTTGTCAAATGCCTGGCAATACTACCTAGTGTGTCCCAGATTAAATTGTAATTGGGAGATATCTAACAAAATAAAAAATACAATAGAACATAGATAATATTAATATGTAGTTTTCTAAGTCAGCACGTTTACTGCAGGTTCCTCATGTATGATTTAGGGGTCCCATTTCTATTTGAGTTGAACACCACTGACATACCACCTGATAAGCTTATTTCAAGGTTGTTTTTCTTGTTGTCTTAAGTGATCAAGAACAGGCTTAGGTCTCACAAGATAATAACTTTATTTCATAGTAATTCAAATGGAAGCCTATTTTAATGTTTCTGACCATTTGATATTATTTATAAGGGACCAAACTTTAAAAAGTTGTCTTGAATCTTTCAATAAGCAGTGAGGGGGCGGATAGGTAGCACAGTGAATAGAGCACGGCCCCAAAGTCAAGAGGACTTGAGTTCAAATCCAACCTTAGAAGCTTGATACTTACTGCATGACCCTGGGCAAGTCACTTAACCCTAATTATCTCATACAAAACAACCAAAAAAAAAAATAAGCAGTGTGAAAGAAACAGTGGCAAAACATTAAATCATAGTAACCCTTTAAAAAATCTTTGTTATTAAAGTTAAACTTAGGATCCAAGGAATAGAGCTAAGGAAAGGTTAGAATCTCTAGATTCCCTTACAGTTTTCAGTGCTTAAGTGAGCAGGTCATTTACTCACAGCTCTGTTGGACCCTATATTCAAATGGGTAATATTTTTTTTTATCTACCCATTCTCAGAAGAATGTTGAGGTTATCTAGTAAAATTATTTAAATTTTTTTTCTGATCATACTTAAAGGTCAGAGATTTGAACATATACATATATTTTTACATATATGTGTATCAGTTCAATTTAGTACTTTGAATCAGGGTTAAATTATTTTTAGACTGGCAAATCAATGGCCAGAAATTCGATTTTATTCATGTCTGTGCCGGAAATAGTTTTGTAGAGAGCCTCTTCCGTTATTTGGAAGGATGGATTTTATGATATTTTCTGGGTCAGTGGTATCCAGGGACTGAAATGGATGAAGCCCTCTTTGAGAAAGTGTCATTGAAGTTGGAGAACGTCAGAGTCTTTACTGGCCAATGACCTCTTGCTTATTGCTGCCATTGTGTTTTGTGTTCTACAAAAATGATAGCCTGGATAATGGTGATCAAGTTCCTTAGTGAATTCCACATTCTTAGAGATGATGTAACTTCTTCATGCTTTAAAAAAATTACAGTTTAGGGGAATGTGAAGAAGATTGCTTCTGAAAATCCTAAATGTCTTCATAGAATTACTACATAAAAAAGATCTTGGCATTAAATCTATTGTTTTTGTTTGTTATTTTTATGATCAATTTTGGCTACCTAAATTTGACTAACTTAACTTTTTTCCTTTTACCTCATCCTTACTTGATCACCCCCTTCTATTTTTCTATTAGCAAAATTCCAATAATTGAACTTTAAGGAGTTCCAAAATTATTATATTCCATGAAAACCTTTTTTTAAAATATGTCTTGCTAAAATGAGAGAAAAGGTGGTTATTTATTAAATTGTAGAGTATAAAGGAACTATTTTCTATATTCTGTCTTTGTATCCACCGACTAAGTGAGAAGGTAGAGGTGCTGAATTATTTTATCACTTCCGAAACAGAGGAACCATAAAGAGCAAACCGTTTCCTTCTCTTGAATTATATTTGAATGTACAGTATTATAAGATATAGACAGTTCTCACTTTAGGTCAGTGGTCTTTTCCACAGACCTTTTAAGTAAAGTGAAGAGAGGCAGGGTGGCAGGAAGGGGTCTCTGTTTGTGGAGACAGGGAGCCAGAACACAGTTCAAGGACACGTGCGGGGCAGACAAAGCAGCTAAAGCAGAAGAGGGAACACACGTGGGTGGGGCTAGCAACAGACAAAGACAGAAGGGGACCAGACAACACCAGGGCCTGGAACAGAAACATGGTACATAAGTGGAGAGGATGCAGAAGATAGACACATGGAGGAGGGAGGGCCAGACGTGATACAGTGCAATGGCAGTCTCTCTGTTCCTCTGTACTTTTGCTTT
Organism: Phalanger gymnotis; assembly: GCA_028646595.1. NCBI lineage: Eukaryota > Metazoa > Chordata > Mammalia > Diprotodontia > Phalangeridae > Phalanger > Phalanger gymnotis. The sequence continues at coordinate 114,308,957 of CM053623.1, forward strand.
CACTTGGATGGATTCTTTTTATTTTTTTCCTTTTTGGAGGTGGTTTGGGACACTGGGGAGGACCGAGGGAGTGGGACAGGAGCTGAGAGAGTACTGTAGTACTGTAGAGTGAGATTAACAGGTTTTTTTCTTTGGATTGTGGGTTTCTTTCAGAATTCTTTAAGTAGAGTCAAATTTGCCTAATATAAATTTGCATAAAGTGAATATTGCCTGTATTCTAAATAAAATTTTACAGTTTAAAAAATAACTGCTGGGCTGTTGTTGTAATTTATCCTGGCCTCTTCCTGACTTTTATGTTCAAGAGCACACTAGCATGCATTGTGGGTACTATGTTTTATTTAGGAGAGGCAGAATGTATATGGTCTTGGGGATAAGAAGGTTGGGGGCTTGTGTTCTAGTTCTGGCTCCGACAATTTCTACCAGCATGGCCCTTGGCAGGTTGTTGAAACTCTCTGAGATTGTTGCCTGCTTTGGACATTAGAGATAATGATTCTTATACTTTAAGGCTTGTGGTGAAGAAAGTGTTTTGTAAAGCTTATTGTGTTACATAAGTGTGAGTTGTAGTTATGATTAACAAACATAAGGAAATGTCATCTGAGTTGGAAATAGGAGAATACTCACAACTACTGGACCACTTTCCTGTGAAGTTTTCCTTATTCCCTGTTAAATGCATATTGCAGATCTAACGAGTGAGGGAATCCTTGCTGCCATCAATTCCTTCCTATCAGATTGTTTCATTTGCATGGAGATTCAACATTGAGTTTTAGGCTAAGAAAATAAGTTCATTCTCAATAATATGTCCTTAATATTTTCCCTTTCTTTTTTTTGTGACTTAGTCCAGAAAGGCAGACTGGCAATATATAGAGATCAGACCTTAGAGCCAGGAAGTTCAGTTGCCACCTCAGAGTTTACTAGTTGTGTAAGCCTGGGGCCGCTATCACTTGGAGCTGCTTATTGACTTTGAAAACCTCATGTTAAATTGAAACCAAATAATTGTTCGACTGTCCTAGTAGTATAGGAAACGGGTAATGGGGTCCTGAACTCGCTGGTTGGCAGTGAGAATGGACATCAGAGAATTTGCAAGCTGGTCTTCCTCACTGCATGATCTGTAGAAATTTCCCCAAATTCTTAGACTACTACTGTGGAACATCAAGAGGCTCTATTTTTTGTGCCATAATATCATAGCGCCTAGCTGTCAGGAGTCATGAGCATTACTCAATCAAATCCCTTAATTTTTTATGTGAGGAAACTGAGGCTAAAAATGGTTTGTAGAAGGTCATGCAGGTAATTGAATGACAGAACAGGGATTCAAGTCCTTTGATGACAAATTCAACATTCTCTTTGCTGTGTCTTCAGAGAAGGGCAAAGATATTGCCAAGTTTTGGGCCTGGGTGACTGGGAAAATGGAGGTACCATGAATGGTGATATTTAGGTTATACGTAGTTTTTCTAACCCAAGCTTATGAGTTATGAGTTCAGTTTTAGATAGCTAAAAGAATATGTATGTGGAGTATTTTTGATTTTTTCCAGAAAAAAAGGAATTCATTTTTATTCAAGTAACTGCAAATAGGAAACCAGAGTTGGGGGTGGGGGTGCCTCATGACAGTCTGAGACCACCCCTCGCCCCGCTTTGGCTGGACCTCCTTCCCTTAACCCTCCCAACTTGAAGATTACCAAAGGAGGGACTGATACAAGTGGGGATGGGCAGCTCCCCTGGGGCCCACCTCCCCAAACAATACCACTTTTTAGTAAACTAGACCTGGTGTCCACTACCTCCCCAAGCCCTCCTTTGTGATGATTTGGGGAGAATGAGCAAGATGGAGGGGATGAAGGAGGGGTAGGGCAGGTGAACATGAGAACCAACAGAACTGCATGGCTGAGTCTGGAAGCCACAGAATGTAAGAACAAAACCGTTTTAAACAAGACAACCAACAAAATGTGTTCAGAGGTAGATTGTGAACAGAGGGAAGATATAACCAGCTCCCAGGGGGAGGGGGAATGGCATTCTGAAAGGAGGGGTGGGGGTGGGGCGGCTGAGGAGGAAAAATCCTTGCAAAACATGCATTCCAAAGGCAAAAATCACAGGCCAAGGAAGGCCAGCCCAGGATTGGGGGAAATTAATAGGATTGTCAAGTCTCCCTTCTCCGTAGATCTCCTGAGCAGCAAGGAAACAGATGATTCAGACCCTCTCCCTTCCCCTTAGCTACTTCTCAATTAGTGCCTGACACCCTAGGCTCCAGCCCAGCCCCATTCCAGTTTGATGCTCAGGAAATGCCAGAGTGTGTGGAGAGGGCAGGAGGGGGAAAGGGTGGGTATTGGGTCCCCCCTTCTACTCTGCTCCCACCTCCACCCTTGGGACCAATTTTGACTGGGTAGAAGGTAGAGAGAGACGGTGGGGGGGGTACAGAATACCCCCAGACAAGTCTATTGAAGCTGAGCTCTTAGGATCAAGATACTCACAATGGGTCCTTCCCTCTCCAATCCTAGAGTTGGGGCGGGGGAGATGGGAAACCAGGAGCCCGGGTCCCATTCCAGGGGGGCAGAGACAAAGAAACAGGTGTTGGCAGCTAAGTCAAAAGGTTAGCTCTGTCCAGGGAAGGAGGAATACAAAAGAAATCTCAATCCTGGGAAAGGGTGGGTGGGTCTATGGATGGATGGATGTGGGAGGTGGGGGGAGGGAGGCAGGGAGTGTCCCCAGAGGCTCAACCACCTGCTGCCTGCCCCAATGCCCCCCAGCACAATCTCATATGGGGTGGCCAGGGTTAGTGTGAGCACGTCCAATGTGTGAATGGGGAGGCATTTTTCCCAGGTAGAGCTATCATTTCTCTGACTAGTAAAACCAGGAAGGACAGATTGAAAGAAGGGAAAGGTGGGGGAAGAAACACGGGGATTTAAAGATAAACGTTTTTCTGCCTAGTCCCAGAATGAGAGGGCCGCCTCCGTAGTCATCATCATCGAGGGGAATGAGGTAGCGAGATAGAAGCAGACTTGGTTACTGCCCCTCCTCCGAAGACTCCTGGGATGTCCCTTCTTCCTCTTCCTTCTCCGGCTTTTTGGGTCTCCCTCTTGGTTTCCTTCCTGGGGCAGTGGTGGTTTTCCGGACTTTCGCAGCCCCCTTGTTCTTACTCCCCTTTGGTCTGCCCCGAGGTTTCTTAGGAGTTGGTGCCTCACAGGGCTCCTTGGGGGGTTGTTTCTGGGATCGGCCCCTCCCTCTCTTCTCAGACCCATCTTTCTCCTGCTTGGAGGCCAGAGGCTGGCCGGACTTTGAGCTAGACTCACTCATCCTCCCCTTTCTCTAATGAGAGGTGGTAAATGGGGTTGCCCTCTTGGAGTGGCGCCAGCTCCAGAAATAGCCCCGGCTCACACTCCCAATTAGAGAAGAGTATTTTTGATTTAATTAACAATCAGTTTCAATCTTGCAGTCAAGAATACCACTTTTTGGGGATAAAAATGGTACGTAAAATAATTTATTATTGTATAGACAAAGTGTCAGATTTTGTGTTCCACCAGAATTGCCTTTGATAAACTAGAGTCTTCCCCACATTCACTTGTATAATCCAGAACATCTTGAAGGACACCATGGTATCTTTAATCTCTTCATTTTAGGTTTTGCTCTTGCCGCCGTCTTTCTTTGGAAATTTACTCTGCACTGATCTTAAGATTGCTTTCACGACTCCTTAACAATTTTTCTTTTCCTGAAATTTTTTTCTGGCAGTTTCTCTTTGAAGTAGAATTGATTGCTGCTCTGACTACATTGTTTAGATTTTGCATCTGTTTTGAACTGCTGTGAAGATCGAGGAGTGTCTGTTGGGTTATAGAAATTGTCCTTGTTTGTCCTTTGTTCTCTAAGAGGACCAATGACTTCAGGAAGGTGATGTCTTGATTTGCAACTGAATTGGAGTTAAGTGAGGCAGGGCTGTGCAAAGTCACCAGGCTCACTCTCTTCTCTGGTGCCATCTGGTTCCAGTGGCAAGATGTAAATCAGGATTACTAGAGATATCCCCCAATGCAGTGAAAAATAGGGATTCTATTAGAGGAGTATTCCAACTCATCCTCAGAAGATACAGATAAAAATCGAGAACTTTCTTTGCTAGGTAAACTGCTCTGACTCTGTGGGATGGATTGAATTTCATTCTTAATCCTCTCCTCACAGGGATCTGAGATAAGGACTTTAGGTGCTCTGTTGTCATTTTGCAGTTGGTGTTTATGGAGGGGCGCTATTGCTGATCAGTGCCTTGGAGAGACTAGAGCATAATAGATATTCTGCAACTTGTTCAGTTCTGCTAAATGTGTCTAGAAGCCTTTTTTGATTAACTTCACAGCCAGAACTTAGGGCATTTTCAAAAAGGTTTTAGTTAGCCTTGGCTTACTCTTTTTCCTCATTCTTTTTATGTATATTCTGATTGTTTGAGTCCTTTGATGAAGGCCTTGGGGTCTTCTCCCTGTCAAGGCTACTCAGTCCAAAGAAATGGGCCTCGGTCCTTGACTCTACTTTTTTTTTTTCTTTTCTATTGTAGGTGAAGAGATTGGAGCTTCAGACTTGTGAATTTTGAAAGGTCTGCAGAGGGAGCATCAGGGCCTCCCAGAATCCAAGTTTATTGCCAGTTCAGCATTGGTGTCTAGTGAAGTAAGGAGTGACCAAGAGTGATTCTTGGGGCCTTCCCAGTAGTGGCTGTGATATGGACTCATCCAACATTCATGCTGCATCTGGTTGTGAACTTGATGGAACCAGTGTCATAGGGGAATTGAGCTAAATTTGGGTCCATTCTCCCTGTAAACCAAAGTAGAATATGGAGGAGGGTGTCCCTGTGATGTTGGAGGAGGAAACATTTGTACTTTTGTTGTTGCTATAAAAATTCCTTTCTAAAAGCTAATTGATGTTAAGTGGATAAATGGAACTAGGACACTAGTAAGTTACGTAATAGTGAGTATGTTAGGTGCAGGCCTGACATTGGCAATCTGTTAGTTCACATTCAGTGTTAGGATGAAATGAGTCACTCTTATGTCTTTGTGCTGTAAAATTAAAGGAGGTTTACTTACTTTAACATAGCAAAGATATAAAGTAGCACTTAGCTTGGGTAGACACAGTCCCCTTTGTCTACATACGGAAATATGTCTGGTCATCGGGATAAAGTGTGGTGATTGTGAGGTGTTCAGACATACACAAGTTTGAAGGGCACTGATCCTGTGTGGGTAGGATCACATCAGTCACATCAACACATCTGAAAGCTAACGGGAAGCTGCATTGAAGGAGGCCTAACTTAAGCCTTGCCCCATTCCTAGGTCAATCAAGTCCCAAGTTTGTCATCTTTTTGGGAAAATCCAGCCAAACCTATGAGGGTGAAGATGTGGGAGAGAGAGAAATCCTGGGAGACACTGGTTCTATCATAGAGGAGAACATGGCCGGTGGAGGACGAGACATTAGTAGAAATATCCCCTCTTCCCCAGGGTACCCTAGAATCCTGAGAGGCAGATGTGGGAAAGTGAGCTGGAGCCTACATGCTAATATTCTCAACTCTGATTTCTTTCTAAGGCTACTGTAAGCCAAAAGCAGACATAAGAAAAAGATATTTGTAGATGGAAGATATGATACATAATCTTAAATTTTAAAACAATGAGAAATTAGGTGGTACAATTTTTAGTGATTTAGTAAGTTAAAATATATGTCTTAAAATAAATAAAGAACATCTGGTAAGCATATTTCATGTGTCATATAACATTTTATATGTCTAAGGAATAAATTTGTGACATTTGGAGACTGTACAATAACTGATGTTGGAAGAACTAGGGCAACTGTAATAAGAAAAGTGTGGTTTTGCCACACACAAAAATCATGTTGTAGGCCAGCAAAAGATAATAACATCCTGTATACCCAGAAGGGCTTCTCTGTCTGCATAGATCTACTTTACCCTCAGAGGTTTCTATTTTTAAATTGGCGTTGACTATGACCTTAGTAAGGAGAATACTGTTGGAATATGTTTAAGTTCCTCATTATGCATTCAATACTCTTACTTGGCCACTGAAGACATTAAGAACAAAATTTTCCTTTTTCTTCTTTCTGTTCTTCACTCTATATTTCTGTAATTTTGGACTTTTAAGAAATTGAAAAAAAAGTGTTAACTAAAAAGTAAATTCTAAATTAGGTGAGCCTATTTCCTCAGCTAATAATTGTGATAAAGTGAGAATTTTTAGAGTTGGAAAATAACTTAGTGATTATTCTACTTCTTATAATAGAGCAGTTGGACTTTTAATTTATGGGGAACTTGTCAAACTCTGGTACCCTTGAACTATTAGAAAGGCCTTGGAGAAAAGAAAGGATTTTGCTTCATTTTGTGATTGTCCACAGGGTTGGTGAGCTTGTGGCACTGAAACACTTGAGATGTGGCATTGAAACACTTGAGATGTCAAAATGGAATAGTAAGCTTCCTCAAAGCTTTTCTACCAAATAAAGACAACAACATTAAGGACCCTAGTTGTGTGAGAACTTTTAGAATGCTTATTTCAGTTCACCTTAATGTGTCTTGATCCTTTCAGTCACCTTGAGTTGAATTTGAGTCACTACATAATTTAATATGGATTTTTCATCAAATATATGTTAATTATTAATGGGCTAATACATGTTATCTTTATTTTAAGACTGTAAAGTCTCTTACATCTCTAAATCTGTAATCTTGTGATCAGGAGTTTTAATACAATGTGATTCTTATTGTTAGCTTGGTCTTTTCATTTCTTAAATAGAAACAAGAATAATGGTAACTTTTTCATAAATGGATAATATCGACAATATAAAGATCAGCACAATCTAACATGTAGTTCAAAAATTAGCAAATGTTCTTTTTATATAAGCATCAAATATTCCCTGAATCACATGCTTTGTGAGACTTTAATGTCCATACAATGTGACTGATTTTGTGAACTGTAAATTATTTGGGGAATTCTAAGTTTTATCTGCTTTTCAAAAATACCAGCAAAATGTCCCTCCTGATAAGACTACACATCTTGACAACTTGTTAAAATAATGTGGTTAGATTTTGCTTTCAATTTCAGATTTGCAGAATGTGTCTTATAAAATTCCCTTGCAGGACTGATGCATATGCTCATGGCTGTGGTGGATTTTATAAGATCAGCACTGATAAGGACTATATATTGTCTGAAGTGAACTATGAACAGGCATAATGATTAATATAAGAATTGTGCTAGAAAAATAAATGGAATAGCTCTAACCATTCTATAGCTCTTTTAAAATTTATTTTTATTTTTCCATGCATATTTATTTAACATATTTAACATATTTTCCAGCAGTACATACTTTCCCTCCCATATTTTAGAATGCTTGAAGATTAAAAAACAAAATTAGTAGTTTTTTCCAGTGACTAGTGACCATTTTATTTTCTATTATCTTTTGCATCAGCCTTTATTTTAAAAACACATACAATGATTACTTGCTGATGTCACTAGCATATGTTCTTCAAAGAATCTGCAGGACTTTTTATTTATAAAGTCTTATGCAGACAGTTTGTTAAGACAATGAAAATTCTTTGATCACTGATCATTAAGCACCACCTACTACATGATGCTTTTCTTAATTCCCCAACTACTAGTGCCCTCTGTCACTATTTTGTAGCTAACAACCTTGTATTTATTTGGTAATTATACAGCATATATTGCACATATTTTATATTGTTTGTGCTGACGTGTACATGTTATCTCCCCTCAAAAAATAAAAATTCCCTGAGAGCAGGAACTGCTATGTTTTTGTTTCTGAATACCAGAGCCTAGTATAGTGCTTGTGAAAAAGCAGGTGCTTAATAAATGGTTGTTGATTACTATAATGTTCTTACCTTTTGCTTGTGTATTAATGTTCTTATTCTATTGATGATATGTTTTAGATGTGTGCATTGATGTCATTCTTTTATAAACTTTACAGCAAATACTTTTTAAGTGCCTATGGTATGTAGAGTGTGTTAAGATACAATGGAGTAACAAGTACATTGAGTCTTGTAGACATAGATGACTACTATATATGGTTATGTTTAATTTTAGAATTGATAAGAAGATACTGGAGTTGATTGAGTAGGGAAGTGATGTATTTCAATCTATGCTTGTAGAAAACTACTTTTTTTTTAGCAGTACAGAGAACTGAGCTGACTGGCGATGGTCTTAAGGCCAATTATGAGGCTGTTGTAATCATTTAGGTAAGAAATGATGAGGGCCTGGAGTAAGATGATAGCTGTGTAAGAATAGAAAAGGGGTCAGATTCAAGAGTTGCTGTGAAGGTAGAAATGGCAAGATTTGGTACCTTAATTAGATATGTGGGTTGAAAGAGTGAGGAATCAAGGATAATGTCAAGATTATAATATAAAGACACTGGTGGGATGGCGGTGCTTTTGACAGAAATTGGGAAGTTTGGAAGAAGGCATGATTTGAAAAGAAAGGCAATAAGTTCAGTTTTAGACATGTATTTAAGATGTCTGTGGGACGTAAATTTTGAAACATCTGATAGGCAATTGGTGAGGTGGGACTCAGGTAAAAGATTAAAGCTGAGAATATAGATTTGGGAGTTTTCTTCATAGAGATGATAATTAAACTTATGACAGTTGATGAGATCACCAAGAGAGCATATAACAAGAGTTATTTACATGGGATAAAGGTACTAAGATACATGGATAGATTTCAAGGAATTTTTTGGTTTTGGATAAAGAAAAAAGGAATCTTTATTTTCACTTAACTTTAACTGAAATTTAGCACTTCCTTTATTTAAAAAATTATTCTGAGAAGAGGGCCCAAAGGGTTGCACAAGAACAGTAATAGTCAGGGCAGCAGCAACAACAACAACAAGGTTAAAAACTCCAGAGAGAGAAGAGAAGGGGGATAGGATTTAGGACAAAATGTTGAGGAACAACCACAATTAGGTGGCATAATGTGGAGGATGAGCTAGTTTGCTAGCTTTTTGACACTGAAATGTTTGTGGTTTTTTTAAAATTGGTTTTATGTTATTTATATAGAAGGAGCAATCATAGACATAGAGAACCAGAATCAAGCAGAGCGTATCTGGAAGGAGAAAGTGGTAAATAGTGTCAAAAGCAGCAAATAGGCTGAGAAGGATTAGGACTGAGAAAATACTGTGATTTTTGACAATTAGATGGATGGTAACTTTGAACAGTTTGGGAATTTGGGGTAGCTGGGTGGTGTAGTGAATAGAGCGCCAGGAGTCAGGAAGGCTTCCTTCTTCCCAAGTTCAAATTCGACCTCAGATACTTAGTAGCTGTGTGACCCTGGACAAATCGCTTAACCCTTTTTGCCTCATTTCCTCATGAATTGGAGAAGGAAATAGCAAACCACACCAGTATCTTTGCCAAAAAAAGCCCCCAAGGGCTCACAAAGGGTCACAAAGAGTCAGACACGATTGAGAAAATGATTTTGGAAAACAACTTTGGAGAGATCAGTTTCAATTTAGGAAAGAGATTGCAAGCCAGATTGCACAGAATTGAGGAGTTGAGAAGAGAGAAAGTGGAGGCAGTGAATGCAACTTTTTCGAGATGTTTGGCCGAGAAATGGAGGACAGATATGAGATGATAGCTTAAGGGGTCTAGTTATGGTCTTTAAAAGGATTGGAGAAAATTGGGTATGTTTGAAGGGAGTAGGTAAGAGACTCACTGAGACTGAAAATTTGAGTGGAGGGATGCTTGAGGATGCAGTCTTCTGGAGCAGATGGGAAGGAATGGGATCAAACATACGTATAGAGGAGTTGTCCTTGGCAAGGAGAAGGGCTGCTTCATTATTTGATTTGGGAGAAAGGAACAGAGAGTGGGAGATGATTTCAAGATGGAATGAGAATGGGAGAAAATGGAGCCCAAGTTGAATGGCCTCAAATTTTTTGTTTAGTTCTCAAATCAGTTATGTCCTTGAAATATTTTTATGGTGATGGTTATGATAAAGATGATACGATAATATTAGTAATAATTTGCAATGTTTTTTTGTGCTGTATAAGAAACACAGCTTTTTATATTTTACCCAACACATACAACTTGGAACACTGAGAATGTTATTTCAGAGCATCAGTATATAGTCTAATTTAGACTAAATCTGAAATGTGAAAACCATGTTAGTTTTTTTTTGAATGCAGAAATACATAGAAATACAGAAACAAAATAATTTTATTCCATAAAACAAAGCAGCTGACTTTTTAATACTATGTTTTATAAAATACTTATGTATAAATTGTTAGCAAAGTGTTTTGAAGTTATTTAACAATTCTTTTTATGATTTTGTTTTCTTTTTAAATTGGATGCTATTAGAAAACGTGCACCATATGTACTTTACCATTCATTTTCCTTATTTATAGTACAGTTTTAATTTATTCTCTTTTTTTCCTTTCCCTACTTGTGATGTGTGGCATGCTAAGTCAAGTATCTTTTTCTTCTCTCAGTGCCACCATGTGACTCTATAGAAAGAGATGGATTTAAGAAAATACATTGAGCTTTATAAGTCCCATAATTTTTTTACTAAAACATAGCACGACCTTAGAATTTTTTTATTCTTAAATGTTTCAATCACAACATTTTGTGATAATTTCTGAAACTAGGCTTTGACTGCTTTAAGGAGAAAAGGCATTTCTAGTTTGTCTAAACTGGGAAACAGCATAAGTAAGACTCACAAGACCTGATATTCAGTGAAGTCTTGATAAATGTCTGAACTTTCCTTTGCTTAGTTGAATTAAAGTTTATCAGTCAGTACTGGGAATGAAGTTCACTTTAAATCATAGTGTCCTTGATGGTGTGCTTTAAAGTCCTTGATACCCAGTCTACTCAATCTTCTTTTGCTGACAATGATTTATGTAACCCTTGTGTCAGAGACACACAGGATAAGGAGACCCCATGTCCACTTTGGGGGAATATTTTTTTTTTAATTTCTAGTGCTCCTAGTTCTCATTTAGGATTACTAGGAAACTATTTCTTTAGTTTACTGAAACTCTCACTTGGAAACACAAAGTTCATAATATTACAGATGATATTTTTTTTAAAAAAGAGAAAATAAAGCAGAGACTCCTGAACAAGAAATTATTAGTTTAAGTAAAAGTATGTAAATCCCTAGAATTTATTTCAGTCTCAAATGGGTTTCCATTCTTCCATAAGTTTTTTTTTCTCTCTCTCTCTCTTTTCTCTGTCTCTCTTTTGCCTTCATCATCTTGCCTCCTACTTTCCTCATATATTCTATTTTTCAGTTTCTTGGGCATAAGTTTCCTTTAGAATTTTCCATTCTCTCAGGATCATTTTCGCCTTCCAGTACTTGGGAAATTCAGTTCAGTTTATTGTATATTTATTGAACATCTACTTCTAGAAGCCACTGAACTAACGCCAGGAATACAAAGACACAAATGAAACAATTCCTGCCCTCAAGGAGGAGGTATATCTAGGCTATGTAAATATATTACAAATAAATGCATTACAAGAAAAAAAATGAGTAGAGAGAGAGAGAGAGAGAGAGTGTTAACTACTTGGGAGCCTGGGAAAGTCAGAGAAATGTTTACAGATGAAGTGACATCTGTATTATACTTTGAAGGATGACCAGGATTTTTTGAGGTGTAGATTAGGGTCTAGTGTGTTCTAAGTATGGAGAAAGACTTGTTATGAAAGCACGTAGACAAAGGATAGAGAGTATGGCATTTGAGGAACAGCTCATGATATAATTTGCCTAGAATACAGAGTTCAAGATGGGATTAGTTCGAAATAAGGCTTTAAGGTTAAGTTGGATACAGATTGTGGAAGTTTTTGAGAATTGTCAGTTTGAGGAATTTGCATTTTATCCCAGAGGCAAAATTCTGAAAACTTTTGACCAGGAGAGTGATGTGGTTAGCCCTGTGTTTTAAGAATACTATTTGTCAACTATGGGGAAGATCTGTAGAAGTAATTGAGCCAGAGCTTGAAATTACATGTGAGAGTTGTATTTTTCAAGTGATTTCAAGACAGTGAATTTGCTTAAATAAACCTTATAACAATTCTCACAATAAATATGTAAATTTACATTATTCATCTCTATCAGGTAGAGAAGGTAGGCCAGACATATTACCTAAAGTTTGTTGTAGTGCTGGGAATTTAAACTCTGAATTCTTGCCAGAAAAAGGAGCAAAAGTTTTAATTTGCAATTTACACCTGGGAAAAAATGTGGAGAAGGCTTAAGTGACTTCTCTATGAAATTCTGCACATCTCATATGGCCTAGCTTAAATGATACCTTCTCCATAAATTAAATTGCATTTAGCATTTATTAAACATTTGCTTTGTACAAGGCACTATAAAGCCTTCATTGATCCATTCCAGCTGGAACTAATCTCTCTACTTTGAATTTCTGTAGCATTTTGTACTTCTTAGGCAAATTCAATCTGTCTTATATTTGCATAGGTCTTTAGGTTGAGGGACCATGACTTTATCATTTTTGTTTCTCTAACATTGTTTTTGCATGGTGTTTCCCATAGTAGATACTAATATAAGTTTTATGAATGAATGGACAAATAAATGAAAAGTGGTTCAGTGGTGAAATTGGAAACAGGTCTCAAGAGATCATTTATAACTCCTACTGTGAGAGAATTAGAAAGGTCAATGAGCACCAATCTAGTTGATATTTTGCTACATTGATATCTGTCTTCTGTGAAGAAGAGTCTCCAAGACAACTCGTCCATTTCAAATAGGCCATCATACACTATATGGTCCATATCCACTTGGTCCAAATAATAAACAACAACCTAGAAGTGAATGGTTGTGCATTCTGTGATCAGTTTCCCCAACCGTTCATCTTTGTATGTATAGGACAATCTCATGCAAAGGACAATTTTTTAGTTTGAATTATACTTTTTGGTAATAATTCTAGAATTTAGACATTAAAATAAAATTTAGGTACTCTTGGATAATCATTAGAAGTGTTTTTTAAAGAATACTTCTTAGAATATAAAATTAAGCCTTCTTAATGGTCATACAAATTGAAATTAGGCCAAATATACATACATACATACATATATACATACATACATACATATATACATACATACATATATGCATGCATACATACATACAAACACACATATGCAGCTACGCGGCACAGTGAATAGACTACTGGGCCTGGATGAGTCAGGAAAACTCATCTTCCTGAGTTTAAATTTGGACTCAGACACTATGACTCTGGGCAAGACATTTAATCCTATTTCACTCAGTTTCCTCATCTGTAAAATGAGCTAGAGAAGGAAATGGCAAGTCACTCTAGTATCTCTCCCAAGAAAACCCCATCAGACATGACTAAAAAATGACTACGTGTGTGTGTATACACATATATTTATGTGCATGTATATATGTATGTCAGAGATGAGATTCATAAAAATACACCTTTAAATACAAATAAAACATTAAGAATGGACTTATTCTATGTAAATTATGTTGATGAGCATTAATTTATAGAAAGTTATGCATTATATGAAATGCAATGTTTGCCTTAATCATGGTGGGGGGTAGGGATGGAGAGGAAGCACATAATTAACTAATCCATCCATAAAACATCAACATTTTCTGAGGTTAAAAAAAAGTTTTTGTCAGTCCAACTTTTATAAAGAACTCTCTAGGGTTTGATATATGGTTACTTAGAACTAAAATAGGATGATATTTAAAATATATAGTTAAATATAACATTTGGAAATATTTCATTTATAACTTTATTAAACTCACTTGGATATATTAGTTTTCTTATGTTTGTCACACACACCCTTTTATTGCCATAGAAGCTGAATCAGTGTAGCTCTTATTACATAGATTTTTTCCCCCCTCAATCCATGGTATTAAGTGGGAATTAATTTTCTAAGATATATTTGACATCTTTTTGTCATAAATCATAAATGGAGTATAATGCTGATTTAATAGATTATTCGTCAAATTTGTCTCAATAACTAGAATCTAGCTACAATTAATTATGTGCTTTCTCTCCACCCTCCCACCTCCCACTATGATTAAGGCAAACATTGCATTTCATATAACTTAATGCTCATCAACACAATTGACATAGAAAAACGATTTCTGTTAGTTTACTTTTCCCTAACTATATATTCTGATCTTTTTGTGTGTGTATCTGTTACTATATACTATAGTTTTATTATGTTTTATAGTGAGTAAAAGGATGAACAAATAAAGGCCAAATCATTTAAAAAGTTTTTGCTAAATATAGTTTTTGGAATGAGAAACTGAAATTTACAAATATAAAACATTAGAAATTCTTTAAAAATCAGCATTTAGCCACCACTACTCTTATTCTTAATTGGTCATCCATATGTAGCGCTTATAATATGTAAAGTGATGTCTTCATAGCAACCCTGGGAAACAGGTACTACAAGTTATTATCATCATTTTACAGCTGAGCATAACCTTTACTTTGCTATTTCCCATTTAAAAAGAAAACCCAAAGACTATAAAAGCTTTCTAGAGATGAAATAGACCTGGATTTAAATGTCTTTTCAACTTAATTATAGACAAAAACCTAAAAGTCTCCTGAAAGTAGATGTTGTTATGTTAGAAGTAAAGACCTCATTTTTCTAGGATCTCAAAACTTTTATTTAAGTGTTTCATTGTGGTGTGGAGGTAGACTTGAGTCCTCAAAGACTATGCCAGCAAGGACTATGGAAACTCATGAAAAAAAATAAAATTATAAAGTGACTCTCATACCTGTGTAACATTCTTTTTCTAATGTTACAGTGACAGAGTGTCATAAATGGGAGAATTCACTAGAAAAAGAATTTCAGGCCATCTATAAATATTATTTTAAATGTTTATGCTTTTAGTGTTTTTTCAGTGAACAGCGAGTTAGAGGAGATGTTCTGCATCAACGTTGTTTTATTCATCAGTAAATGTTACCTAAAGACAAAAAGAAGTTGCAGCTACATGGAGGGATTCTCCTTAAGATAAATAAAGAAGTTGGTTTCATTGTGTGCCCAGAGGTAAAACATACAATTTCTGGTTACCTTTGGTCATCTTGCCTTGTAGTTCTCATGGTGATTCCAAGCATAAACTACAAAGAAAGTTTCAGCTAATACACCAACATATGCTACAAAAGGATGAAGAAGAAGAGAAACTTTATAAAGAACTTGGTAAGATCTTCTAAAGCCATGGTGTCAAAAATCAAAAAGAAGTAGATCCCTGTGGACCACATATTGACTTAGAAAACCACATATTAATATCACATATGTTCTATTGCATTTTTATTTATTTTGTTTAACATTTCCCAATTACATTTTAATCTACTTCGTATGTTAGGTTTGAAGTTTGACACCTCTACTTTAAACCAAATCAACATATATCTTAATATTGTGTTACTCCTTTCCTACAAAGGTAGATACAGGATAGGGTGGTGAAAATAAGTGTTGAAAATATGAAAGAATTTAAAGATTTATATACTACTGAGAAGCCTCTTATGTTTCCATTATGGATAATTTCTTCAAGAAAAGAGTTGTATGATTATTAATTTTGTGCTTGCAGTGGACCTTAGAGATCATCTGTCTAGCCCTCCCATTTTGCAAATGAAGAAATAGATATAGAAAGGTGAAGTTACTGGATAATTATACAGCTAGTAAGTAGTAGAACCACCATTTGAACCCTCTATCTCTGAATCCAAGACTTTCTCCATTATCCTACACTATGTTGGGAGGTGCCTAGCAAAGACTGAACAAAAGTTCTTTGACTTTTACAAGGTGGTACTTATGCCATCACACAAGTAACAACTCATCTGTGCCTACCATTGAAAAAATTATTGCTTATTGCTTAGCCAAAGCATCTTCTTATTTCATGTTACTTTAAGAGAAAAACAAGTTAATGAAAATACTAATAGGTTTTGTAGCCAAGTTCTTCTCCCAGATGAGAAAGGGGTGGTTAATTTATAGTTTTACATTTGGTTGATAAGGGAGAAGTGAGGATGGTACAGAGTTGAAAGAGAAATTGGGCATGGTGGTATAATATAGAACATCCCAAGTACAAATAATCGGGGAGAGTGGATTATGTTATATTGAACAGGTGTTTTCTATTCTGACAAAAGGCACTAAGGTATCTGATATGAAAGAGAGTTTTCCATAGGTCCTAATGGCAGTATTTTCTACTCTGGTAATTGCCATTTTTGGTAATGTCAAGTTTGAGAAGTATAGCAGAAAGGCCTGACCTAGACTCATTTCTATACTCCTTATCCTGTGTAATTCATGTCATGTTTTCCAGTAAATCCACAAGGGAACTACCTAATATGTGAGGGCATTATTTGAGTTTTCTTGACATTGTATTGATACAGTAAAGGATTCTGACTGTCCATCTGTTATCCTCTTCTCTCAATACATAACTAGGTCCCTCCCTCCTTTTTCTGGTTATATGTAGACATATATTAGTCAGCTCCATTCTCCTGTAAATTCCTCATTTGTTATGTGTTTTAGCCAGCTCATATCCACCATGCAAAATTCTCTTACTATGGAGGTTATATGCAATTTAAATTCTTTGGAGACCAGTTTTACATGACTTGAAGCTATATAATATCATTGGCAGAATATCAGTGTTAAAAATAGACCACTGTTTCAAAGAGAAACTAGGAGCTATTAGAGGAACTATAATTCCAAAGACAATCCATCTTACTTTTTTCTCTAGTGTCTAAGACATGTTCTAATAAAAAATACTACGGTTTACCCATTAAATTGCCTATCATAATCTAGACAACAGATCTTCATCTGTTTGGTTTTTTCCTCTGCAGGTAATTAGACTACTACTTTTGAATGCTTAAGGATTTCATCCATAGAAAATTTTTCTGATAATCTATACATAGATTGAGGAAATTCTTGATTAAGATTTAAGGTATACTTGATGAAATTATGAGTAGGACATAGGAAGACTTCGAAATCATATTTGACGGTCAACATTTTACAACCATACAATTGACTGAAAGTTGTAAAAATGCAAAATCATATTGTGATTATTGGTTATTAAACACATTTAATTTGGTAGAGTAAAACTTTTAAAGTTTGTGCTCCTGAAAGTTGTCTTCCATGCTAGTTCCAGAACTATGTGATTCTTTAGAGGATATGACAACAGAGGTAACTTTAACAACTTTCTGATTACAGATATCAAAGTAGGTATAAAACAAAGAGAAGTGCTGATATAAGCCATTCACTATCATAATATAAATTGAAGAAGGATTCCTTATAAATGGTGGGGTCCTTTCCTTGCTCTTTTTTTGAAGATGATATTGTGCTGATTGCATTAAGTCCTATTGTGACATTGCAGAGCCTCCTAAATGTAATATATAGATTAACAGGCAACATTACAAAAAAAGAGAATTTTTTTAATCTTAAAGGATAGGAAACAACTGTTACCACCATCAAATTCAATTTATAATCAGTGATTTTGCATAATGGAGAGATCGTTGACTATTTAGAGTTCAAAATCAATACTAGATTAGACAACATGATAAAGATGAAGATAAGAGAACATATAAAAGCTCCAACTCAACCATTTAAAAAGTTTTGATTCTGAAAAGTGGAAAGAAGTAAAATAGTAGAGATATTGATTCCGATTATCACCAATTCTTAGAGGAATTTACCTCATGTTAGGTCATCACAATGAGGATGTCAAAAGGGACTAAAAAACTGCCTCAACCAAGAGGCTCTTCTCGATCACTTTGTCAAGCAAAAGGACATAAGAATTTAGGACTACATTAAAGTATACATTATTCACAGAATGTTATAGGTGAAGATGTCATACTTATAGTCATTCTTTCTTTATAAAACATCAAAATTTAAAGGTAAAACAAAGACTGCAGAAAATATGTTGTGAACCACGACTGAGCTTGATCATGCCAAGTGATGGAAATGGAAAGAAAACTTACCTTTTTTTCTTTTGAAAGACAAATCCAAACCACTTATGACAAGTCAAAATCTCCCAGCAAATGCATTCAAAACATACCTCTCTTACACCAAATTCTTGATACATGTTCAGGAAGTAATTTGCCATTTTAAAGTTGTATGTTTCCTTTATGGGTTAATTAATCCCTTCTTCCCTGTCCCTCTCCCTCAAGTTTGTAGCGAGGGAAGGAAGGAGAAGAAACATTTATATATCACTGCCCATATTCCAGTCAATGTGCTAAGCACTTAAAAATATTTCATTTGATCCCAACAACAGCCATGTGCAGTAGGTGCTATTATTATCCCCATTTTAGATTTGAAGAAACTAAGGCAAACAGAGGCTAAGTGACTTGCCCAGAATCACACAGCTAGACTCTAAGGCTAGATTTGACCTCTTCCTGATAACAGACCCAGCACTCTATCCACTGTGCCACCATCAGCCTCAAAAGACTACTGTGTGCTGGGCACTGCACTGGGGCTACTGAAAGAGGCAGAAGACAGTCCCTACCTGTAAGGAACTCACAAACTACCAAGCACTGGCTTCTTTGTCATACTTTAGAATGTAAGAAGGATGAGGATTGAGAAAAGGCCATAGGACATAAAAGACCCCAACAGTTATTGGCTTACATGACTACTTTCTTGTCTCTATGAAATTTTTATGAGAATGATCTATCAAAAGCATAGGGTTAGGAATAGGGCCTGGACCTGTCATTTAATTTTTATAGAGCTCCTGGATGAGGAAATCCCATCTACCAATGAAGGTTTCATCTTCTTTGCAATTTATAGTCTTAGAGAATTGCCTAGAGCATGGAGAAGTCAGCAA
This sequence comes from Phalanger gymnotis, assembly GCA_028646595.1. Lineage (NCBI taxonomy): Eukaryota > Metazoa > Chordata > Mammalia > Diprotodontia > Phalangeridae > Phalanger > Phalanger gymnotis. The sequence goes on from CM053623.1 coordinate 114,327,679, forward strand.
GATCTAAGTGGTAGAACTTGAGCTCAGGTGTTTTTGGTTCATCCAGGTTAGTTCCCTAACCAGCTTTCTACCACACTGCCTTTCTATTAAAGATGTTATTGACTAAAAAAATATGAGAAAGAATCAGGTTTTTATAGTCCAATATCTATAACAGAACACCTCTTCACTCTTACAAGATTGACTGTAAACTATGGAGAACACAAGATCTGACTGTGTGTGTTTATTTATTTATTTTGGCCTGATTTATGATTTTATCAGTGAAGGGATGCCACTATAGATACCACTAATACTTGTAATGTGGAGACTTAGAGAGTTGTCTGGGACATTGAGAGTTTAAGTTACTTGCCCAGGATCACACAAGCAGCCAGCGTCAGAAGTAATTTGTCTTCAGAATTTTCTGACTCTGGGACTCTATCCAGCTATTGTACTGCATTAACTTTCTCTATTATTTATTTAAAAAATTAATTTGTTAGGGTAAAATGCAGCCTTAAATTTTAATTTTAAAATACCTAATTTGTCTTCTCTCTTTGTCTTGCACTTCTGCCTTTCAGGTCCTCTTAATATTCTTCTGTCAGTAATGATTGACAAATCCAATAATTAATTATTCAGATTAATCTTCCTATTGAAGCAAATTGTATCTTTTACACCCTACTGTCTAACTTATGTTTCTTTTCTGTATTTTTAAGATTGACACTATTAATTTGTCTAAGTAGTCTGTAAATCAGAAGTCCTAGAATCATAGATTTTAGAGGCAGAAGGAGATTTATAAAGTAGATCATTATTTTATTTATCTATTATTTATTTAATGCTTATTATATTAAAGGAACTGTACTAGGCCTTATGAATCATATGATGTTGGATAAGACATGCTTTCTTTAAGGTGCGCTCAGCATTCCAGTATTATAGTGAGGAAATTGAGGCAAAAAGAAGGTAAGTGGATTGTTTAAGATTATAGATCATATTTATGGCTAACATTTAGGTCCTTTACCTTCGCATTCGGTACATTTTATGTGCATCCATTACTGAGTGACCTTGAGAAAATCCAGAATATTCCAGCCACATTTTTATATCCTTTCCTGCATTCCTTTTCTGCTCTTATTTTGATTTCATCATATACTTCCTGGCTACCTACCTTGAGATGCCTGAACATGTAAAAGCTATTGAAAGAAATTTTCATAGAGCATTTATTTGAGCTTCAGAGGAAAAAATAGAAAACATATAAATTAAATAGTTTGTAACTTGGTTACCCAGTCCAGAAGAAGTTTATACAGAGCTAGCAATCAAGAATTCTAGTTTGACTGTTTCTATGGAGAGACTAGTAAAATTTTTTGTGAGCCAATAAATGTACTTCTTGTACATGACAATACTCTATTGTAAACAACTGGAAAATGAATATGATTATTTACAGCTATAGTTTGTATATTGTGACAAGATTTACCTATCTCATATCTTCTCATCTCTTAAATTCCTGCCTTTGATTTCCTCTTCCTAAAATATTTTCTTGGTACCAGTTGATGAATCGAATGAACAATTATTCAGCTTACCTGTCCTAGTACAGCAAGTTGTGTCTTAACTCCTCATTAGTGGATATGTGGATTAGTGGATATCTCTTTCCTGTGATGCTTTTGTGCGTCTTTAACCATTATATTTTTTTCAATGTGCATTTATGGAAGTTTTTGTAGATGACACACTGACATTACTTTGGATAATAAAAGCTTAATTTTAAAAGTCTTGCTAATCATGATGGCTTTATATGATTACTAGCAAATATCACAAAACATTTACCCTTAGGGTGACTGTAAATCCATATTTCAAATAATTTCGATAATTTTTTGGCTTATATCTCATTAGATTTTATTAGACTGTCATTTTTTAATCTCCTAATTTTGCTATCAAGGAGTACTAGGAATTTTCTTGTTTCCTCTGCTCACATGTTCTTCAGTCCCCATATAAGTGTTGTGGTCAATTGAGACAATCAGTCAGCCCCTCCACTTATCTATGATACTTATATCAGGGTAGATAATTTCCATAAACTCAATAAATCGTTTCAATTCAATAAAGCATTTCAACTAGGTATATTACAATGTCTTTGGATTTGTTGAGGGACTTGGTCATGCTTTGTGGGACTTAAACAAAATTATCAAGCTAATATAGAGTTGGAGCTTTGAGTGTCTAAAAGATTAGTAGTAGAAGCCTTTCTCTCAAGCTATTGAAAAGAAATTGCTAGAGGAATAATATAAGAACTCCATCCCTTGCCTAGGTCTTTTCTGTCCTCCCCACAATCCCACACTGGCTGGAAGAAAATCTTATGATCTTTAAAGGATCTAGAGTACTTTTGAACTTTAGCTGTGTCCCTGGAACAACTGATGACAGAGTTATTATCAGAAGAGAAGATAGACTGGACATGATGGTGAAAGGTAGATTCAAGACTCCACAAGGAGTTCAGCAAAGAAGCTATAATACACTCAAGGAGAATATCTTGAAGATCTATCAGCAGGACTTTGAGGAGCTGTGAAGTACTCCTTGGCCTCTGGTGTTCTAACCTTGAGCTTAGAGCCATGTTCATACACCAGGGAGAGTAGACCATAGACTTTTGAGCAGAATGTTTTACACCACATGTTTTTCCTGTGTCACTTAAGTAATAATTTTTCCCTAAAAGCTAAGTAAACCAAATTGACTAATTCATATCCACTAATGAGCATGAAGACCAGTTGGGGTACATGAAGAACATAATTAGAAAGATATCCCCAACCCTCTCAGGACTACCCTTAAAACTCTGATAAGGAAGAATTGTAGCTACCTTTTGGGGATTTGAAAGGCCATTTTGAATGAGAGGGTGTTGGAAGAGCCAGAGCTGCCATGGTTTCTTAATGGGAATCTTTTTAAGCCAGTTTCCCATTTTGACAGTTTGGAAAAACAAAAACAATCAAACAAACAACTAGATAATATAATCCAGAATGCAAGTGCAATATGTCACAATGTGTTGAAAGCTATCTTAGATGGACTAAGGGCATTAATGTCAATCCATGTAGTAAAAATAAAGCTCAATTTATTTTCAAACAAATATAAATACTTCTAATATTTTATTGCTGAGTGTCTAAATGACATAGTTATTCTCCTCATATCAGAAATGGGGGAACAGGCTCAGGGAATTTAAATGACTTGCCCAGGATCAAAAAGATGGTACAGAGCTAAAACAGAACACAGATCTCCTTATTTCCAGTTCGGGGCTTATTCAAGGACATCCTGTTTCCCTTTTATGATGATGTGATTTTGCCTTAACCTGAACCTGAATCTTTTTGGCTTAAAAGCCTAGCCCATTAAAGAACTTAAAAGAAAACTTATTTTTATCATAAATATTTTTGAAGAGATCCCTGAGAATGAAGACTATATCAGTTCCCTGAAGCATTATTGCTTCTCAAAGAAAAATTTAGCTGTTAGAGCCACACTTTAAGAAATATGGGTGGGGTGGAGCCAAGATGTCAGAGTAAAGGCAGGGACTCATCTGAATTCTCTCAAATTCCCCTCCAAATAACTTTAAAATAACACCTTAAATTGAATTCTGGATCAGCTGATCCAACAAAAGGTCAAGGTGAAACAAATTTTCAGCCTAAGACAACTTAGGAAGTTGGATGGAAAGATCTATATCACCAGGGTGGTCAGACATGGAGTGCCCTGGCAAACCAGCAGCAGCAGGCCTTGGAGGGGGTGGCATAGCAGTGATGAGGTGACTGTTTCCAGTGCTCTAAGCTCACAAAATGTAGGGAGGTTGGCCAGCTGGTCAAAAGGAGATTGCAGGGACCTGTTTCTGGCACTGGGTACAGGACTCTGTTGCATTACTCTGGGTCCCATTTCCAGGGCAAAGAGGAACACAAATAGACTAGTACTTGTGGCCATAAGGAAGCAGGGACCTTGGTCACAGTTCCAAGGCAGAGAAGAGTGCTTTTCATAGTTGTAAGGGGGTGAAGGGCCTTGGTCTCAGGTCCAAGGCAGAAAGGAACATTGATGTTTTCAAAAGCAGGAAAGGAGCCTGAGTTCCAATTCCAGGATGGGAAGGAGTAAAGGCACTTGCAGCAGGAGGGAGCAGGGGCCCTATTCACAGTTCTAGGATAGAACGGAGTGCTTGTGGTCTTTCACATTCCAGATCATAGGCTGGGAAAGTATTGACTACACCTCTCCTTAGATTATGCCACCTTGGAAGAGCCAAAAGCTTACAGCTCCTCAAAACTAGCTTTGAAAACAGAGCCACAAAAAAGTTTGGGACAGTGGCCCCTCTACCCTGGAAGCAGAGTCCAACTTTACTATCAAGTTAAGAGTCTAGAAATGGGCCGGAAAAATGGGCAAACAACAAAAAAAGAACCCTACCAAAAAGTTACTATGGTGACAGGGAAAATCAATTCATAAAGAATTCACAAATTCAAAAGACAATGATATCAAAATAGCTACATGGAAAGCGTCAAAGAAAACAGAATTTCTCAAAGCCTGATCTCTACCCCCAATTCCTAGAAAATCTAAAAAAGCATTTAAAAAATCAAATTAGAGAGGTAGGGGAAAATTGGGAAAAGAAATGAGAATAGTGCCAAAAAATATGAAAAGAGAATTAACAACTTGGTAAAGGAGGCATAAAAATATGGAAGAACATAACACCTTAAAAACAGAATTGGTCAAATGGCTAAAGAAGCACATAAATCCACTGAAGAGAACACCTTAAAAAGCAAAATCAGGCAAGTGGAGGCTAATGATTTTATGAGACATCAAGAATAAAGCAAAATCAAAAGGATGAAAGAATTAGAAGAAAATGTGAAATGTCTCATTGGAAAAAACAACTGACCTGGAAAATAGATCGCGGAGAGATAATTGAAAGCCATGATCAAAAAAATGGACCTGGTTACCATACTTGAAGAAATTATCAAGGAAAATTGCCCTGATATCCTAGAACCAGAGGGTAAAATAAAAATGGAGGGAATCTATCAGTCACCTTCTGAAAGAGATCCTAACAGGAAAACTCTGAGGAATATTGTAGTCAAATTCCAGAAGTCCCAGGTCAAGGAAAAAAGATTATAAGCAGCCAGAAAGAAACAATTCAGATATCATGGAGCCACAGGCAAGATAACATAAGATTTAGTAGCTTTTATACTAATGGATCAGAGGGCTTGGAGTGTGATATTTTGAGGGCAGAGGAGCTAGGAATTAAACCAAGAATTTCCTTCCCAGGAAAACTGGAGCATCTTCAGGGGGAAAAATGGATATTTAATGAAATAGAGGACTTTCAAGCATTCTTGATGAAAAGACTAGAGCCAAATAGAAAATCTGACTTTCAAATACAAGACTCATAACATAAACAGGTAACTATGAAAGAGAAATCATAAGGGATTCAATAAAGCTAAACTGTTTACATTCCTACATGGGAAGTTGACACTTGTAACTCCTAAGAACTTTTATCATTATTAAGACATAAGGTGAATTGACTACAATGGAATGATGGAAAGATTTTTTGAAAAATTAGGGGTGAGAGAGTGATGCACTGGGAAAAGGGGAAGGAGAGGTAGAATGGAGTAAATTATCTCACCTAAATGAGGAAGGAAAGGAGGAACTTTTACAGTAGAGGAGAAGATGCACTGGTAGTGGTAGGCAATGCTTGAACCCTACTCTCATTGAATTGGCTCAAAGAGCCAACTAACAAATAACATGCACGCTCAGTTGGGTATAGAAATCTGTCTTACCCTATGGGGAAGTAGGAGGGTTAAGAGAAGGGGTGGACTGATAGAAGGGTGGGAGGATTGAGGGAAGTGGTGGTTAGAAGCAAAACAGATTTTTGAGGAGTAACAGGGTGAAAGACATAAGGAAAAACAGGAAAAAATTAGAATGGAGGAAAATACACAGTTCGTTAGCATAACCATGAAGGGAAATGGAATGAACTCCCTCATAAAATGGAAGTGCATAGCAAAGTAGATTAAACCAGAATCCTACAATATGTTGTTCACAATAAAAAAGCAAAAAAGCAAAAATCTAACTAGAAGAAATAAGGAGGGAAACTGCATTTTTCTAAAAGGTACCATAGACAATGATGTAATATTAATACAAATTATACATGCACCAAGTACTATAGCATCCAAATTCTTAAAGAAAAAGTTACATGAGTTGTAGGAGGAAATTGTAAAACTCTATTAGTGGGAACCTCAACTTTTCCCACTTTGAACTAGATAACTAATCCAAAAATAAACACAAAAAATTTAAAAAGATGAATAAAGTTTTATAAAAGTTATATACGATAGACTTCTGGAGAAAAGTGAATGGGAATAGAAAAGATATACTTTTATCTCACTGGTACCTGGTACCTACACAAAAATTGACCTTGTATTAGGGCACAAAAACCTCACAACCAGGTGCAGAAAAACAGAAATATTAAATATCTCCTTTTCAGACCATAGTGCAAAAAAAAATTACATTCAATAAAGGGCCATGGAAAGAAACATAGATTAAAAATTAATTAGGAACTAAATTATCTAATCCTAAAGACCTTCTGGTCAAAGAACAAATCGTAGAAACGATTTATAATTCCATTAAAGAGAATGACAACAATGAGACAACATACCAAAATTTGTGAAATGTAGCCAAAGCAGTACTAAGGGGAAACTATATCTCTAAATTATATATCAGTAAAATAAAGAGCAGATCAGTGAATTCAGCATGCAACTAAAAAACTAGAAAAAGAACCAATTAAAAATCTACAATTTAATACCATATTGGGAAGTCTGATAACCAAAGGAAATGTTAATGTTAATAAAATTGAAAGTAAGAAAATCATTGAACTAATAAAAGTAGGAACTGGTTTTATGAAAAAACCCCAATAAAATAGGTAAATCATAAGTTAATTTGATTCAAAAAACACCAAATCATCAGTATCAAAAATGAAAAGTGAATTTACCACCAATGAGGAGAAAATTAAAGCTATTATTAGGGCTATTTTACCCAATTATATGACAATAAATCTGACAAGCTAAATGAAATGGATGACTATTTACAAAAATATAAATAAAATAATAAGGGTATTAGCACCTAGCTCCCATGTGCATAAGAACATTTCCTGATTATTAGTTGATAATAAATTTTATTCATTATTAGAATTATACGTTATTAATATTATAATCATATGTACAAACATAATTACATATTATGAACTTTCTTTGAATTCTGGAGGAAAAAAACCCACGACAACCCAAAACAGAAAAAGCAAATTCAAAAATAGGGTTGCTCCCCTGATATGATGCGATCACCAAAGAGTACAATGTGAATGCAATTACTGCATAGTTTATACTTCTGTCAAGTAAAGCATAAAGATTAGAAAGCATAGATAGAATTAATAGTTATGTGGCCTTTAAATGAATGTCATTAGCATTTCAGCTGGTTCCAACAAATACCTACATTTTTCAGATTCAGAATGTTTTATGAGTGAAATAAAAATTATGTGTCCAGGGAGAAGCATAGCAAAACTCAGCCTGAAAAAGAATGTAATTATATTTCTTTTCATGGCTTTGGAGAGGATTTTACTGATTTTGAATATGCTAGATATGGGGGAATCAGAATCATTCAAGCTTTCCTAGTATATATAAAAGAGGAGGTTTAATTTTTCATGATGGGAACTGGATTTTATTTGAAATACGTGGGCAAAGAGGTTAATGTTTCTGAATTTTCAGGTTTTTTTCCCCCAAGACTTGTGAGTTCATCTGTGTAGACAACGTCCAGATGTGGAAACTATCTATACTATGGCAAAACAGCAACTCCTGTAACTTGTTATCTTAGAAATTTGTCTGGATCACTGAGAGGTTCTTTGCCTATAGTGACAGGGTTAACATGTATTAAAGGTGGTTCTTGATGACATCCATTTCTTTATAAAATTAAGACTTGCCCTATCCACTAAGTCTTATCATCCGTTGCATTTATGTTCCCTAAGTTTGAAGAGTCTTGATTCCCATGTACAGAACTTAAAAATAAAGGTTGAGTTTTTTTTAAAAAAAAAACAGCTCTATCATTTTGGGATATACTCTATTACTCCCTACCCCCAAGAACTGAACCCTCCTTCATAGCAAAGAAATCTCACAGTTCACCACCTCTCTGACAAAGAAGGAGTTTATGCTTCATTATTGGTTTTTCAGTTAATCAGAATTTGACTTCCCTTTGTACTCTCTGTACTCTGTTCTGAGGCTCACCCTCTGAACTGGTGAGTTCCTAGCCCCATAGCCATTTCTGGAAGGACCTCAGCTTTTCTATCCACTCTGGATTTCTCCACTTTCTCATCTTGTCCTCTCCCCTGCTACCCCTTCTCCCATCAGCTGCCCTTTATGTATTATCTTCCATTGTTAGAATGTCAGGTCCTTTAAGGTATAAACTGTCTTGTTTAATGTGTGTGTGTGTGTGTGTGTCCTGACCACTTAGCACAGTGCCTGGCACAGAGTGAAGGGTTAATATTCTATCTTTCTATCTAATCATTTATCTATCTACATCGTTATAGTCATTGTGTATATTATTCCTGTGGTTATACTGATTTTACTCAGTATGAGTTAATATACATCTCCCATGTTTCTTGGAATTCCTCATATTTGTAATTTCTTACTGAACAATATTATTCCATTAATTCACATATCAGATTTTGTTTAGCTATTCCCCAGTCACTGGACAGTGATCACTTTGTTTCTAACTATTTTCTATCACATGGTGTTCTTCTCTTTCCTGCCCTTCCCCTGCCTATTGAGAGTGCAAGCAATGTGAAAGCAATTATACACGTGAAATCATGTAAAACATTTCCATATTAGTCATGTTGCAAAAAAGCAAGAAGAATAAAGTGAAAAAAATCAAGGAGAAGCTAATAATTCCTTAATGTGTCTTAATCATAATTTTCTTTTTCAAAATGCAAAAGAGCTGACATGGAAGAATTCTATGCCAGATCTGATTCTTATAAAGAACAAATAAACAGGAAAGAACTAGCTGCTGTCATGAAAATGATGGGAACCTTAGAAGGAATTGTTCCATCTTAGATTTTATAGTAGAGAAGCAGAGAAGCAGGAATAGTCTGAAATCTACCTTAGATTTAAGGAGAACATATTTCAAAGAGTTCAGAGAAAGTATAAAAAGGATCCCAAGGATTCAAATTCTACTGCAGAATTCATGCTAATTGAGTCATGGAAACCTCTCAAAAGTGAAATAATGAAGATACAAAGAGAAACCATCCTAATGAAGAGGAAAAGTGGAGTTATCTAAGAAACCAGTGTAGATGATACTCACCAACAACTTAGATTTTAAAAGGACAAGGACAAATGATAGAAGTAAAAATGAAAGACAGAAAAGAGAGGACAAATCTGAAGTATTGAAAGATAATGGAAGAACAGTGTTAGGAATGTCAAAGCTCAGAATGAGGTGACTCTTATCAGGAAAGCTCAGAGCAAAGGAGAGTTTTTTTTGTGTGTGACTATTTTGGGGAAAGGAGGATAGAAAGGCTTAAACCATTGCCTAGGTTTGATGGGATAGGAATTAATGACTTTGGAGAAGACAGGATTGGTCAATTCCTATTATGCTTGTGTTTTCTAAGGAAAGTATTTTTTGGGATGGCAAACAGAAAAAAAAATGATTGATAGGGAATTTATATTGAAGATAAAGATAGTAAAACATCCTCACACTGCTTTTGACAAGTTTAAATCTCATGATCCAAGCAAATTACATGTTTAAGTTCCAGGTGAACTAATAGATATGTTGCTCATCTACTATCAATGATCTTTAAAAGAATTTGGAGAATGTGATCTATTATGTATAAATATAGTACTGGAGAACAGCAAATATTGTGTATTTCCTTAAAATCAAAGATAATAGTCTACAGATTATATGCTGATGATCTTGAATTTGATTCTTCAGCAAAATTCTATGGCATATTAATAAAGGATAGGTTAAAGAACATCAAGAAAAGGAAGAATTAAACAGAAAAGGTGCACATGAATAAATCAACAATAGCTCATCATGTTAGAGTATTGGTAGGTTTTTCTGACACATTTTATTTGATAAGAACTCTCACGATTTTCTTTTGTAGAGAAGGCAAAAATGATCTAGAAAGTAAAGTTATATCGATTTTGAATAGTTGGATGCCCTGGAATACAAGATAGTCCTTAATGTTTTGATGTCAACTTGTGGGTGGCCTCCAAGTAGATTACTCTGTAGATCAGTGCTTGCTTCATGCTGTTTAACATGTTTACCAATGGATTAGATATTATTCTTATCAAATTTGAAGATGTAAAAGGCCTGGGAGTGATCACTAACTCATTCATCCACTGAGTATTCCAAAAGATCTTGACAGATGGGAATGTTAGGCTCAATCACATACCCTTCCTTATTTTTCCAGGTATTAGTTCTGCATCCTCCTCCCCGAATTACTTTGAAGTTATTTTGTATACAGAAATCTGCCTACATATTTATCTTCCTCCTCCCCCAACCCTGCCTAAGGAGAATGAAAGCTTCTTGAAAGTCTGGGCTATTTCATTTCTTATCTTTGTATCTCAAGCTTCTAGCAGGATACCTAGCACATAATAGGTGTTTCATAAAAGCTTGTTGAAATGAAATAAGATGATTGATATGAATGTAAAGTTTTATACTTGGGTTAAAAACAACAATTACTTTATCCAATTACAAGATGGGAGCAATATGGTTACATAGCATATCTGAAAAAGCCCTAAGTGTTTTATTAGCCTTTAAACTCCGAGTTAACAATCTGAGATGAGCCTTGAAAGGTAATATAGTGTTTGGCAGTTTTCAGAGAGACAGAGGACCCAGAAATTAGAAAAAAACAACAGCACCACCACCACCAAAAACAGGCGCTCTGTTTTATTTTAATATAGTGTTATTTTCACTGCTGGGCCCCATATTTAAGGAAAGATACTGAGAAGTCAAAGGTCATTCAGACAAAAGCAATCTGGATGCATGGCTAGATGTCTAAGCCATCTGATTGGTTTATCATCATTCTCTTGGGCCAGGTCAAGCACCTCTCTTTATTTGATTATCTCACATGAGGATTCAAAAAGCCCCATCCTTCAAATTCAACTTTGTTGTCTTACAGATGAAGAAGTGTAGGCCAAAGAGCTGAAATGACCTTGTCAAGGCCATTTAGCTAGTTATTAGTAGACTAGTCTTCTGACTTCTAGTTTACTTTCCCATTACCATTCTCATTCTTATTTTCATTGGAGGTATTTTGTAGTGATCAAAAATAAGTTCCTTATTTGTGATTTATTTTTGCTTACAAATATTATATTCCTATTATAAGCGAATTATTTGATATAGTTTTCAGTTATTCAATACTTTGTCATATTAATTTTCTAATCCACAAAAATTACTTGATTTTTTTCAGAAAAAAAGTTTTCTAATCCTGCTTGAAAATACTGTAGGTGATTTAGCACAGGAGAACTGTAGTTCCCCTGTAAAAGCATTTTACTGGGTGTAAAAAGGCTTGTGAAAATGGATGACTTTTTTTAAGGGAAATGTGAATGCTTAAGTGAAGAATATATTAGAAAAGTGAAGGATTGCTCTGCAAAATGAGTTTAAATAATGAAAAATTGAAAGCTTGAGACGAACAATTGATGAAGTTTAAAAAAAATCCTTTTTGTTTCATGAAATGACTAATAGCATGACTTTGGTAGAGTGGAGGCGGGAACCAAAGTTACACAAGGGTAGCATCCATTAAACTTTGTAAGTACCTATAATTACTGTATTACGTGGGACTTGAAAACTACTGAATGGAGATTTTTGCTGGCGTACATCAAGGTCAATAGAAGTGTATATATAATATTCAGGAACAGAAAAGCCCAGTGATTCATAGTGCTTTAGAACCAGAAGGTATCTAGTCTTATACCTTTGTCCTATCTATTTTTTTCAAAAATGATAAAATTAATGATTTCAGAGGTTGAAAACAAAATTAAAATATAATGCTAAAGTTGTCATTTGTTTTCTGTGGTAGGATCACTTGACATTAGAAATAATTGGTTATAAGCTGGTGTTCTGAAAAGTTTACATGGAAAATTGTAGTTTTATTTCTGTGGAAATAAAGAAAAAGATTTGTGTGAATATGAAAATATCTTGGATGGCAGTCCTCTTTAAAATATGCTTTTCAGTATCATAAACTAGTATAGCTGAATCAAGAATCATTTATTAAATGCTTATTATTTATTGGATATTATTCTAAATGGTGGAAAATATAAATACAAAAGTCTGGGGAGGAATTAGGCAGGCCTCTTCTTGGTACTTCCCTTAAATGGGGTTCCAAATGGAGCCATCCAATCAGAAGGAGAGGTAGCTGAAGGCTGAAAATGCTTCCAGTGTGTGAATTCCAGGGCTGGAATGAGCTTCAGGATGAAGAGGTTTCTGAGGCATGGCAGAGGCTGAATCCTGAAAAGGAATGAGGATAGGGTAAAAATAGTTCATTCACATTAATTCAACAAACATTAAACTTCATTCTTATTAAGACACTGGGATAGGAGCTAGAAATATTAAGACAAAATCAAATAATTTCTGCCCTAGATAAACTTATAGAGCTTATATTTTGGGGTTATTTGAATATAATATATTTACATAAGTAAATATAAGCTAATTTGAGGAGTGTTTTAGAAAGATACATTGGAGTTTTTGACAAATATACTATTGATCACAGATCATCATATAAACTATATATTCACCGATGCTAGGGTTTTCAGTATAAAGTCAGAGGTGTAATTTGGCCAAACATTTCCTTTCTTATTATATACTTTCAAATTTTGATTTTATAAACCCAGATAAAAAAGAATTAGACTATCATTGTGTCATGGCAAAAAGTCTAAAGTGCATGAGTTTGTAAGATTATATAAAAATTTTTTTAGAGGTCTATTTGTGTGAAATACAGCTTTTTTGCCTGCCTCTACCATACCTTTTAGAAAAGTGACTTATAATTTAATTTAAGTGTTCACAAACTACAAATATCCTTGAGGGACAATTCTAAGAAATTTGATAATTAAAAGTGTAGTTTAATAGAGCATGAAAGATATGAAATAAAATCTAATTACTTTTTTAAAAAAATAAGTTTTCATTGCCATCTTCTGTTTCTTACACCATTCTAATTATCTCTAGTGTTCCTTCCACTTTCCCTTCCATAAGTGTAAGGCCAATAACACCAGTAACACCAGGACTGCTAGCACAGGTTCTTTGATCTGCTTTTCTAAGGAAAGCAACTTTAAGGGGTTTACAATCTCACTTTAATTAAACATACATACACCACTCACTTTGTTCAGGGGGAAAAGTCAGCTCCCTGAACTAAGAGAAAACACAAACAGAAATTACAAGCAGAAAATATATAAACAGAACAAATGACACAAATCAGCAGACAGGGCTTCTCGATGTCTGTCTGTAGCAATACATACATAATTACCAGAGAGAGAAGCACCAACATCTGGGTTTTCAAAGCAGGGGGACTCCTTAATGGCTACCCAGAGTCTCCTCTGGCTAAATCACAGGAACAGTCTTCCAATGAGTGAGCCACCAAAGCAAAATGCTCAGAGTATATATACTATTCTGCAACCATGTGACCCAAACTCATGTGACTTAGGCTTTCTTGTGACTTAAGCAGGTCATCAAAGACTGTTGATTCAATCAAAACTCTTCAAACAAAGGCAAGACTTAATCAAAGGCACTTGATTGCGTTATTGCTGAGAAGCACTCCAGAACAAAAAACAGCAAAAGTCCTACTTTGCTTGCCATTATGGGCTGGTACTGTGTACAATGTTCTCCTGGTTCTGCTCACTTCACTCAGCATCAATTCATATAAGTCTTTCCAGGTTATTATGAAGTCTGCTCATTTCTTATAGCACAATAGTATTCCATTACATTCATATACCACAACTTATTCAGCCATTCCCCAATTGATGTGCATCTCCTCAATTTCCAGTTCTTAGCCACCACAAAGACAGCTGCTGTAAATGTTTTTGTACATGTGAGACCTTTTCCTATTTTTATGATCTCTTTGGGATATAGCCCTAGAAGTGCTGTGTCAAAGGGTATGCATATTTTTTTTCCAGAAAAAAGAATTCGTTTTTATTGAAGTAACTGCAAATAGGAAACCAGGGTTGGTGGGGGGGGGGGCGCCTTGTGACAGTCTGGGACCACCCCTTCCCCCACTTCGGCTGGACCTCCTTCCCCTAACCCTCCCAACTTGAAGATTACCAAAGGAGGAACTGATAGAAGTGGGGATAGGCAGTTCCTCTGGGGCCCACCTACCCAAACAATACCACTTTTTAGTAAACTAGGCCTGGGTGTCCACTGTCTCCCCAAGCCCTCCTCTGTGATAATTTGGGGAGGATAAGCAAGATGGAGTGGATGGATGAGGGTTAGGTGAACATGAGAACCAACAAAACTGCATGGCTGAGTCTGGAAGCCACAGAATGTAAGAACAAAACCGTTTTAAAAAAGAAAACCAACAAAATGTGTTCAAAGGTAGTTTGTGAACGGAGGGAAGATGTAACCAGCTCCTAGGGGGAGGGGGGATAACATTCTGAAAGGAGGGATGGGAAGGGGACAGCTGGAGAGGAAAAATTCTTGCAAAACATGCATTCCAAATGCAAAAATCACAGGCCAAGGAAGACCGGCCCAGGATTGGGGGAAATTAATAGGATTGTCAAGTCCCCATTCTCCCTAGATTTCCTGAACAGCAAATAGATGATTCAGATTCTCTCCCTTCCCCTTAGCTACTTCTCAATTAGTGCCTGACACCCTAGGCTCCAGCCCAGCCCCATTCCAGTTTGATGCTCAGGAAATGCCAGAGTGTGTGGAGAGGGCAGGAGGGGGAAAGGGTGGGGTATTGGGGCCCCCCCTTCTACTCCCAGTAAAAAGTCTGCTTCCACCTCCACCCTTGGGACCAATTTTGACTGGGTAGAAGGTAGAAAGAAAGGGTGGTGGGGGTACAGTTACCCGACATAAGTCTCTTGAAGCTGAGCTCTTAGGATCGAGATACTCACAATGTGGCCTTCCCTCTCAAATCCTTTTGATTTGAGGTGGGGGAGGGGGAGGGGGAGATGGGAAAACAGGAACCCTGGTCCCATTGGGGTGGGGGTGGGGGCGAGACAAAGAAACAGGTGTTGGCAGCTAAGTCAAAAGGCTAGCTCTGTTCAGGGAAGGAGGACTACAAAAGAAATCCCAATCCTGGGAAAGGGTGAGTGGGTCTATGGATGGATGGATGTGGGAGGTGCGGGGAGCGAGGCAGGCGGTGCCCCCAGAGGCTCATCCACCTGCAGTCTGCTCCACCCCGCCCAGCACAATCCCATATAGGGCGCCCAGGGTTAGTATGAGTACGTCCAATGTGTGAATGGGGAGGCATTTTTCCTGGGTGGAGCTATTATTTCTCTGACCAGTAAAACCAGGAAGGGCAGATTGAAGGAAAGGAAAGGTGGGGGAAGAAACATGGGGATTTAACTTGGGGATTTAAAGATCAACATTTTTCCATCTAGTCCCAGAACGAGAGGGCCGGCGCCGCAGTCATCATCATCGAGGGGAATGAGGCAGCGAGATAGAAGCAGACTTGGTTACTGCTCTTCCTCCGGACTCCTGGGATGTCCCTTCTTCCTCTTCTTTCTCCAGTTTTTTGGTTCTACCTCTTCTACCGTTGGTTCTACCTCCTTGTGCTTTTCCAGCCTGTCGCAGCCCCCTGGTTCTTACTCCCCTTTGGTCTGCCCCGAGGTTTCTTAGGAGTTGGTGCCTCACTGGGCTCCTTGGGGGGTTGTTTCTGGGATCGGCCCCGCCCTCTCTTTTCAGACCCCTCTTTCTCCTGCTTGGAGGCCCAAGTAGGCTGGACATTGAACTACATCCACTCATCCTCCCCCTTGTCTAATGAGAGGTGGTAAAGGGTAGGGGGATGGGGTTCGGCAGCAGGCTGGCTTAGGTGCGCCCCTCAGGTGCGTAGCTCCGGGTTGTGGGGGAGCAACGCGGGCTGCGAGTGAATGACCTCGCTAAGTTTACCCTCTCGGGCTCCTCCTGTCGCCTCCGCCTCTACTTGCAAATGCCGGGTATGCGCATTTTTATAGCCCTTTGAGCATAGTCCCAGATTGCTCTCCAGAATGGTTGGATCAGTTCACAACTCCACCAACAATGCATTGGTGTTCTGCTTTAATGACATCTTCTCTAACATTTATTATTTTCTTGTTTTATCATGTTAACCAATCTGATAGGGGTGATGTGGTACCTCAGAGCTGTTTTGATTTGCATTTCTCTAATTAATAGTGATTTAGAGCATTTTTTTTTTCACATGACTATAGATAGCTTTAATTTCTTCTTCTGAAAACTGGCTGTTCATATCCTTTGACCATTGGTCAATTGGGGAATGATTTGTATTCTTGTAAATTTGACTCAATTCTCTATATATTTTAGAAATGCGGCCTTTATCAGTGACACTAGTTGTAAAAATTCTTTCCCAGTTTTCTGCTTGCCTCCTAATCTTGATTGCATTGGATTTGTTTGTGCAAAAACTTTTCAATTTAATGTAATCCAAATTATCCATTTTGGATTTCATAATGTTCTATGTCTCTTATGTGGTCATAAATTCCTTCATTCTCCATGAATCAGACAAACTACTCATTGTTACCCTAATTTGTTTATAGTATTAGCCTTTATACCTAAATTGTGTGCCCATTTGGGCTTTATTTTGATATATGGTGTCAGATGTTGGACTATGCCTAGTTTCTACCATACTATTTTCCAGTTTTCCCAGCATTTTTTTTGTCAAATAGTGATTTCTTATCCCAGAAACTGGGGTCTTTGAGTTTACCAAACAGTAGATTGCTATAATCATTGACTACTGTGTCTTGTGTACCTACCCTACTTATCTATCCCTCTATTTCTTATCCATTACCAAGTAGTTTTGATGATTGCTGCTTTGTAGTATAATTTAAGATCTGGTGTGGCTAGGCGACCTTCCCCAGCATTTCTTTTCCTTAATTCCCTTGATATTCTGCACCTTTTGCTAGTCCAGATGAATTTTGATATTTTTTCTAGCTCTGTAGAATGATTTTTCACAGTTTGATTTGTATGGCACTGAATAAGTAAATTAATTTAGGTAGAATCGTCATTTTTATTATGTTAGCTTGGCCCACAAGCAACTGTTTTTCCAGTTATTTAGATCTGACTTTATTTGTGTGAAAGGTGTTTTGTAATTTTGTTCATGTAGGTCCTGGGTTTGTTTTGGTAGGTAGACTCCCAAATATTTTACTATGTCTACAGTAACTTTAAATGGAATTTCTCTTTCTATCTCTTGCTGTTGGGCTTTGTTAGTAATATATAGAAATGCTGATGATTTACATGGGTTTATTTTATATCCAGCATCTTTACTAATCTTGTTTGTTATTTCAAGTAGTTTTTTGCTTGATTCTCTAGAATTCTTTAAGTAGATCATCATATCATCTGCAAAGAATAACTTAATTTCTTCTTTGCCTATTCTAATTCCTTCAATTTCTTTTTCTTCTCTTATTCCTAAAGCTAACATTTCTAGTACCATATTGAGTAACAGTGGTGATAATGGACATTCTTGTTCACCCCTAATCTTATTGGAAATGCATCTAGCTTATCCCCATTACATATAATGCTTGCTGAAGGTTTCAGGTAGATGCTACTTATCATTTTAAGGAAGGCTTCATTTATTACTGTTCTCTAGTGTTTTTAATAGGAATGGGTGTTGTATTTTGTCAAGAGCTTTTTCTGCATCTATTGAGATAATCATATGGTTTCTGTTAGTTTTGTTGTTGATAAGATCAATTATGCTGATAGTTTTCCTAATATTGAACCAGCCCTGCATTCCTGGTATAAATTCTACTTGATCAAAGTGTATTATTCTTGTGATAATTTGCTGTAATTTTTTTGCTAATATTCTGTTTAAAATTTTTCCACCTATATTCATTAGGGAAATTGGTCTATAATTTTCTTTCTCTCTTTAGGCTCTTCCTGATTTAGGTATCATTACCATTTTTATATCATAAAAAGTATTTGGTAGGGCTCCTTTTTTTACCAGTTTTCCCAAGTAGCCTATGTAGTATTGGAATTAATTGTTCTTTAAATGTTTGATAAAATTTGCTTGTAAATCCACCTGGCCCTGGAGATTTTTATCTAGAGAATCCATTGATGGGGTTATCTAAGTATGTCACTTCCTATTTTGTTAATCTGGACAATTTATATTTTTGTGAATATTCACCCATTTCACTAAGATTGTCAAATTTATGGGCATACAATTGGGCAAAATAGTTTCCAATTGTTGTTTTAATTTCCTTTTCATTGGTGGTGAATTCACCTTTTTCATTTTTGATACTGATGATTTGGTTTTCTTCTTTTTCTTTTAAATCAAATTGACCAAATGTTTATCAATCTTACTGGTTTTTTTCATAAAACCAGCTCTTAGTTTTATTTATTAGTTCAATAGTTTTCTTAATTTCAATTTTATTAATCTCTCCTTTGGTTTTCAGTATTTCTAATTTGGTATTTAATTGAGAATTTTTAAGTTGTTCTTTTTCTAGCCTTTTCAGTTGCATGCCCTATTCATTGATCTCTTCTTTCTCTATTTTATTCATGTAAGCATTCAGAGATATAAAACTTATCCCAAGAATAGCTTTTGCTGTGTCCTGTAAGTTTTGGTATGTTGTCTCATTATTGTGATTCTCATGAATATAGTTATTATTGTTTCTGTAATTTGTTGTTTGATCTATTCATTCTTTAGGATTAGATTATTTAGTTTCCAATTAATTTTTAGTCCCTTTCCATGGCCCTTTATTACATATAATTTTTATTGCATCATGATCTGAGAAGGATGCATTTAATATTTCTACCTTCCTGCACTGGATTGTGATGTTTCATGCCTTAGTACGTGGTCATTTTTTGTGTATGTGCCATGTACTGCTGAGAAAAAAAAGTATATTCCTTTCTATCCCTGTTCAGTTTTCTCCAGAGGTCTCATATCTAGCTTTTCTAAAATTTTATTCACCTTCTTAACTTCTTTCATGTTTATTTTGAGGTTAGATTTATCAAGTTCAGAGAGGGGGAGCTTGACGTCCCCTACTACTATAGTTTTGCCGTCTATTTCTACCAGCAGCTCCCTTAACTTCTCTAAGAATTGAGTTGCTAATACAATTTGTTGCATATATTTTTAGTAATGATATTACTTCATTGTTTATGATGCCTTTTAGCAGGATATAGTTTCTTTCCTTATCTCTTTTTATTAGATCTGTTTGTGCTTTTGCTTTGAGATTAGGATTGCTACCCCTGCTTTTTTTTTTTACTTCAGCTGAAGCATATTGTATTCTACTCCAGCCTTTTACTTTACCCTGTGTGTGTTCCCCTGTTTCAAATGTGTTTCTTGTAAACAACATATTGTAGGATTATGGTTTTTAATCTGTTCTGCTATTCAGTTCCTTTTTATGGGAGAGTTCATCTCATTCACAATCATAGTTATGATTACTATCTGTGTCTTTCTCTCCACCCTATTGCTCCCTGTTTATGCTTTTATTTTTCTCTTAACCTCATCAAAAGAGTTTTGCTTTTGACCACCACCTCCCTCAATCTTCCATCCCTTCCGTTGGCCCCCTCCCTTTTCTTTCTTTTTTCCCTTACTACTTCTTTCCTCCCTTCTAACCACTCCTTCTCTTTCCCCTTTCCTGTCCTATTGCCTGTAGGGCAAGTTAGAGTTCTGTACTTACTGAGTATGTTATTCCCTCCTTGAACCAAAAACAATGAGGGTAAAGTTCCAACAATGCTCATCTCCCCCCTTCTTTCCCTCTACTATAATAGATTTTTGTCCCTCTTTATGTGATATAATTTACCCTTTCCTGCCTCCTCCTTTCCTCTTCTCCCATTACAATCGCTTTGCACCCCTTGATTAGGTTTTTGATCAACACATCAGTTAATTTATACCCACACCCTCTGTCAATGTATATCCCTTTAAAATGTCATAATAAAGATGCAGTTCTCAAGATTTACAAGTATCATCCTCCCATGTAGGAATGTAAACAGTTTGACCTTATTGAATAACATGTTTTTAACATTTTTTTTCTCTGTTTACTTTTTTATTTGTAATTTGAGTCCTGTGTTTGAAGATCAAATTTTCCATTGAGCTCTGGCCTTTTCATCAGGAACGTCTGGAAGTCCCTTATTTCATTGACTGTCCGTCTCCTTGCCTGAAAGCTTATGCTGAATTTTTCTGGGTAGTTGATCCTTGTGTAACCCTGAGGAAACACAGAAAGACCTCACCTAGCCTCAGCCACTGGTTCTGGAAGCCGGAAGCCATATAATGCTGTAGCTTACCTGGTTCCAAGCTGGAACTGGCTGGTGTGTGCTGAGGCTGGTCTGCTGAGGTGGGGCTTGCAGCTGGCAACATTCTCTGGGTTTTTCAAGGTCAGCGGCGGGGTGGGGTGGGGTGGAGGCGCTGAGAGTACTGTTTACTCCACCGTCTTGGCTCCTGGAAGTTTAAATAGATGACTTTCAAACATCTAATCTGTGGGCTGATAGACCCAGGAATAGTTGTTGCCACTGTCACAGGCCCTGTGCAGCAGCGTGCTTCTATCTTACCCAGTTCCAACAGACCCCTGACCTGTGCTGAGAGGTCTGGGAATTGCCACTGCTGCTGGTGATTCAGTCGGCTTGGGTCTGCTCTGGCCTTGCTGTGATTGGGTCTGCACTGGTGCAGCCTGTGCACTAGGCTGCACTCCTCTCCCAGCCCAATGCAACACATCCTTCCTGGTGACCTTCCAACTTGTCTTGGGCTAGAAATCTGCCACAATCTCTCTTTGTGGATTCTGTTGCTCTAAAATTTGTTCAGATTCACTTTTTAGAGGTACAGGAAGGAATTTGTGGGAGAGCTCAGGCGAGTCCCTGCTTTCAATCTGCCATCTTGGCTCCGTATCTACATTTACTTTTGATTTTTATTTTTGTAGTGTGATTGTTTAGTGTTATTATATATTGCTTTTTTGGCTCTACCTTATTTTGCATCCATTATGAAAATCTTTCTATGCTTTCCTGTATTCATCACATACATTCTTACAGAACAATAATATCCCGTTATATTTATGTACCAAAATTAGCTTATGGATTCCTTAATTGATGGGTCTTCATTATATTTCCACTTCTTTGCTATCACAAAAAGTGCTTCTCTAAATATTTTGGTGTATATGGAGACTTTTGTCTTACTGATTGCTTTCTTGGAGTATGAGCCTATGCAGAAACTTTTCAGTATTGTGTAATAAAAATTTTATATTTCATTTTTTGCAGTTGCCTCTGTCTCTTGTTTCCTTAAAAATATATCACCTACTTGTAATTATTAGATATATATGATCTGTTTCTCTTCTATTTTTTTAGTATCATCTTAAATATTGGGTATCCATTTAGAATGTACTGTGGAATATATTATAAGGTGTTGGTCTAAGCCTAATTTCTTCCAGACTAGATTCCAGTTTTTTCAGTAGGTTTTTAAAAATCAAATAATGATTTTTTTCCCAAGATAATTTATGTTTTTCACTTTATCAAACTCTAGGTTGTTGGATTTCATTGTTTCTGATTCTCTTTGTCTAGTCTGTTCCATTGACCTATTTTTTAACCAATACCAGATAGTTTTGATGACTGCTGCTTTATAATATACTTTGAAATCTGGAAGTGCTATTCCCTTTTCATCCCTATTTCTTTTCAGTTCCAATGATAATCTAGATCTTTTGTTTTTCCAAGTGGATTTTTCTTATTATTTATCAAGTTCTATAGAATATCCCCTTGGTAATTTGGTAGGTAGAGCATTAGAAGTATAAGTTAACTTTGGTAGTATTACCATTTTTATTATATTTTCATGGCCTATCCAGTAGCAGTGGATACTTATCCAGCTTTATTTTTTTTAAAGAATTTTTTTTTAAAAAATTAAATTAAAGTAATTTAATCTTTTGCAGTGCAAATCTTTTGTGTGCTTTAGTGGGTTGATCCTCAAATATTTTATGCATTTTGTAGCTATTTGGAATGGGAGTCCCCGTTTTTATTTTTGTTTCTTGGGTTTTCTTATTATATAGCAATGCAGTTAAGTTTTGAGGGTTTATTTTGCAGCTTGCAACTTGCTAAAGCAATTAATAGTCTCAATTAGCATATTTGCTGACTCTCTAGGATTTTTCCAAGTATACCATTATATCATCAGTAAATAGGGACAGTTTTATCTTCTTTTTGTCCATCTTATTGACATTAATGTCTTTCGCTTGCATTATTTCTATTGCTAGCAGTTCCAGAACTATATAAAAAAAATAACAGAGAGAGACTGGACATCCTTGCTTCACTCTTGTATTTATTAGAAAAGATTCTAGTGTGTTTCCATTGCTGATGGTACTTGCTTTGGGGTTAAGATTGTTATTTTTGTGATATTTCAAAAGTCTTTTTATGCTTATGTCTTATAGATATGATAAAACAGTGCTGTGCGTTGTCAGAGGCTTTTTCTGCCTCTGTTGAGATGATCATGTTTTTGATGTTTGGTTTTTAATATGATTAATTATGTTTATTGTTTTCTGAATACTGAAACATTTTTGCATCCTAGGGGTAAATCCCATTTGGTCATAATGAATGATTTCTTGTATTAATTGCTGTAGTCTCTTTGACAAGATTTTGTTTAAGATTTTTGAGTCAATATTCATTAATGAGTTTGGCCTATAGCTTTCCCCCATTTCATGTTTCCTTGGTTTAAGTATTAAGACTGTATTTGTCTCACAGAAGGATTCTTATGAGGACCTTTCTTAATTTTTGAGAAGGATTTGTCAAGTATGGGTACTAAGTGGGTTTTTTTAGGTTTAATAGAAATCTTCTGTGAATCTATGAATTCATACCAGGACTTTTTCCTGTGGTAGCTCCTTAACTACTAAGTATATTTCCTTTTCTTTGGGTTGTTTTAGACCTCAATTTGGCCTTTTCATAGTTTGGGCATTTAAAAAATTTTGAAGATATTCCTCTATTTCTTTTGTGTTCTCAGTTTTGTTAGCATATAACTGAATAATATATCCTGATTATTCTTTTCATTTCTTCTTCTTTTTCTGTGACTTTACTTTGTTCATTTGATAGTTTCTTGATTTGATTTTCTGCTTTCTTTTTTTTAATCAGATCAGCAAAAAGGTTTATCAATTTTATGAGAATTTTCAAAGAAGCACTTTAAGTTTTATTTATGACTTCTTTGGATTTTTTTGTTTCTAATTTATTTTCTTCTTTTCTAATTTTTAGTATCTTCTTTTTTAGGTTTTTTTGCCAACTTTGTAATTTTAAAAAATGTATATTAAGTTTATTAATCCTCTTTTTTCTATGTTGTCTATATATTTTTATATATATACGATTTTCCCCTGAAGTCTGCTTTAGCTGCCTACCAGACATTTTGATATAACATTTCATCAATATTTCTTTCACATAATTTTTATTTTTTATGATTTGTTCTTTGTCTCATTTATTTATTTTTCTTTTTTTTAAAATTTATTTTAATATGTTTAGTTTTCCGCATTGATTTTCACATGTGTTTGAATTACAGATTTTCTCCCCATTTCCACCCCCCCCCC
>CM053623.1:114351763-114374068 GCA_028646595.1 Phalanger gymnotis
GCTGTCCTGGGCTGGAGCCCTGCTTCCCTCTGCCACTTTGTGGGTTCTGCAGTTCTAGAATTGGTTCAGAGCCATTTTTTTATAGGTTTTTGGAGGGACTTGGTGGGGAGCTCACGCCAGTTACTGCTTTCCTGTCGCTATCTTGGCTCCGCCCCCTGTCTCATTTATTTTTTAAAAGGATTTAATTGTTATATCTCCATTTGGGCTTGTGTATTTTTTTATAGTCCATGAACCAATTACTATTTATTGCCTTGTGGTTTGTAAAATACTTATTTATTCTTTCTGTTCTTTTATATTTGTTTGCAATATCTTTGTGTCCTAATACATGGTTGATTCTTGTAAAATTTCCATGTAATGTTGATAAATATGTATATTCCTTCATAGATCCCTTTAGAAAACGCAATGTCTTTAACTTTAGTGTATCTAGGAATTTTTTTC
This sequence comes from Phalanger gymnotis, assembly GCA_028646595.1. Lineage (NCBI taxonomy): Eukaryota > Metazoa > Chordata > Mammalia > Diprotodontia > Phalangeridae > Phalanger > Phalanger gymnotis. The sequence continues at coordinate 114,352,202 of CM053623.1, forward strand.
AGTTCCATATTTTCTCTTTTGTTTGTCTTTCTGTTAGATTTATTCAAAGCTGAAAGAGGGATATTAGAGTCCTCTGTCACTATCATACTATTGTCTGTTTCTTCTTGCAGGTCAGTTAACATTTCCTTTATAAATTTGGATGTTAATTCATTTGGCATGCATGAGTTTATTATTGAAATTTGCTTGTTGTCTTTGATTCCTTTAATTATAATACAGTTTTCTTATTTGTCCCTTTTTATTTTTGGAGTGTTTGCTTTTGCTTAGTCAGATAATGATTCCAACTTCTGCTTTTTTTTTTTTTGGAATTCACTTGTTGCATGATTAATGTCTTTCAAGAGGAGGTTTATCTTACTCACTTCATTATACATTCTCTCTGTCTGCCTTAGATTCTTATTTTCTGGTTCATGATCCCTATAATTAATCTCTTTCTATTCTCTGTATTCCTCATGGAATCCTTATTTCTGAGATATCCATTCTAGCTTCTGCCATGGCCTTTTGTATAGCTTGCCTCTAGAGATTCCCTTTTTCTGATGTGCTTTACTCTCAGAGCAATGTCAATTCCTACAGGTAACAGAGGAAACACTAGTTGCATGGTAGCCCCTCCCCCCATCTCTGATTATGTAGACCACTAGTGGTCTGTTCTATTCCATCCCCTTGCTTCTTTCCACATTTTCCTCAAAATTTGCTCCTTGGGATGGAGAATATCTGTTTTGAGAAGCTTGAGATATCTTTAGGATCAGAGAAAATGTCTAGTCCTCCATCTTAATGGTCACATGAACCTAAAGTTGTATGCTAATTCCATTTTTAAATGAAATGTAATTAAAAATCATTAAAATTATATTTGCATGTTAGACTTTCATAAAATATCTTTATTTTATTTGGGTGTTTAAAAACAACAAAGGTAATGTTTAGAATTAACATGTCACTTTCAAAATAGTCTTTTATCCTTTATTAGATGCTATTAAAAACCCAATTGATCTTTGTTATACTTTTGTTTTATAGATTTCATATTTTACTTGTCTAAGTCTCAAAGTGGAATACATGATAATCCAGAAGAAAAGGCATGATCTTAGTACAATAGTTTTATAAACAACAGTGGAGTTTGTATAATTATTAAACATGGTTTGTGATGCTCAAAATAAAAAGAAAACAAAATGTACACTGTGAGTTTTAGGAATTAATTTAAAATAAATTAGCCTTTTAAAACTTGTGATTTGTTGAAAGTGTACCAAATGTGTTAGTATTTTCTTGATATTATGTGTGAATTTGAAAGGTATGTGCTTTTATTCTTTGGGTTATTCCCTCTACCACTCTAGATCAAAGTTCCCTCTATAACTCAAGGCACATTTTCAAACTGTGCCAAAAAAACCAAACCAAACCAAACAAACAAACAAAAAAAGAAACCTTCATGACTGGTGGCTATCACTTCAATGATGAGCCTCCCTGAATTCATCTGATCTTCAGACCACAGGTACATATATGGTTTATCATAGGACTGAATGATCAAAAGTTTTCTCAGATGTTGCAGAAGTTGAACAGAGTTTTACTTCAAGAATCAAAAATTTTCTCCATGCCATTACAAGGGTTTCATTGTTGATATATGAATTAAGAATTTCAAATGTTAAATGATATCTTTATGAATAAAAATGTGTTTAATTGAGAGATGAGGTAATCCTTTACCTATTTATTAATATTTTACATTTTAAATGTAACTTTACCCATTTTAAAGAAATATTTGTATAGAAATCAGTGGTGTTATCCTTATCACTTTAAGGATGGATATTACACTCTAAACTGCAAATCACATTTTTGACTGAGTACTCCTTTCTTGTTACTTATAGCTAAATATCATTTTAGCAACCTCATGTAATAGCACAATGAACATCTATCTTGAAAGTGTCAGTCAGTTAATCAGACATTAAACAGTAAGTGCTTGCTGTGTACCTGGTTTTGTACTAAGTGCTAAGGATGCAAAAAGATAGCCTCTGCCCTAAAGGAACTCACAATTTAAGTTCACTATCAGGTTTAAACATTCTTGGATACTTGTTAGATATTTACAAAATTGTATTGGACCAACAAAAGATCTTTCTGGAAAATATTCCCTCAATTTTCCTTAGTAGTCTGCAATTCTCTATCACACTGATTGATTCTACAATAGAGTTATAAAAGGAAACCTTTTATCTACTTCATTGTCCTCTTACGCAGTTTAGTAAGTAGTACAAAAGAAAAAAGGAAAAGTTTTTTATTTGAATAATATGTTTAAAATTTTTATATTTACTTTATTCACCTAAGCAGTCCAAATCAGATTCTGAAAATTAGGAGTAAATCACTATTTCACTTGGAAGTGACATTTGACAGTAACTCATAGATATTTAATTGAGGAAAATATGCACACAATCTATTTAGTATAGTCATTTCTGAATTGCAATTATGGTAGATTATTTCATTTTTCAAAAGAGTTTGTAAATTTAATTCATTATATGCTTACCACATAGTAGATTTTTTTTCAGTATTGTTAATGCTGTCAATAAATGACCTTTTGAGAATCTTGCGTAAAGCTTCAATCTATATTTTAATAGGATAGCTAATGATTTGTGTTGATGTCCTATTGATTTTATTTACATAGTAGTTTGTTAACAAAACTGAGTACAGGTGTTCCTTGTTGATCACTTTTCCTAGGTAATGATAACTAACACTTACATAGTGAATAGATTAACTTAAAATCTATTGGAAACCTATTCTTTGATGATTTTGATTGAAACTTGATTGAACAAATGTGCATATTTTAATTCCTAGATGCATAGCCCTTTGAACTGTATTTTTATAATAGCAGGATAACCATTCTTCTTTTCCCCATCTCCCATAGTTACCCTCTGCCTGTGGGGATTATCTGAAATGGCTATCAAGGTTTGCCAGTATTGTTTTCTTGAGCCTGAATTAAGGCTGCCCTAGAGATATTCCTGAGGGGGCATTTAGGTGACCCTCAGTGGGTAGAGAGGGCCATCTCTAGTCATTCTGATCAACATCTTGCCACTGGGCCCAGAAGGCTCCAGAGGAGAAGGTGAGGCTGGTAACTTTGCACAGCCCTTCCTCCCCTAAATCCAGTTCACTTGTAATGACATCACCTCCTGATGCCATGGTCCTCTTCAAAAAACGAAGGACACAAGCAAGAATCCCCCTCCAAAATGCATTTTTCCAGTTGTATTATGGAATGAAAAATGTGGAAGAAAATTAATAGTAGGATATATTTTGTAACTATCTTTTTTCTTTAGTGGTAAAAGATTAGCCTTACACACATTTTAAAAATCTATTGGGCTACTATATTTTCAGGAGCTCCTTCCCACAGTTTTGTGGTATTGTATATGTTAATATTGAACTTCAATTTTTAGAAATAATATTTTCTGATATATGTCATTATACTAAAGGGATTTTCAGTGTTTATTTAACTATAGCCTAATAGTTCATGCTGAGACTGAGTATGTGTTCCAGTATGAATAGTAACCTTCTTTTGTAATTTGCTGAAAAGCTGCATATCTGAATATAATAATAATAAAATATTATATTTACAGCTTTTATTAGTCATATGTGTTTAAATATCATGTGACTGTTCAGGCTGTACTTTGTAAATCTATATTATTTGTAGATGTTTGCTCAGCTTTAGGGCATACCATTTTTGCTCAATTAGTGGCCAAAAGGTGGTTAATTTTGCATCTTTGACCTTTCTGCTAAGAGCATGCCCTATTGTAAATGTGAATGTTATGCATGATTGAGATAATATCTCATCATTATCTTGAGCCATTTGTTTTCCACAATTCTTAATACAGTTTCACATGTCAAGTCAAATCAATGAGCATTTATTAAGTGTCTACTATCTGCCAAGCCACGTGCAAAGTGCCAAGGTTACAAAGGCAGAAACAATTCTTGCCCTTAAGTAGCTCATAGTCTAATGGGAGAGACAGCATACAAACTACTATATACAAATAAAATATATACAGAATAAATTGGGGATGGACACTGAGAGAAGTCACTAGGATTAACGAGGACTGGGAAAAAACTTGTAGAAGCTGTGACTTTCCCTGAGAATAGAAAGAAGTCAGGGGAAGTTATGAGAGATCTCTAGGCATTGTGGACAATCAGTTAAAATGCCTGGATTTGGGAGGTGGAGTGTCTGTGTGAAGAAACTTAAGAAGGCCAGTCACTGGAGTATAGAATGTAGAGAGAGGAGTAAGTTGCAAGAAGACTGGAAAAGTAGGAAAGGGTCAAGGTATATGTGCTTTTGAAAACGTTATTTTGCATGTAATATTTAAAACTGATAAAGTAACATTTTATTGAGAAGCGGTATGGGATAGTAAATATAGAGATGGCTCGGCAGTCAGGGAGACCTGAATTCAAGTACAGCCACTGAACATACTAGCTGTATGAATTTGGGCAAGTTATTCAATAGTTTCTTTTTAGAATAATGGAAATTTGAGGAGAGTAGATAGTAGTGATGGGAGCTAAAAAGTTGTAGGTAACTTATAGAAAGCTGGAAGGAAGAAAGATGTGATTGAAATCATTATTCCCAGGGTAAAAATATGTAAGTGTGTGATGGCAAGCAGGGTGGGACTTACTGCTTTTGTTTTTTCTTTAGGAGGGCTTCTCAGCACTAAGGCAGTCAGGTAACTTTGATGAGTCTTGCCTTTCAAATGTAATGGCAGGCAAAGTGGGACTTTTTGTTGTCTTTTGTTCTGGAATGCTTCTCAGCACTGAGGTAATCAAGTGCCTTTGATGAGCCTTGCCTTTGTTTCAATCAAGAGTCTTTGATGACCTGCTTAAGTCACAAGAAAGCCTAGGTCATATGGGTTTGACTTGCATGGTTGTAATGCTCTCTGACCCCAAAGGAGTGTACACATACTCAGAGGTTAGCGTTTTGCTTTTGGGGGCACACTCATTGGAAGAGTGTTGGTGTAGAGACTCTGGGTGGCTTTCAAGGAGCACCCCCACCCCGACTTTGAAAACCCAGATGTTGGTGCTTCTCTCTCTCTGGTAGCTATGTATATACTGTGGTCAGACAGAAACCTGTATATATTGGCTGTGCTTGTAATTTCTGTTTGTATTCTCTCTGAAGTTCAGGGTGCTGACTTTCTCCCCTGAACTAAGTGAATGATATATGTACGTTTGATTAAAGTAAGATTGTTAACCTTGTAAAGTTGCTTTCCTTAGAAAAGCAGATCAAAGAACCTGTGCTAGTAGCCCTCCCGTGTGCTGTTGTTACTGGCCTTACGCAGCCATAGCCACAGCAGTGGTGAGTAGCATTGTTGTTACAAAGTGAAAAAAACAGATTATGTACAGTTTGGACTCACCACTGACCTATGAGGGCCTTTCACATTCCGAGATTCTCATACACTTTGTAAGCTCAGACTTTTATTATTATTCCAGGATCTCCACCCCCAATCATATCTTCATTCCTTAAAATGAAATAACCCTGGTGCTATGTAATCATTCCCACTCTTCTGATTGTTTCTGCTGAAGAGACCTTCCAACGGCAGCCTGTTCTTCTTCCTTATTTTGCATTAGAAAGCTCTCAGCCCAACCAAGGGCATTATGCTAGGATAAAACATTTAGTTCCAAGTCCATCCAGTCCCAGGACCTCTGTGGAATATGTAACCTGTTCTTAAAGAATTTAGTCTTAGTCTCTCTTTCCAACTCAGTGTTAGGATACTCCCTCAGAAAGGTAGGAAAAATGACTGTGGTATAGGGAGAGAACATTGGCTCTGGAGACTGAACATTTTGAAGCTCATAATTTGAGTGGTCTTGGGCAAGTCGCTTCACCTCCATGGGCCTCATTTTGAACTAGATTGGCCTCTGAATACTCTTCCAGTTATAAGCCAATAATCCTATGATTCTGGAATACGTCATCTAGACCCATTTAAAGTAGGGGGGGACACAACCAGATTCTTCTGTTTCTACATAATTACTGAATGTTGTATATAAAAACGCCATAGTCTTGATCAGTAGGTTGGAAAACTGGCCTGATTGTGCTTTAATATTCTGATGAAAAGTTATACAAGAATAGTAATGTCATTAAAATCACATTACAGTTTCATTACTTTAGAACATTTTCACAAATCATGAGTGTTATTAATGCTTGTAGCCTTCTAAAGGATTTATCAATGCATTTTACTTGCTATCATATACTATATCTCTGTATATTTGTTTTAATAATAATATGTTTTGTCCAGATCTGTCATTTCATTGGGCAGTTAGGTAGTGCAGTAGATAGAGTGCTGGACCTGGAGTCAGGAAGACTTCTCTTCTTGAGTTCAAATCTGTCCTCAGATACTTAGCAGCTGTGTGACCCTAGGTAAATCACTTAAAGAAGTTGCCTGTTTGCCTCAGTTTCCTCATCTATAAAATGAGCTGGAGAAGGAAATGGCAGACCATGACAGTATCTTTGCCAAGAAAACCCCTAATGGGGTCATGAAGAGTCAGACGGGACTGGAAAATGACTGAACAACAACAACAAGGATAATGTCATTGATATAGGGAATTTCTGGTAAAAGAACTCCTCCTACCAATGCAGATGAGCAACTGTTCTGCAACTTGGAAGATTAGGGTACTGTAAGATCAAGCGATTTGGTGTCAGAGATGCCAAAGACAAACCATTATTTTGGGGCCTTTAAAATTTTTATTCATCCTAATATAACCAACTCAGATCATCTTGCCATTAACAAATAAAGAGCTGCAAAAATAAAATGGCTTTATTGTTAAATATACAACACAAGAGCACTATATTGTCTAAACCTAAGCTGTTTACAGTGGAAATTACAATGCAGAATCTTCATGATCTCTGGTATTAAGACACTGAAAATGTGTAATAACATACAAATGTTAAGAACAAGTGCATTTTAGCATTTATTAGCTGGAAATAACTAATCCATTTGTCTTACTGATTTTGAGGCTGGCCCTCTATCTTCTCTCTTAAGAATGTCCTCTTAAAAACTAACTACAATAATAAAAATAATTGAATTTGCATTTATTGTAATAATTGAGAATCAGTGAGTGTTTGTTAAACATTTCTTATATGCTAGGCACTATGCTAGATGTTGGAAATATGAACATAAAGAAAGCCAGTCCCAGCCTTTGAGGACTTTACATTCTGATGAGGGGAGACAGTTTATAAAAGAAGGTGAAAAGTAAGCCAAGAGGAATTAAGGAGTACCCATGGCCTGCCTGGGTATTTTCGTCAAAATGGAGATTCTGAAAGGAGCCAACCAATCTGAGTAAGGGGCTAGTGAACTTCAGTGGGAAGACGTTCTACAGCATGGTAGAAAAAGTCTATAGTATCAGGAGTGGAACAGAGAGAGTAATGGAGTGAATGGCATGCCAGCCATATGTAAGAGTTAACAATTCATTGTTTAAGATCAGTTCAATTAGCTTAGAATATTCAAAAAATATATCTAGTTATATTTGTTCACCTTAGTAGATTGTCACAGTGACAACAGACCTAATTTCCATTTTCTGCTTTGTATGTTTGTTGAAAAGTCCTGGATTTGAATTCTGGCACTAAAGTTCACTAGCTCTATGACTCCAATAAATTTACTTAAATTAGATATAGAGGTAATATAATATTACTCATTTAGAGTTGGGAAGTACCTTATAGATGAGTTTGGATGTGGAAACTGTGGTCCAGCAAAGTTAAATGATTTTCCCAAGGTCACATAGTAACTAGCAGAGTTAGGATTTGAACTTAGGTCTTCTGATTACGAATTTTGCATTCTTTGTACAGAACCACATTGTTTTCTTTAGTTATTTCAATATCTCTTCCCCCACTTACAGTGAATTGAGTTCATCTGAGTATGTAAATTGAGTCTGGTTGTTCTAAGAAGATACTGTTCATATTATAAAACTTTGTATTTCCATAGATTTCATGGAACATGGATATAGTAGATAAAACCATTTAATTTTTCAAAAAAAAACCATTTCAGTTTAAACACATAGCACTTAGTTTCCATACAAAGGTGAAAAAGTATCCTTTAGGTGATTTAAAATTTATAAGATTTGTGATTTCATTCATCACATTGGCTATATATATATATATACATATATATATATATATATATATATATATATATATATACACATGTATGTATGTATGTATGTATGTATAACTTCTTCTAAAAATGGATTGGGCCCCCAAAATACATGCTGTGGTAATAGCTCTTCTAGAGTGCATGCTGAATTATGAGAGTTGCTTCTGGTTATATGTTACCCGGGAGGACTATTTAATGTGCTTGGTTATATAGATCTTCAAATTCTTAGCTACGGGCTGATATCTGTATTGAGTCATAAATTTACTGTTGATGTATTGCTTTCTAGGCAGACACTTACATTCTAAGAAAATTAAGGATGAAAATTGATTTTCTGTTTTAGAGTGGCATATTTTGCTTTAAAAATGACAAATGATTTCTAGTTCTTTATGTGCATATCTGAAATATACATATCAAAACTGTTATGATCTATGTAAAAGAAAGCTTTTAATCATCAAATTAGGAATATAGGTTAATGATTCAGTTATCTAATAACAGTAGAAGAAGCATTTAGAGGAGAAATATTTTCATGCAATATATTTTAATAGGCAGAAACTTATCAGCATTTAGAAACATTTCTTCTTAGTTATAAATGGCATACTTTTGGCCAGAATCGCTATTTCAGTATTGTGTCAATATATCACTTAGACAGAAAGTGCTGATGCTGGTTTTCCAGCCTGTCTTCTATATAATACTGAAGGTGAATGTTGCTTTAGTTACGTATAGTCTCCAGTATAGTCAGGGTATTAAACGGGATGCTGAAGTCTTAAAATATTAAAAACACTGGTGTCACATAATAAAGTATTAGAGTGCATTCATGTAAATCCTCTGATTTTCCTCTAACATTCTTAACAAGTGTGCAAGGTGATTTATCCATCAGTGTTCATATCTAGAGCTGTTTCTAAATTGTAGGCTATTTTCCTGATAGATGGGAAAATCATACGAATTACTAGTTTCTCAAAATTTTTCAATTTTATTGGTTTAGTATAATGTGAATTTTGTAATTGAATTTTCTTACTAAGGAGATAAAGCACACTGTCATCTGTTGTGTTTATTGGTTACATGAACAATGATGTGTCTGCAGTTTGTACTGAGTCAAATTTATAAAAATACAAGTCATTCACAATTAATAAATGGTCAAAAGATATGAACAGCCAATTTTTGACAAAGATATCAAAGCTATCCATAGTTATATGAAAAAATGCTCTAAATCACTATTGATCAGAGAAATGTGAATTAAAACAATTCTGCAATACCACCTCACAAGTATCGGAGTGGCTAATATGATAAAAAAGGAAAATGTTGGATGTTGGAGGGGATGACACACTACAGCATGTTTTTATGTGTGTCCTTTGGTATGTCTGTAAGTAAACATATGCAGATATGCATGCATATTTGTGTATTATATATGTATGCATGCACACATATGAGTATTCCCCCCCCCCCAATTTTTAAACATTTTTATTTAAACTTTTGAGTTCCAAATTCTATCCCTCCATACATTCCCTCCCCCCTCCCTGGGATGCTAAGCAATCAGATATAGGTTTTACATGTGCAATTATATAAAACATTTTTGTATTAGTCATTTTGCACAAGAAAGCTCAAATAAAAGAAAAAAAATGAAAGAAAGTGAGAAATAGCATAATTTAGTAAGGATTCAATCAATATCAGTTCTTTCTCTGGAGGTGGATAGTATGCTTCATCATTAGTCCTTTAGGATTGTTTTGGATCATTGTATTGCTGAGAATGGCTAAGTCATTCACAGTTTTTCATTGAACAATATTGTTGTTACTGTGTACAGTGTTCTCCTGGTTCTGTTGACTTCACTATACATCAGTTCAGGTAGATCTTTCTAGGTTTTTCTGAAATCATTTTGCTTGTCATTATTTATAGTAGAATAATATTCCATTACAGCCATATACCACAGCTTGTTTAGCCATTCCCCAATTGATGGGTATCCCTTTGATTTCTAATTCTTAGCCACCAAAAAAAGAGGTGCTATGAATAGTTTTGTACAATAGGTCATTTTCCCTTTTTGGGGATAGCTTTGGGATATAGATCTACAAGTGGTATTCCTGGATCAAAGGGTATGCATAGTTTTGTAACCCTTTGGCCATAGTTCCAAATTGCTCTCCAGAATGGTTGGATCAGTTCACAACTCCACCAACAGTGCATTAGTGTCCCAGTTTTCCCATATCCTCTCCAACATCCAGCATTTTCTTTTTTTGTCATATTAGCCAGTCTGATAGGTGTGTGGTAGTATCTCAGATTTGTTTTAATTTGCATTTCTTTGATCAATAGTGATTTAGAGCATTTTTATATGACTATAGATAGCTTTGATTTCTTTGTCATAAACTGCCTGTCCATATCCTTTGACCATTTATTAATGGTGAATGACGTGTATTTTTATAAATTTGATTCAGTTCTTTATATATTTGAGAAATGAGGCTTTTATCAGAGATACTTTTTTTGTTGCAAAATCACTACCCCGTTTTCTGCTTTCATTATAATTTTGTTTGCATTGGTTTTGTTTGTGCAAACCTTTTTTGATTTTATGTAGTCAAAGTTATCCACTTTACATTTTGTAATGCTCTCTATGTCTTCTTTGGTCCTAAATTCTTCCTAATGCATAAATCTGACATATGAGCTATTCTATGCTCTCTAAATTTACTTACGGTGTTACCCTTTATGTGTAAACCATATGCCCATTTTAACCTTATCTTGTTATACACTGTGACGTGTTAATCTACACCTAGTTTTTGCTATACTGTTTTCCAGCAGTTTTTGTCAAACAATGCTTGGATCTTTGGGTTTTTCATATACTAGATTACTATTGTCATTTACCATAATGTAATTTGTACCTAATTTATTCCATTGAACCACCTTTCTATTTCTTAGCCAGTACCAGATTGCTTTGATGATTACTACTTTATAATACAGTTTGAGATCTGGTACAGCTAGACTACCTTTTGTGCACTTTTTTCCATTGATTCCCTTGATATCCTTGAGCTTTTGTTCTTCCAGATGAATTTTGTTATTATTTTTTTATTATTATTATATTACTATTATATTATAATATTATTATTTTTGACTGATATGGCACTGAATAAGTAGATTGATTTAAGTAGAACTGTCATTTTTATTATATTGGCTCAGCTTAACCAGGTGCAATTAATGTTTTGCCAGTTGTTTAGATATGATTTTATTTGTGTGGAAAGTGTTTTATAATTGTGTTCATATAGTTCCTGGGTTTGTTTTGACAGATAGACTCCCAAGTATTTTATATTGTCTACAGTTATTTTAAGTGAAAATTTTCTTTCTATCTCTTGCTCTTCTGGACTCTGAGGATAATATATAGAAATGCTGATGATTTATGTGGCCTTATTTTGCATCCTGCAACTTTGCTAAAGTTGCTAATTATTTCTAGTGATTTATAGTTGATTCTCTAGGATTTTCCAAGTATAACATCATATCATCTGCAAATAATGATACTTTTGTTTCCTTATTGCCTATTCTATTTCCTTTAATTTCTTTTTCATCTCTTATGCCTGTAGCTAACATTTTTAGTACAATATTAAGTAACAGAGGTGATGATGGACATCCTTGCTTCACCCCTGATCTTATTTGGGAAGGCTTCTAGCTTGTCCCCATTACAAATAATGCTTGCTGATGGTTTTAGATAAATAGTACTTGTCATTTTAAGTTAAACTCCATTTATTCCTGTGCCCTCTAGTGTTTTTAAGAGGAATGGGTGCTATATTTTGTCAAAGACTTTTTCTGAAACTATTGAGATAATGCTATACCAATTGGTGCATATGTGTTTACTATTGATTGGACTTCATCATCTGTAGTACCTTTCAGCAAGATACAGTTTCCTTCTTTATTTCTTTTAATTAGATCTATTTTTGTTTTGCTCTGCGATCATGATTGTTACCCTTGCTTTCTTTGCTTCAACTGAAGCATAATAAATTCTGCTCTAGCTCCTTACCTTTACCCTGTCTTTATGTTTCTGCGTCAAATGTGTTTCTTCTACAAAACATATTGTTGGATTCTGGTTTTTAATCCATTTGGTTATCTGCTTCTCTTTTATGGGTGAGTTCATCCCATTCACATTTGTAGTTATGCTAACTGATTGTACATTTCCCTCCATGCTATTTTTTGCTTGTTTAGCCCCCTCTCTTTGTTATCTCCTAGCTTTTACTTCCTCCCAAGTGTTTTACTTCTGATCACTGCCTTACCCAATATATTTTCCATCTTATCAGTCCTCCCTTCCCCTTCTATGATCCCTGTCCCTTTTTACTTCTGTTTAAGGTAAGATAGATTTCTTTTCTTTTTTTTTTGAATTCAGTTTTACTTTATTTTTTTCCCTTTAAAATTTCATTATTTTTAGTTTACAACATTCAGTTCTACAAGTTTTTGAGTTCTAAATTTTCTCTCCCTCTTTTCTTCTTCCCCACCCAAGATGTCATGCAATCTGATATAGGTTCTACATAAACCTTCACACTAACATTTTCACAATAGGCTAGTTGTAAAGAAGAATTATAACCAATGGAATGAACCACAAAAAAACAAGAAACAAAATGAAAAAAGGGAGAGCAAATAATTTGCTTCAATCTCCATAATTCGTTCTCTGGATGTGGATAGCTTTTTTCATCATGAGTCTTTTGGAGTTTTCTTTGAACCTTGCATTGCTGAGAAGAACCAAGTCTATCAAAGTTAGTCATCACAGATAAAATGTGTCTGTAATTGTGTACAATGTTCTGCTGGTTCTGTTCCCCTCAGCAACAGTTCATATAAGTCTTTCCAAGTTATTATGAAGTCTGTGTGTTCCTCATTTCTTATAGCACAATAGTATTCCATTACATTCATATACCACAACTTCTTTAGCCATTCCCCAATTGATGGGCATCCCCTTGATTTCAAAGTCATTGCCACCACAAAAAGAGCTGCTATAAATATTTTTGTACTTATGAGTCCTTTACCCATTTCTATGATCTCTTTGAGATACAGCCCTAGAAGTGGTATTGCTGAGTCAAAGGGTATGCATATTTTTATAGCCCTTTGGGCAGAGTTCCAATTTGCTTTCCAGAATGGTTGGATCAGTTCACAACTCCACCAACAATGCATTAGTGTTCCAATTTTCCTACACCTTCTCCAGCATTTATAATTTTCCTGTTTTGTCATGTTAGCCAATCTGATGGGAGAGATGTAGTACCTAAGAGTTGCTTTGATATGCATTTCTCTAGTCAATAGTGGTTTAAAGCATTTTTTTCACATGACTATAGATATCTTTAATTTCTTCATCTGTAAACTGCCTGTTCATATCCTTTGACCATCAGTTGGGGAATGACTTATATTCTTATAAAATTGACTCATTTCTCTGTATATTTTAGAAATGAGGCCAGCACTTTTTGTCAAATAGCGAGTTCTTATCCCAGAAGCTGGAGTCTCTGGGTTTGTCAAACAGCAGATTACTATAGTCATTACATATTGTACTTGTGTACCTAATCTATTCCACTGATCCACCACACTGTTTCTTAGCCACTACTAAGTAGTTTTGATGACTGCTGCTTTATAATACAGTTTAAGATCTGGTGATGGCTGGGTCACCTTCCCTAGCATTTCTTTTCATTAATTCCCTTGATATTATGGATCTTTTGTTCTTGCGGAAGAATTTAGTTATTTTATCCAGCTCTGTAAAATATTTTTTTGGTAGTTTGATTGGCATGGCACTAAATAAGTAAACTAATTTAGGTAAAATTGTCATTTTTATTATGTTAGCTTGGCCTGCCCCACGACCTACTGATGTTTTTCCAATTTTTTAGATCTGACTTTATTTGTGTGAACAGTGTTTTATAATTGTGTTCATATAGGTCCTGGGTTTGTTTTAGCAGGTAGACTCCCAAATATTTTACTATGTCTACAGTAACTTTAAATAGAATTTCTCTTTCTATCTCTTGCTGTTGAGCTTCGTGAGTAATATATAGGAATGCCGAGGATTTATGTGGGTTTATTTTATATCCTGCAACTTTGCTTAAGTTATTTCTTATTTCAAGTGGTTTTTTACTTGATTCTCTAGGATTATCTAAGTACATCATCATATCCTCTGCAAAGAGTGAGAACTTAGTTTCTTCTTTGCCTATTCTAATTTCTTCAATTTCCTTTTCTTCTCTTGTTCTAAAGCTAGGATTTCTAGTACCATATTGAATAGCAGTGATGATAATGCACATTCTTGTTTCACCCCCATTCTTATTGGAAATGCATCTAGCTTATCCCCATTGCATATAATGCTTGCTGATGGTTTTAGGTAGATGCTACTTGTCACTTTTCAGGAAGGCTCCATTTATTCCTCTGCTCTCTAGAGTTTTTAATAGTAGTGGGTGTTGTATTTTGTCAAGAGCTTTTTCTGCATCTATTGAGATAATCATATGGTTTCTGTTAGTTTTGTTGTTGATATGATCAATTATGCTGATTGTTTTCTTAATATTGAGCTAGCTTTGCATTCCTGGGGTAAATCCTACCCGGTCATAGTGTATTATTCTTGTGATAATTTGCTGTAATCTTTTTGCTAATATTTTATTTAATATTTTGGCATCTATATTCATTAGGGAATTTGGGCTATAGTTTTCTTTCTCTGTTTTGACTCTTCCTGGCTTAGGTATCAGTACTGTGTGTCATAAAAAGAATTTGGTAGGACTACTACTTCTCCTGTTTTCGCAAATAGTTTATAAAGTATTGAAATTAACTATTCTTTAAGTGTTTGATAGAATTCACTTGTAAATCAATCTGGCCCTAGAGATTTTTTCTTAGGAAGTTCATTGATGGCTTTTTCAATTTCTTTTTCTTAGATGGGGTTATTTAAGTATTTTATTTCCTCTTCTGTTAATCTGGGCAATTTATGCTTTCGTAAATATTCATTCATTTCCCTAACATTTTTAAATTTATGGGCATACAATTGGGCAAAATAATTCCTAATTATTGATTTAATTTCCTCTTCATTGGAGGTAAATTCATTGTTTTCATTTTTTCTTTCTTTTCTAAATCAAATTGACCAAAGGTTTATTAATTTTATTGGTTTTTTCATAAAACCAGCTCTTAATTTTATTTATTAGTTCAATAGTTTTCTTAATTTCAGTTTTATTAATATCTCCTTTAGTTTTCAGTATTTTTAATTTATAATTTAATTGGGGATTTTCAATTTGTTATTTTTCTAGCTTTTTCAGTTACATGCCCAATTTATTGATCTCCTTTTTCTCTGTTTTATTCATATAAGCATTCAGAGACATACAACTTCCCCTAAGAACCACTTTCACTGCATCCCGTAAGTTTTGGTATGTTGTCTCATTATCATCATTCTCTTGAATGAAGTTATTGTTTTTATGATTTGTTCTTTGGCCCACTCATTCTTTAGGTTGAAGTTATTTATTTTCCAATTAATTTTTAGTCTATCTTTCCATGGCCCTTTATTACATATTATTTTTACTGCATCATGATCTGAAAAGGATGCATTGACTATTTCTGCCTTTCTGCACTGGATTGTGAGGTTTTTAATGCCCTAGTACATGGTCAGTTATTGTCTGTGTGCCATGTACCACTGGGAAAAAGGTATTTTCTTTTCTTTTCCCATTCAGTTTTCTCCAGAGGTCTATCATATCTACCTTTTCTAAAATTCTATTCATCTCTTTAACTTCTTTCTTGTTTATTTTGAGGTTAGACTTATCAAGTTCAGGGAGGGAGAAGTTGAGGTCTCCCAGTAGTATAGTTTTGCTGTTTCTACTTGCAGCTTCCTTAACTTCTCCTCTAAGAATTTGGGTGCTGTACCACTTTGTGCATAGATATTTAGTAATGATATTACTTCATTGTCTATGGTGACTTTTAGTAGGATATAGTTTCCTTCCTTATCTCTTTTGATTAGATCTATTTTTGCTTTTGCTTTGTCTGAAATTAGGATTGCTATCCCTGCTTTTTTTTTTACTTCAGCTGAAACATAATATATTCTATTCCAGCCTTTTACCTTTACCCTGTGTGTATCCCTCTGTTTCAAATGTGTTTCTTGTAAACAGCATATTGTAGGATCATGGTTTTTAATCCATTTGCTGTCTGCCTCCATTTTACGGAAGAGTTCATCCCATTGACATTCACAGTTATGCTTACTATCTGTGTCTTTCTCTCCATCCCATTTCCTACCTGTTTATGCCAGGTAAGATAGATTTCTACATCCAACTGAGTGTATATGCTCTTTCCTCTGTGAGCCAATTTAGATTAGAGTAAGATTTAAGTTTTGTCCACCCCCCCATCCCTCTTCCCCTCCATTATAATAGTTCTTAATACCTGTTTTATGTGGGATAATTTACCCTATTCAATCTCTCCCCTCCTTTTTCTAGTGCAGTTTTCTTTCTCACCCCTTTATTTGAAGGTGGGGTAATCAACCCACAGAAGTCACCCTATATCCACACCCCCAGTCTACATATACTTCTAACTGCTCTCATAGTAATAAAGTTAGGTTACAAATATCATCTTGCCATATAGAAATATAAATACTTTAACCTTATTCAATGTCTTATCTTTTCTCTCTGTTGATTCTTTTTTTTTCACCTGTTTATGTTTCTCTTTAGTCTTGTATTTGGAGGTCAAATTTTTTATTCAGCTCTGGTCTTAATTAGAAATGCTTGAGAGCCCTCTCTTTTGTTAAATGTCCATTTTTCCCCCTGAAAGATTATATTCAATTTTGTTGGGTACCTGATTCTTAGTTGTAATCCTAGCACTTTTTCCTTTCAGTATATCATATTCCATGCCCTCTAGTTCTTTAATGTGGAAATTTCCAAGTCCTGTGTAATCCTGAGTGTAGCTCCACCATATTTGAATTGTTTCTTTTTGGCTGCTTGCAATAATTTCTCTTTGATCTGTGAGCTCTGGAATTTTCTAAGATGTTCCTAGTAGTTTTTATTTTTGGAACTCTTTCAGGTAGTGATCAGTGGATTCTTTCAATTTCATTTTGCCGTTCAGTTCTAATATAACAGGAAAATTTTCTTTGATGATTTCTTGAAAGATGTTGTCCAGACTTTTGTTTTGATCATGGCTTTCAGGTAGTCCAGTAATTCTTATGTTATCTCTCTTGGATATATTTTCTAGGTCAGTTGTTTTTCCCGTGAGAAATTTCACATTTTCTTCCATTTCTTTTTGTGTTTTTGATTTTGTCTTATTGTATCTTGATGTCTCATAGTTACTAGTTTCCGCTTGTTCAATTCTAATTTTTAAGGAATTATTTCCTTCAGTGAGCTTTTGTACTCCCTTTTCCATTTAGTCAATTCTATTTATTAGGGAATCATTTTCCTCAATACATTTTTGTATATCTTTTCTCATGCTATTGACTCTTTTTCATGATTCTCTTGCATTATTCTCATTTCTTTTCCCAATTTTTCTTCTACTTCTCTTGTTTGCTTTTTAAAATCCTTTTTAATCTCTTCAAGGAATTCTTTTTAAATTTATTTTTATTTTTTAAATTTATTTTTAGTTTTCAACATTCATTTCCACAAGATTTTGAGTTACAAATTTTCTCCCCATCTTTACCCTCCCCCCACCCCAAGATGGCATGTATTCTGATTGCCTCTTTCTCCAGTCTGCCCTCCCTTCTATCACCCTATTCCCCCCTTTCCCCCTTCCCTCTTACTTTCTTGTAGGGCAAGATAGATTTCTATATCCCATTGCCTGTATGTCTTATTTCCAAGTTACATGTAAGAACAACTTTTAACATTTGTTTTTAAAACCTCGAGTTTCAAATTTTTCTCCTTCCCTTTCTACCCACCCTCCTTGAGAAGGCAAGCAATTCAGTATAGGTAATACCTGTATCATTATGTGACACACTAACATAATAGTCATATTGTGAAAGACTAACTATATTTCTCTCCGTCCTATCCTGTCCCCCTTTATTTTTCTCCTTTGACCCTGTCCCTTTTCAAAAGTATTTGCTTTTGATTACCTACTCTCCCAATCAGCCCTTCCTTCTATAATCTCCCTTTTATCCCCTCCCCCCTACGTTTCTGTAGGGTAAGATACCCAATTGAGTGTTTACATTATTCCCTCCCTTAGCCAAATCTGACGAAAGTAAGGTTCACTCATTCCCCCTTGTGTACCCCCTCTTCCCTTCCATTGCAACACCTTTCTCCTGCCACTTTTATGTGAGATAATCTACCTCATTCTACCTTTCCCTTTCTCCCTCTCTCAATATTCCTCTGTCACCCCTTAATTTTATCTTTTTAAATATCATCCCTTCACATTCAAGTCACCTTGTGAGTTGTCTGTATATATATGTATATTCCCTTCAACTATCCCTGTACTGAGAAAGGTCTTATTAGTTACAAATATCATCTTTCCATGTAGGAATGTAAACAAAACAGTTCAATTTTAGTAAGTCCCTTATGATCCGTCCTTCCTGTTTACTTTTTCTTGCTTCTCTTGATTCTTGCATCTTCTAGGAATTCTTTTTGGGCCTGAGACCAAATTACATTATTTGAGGCTTCACATATAGCCATTTCGACACTATTGTTTTCTTCTCAGTTTATGCCTTGATCCTCTTTGTCACCATAGTAATTTTCTATAGTCAAGGTCTTTTTTGTTGTTTTTTGCTCATTTTCTGCCTTTTTTGTGTGACTTGGTTTTTTTATGTGAGAGTTGGGCTTTGGCCCTATGCTGGCCCCAGCTCTTTGTGTTGGAGCTCTAGGTCTTACTGCTGGCTTTCACTGGGCTTCAAGGCTTAGCTGCTTGCTTTCTCTGGAGTTAGGCTTCTCTTCTGGCTTGTGTTGGGGGGTGGGGTGTCCCTGTTGGCCTCTCTTGGGTGTGGGGTTTAGCTGCTGACCTTGTCCAGCTGTGGGGTCTTTCTGCCAGATTGCTGTAGTAACAGAGTCTTTCTGGTAACTGTCCCTCTAGGAAGGATTTTATTGCTGGTGGGCCCCAGGGGTTGGGTCCTGTTGCTGAGTTGCTATGGAAACAGGGTCTCTATGGAAACAGGTTGGCTAGTCACTACTGGTCAGCAATGAGGTCCATGCCTCCCTGGAGGCAGGGTCTCTGGGTTGGGGCCTTGCTGTGCTGCACTTGCCTAGGGTGCTGTTGGTTGGCGGGAGGGTGATGCCTTGCTAGTCATTTGCCCCTGGCTTGGAGCCTTGCTGCAGGCCTCAGCTGTCAGGCTGGCTGCTGCTGCTACATTTGGACCTCATTCCACTCCCACTCCAGTAAGACACACCTTTCTTACCAGGCTTGTAAGCTGGTTCCCTTCTCCTAGATCAATTCTGAGGTGGTATTCTGGTTGTTTCAAGGGAAGTTTGGGAGAGGTTCAGAGGGTTCCTTCCTCACTCTGTCATCCTGGTACCAGAAGTCACATAAGTATTTTTGATTAGGGTCTTTCCTGTAATTTTTTAAATATGTGGTTATGTGAGAATTATGTATGTGAATACACCATCAGACCAATCTTTTCTGCATATAAATATATTACATTTTTTAATATTATAATGCTTGATCACTTTAGAAAATTGGTAGTGTAATCATGGCAGATTTTCTGTATTTGGGCTGTCATATATATTAGCTCAGTTGGTTATATCATGGGGTTAATCATCTGAAGATTTGGTTCATTTAAGAGTTACAAGTTAGCCACTCTCCATCATTTTTGGCCATTGAAAACTTGCATATGTCTAAGCTGTCTTGAATATGTATTTATAGTTTTATCGAAGATTGAGGAAGAATGTAGAGATATCATTATCCCAAATCTTTTGCAGCTACTTGAAAAACAACTCTAAGTTGATATGCTTCTTATGGTGATTCAGGATTGTCATCTTTATATGTGAATCACATTACATTATTTTGATATTTTAAAATATTTCAGAATATAGATTTTTTAATTTTTTCCCAGCATTTCAAGATCAATTAATTAACTAAGAAACATTTATGAAATGTCTATTATGTGCCACTTGTGGAATATGTATATATGTAATGTACATATATACACACATATACATACACACATATTTATATATATATGATTCAGATATAAAAGAGAATACCTCAGTGAGCTTGGATTTTGTTAGGAGGATGTAGCACATTGACATGGATACATACATACACACACATATATACACATACAGAATACATACACAGCAATCATATATACATATATGTAAAAATTTGGAGGAGGATAAATAACTGGAGGAATCAGGAAAGGTCTTTAAAGGATAGGTGTCATAAGGAAACTTTGGATTACAAGAGGAAAAGAGGAGGAAAACCATTCTAGGCATAGGGGACAGAATGCATAATGGGATGGAGGCAGGAAATAGAATGTTGTATACAGGGAAAATAAAGCAAATCAGACAGGACCTCTTTTAAGTATATGAGTCAATTGAATTTTTTTCTGACTATGATCCAGACTTTTTCTTTTATTTCCAATATATTTCCAATATATTTTCCAATATATTTATGTATATTTATGTATAGATATAGATACAAACTGTGCAGTTAGGTTAGGTGGTGCAGTGGAATAAAAGTGCTGGGCCTGGAGTCAGGAAGACTGATCTTCTTGAGTTCAAATCCAGCCCCAGATACTAGCTGTGTGACCCTGAACAAGTCACTTAACCCCATTGGTCTGTTTCCTCATCTGTAAAATAAGCTGGAGAAGGAAATTTCAAACCACTCCAGTATCTTTGCCAAGAAAACCCCAAAACGCACCACAAAGAGTCAGACACAATTGAAAAACAGCTGAACAATAACAACTGAAAAGATATAGATATGCAAGAGTAAAATATGGATATTTTAGTCTTTATGGCTTTGGATTATATATTTTAATAATATCAGTGGTAATTACAATAATAATATAACAAAGACTATGGGTCTAGACACGGAAAGGTGTATAACAACACTAACTTTAATTATACATTTTTTGGCTTCCCAATGTCTAGAGTCAGTATCTTTGTATTATTATAATAATAGCTATGATAATTATTATTAGCCTTTCTCTGTCTAGACATAGGGACTTTATCATCATTATCCAGTTCAAACTCCCCAACATTATTATTGCAACAATTCAGCTAACAGCTGCTGTTGGGAGTGTAAAACCAACTCACAGAATGCTACAAGCCCAGGTTCTTTTGATCTGTTTTACTAAGGAAAACAACATGAAGGGGTTGACAAGTTTACTTTAATCCAGCATACAAATATCATTCATTTAGTTCAGGGGAAAAAGCAGGCACCCTGAACTTCAGAGCAAATACAAACAAATTACAAACATCAATACACAGACCAAATACAATTCATAGTTACCAATATCTGAGTTCAGCCAGGAGCTTGACAAGGGCTGTCCCAGAGTCATGCGGCACTCCTGCTGTGGGTCAGAGCTCCGGAATAGAAAAAGCCAACCCCTGGTTTTGAAATGCCCCCTTGCACAAGGGCGTGCCGTAACACTCCACTTACTGGAGCTCTGTGACCCCAGATCCAACTCAGCTCCCTGGAACAAACACTTGGCGTAAATCCCCGAGTCTTGCTCAAGACCCTGTGTGGCCCCAGATGGGCAAGCCTAGACACGCTCACAATACTCTGCTTTTGTAATGGCTTGCTTGCACCTGCTCAAGGCTCACGTATAAGAAGCCCTAGATTCTTGAGCTTGGGGCTGCTCTCCTCTGTGGGACAGTCGCTGGCTGACTAATAAATGATGCTCACTATATTCTAATTTGGCTTGGTCTGTGTTTCTCGGTCCGTCCATTTCACTTGGAGGTCCCACCGAGATTGTGCCTTTGGCACTTTTGTTGCACAGACCAGG
>CM053623.1:114374568-114390714 GCA_028646595.1 Phalanger gymnotis
CAAGCTCTTTGCCTTACGTATGTCCTATGCCCCCTTGGCCTCTGATGAGTCCCCTGTGTAGGGTGGTCATGAAAAAGGGGGGAGTGAAATGCCCCCTTGCACAGGGGCGTGCAGCCCCCTTGCACAAGGGCGTGCCGTAACACTCCACTTACTGGAGCTCTGTGACCCCAGATCCAACTCAGCTCCCTGGAACAAACACTTGGCGTAAATCCCCGAGTCTTGCTCAAGATCCTGTGTGGCCCCAGATGGGCAAGCCTAGACACGCTCACAATACTCTGCTTTTGTAATGGCTTGCTTGCACCTGCTCAAGGCTCGCGCACGTATAAGAAGCCCTAGATTCTTGAGCTCGGGGCTGTTCCCCTTCTATGGGACAGTCACTGGCTCGGCTAATAAATGATGCTCACTATATTCTAATTTGGCTTGGTCTGTGTTTCTCGGTCCGTCCATTTCAGTTTTATATCTTTTTCAGGGTCAAGGGTGAGTCACACATGAGAATCACCCACGTGACCTAAAATCGTCAAAAAGATGTGACTTAAACCCAGGTGGTCTAAAATCCTCTCATGTCACAAAATGTCACTTAAACCCATGTAAACTAGGCTTTCCCTTGAGGCAAGGAGGTCATCAAGGAGTCTGAATTTAATCATGGAAATAAAGGCCAAACTCTTCAAGGGCACTTGGTTGAACTAAGTGCTAAGAGCCCATTTTGATTGCCAACACAATTATAAACTCTCTGAATTTTATATGTTTCTATACATGCAAATAAATATTGATATCTTTATTGGAAATGTATAGCTGATGCAAGAGTTACAGCAAAATATCCTATATCACACTAAGAAAAATTAATTGATTCATGTGTAATAATAAAGAGGATTATAGTAATAATTGCCTTTAAGTGTCTAGAGCTAAGAAACTTTAATTTTTTTATAAAAAAAATTTTAATATGCCAATTGCTGCTCAGCTTAAAATTCAACCATAAATCATCTCTACTTAATACCATGATTTAACAGTTCAAGTTGAGTCGTTCACTTGACACAAAGGGCCCAATGTACTACTAGTGAGACTGGGAAAAAAGGGGGAGGGGGTTCCACTGGCTTGTTGTTCTAGCTCTGTGACTTCCAGAGAAAATGAGAGTCCACCACATGCAGGGATGTTAAGTGTATATGATAGAAAGTTCACTGGGCTGATAAACATCATCAGCATATAAATCTTCTGGTAGTTCCTCTCCATTTTCATCGTCAGGAAAATAGGTAGGGAATGGTAAAGTTTTGGCATAGTCTTTATAGGGAGGCAGAGAAGAATCCCAGATCTTTACTAAGCAATTCTTACGTTTGGGCACAGAGCCATTCACATAGATTATGTTGTGTTTTGTGTTTACTCTGCACACCTTTAGTCCAAATTCTGTTCAATATATGTTACCCAATTTTGCCAAGGATTTTCTTTCCGGGCCAAACTCTGGCAATGTCCGCAGTCGCTATTGCTCCAGGTCTTCTGTGGGTTTTGGTCTGACTGTGAGTGTTGGGGACCTTTTCATGACTCCTTGAAAACCTTTGCCAATCGTTTTGGCTGTGACATCCACGTACTGTTCAGTGCGGAAGTGAGCAGCATACAGAGGAGTGTCTTGTTTAATTATAGCATTATCGGTCACAGGAAATGATGAGAATTTCTGCTTTGGCGGCACTCCAACGTCTCTGTACATTTTCATTAATGATTCAGATTTAGAGAAATGTGATACAGACCTTCCTCTTCCTATTAGGGTTCCTCGATTCCTCTGACATTCTTCCTTTGGGGTATATTTTAGGACGTGACAGTCTCGTACCTGAAGTAATGTGACAAACGTTTTTTTTTACCATCCTTGGTCCATAAACGCATCATGCCCAATTTTGCTACAATAAGACCCACTCTTGAGGAACCTGGCTCCCAAGGATATATGGGCCACGGTTCATCTTTCAGAGGACACAGTTTACTTACAGTTTGGGCCATGTACTCTTTAGCAGTTAACTGTTTAAGAAACTCCTAATTTTCTTCAGACAGATATTCATGCCACCAGGTGGAACTGGCCCCATGGGTGCTTCTCACAATAAGGCTGAAGTGTGGCCCGCAGCCCCTGCCGGCCCGGGCCCATAGCCCCTCAGCTGCGGGGGGCCAACAGCCTCCAGCCCCCCATGGCATGGGGAGCTGCCTCAAGCTCAGCGCACTCTGCTGCCCAAACTTTAATTTTTTAAATATAATTTCATATTTTCATGTAATTTTCATATTTCAATATAATTTCATAATTTCACTTTTTTCCTTACTACCACCTCCATCTCCACATTGGAAAAACAAACAAAAAAACAAAAACAAAAGCAAAACCTGTGTAACAAATAAGCATCATCAAGGGAATGAAGTTTTTTCCTTGGCCATGTGTAAAACACACGTCCAATTTTGCACTCTGAGTCTGTCACCTGCCTGGTAGAGGAAGATAACATGTTTCATTATGAGTCCTCTAGAACTGAGTTGATCATTACATTGATCAGAATTCTCAAGTCTTTCCCCAGCTGCCTTTTTAATAAAAATAAAAATAATAGCAACAACGACAAGCTAGACTTTATCCAGCACTTTAAGGCTTGCAAAGCTATTTACATATATTATCTCTTGATAGTCACAACAGCCTTGTGAGGTAGGGATTACTAGTTCCATTTTATACTTGGCTGAAGTGAGGCTAAAACAGATTAAGTGGTTTGCTTAGGACCACATTGCTGGTTAAGTGTCTAAGGCAGATTTCGAACTCATGTTTTCATGATTCCATGTACAGAGCTCTCTCCACTGTGATATGTAGCTGCCTTACAGGAACAAGAAGTGTTTATTACTAAATGGCCTTGGTATACAATTCTTCTCTTTGAGATTCATTTTGTTTTTAAAAAGTATCTAATCACTTACTAGCTGTGTGACCCTGGGAAAATCACTTAACCCCGATTGCTTCCAAAAATATAAAGAAGAGAAAAAAGTATAGACTGCACAAAACTTTTTATTGTTTAAAGGTTTTCATTAAAATTTATTAAGTAATCAAATCTTAAATTTTAAAGAAAAGAAAATTATTATTTGGCAGGTGTGGAAAGATGTGTTACGACTTAAGTACATTAGTTATTCAGAACAAAGGATTACTCTGAAAGTGTTCTTGCGTATTTGGCAGAGTCCAGCAAGTGAAAGATAATTTCGATTTAAATTTACATTGGTGGAATCTAGTTTCAAGGTATACCACATTACGTTAAATAGTATGGCTTGTTATATCAGGTGTTGCATTTATTGTCTTAAATAATCTATTTCAGTAAAATATAGATATATGATATTCCAATTTCTGTGCTGTTCCCTGGCTATGCCAAAGCTTGAAAAGTATAATTCATTATCATCTTCTAGTCACAGCTGTTCTTAACCTTTTTCATCTCAAGACCTCTTTAGACTCTTAAAAAAATGAACTTTTATTTACATAAGTTATATGTAGTAATATTTACTATATTAAAAATTAAAACCTTAGTATTATTACAAAAATCGTTTTGACCTTATGGACGAGATGAAAGGGTAGGGTCTTCCAGACCATAGTTTGAGAACTGCTGATTTAGTAATTAAAATGTTGAATCTCATAAACTAATCCACATTTTGAAAGTTAACTTTGAAAAAGTTTTACATTTTTATCAATATCATGTATTAACATTTAATAAATGACTACGGAGACAGCAGCTTACCTCTCATAACAAAATACAGCTTTACTAATTGTTTAGATAGTAGAGATGTGCTTATGTGTTTTATGTTGAATTTCTAGGTAGTCTGAATCTGACATTCCAGGAAAACTTTTTACTCAGTGGAAAGTAATAGCAAAGGAAAAGAACTGTAGGCAATTATACTTTTCAACACCTTCTCACAGTGAATCAGAGAAGACATAATTTCAAATTCTTTTTACTAAGTGACTAATAATAAGCTATATAAGCACGTATAAAGCACACTAAGACATTGATAATTTCAAAAAATTGAGAAATTTCCTTAAGCTTTTAGTGTCTCCTCAGGTCAGGAAGATAGATGATTGGGCACATTACCTTATTCAGCTCACTAGGAACTTTAGGTAGAGTACGCTTCATCTCCTGCATTAGTTTTTTCCCCTTATTATCATGTTATAGGCGGCGATGGAGCTTAACATGCTCATTGAAGTAGTCGTTTAGATCTCTCCGTGATTGGCTTTTCAGAGTCCAGACAGCAAAGATAGATTCTTCACTTTCCACATTGCCCACTTTGGATGAGAAACTCATATTATTTGAGGTCATTGAATTAATCTACAAATGCCAATTGACATTCCTTTTGGGAACTGGTAGTATGGGTAATTTTGGATTTTGTGATATATATATATAGCCTTTTGCAACTATTCAAATTTGAGGTTTTAGAATAAAATTTATTTGTAATATTTTAGTCAATATGAATGAAGTTTTCTTTTCCTCTGTAAGGATCATAATTACGTGACATATGTAAATGTCATATAATTTATTCCTCACAACTCTGGAATGGGTTTAATTATCCTTTTCCCCCTCACAAACGAAGCAATCAGTGCACTTAGACATTAAGTGATTTAACCATACACACAGCTAACTGATGTTGGACGCAGAATTCAAATCCAGCTTTCTTTTTCTAATTTGAAGTACAGTGATCTTTCCACTATATACTATACTGTTTCTTACAACATTTAAATCCTTCCAGATGGGCCAAGAATAGAACTGCTATACTCTATCTCTCCTCTCCTTATCTCTTCTTCCTCTTTCCAGTCTATTTCTGGTTAAATTTTGGTAACAGACTTGGGATCAATTTTGTTTCTATTGATAAAAGTCATTGTTATATTATAATTAATTACCATTATGTTATAGTGATTCTTGTATTGGGAGTGGGGGATCAGTAATCTACTAAATGCAGTTTCTGATGAAACTCAAAGCATAAATTCTCTGAAAAGCTTTTGAAGATTATTTGTATTAAAGATTAATTTTTTGTATTCACGATAGCTATTCATTATTTTCTACTGGCATTTTGAATATAATTATTTTTGTCAAATAGTTCAATGTACTATGTTTTAAATGAGATAATTAATAAAATTTCATTTTCATTATAGCAGCATTGCTTAAACTCATTGCCAATAGTCAATCAGCCATTCCCTTGGAATCTTTTTTTCCTATATCTTATCAATTGTCATTTAAAATTTTATCTTTACTAAAAGTGGATACCTTGGCATGCCAGCTTTCTTCCCAGATTAATTTTTTTCCTATTCCATTTGAAAATAGTGGCTAGGTTGGAAGCAATTTAGGAAGATATTTATATATTTTTTTTTCCATAGTTAAGAACATATTCTAAGGAAGGTAAATGGAGAATATAACGTATGTTATTGGCATTAGAAATGATGGAACTGAGTTGAAAACAGGTTTTTTTTGTTCCATCGAATGATGGTGTGGAGAGAATCATCTAATTACAGTCAGGGGATCAAGGAAAAAAGTTGTAATGGTGACTCTTCCCTGCTATGTTTTGACTTGGCATAAGCAATAGAAAGGTCTTCTGGCTTCCTAAGGTGTGTGTCATGTACCAGGACTCGATGGGTAACTACCCCATCCTTCTCGATTCTGATAGCTTCTATCCATTCTCGGTTATTTGTGTGAAGAAAAATGACACTACCATAAGGAACCCAGAAATGACTGCTAAGGATTACAAAGTGCTAGACAAGAAACTGAAAGCCTGCACGTAGTACCCCTCATTTTTGTACCCAATTAAAGGTAGGGGTTTCAGTAGAGAAATGTAGATTTCAGATGCAAACTGCTTCCCAGGAATATGGTACATAAAAAAAGATTTTTAAACAAGACCATGATGTAAAATATAGGAATGATGGACTTGGAAACAAGAGCAGGTGAAAATATGTTTTCCCAGAGCTTTGTGAATCTGGTCAAATAAAGTGAAAATGATAGGGAGATGAGAAAACTGCATACACGTATTTTGCTAATGTGATTATCATAAAGGATATTAATTATAATACATGAACATTAGTGATGGAGATCAGTATTCCCCATAGTCAGTATCATTGAAAAGAGCCAGCAATAAAACTCATAGCCTGAGATATCTATATACAATGCATAAAATAATAAATAATAATAAAAAATAAGTAATAAGCTCACCTGATGGGCTCATCTTCTAATATTATCTCTTCTATCATTTGAAGACCGTCCATGGGGTTTTCTTGGCAAAGATACTGGAGTGTTTTGCCATTTCCTTCTCCAGTGGATCATCCTTTGTCAGAACTCTCCACTGTGACCTGTCTTGGGTAATCCTTCATGGAATAATCATGGATTAGCTCATAGTTTCACTGAGCCAAGTAAGCCCTTCTGCCATGACCAGGCAGTGTTTAGGCTGGTGGGGGTGGGTTTGACCCCTTTTGGGGATTTTCTTGGCAAAGATACCAGAGTGGTTTGCTGTTTCCTTTTCCAGCTCATTTTACAGATGAGGAACTGAGGCAACTAGGGTTAAGTGATTTGCCCAGGGTCACGAAGCTAGTAAGTGTCTGTGACCAGATTTGAAACCAGGTCTTTTGGATTCCAGGCCTGGCACTTCTTTATCCACTATGCTACATACCAATCAGTACGTGAAAGATCTTTCCCACCCATTGAATAGGCCTCAGGTGGGGCCAACAAAGGGAGGCCTGATTAGAGGCAGGCCCACCCATGCCCTTTCACTAACTAGGTGTGAGGCCCCAGGCCCACACTCTTTTGCTAATAAAACCTGTGTAGGGGTGAAGCCCTCAGGGCCCTAAGGGGAGTTGCTAAGACTAGAGACAATGGTATGTTCTAGTCAATCAGATGCTGACTAGGACTGTGTAAAAAGAGACCTCAGAGCTAAGAGCAGTGGAACTGACCGGTGAGATTTAGAAGCAGACATCAAGAAGATATTGAGGCAGCAAAAGATACAGAATCAGAATTTAGCCCAAGGAGAAGGAGCAAGAACTCGGAATCTACAGAGCTTCAGAAGAGAGTGCTGAGTGGAGAGTTAGGATTCTCCAGTGATTGTTTACATGAAGGCCCTAGCAGGGGGAAAGGTTACAAGATGACTTGGCTCCTTGCTATAATACTGTGTTACAATTTCCTTGTTGCTACATTGAAGTGGGCCTACTGGCTTTGGAATATTGTTGCTACTATATGGAATTGGAATTACTGGTCCTGGTATTGGATTTTCTTGTGTCTAAATAAATGTTATACTTCCTCTGCCTTCTACCTAGAGAATTTCTTATACTTCGAGATTCAGAACCATTCAGGCATGTTCATGGTCATCCTCAAGGTCATGAATCTTGCCTTACTGATACACCCCCTTGTAAAATGTAAAGCAAACCTTAAAGGTCAACCATCACTTTTATAGTCCCAACATTATTGTAAACATTCTGAGGGAAACAAAAGAAGAAACAAAGTATCTGACATCAAGGCGCTTACTGTGTATTTGGAACGAATTATATTAAGGAAATAGGTGGACATATTTAGGACAAGATGTACAACATCCTTAAATGAGCAGTATGACCATGTGATAGAGATGGGAGAAATCAGTACATACCAAAATAGTTGGGAAAAATGTTTATGGTTGAAATGGAACTTGAATGGGAATTTGAGGAATTTAGCTAAGCTCAGTAGGTAAAAACATTTTATGTGAGAGGCACACCATAACTAAATGTGTTTCACTGGGGGAAAATTATTGCTTTTTTGTGGGTACTAAAGTGAGGATTGTAACTTGCCTGTAAAAGAATATTGAGAGGCAACATAGCGAAAAAGCAAGAACATTTTGTATTCTAACTCAGTCCAATCCACTGGTAGTTTAGGTTAGATACTGGAAAAAAAAATGAATAGGTCAAACAAAAGGAGATGGACTACTAATATAGGATATCTACAAAGATTTGCATTTGGGACACCTCAAGTTGGTTCAGCTAAGCTTAGTGTCTTTTTGGGATGAGCAACTTGTGGTTGCATTGTACTTAGGTGACAAGAAAATGATGTCAATAGCCTGAGCCTTTGGTCCCCTGGGCCAATCAGTTACCAAGGATGGTTTCAATACCTTTAAAGAAAAAAAAAACTCCCTGTCCCCCCAAAAACTGATCTAACATATAGGGGCAAGGGTTAGGATATTGGTCTTACCACAAATGGACTTGGACAAAGGTTACTTAGTGTTAGAATGCCTGATTTCATCCTGCCTCTGGCTCCTACTAGCAGCGTAACAACAAGCAGTTTTTCTCATCCCTGTTTTCTTATTCCTTTTCATAGATCTTCATCTATGAAGTAGGCATGTGTATGCTTGTGTCACCTGCCTTAGTGAGTGGTTGTTAGGAAAGATCTATATATTATTATTGTGTTAGTATAGGGAAATAAGACATGAACGTAACTGAAGGTTTACTTTATACACACACACACACACACATACACACACACATTTATGTATATTACCAGTGTCTTTAGGGATGAACTAAATGAGAGGAGACTTATTTGGAAGCTTATATTCTGAATGAGATGTCCCGCCTTGCTTTTCCTTCTTTTCTTTAAAGTTTGCATCACGTTTTCATTCCACTTTAAGGAACCTGAGGTTCTGGATGGTACACTGGAGTCAGGAAGACCTTAGTTCAAATCTAGCTTTAGAAACTTATAGGCTGCATGACTCTGATCAAGTCATTTAACATCTGTTTGCCTCACTTTCCGTAATTGTAAAATGGGGATAATAACAGCACCTACCTCACAGGGTTGTTGTGAGGATTAAATGAGATAACATTTGTAAAGCTCTTAGGATAGTGCATGGCATCTATTAGGCACTATATAAATGCTTATTCTTTTCCTCCCCTTCCATCTAAATATTGGAATATTGAATAGTGGATCACTAATCTTTGTTCTTTCATTGAATTCTTTTGGATAACCATTTAGAATTGCAGAACTTCAGAGGTTCTTGACCTCTAGGTAAAGTAGTAACTGAAGGAAGAATTCTTTTTTTAGCATTCCTAACAAGTGATCATCCTTAAACAGAATATATTTTAAAAGGCCCACCCAAGTGAGCCTTTTGAAAATATGAATGTGAAACCAAAAGAAAAATAAGTACAAGTGCTACTTAACTTTTGTTATTATTAGTAACCTTTTAAAGTTTCTCATTTTATTTTTTATTAATTTATTTTTAGTTTTCAACATTCACTTCCATAAGTTTTAAATTTTCTTCCCCTCTCTTCCTCCTCCCTCCCCAAGATGGCATGCAATCTAATACAGGCTCTATACATAAATTCCTGTTAAACACATTTTTACATTAGTCATGTTGCATAGAAGAATTATGATGAATAAGGGAAACCATGAGAAAGAAAAATAAAACAAAAAAGAAAATATTCTTTTTCATTCTGCATTCTGACTCCATAGTTCTTTCTCTGGATGTGGATAGCATTTTCCATCATAAGTCCTTTGGAATTGTTTTAGGTCCTTGCATTGCTGAGAAGGGCTAAGTCTATCAAAATCAGTCACCACACACTGTGATGGTTACTGTATACAATGTCCTCTGGCTTCTGCTTACCTCCCTCAGCATCATTTCATGTAAGTCTTTCCAGGTTTTTCTGAAGTCCACCTGTTCATCATTTCTTATAGCACAATGGTATTCCATTACATTCATATACTACAAATTGTTTGGCCATTCCCCAAATAATAGACATCTCCCCACTACAAAGAGAGCTGCTATAAATATTTTTGTACATATGGGACCTTTTCCATTTTTATGGTCTCTTTGGGATACAGTCCTAGAAGTGATATTGCTGGGTCAAAGGGTATGCACATTTTTATAGCCCTTTGGGCATAGTTCCAAATTGCTCTCCAGGATGGTTGGATCAGCTCACAGCTCCACCAGCCATGAACTAGTGTTCTAACTTTCCCACATCTTCTCTAACATTTATCATTTTCTTATTTTGTCACGTTAGCCAATCTGATAGGAGTGATGTGGTACCTCAGAGTTGTTTTGATTTGCATCTCTCTAATCAATAGTGATTTGGAGCATTTTTTTTCATGTGAGTATAGATAGCTTTATTTCTTCCACTGAAAACTTCCTGTTCATATCCTTTGACTATTTATCAATGGAGGAATGACTTATATTCTTGTAAATTTGACTTAGTTCTCTATATATTTTATTAATGAGGCCTTTATCAGAGATGCTAGTTGTAAAACTTCTTTCCCAGTTTTCTGCTTCCCACCTAATCTTGGTTGCATTGGCTTTGTTTGTGCAAAAACTTTTCAATTGAATGTAATCAAAATCATCCATTTTGAATTTTATAATGTTCTCTATCTCTTGTTTGGTCATACATCCCTCCATTCTCCATGAATCTGACAGATAAACTATTCCTTGCTTCCCTAATTTGTTTATAGTATTAGCCTTTATACCTAAATTGTGTACTCATTTGGACTTTATTTTGGTATATGGTGTCAGATGTTGATCTATGCCTAGTTTCTGCCATAGTATTTTCTAGTTTTCCCAGCAGTTTTTGTCAAATAATGGGTTCTTCTCCCAGAAGTTGGGGTCTTTGGGTTTATCAAACAGTAGATTGCTATAATCATTGACCACTGTGTCTTGTGTACCTACCCTATTCCACTGATCTACCCCTTTAGTTTTTAAATTTATTGATAATTGTGTTATTTATTAATAATTATTAATAATTGTATTTGTAATACAATTTAAGATCTGGTGTGGTTAGGTTACCTTCCCTAGCATTTCTTTTCATTAATTCCCTTGATATTCTGGATCTTTTGTTCTTCCAGATAAATTTTGATATTATCTTTTCTAGCTCTATAAAATAATTTTTTGGTAGTTGGATTGGTTTGGCACTGAATAAGTAAATTAATTAGAATTGTCATTTTTATTATATTACCTTGGCCTACCCATGAGCAACTGATGTGTGGTCATACAGTTCATAAGTGTCACTGGCAAATAAATTGAGGCTGTTCACCAAGATCTCCTTTTCTTACCTCTGTGTTTCACATCACTAACATCCCTTCCTCCAAATTCTTTCTCCTCCTTTACAATCTTGTTTTACAAGAAGAGGTGGCTCTTTCTACAAGCACAAGTCATTCTATTCTATCCTGTCTTTTCCAGGAGATTCTCCCTTTTTTCTTAATTGCTTTCAATCTTTCCCTGTCTACTGGCTGCTTCCCTATTGTCTACAACTATGCTTAAGTTTCCTGCATCCTTAGAAAACACTGACTTTATTTATCTATCACTGCCACTTCTCATCCTATATTTCTTCTCCCTTTTATGGCTAAACTCCTTGAGAAGGACTGACTGCAATCAATATACCCACCTGTTTCCCTCTTACTTCCCTTTTAGCTCTGCAGTGTGGCTTGTGACCTCATTATTCAACTGAATTTTCTTCCTCAAAACTAAACAGTGCTCTCTTAATCGCCAGAACTAAAGATCTTTTCTCAGTCCTCATCCTTTGCTGCTGGATCTTTATCCAGGGTCTACCTGTTATATCATTGTGGTTGTCCTGCAGTACTCTGTTCTGGTTATTCTTGCTATATACTCTTCCATTTGGTGATCTCATCAGCTTATATAGATTCAGTTATCATAGGTATGCTGATTGTTCTCAAATCTACTTATCCGGTCAACCTCTCTGCTGACCTAGTGTCTTACATCTCCAACTTTCTTATTGGAATCTTGAACTGGATGTCTCATAGACACCTTAAAATTAACTTGTCTAAAATTGAGCTCACTATTTTTTCCCCAAAACCTTTTTACTTTCCTAACTGCGCTATTATTTTTGAGAGTACTGTCCTCCTCCTAGTCATCCAGGCTTCTGACAGTATTTTCCTTGACTTATCACTCTCTCACACCCCATGTCCAGTCATTTGCCAAGTCTTGTCCTTTCTACTCTCACAACCTCTCTTGTAGTTGCTCCTTTCTTTCCTCTGATATCACTAAAACTCTGGTTCAGGCTGTCGTCCTCTCATTTCTGTACTACTGTCATAGCCTGCTAGTTGATCTCTTTGCTGCAAGCCTTTCCCCACTCCAATTCAAACTCCATTCATCTGTCAAATTGCTCTTCCTAAAGTACAAGTTTAATTGTGTTACACCTCCCACCTCCATTCAATCTACTTCGGTGTCTCCCTGTCACCTCCTGCAGCAAATATAAAACCCTCTGTTAGCTTATAAAATCCTTCATAATCTGGCTCTTGTTACCATTCCAATCTTCTTATACCTTATACTTCCCCACTTATTCTGTTACCCAGTGATACTGGCTTCTATACTTTTCCTTGCATAAGATACTACATTTCCTGACTGAATAGTTTCATTGGCTATCTCCCATTCGTGCAACACCGTCCCTCTCTGTCTCCATTTCCTAGCTTCCCTGGTTTTCTTCATGTCTCAGCTAAAGTCCCACCTAAAGAAACCTTTCCTGTTCCCCTTTAATTTCAGTGCCTTTCCTCTATTGATTATCTCTAACTTATTCTATCTTATTTGTACATAGTCTGTTTGCATGTTATCTCCCCCATTTGACCATTAGTTCTATGAGAATAGAGAATGTCTTTTGCCTTTCTTTGTATCCCCAGCACTTAGTATAGTGCTGTGCTTAGTATAGTATCACGTGGTAAGCACTTGATTAGTAGGCTAGTTTACTATTCCCAAACAGAAAATAAAAACTTCATTTTTGGTTGATGTGCATTTCCTTTGCAGGACTTATTGAAAGAGCAGACGTTTGCCTACTGCCATAATTTGAGGAGTATCCAAGTCTTTTCCTGTCAAAGTGTCTGAAATTCTCATGTTACTCACAGCTTTGGTTTAAGGGTATCAAACTTTTTTAAAAATTAAAATTAAAAAGCCAATATGATGAGTTATAAAGTCTTATCAATTCTACTTCTGCAACATTTCTCTCACCTGTCCCTTTCTTTTTATTCACAAAGTCATCGCCCTAGTTGAAGTCTTTATCACCTTCCACCTGAATCACTGCAATCACCATCCAGTGGGCTTGTTATCATCTAGCCTATCCTCTCTCCAATCCATCCTCCACAGAGTTTCCCCATTGATATTTCTAAGCTCAGATCTGATCATATCCCTTTCTGCTTATGAAGCTTCAGTGGCTCCCTTTTGCCTCAAAGACAAAACAAGCTCTTCTGTTTAGAATTTAAAACCTTTAATCACTTATGCAAAGAAAAAAACAAAATTAATCACTTTTTGCAGGTGCTATGATGGTTTACTTAGAGAACTCTAGAGGGTCAGCCAAATTAATTGAAAAAAAAAAACTTGCGTAATTTAGCAGGATATAAAATAAACTGTAATTTATTCACTAACAACCCAGCAGGAATAGACAGAAGACTAAATTACATTCAGAATAATTACAGAAAGCATAAATATCTGGGAATCTACTTACCAAGACATGAGGAGGAATTAAATGACTACAACCACAATATACTCTTTACGGGAACAAAGACATAATTGGAGAGATAGTAATTGCTCATGATTATAATAGAAATGACTTATCTAGACCATTTTATGAATTCAGTGCCACACAAACCTATTAAAGACTTATTTTATTTGACCATAAAAATAATTGCAAAATTTATCCGGAAGGAACCATCAAGAATCTCAAGGGAAATAATGAAAGAAAAAACGTGAAAGAAAGGTGCCAAGCAGTATCAAATTTCAAACCACACTACAAATTCGTTATCATTAAAACTGTTTGTTACTGATTAAAAAGATAGAAAAATTGGTTGGTCAAACAGATTAGTTATACAAGATCTAGAAACAATTGCCCATAGTAGCATAGTGCCCAGTAAATCAAAGGACACCAACTACTAGAATAAGAACTCATTTTTTAATAAAAATTGCTGGGTAAATTGGGAAAAAGTCTGAGAGAAATTAGGCTTAAATTGCTGTTTCACTCCATATACCACAATGAACTCCCAGTTGGATTTCTCACATAGTTATAAAGCTTATCATTTATCTGTAACCATATTGATAACTGTCTATCTACTTATCTCTCTGGGAATGTGATACCTTTCATAGCTGTTAATGGAGAATTCTTGACCAAAGAAATGTATATTCCAAAGAAGCCGAAGACAAAGGGAAAGTCTCTGTATGTACAAAAAATATCTGTGGTAGGTCTTTTGTGTTACAGGAAAAGACTAAAAATAAAATGGGTACTCATTAGTTGGGGAATACCTGAACAGATTTATGGTGTATGTATTTAAATGGAAGATTATTGAACTGTATTAAATATTGAATATGAGGGAATCAGTAGGCATCTGATACAGAATGATGTGGGCAAAACCAATTTATTCAATGACTACAAAAACATCAAGATGAATTACTTTGAATGAGTTCAGAACTTTGATCCCTACAGTGACCAGCTATGACTTCAGAAAACTGATTACAAATGCTTCTTATCTTTTAGCAGAGAGGTGTTGGACTAGAGGTAAACAAGTTATGCATTTTTTAAGACATAGTCAATGTGTGAATTTGTTTTGCTTGACAATTCATTATTACAAGGGAGGGCTCTCATTTTCGAGGGGGACTGTTTTAGAAGGGAGTAGGTAGGTAGTGACAGTGATGCAAAAAAAATAATAAAGACTCTCAAAAAACATTTAAAAGATTCTGTCACTAAGGCAAGATTCATGACCTCGAGGATGACCATGAACATGCTTGAATGGTTTGGAATCACAAAGTATGAAAAACTCTCTATGTGGAAGGCAGAGGAAGTATAACATTTATTTAAACTCCAGAGGATCAAATCCAAGAACCGATATCCCCAATTCAATATAGTAGCAATTATATTCCAAAACCAGTAAGCCCACCTCATTGTTGTAACAAGGAAACTGTAATGTAGTATTGTAGCAAGGAACCAAGTCATCCTGTAACCTTCCCCCCTGCTAGGGCCTTCCTGTAAACAGTCACTCACGAATCCTAACTCTGCACTCGGCAGTCTTTTCTGCAATTCTGCCTATGCTGGTTCTCTCAATGTCTGTTCTTCATCACCCTCTTGACGTCTGCTGCTTCAGTGTTTTCCTCTCTGTTCTGCTGCTCTCAGTACTGTTGCTCTCAGTTCTGTTCCTTTTTAATTCTCATCTCCTCTAAAAAAATCTGCTATCCTCTAATATTTTGGGCTCTGCTTTTGTGTAGTCCTAGCTGATCTCTGATTGGCTGAATTCATGATTCACCAGAACTCACTGGCTCTGGCCTTAGCAACACCCCTTAGGGTTCTGAGGGCTTCATGCCCACATTGGCTTAGCTCCTAGTAAGTAGGGGCTTTAGGCCTACTTACAAACAAAGATATAATCAAGCTTTCCCATCTAGGCCCACCTGAGGCCTATTGAATTAATGGGGAAGATCTTTGATCACATTAATACTACAAAAATATGCAGAAGAGAGCATAAAAGTTCAGGAAGCAATGCAGACAAGCCAGGAATTGTAAAATTTATTATATTCTTAAAAAGAAAAGCTCTGTATAAAAAAAGATTAATGATTTCATATATAATTATCTTTTTCCATTTGTTGATGTTTGTCAAGTTCATTATATTAAAAGAAAAATAAACTTTTAAGGAATTTCCAATCTGACTCTATCTTTTCAAGTTGATTATACAATACTCCCCCTCATGAACTTTTTAGCCCGACTGGTGTACTTACCATTCCCCATATGCAATATCCATTTCCTTCATGCATGCCTTACACACGCTGATCCTATGCCTGGAATATCCTTCCTTACCTCTATTTCATGGCATCTCTAGTTCACCTCAGTAAGAGGTGGCTCAAATGCTACCTCTTCCAAAAGGCCCTTTTTGATTCCCTCTGTTGTTGGTGTTCCCCGTCTGCCCCTAAATTTTTACTTTTTTTTGTTTTTGAACATCTGTTTTTAAAACTTTGAGTTCCAAATTCTCTTCCCTCTTCCCTCCCCACCCGCCCTCCCTGAGAAGGCAAGCAATTCAACATGCGTATCATTATGTAAAACCCTTCCACAATACTCATGTTGTAAAAGACTAACTATATTTTGCTCCTTCCTAACCTATCCCCCTTTATTGAATTTTCTCCCTTGACCCTGTCCCTTTTTGAAAGTGTTTGTTTTTAATTACCTCCTCCCCCTATCTGCCCTCCCTTCTATCACCCCCCTTTTTTATCTTC
>CM053623.1:114390814-114430594 GCA_028646595.1 Phalanger gymnotis
ATACATACACACACACACACACACACACACACATATGCATATTCCCTTCAGCTACCCTAATACTGAGGTCTCGTGAATCATAGTCATCTTTCCATGTTGTAAACAAAATAGTTCAACTTTAGTAAGTCCTTTGTGGTTTCTCTTTCTTGTTTACCTTTTCATGCTTCTCTTTATTCTTGTGTTTGAAAGTCAAATTTTCTATTCAGCTCTGGTTTTTTCACTGAGAAAGCTTGAAAGTCCTCTATTTTATTTAAAATCCATATTTTGCCTTGGAGCATGATACTCAGTTTTGCTGGGTAGGTGATTCTTGGTTTTAATCTTAGCTCCATTGACCTTTGGAATATCATATTCCAAGCCCTTCAATCCCTTAATGTAGAAGCTGCTAGATCTTGTGTTATTCTGATTGTGTTTCCACAATACTCAAATTGTTTCTTTCTAGCTGCTTGCAGTATTTTCTCCTTGATCTGGGAGCTTTGGAATTTGGTGACAACATTCCTAGGAGTTTTCTTTTTGGGATCTTTTTGAGGAGGTGATCTGTGGATTCTTTCAATTTCTATTTTACCCTCTGGCTCTAGAATATCAGCTGCCCCTATATTTTTAAAAAAATTATTGTCAATATATTGAATATTTTTACCCATATTCATACATGTTGTTTTCCTTGATAAAGCATAAGATCATTTAAGAAAGAGACCATTTGACTATTTTTTCATTTTTATTCCAAGCGTCTAGTACAGCATCCAGTAAAAAGAAGGGACTTAAAAATATGCTTGTTGGTCTCATTTGAAAATGTGATTATTTGGAATTTGGGGGTAGGAATGGGAATGTACAGGGAATGTAACATTTAATGTAACATAATATAATTATCTGGCTAGTTAACAAGACCTTGAGGTAGTTTAAACTAGGAATTATAACTTTTTTCAGGGTTTGTGGAAAAAATAAATTCTGGGGAAATTAGAGCTTGTTGGCCTTTCACAGGGGAGACTGTGGCAGCCAGAGGGCATTATGAAGATGATAGGGGTAAGTTTATAGAAGAGTAGTACCAGAAAATATTTTACAGATTATCTAGTCCCTACTTCCTGTTTTTCAGATGTGGCTAATGACTCATCAAGGTCACATAGTTAGTAGTAACAGCAGCAGGTCCAGAACCAAAGTCTTCCCTCTTAGCTGAATCATTGCCTTATCAAAAAAGAGTAAGGGAGAAGAAAGGTTAAAAATTGTGATTCAGGGGCAGGGAGAATAAACATGGCCTGGGTTTTCTTCACAGTTTTTGTTAGGGTTGACTATAACCAATCAACCAAGCAATGAATCTGTAGTGTCTACTATCTGCATGTATTAAGTGCCAAAAACCGTGTTAAGCATTGGGGAAACAAAAGTAGAAGTGAAACAGTAGGCAAGAACTTATATTCTTAAAAGGGAGTGGGGAGAACTGGGACTGGAGGGAGACATAGCATGTCCATACCATAAGAATTTCTATGATGCACACACACACATATGATGACAAGGGAGTTTGGCAAGGGAGTGCACCAGTTACTAGGATGATCAGGAAAGGCTTTGTGAAGGTAGCTTCAGCAGAAGCAAACCAAAGATTCTGAAGAGTGGCAGTAAGTACAAAGTGCATTTACTTTGGATCTGACCTGTGATTCCTTTGGAAGCAGGACTTTACCAGTGAAGGCTTAGAGAGTTGCCTAGTAGGCTAAAGTGATTTGCCCAGGATCACAAAGCCAGTATGTGTTGAATACAGGAGTTAAACCTGTTTGAACCAAGTTCTCCATCCAATATACTACTCCAACCCTCATTATATTTTAAATTAAAACACATAAAGGATGACAGATCTGATGCTTTTACTATGGAAATTTGCAATTCAAGTGCTAACTCATGTACATACTCAATATTACATTTTTTGTAAATTGTCCTGGGTTTAGTTTGTTAAAATGCATCAACTGACCATTGTATATTGACAACTTTATAACCTAAAAGCCTTTTTCTCAAAAGAATAAAGACCTATTTCTTTTCCTCTGTGTAAAGTTAAGATATTAATCTCTCCTTCCTGGGTGAGTCACTTAACTTCTGTCTGCCTCAGTTTCTTCAACTGTAAAAAAGGAATAATAATTATCACCTACCTCCCAGGTTGTTGTGAGGTTCAAGTGAGAGAGTATTTAAGTGCTTAGCACATAGTAGATACTTAAGAAATACATGTCTCCTTCCTTCCTCTCTTCTTTCCTTCTTTTTTCTTCCCGCCATCTCTCTCTTCCTTTCTTAATAAACAATCATGTTAGATATCTTATTGATCATGGAAACATTTGTGATATTGCCTGTTGTGAAGATAGGATGCTAATTCTTAGGTCCATAGTCTGGAAAAATGGGCAAGTCCACATTTATTGGAAATAGTATGATATGATGTGATATGATACAATACAATATAATATAATGTAGCATACAAATAATGCATATATGTATATGTGTATATATGTGTATGGATAAAACAATACCTAAATTCTACTACTTGGAAATACATATTTTAAAAAGTATGATTTTTGTTTAAATTGAGAATGTTAATATTACGTATGGACCTTTGTTGTTGTTACTTTTTGTTATTCTTTACTTAGTATAAATGAAACTGCAGCAGAATAGTAATTGATAATAGACTTACAGTAGCATTTCGTTAAAATTTACTCCTTTCTCATCTATTTCAGAGTGTTCTACAAACAAGCTCATGTATCAAAATTTAACAATTAGGATTGAGGTTCAAATAAAATTGAACAACAGACTTTCCAGGTGGATGTCCAGATTCTCAGAAATAATGACTAATTGAAGCTGTTTGAGAATATGACAGCATTGAGCCTGTTTTAAGCTCTTGTGATTTCTTTTGGACATGAGAGAATAAATTCCACTAAAGATTACAATTGAATTTTGAATAGGAGAAAAAACCACTCAGCAGTACAGCAAATAAACAAATATATACATACACATGTGCACATGTGTATGTATATGCACACACATATATGTCTACATGTACATATACATACATGTATGTATGTAGGTACGTATACAATGATAATATCAGGAGGCCGTGCAGTATTTGTTTTAATAATTTTCTTACCAATAAGCAAATTTGTGGCCATATCATATTTTTCAGTTGAACATTGACTATCTTGTAGACTCTCAACAAAAGCAAAAATAGTCTTCTTTTTGAAATGATTGTATGATTTGGCAAAAAATAAGCCTGAGAGTAGCCTTTTTGCTATGGTATAATATTTTCTGTTATTTCTTGAATTTTGGTTTCTTTTTTAGTTTGGAAAAATTATATTTAAAATGCACATTTCTATATGTTCTTTGTAATTGGGACAGGAATATATTTTAAGGTCTTTTTATGGTAATTAGAGTAGGATTTTTTTATTTTACTGTTTTCTCTTTTGGAACGCTAAGGCAATCACACACCTTTTATGAGTCTTGCCTTTCAAATGTAATGGCAAGCAAAATGGGACTTTTGCTGTTTTTTGTTTGAGTGCTTCTCAGC
The DNA here is from genome assembly GCA_028646595.1 of Phalanger gymnotis. Lineage (NCBI taxonomy): Eukaryota > Metazoa > Chordata > Mammalia > Diprotodontia > Phalangeridae > Phalanger > Phalanger gymnotis. Next base: position 114,394,332 of record CM053623.1, read on the forward strand.
CCTGAGATAATCAAGTGCCCCAGGATCCTGAGACTTGTATATGAGCTCTGAGGTTGGTGTTTTGTTTTGGGGCTCTCACTCATTGGAAGAGTGTCCTGTGATTTGACCAGATGAGAGTCTGGGTAGTCTTTGTTAAGAGCCCCCTGGCTTTGAAAACCCAGACGTTAGTACTTCTCTCTGGTAACTATGTGTCTGTTGTGATTTGGTCAGACAGATAAAAGCCTGTCTTTTGATCTGTTTGTAATTTCTGTTTGTATTTGCTCTGAAGTTCAGGGTCCAGCCTTTTTCCCTCTTCACTAAGTGCATGGTATGTGTATGTTTAAAGTAAGGTTATTAACCCCTCAAAGTTGCTTTCCTTAGAAAAGCAGATCAAAGGACCTGTGCTAGTAGCCCTTATGTGTGCTCTTGTTGTTGGTCTTCACCCTCACAACAGCTGCTAGCAACATTGTTGTTATAGGTCTGCATGTAACTACAGAAATTTCACAAAAATCTGTAGATAATTGGGAGAAAAATTGTGTCTTGTATAACATGTGAAATAATGCCTCTATTTATAAAGGAGCAATTGATTAAAACCATTTTCAGTAATTCTAACCGTGGAACTCTCTTTTAAATGAAATTTTATTTATTTAATAATAAATATTTATTTAACTCCTACCCACCTATCCTCCCTATTGGAAAAGAAGATAAAACAACTTAATAATAAACATACATAGTCAACTAATAAAAAGATCTTGCATTGGCCTTTTCCAAAAATATATGCATAACTCATTCTGTACCCCAGTATATTGACCTCTTTAACAAATTTCTCTTTTGTAGTTAGTTGGTAATGTGAAATACTTGAAGTAAATAAAAAACCTTTGAGTTGAGAAGTCTATCCAATTGGGTTATGAGTGGAATCCCTGAATCCTCTCAACCCAGTCCTTGAACACGACTTTCATCAGTTCACTCAATTTTCTTAGTGTCTTTTTTTCTTTAATGTGCTGACCAAATGCAGTGCTTGGGAATAAGGAAAAATGGGTACCTGGAGGAGAGCTTCAGTGAAAAGGGAGCATGCGCCAGAGTTTGTTCTTGATTTCCCATGCCCTCTACCCTTTCCTTTGCTCTAGGAGAAGAAAATAAGAGTGATTAGGAATATATTTTTTCTTTTTCTAAAAATATGTCTTATAAAGCTACTATTAATACTGAAGGAAAATGTCATGTATAAGTGAACAGGACAAATAGAGAGAAATGAAGTAAAGAAACCCAGGATGAACATGTTCTCAGCCTTTTAGACAAACTGGGACTAATCCTTGTGAAAATAGCATATGTAATTATACTACAAATATTGCTATTTATATGGCTCTATGTTTCTACATATATAATATATTACTTAAAGTAGTCAATATTATTTTCCATTTTCTTAAGATTATTTGAATTCAGCTGTATAATTCAACTCTGTATAAGAATAATTGTGACAATTCAGTTCTGTATAAGAGTGCATATCACATTAGCAAAATGTTATTTAAATTTGAGACTCTACTAGAGTTTGAGGAAGATTCCAGAGGCAGCATTTGGGAGGTTCTGTGCATTGTATGGATGTGTAGTAGTGATTTCTGAAATATATGATTAGGTGGCTCCTTCTTCTGACCATACTTATATAATCCCTTTCTGCTGTTTTCTACTAAAATAGATCTCTTTCCTTCATCATATTTCTGCCTAAAAATCAACTCCAAGCACCCTGTGCAGGCTTTGACTTTGTCTTTTGACTTTGGATACATCATAGAATTCCAGTGTATAAAAGGTTCCTTGCAAATTCACCATGATGTTATGATTGCTTTAGTAATAAATATACTACAGCATAGACTTTCAAATAATTGCCCTCCACTTCCAAACAGTCACTTTGGGAGGCCACATACTTATTTCCATGGTGCTGCCATTACTCAAAATAATTTTGGAACTACTAATTTTGAGTTACCATCAGGGCTTTTGGCATGTTCTTTTGAATAAGCTCAGGGGATGACAGAAATTTATTCCTTAAGAACCAATTTGGCTTTTAGAAATAGCCAGAATTCATTTGGAGTCTGGTTTGGTGAGTAAGGCAGTTTGGTAGAGAGGAAAGAACACTGGGCTGAGGATATGTAACCTTAGGCTCCAGTGCTGGCTATCTCACACCTTCGCTGACCTTGAGCAAGTCAATCTATATCCCTATGCCTGTTTTCTCATCTGCAAATGAAGAAATAATACTTGTAGTATTAACTATCTCATATAATATTTATGAGAAAAATTTGTTTTCCTTTAAATTTGAAAGTTATTTAATTGTGAATCATTTTTATTAAGATTAGTCATCATGCTGAGGAAAGAAAAGGTATAGTTGTACACAGAAACTGATTTTCTAGTGTATGGCAATCGGCTCTAAAGGTAGTCACAGAAAAGGAGTTTGAATAATGTTTTCAGCACACCCAGATCATTTGAATAAGATACAGCCATGTGGGGAAGGGAAATACATTTATTTGAATGCATGAGTCTTGGTCATTTGTCAAAGACCAGTAATTTTGTGCGAACATTACATTGATATGAAATCTGCAAGCTGTTACTACCAGCATTAGGTTGCAGGTGCTTTGTTACCATTAGCCTTTCCTGCAGTTCTTCTGGGTTCAAGAACCCTACCTCCACCGGAGTCCATTCTAGTTTCACCTCTTTTCTTGTATCTGAAGGGTAGTAGAAGTGTCTACTGGAATTTCTTTTTGTCAGTGAACTAGTGTTTCTGTTGCAACCTTAAAACTTTGATCAGGAACGAGTGGCTGTTGTTATCGAGAGATTAGTAGGGCCTGTCCTGAAATAGGCAGTTTGATGAAGGAAGAATGTCCTCTGCTTTTTTTTTTGGGTGAGTACTCACAATGCAATTAGGCTGTATTGACAACTACGTAGGAACTACAATGGAGTGGCAGGGGGCAAATTGTTAACTTATATTGACAGATTCTATTAGCTGAGACCCATCTAGGTTAAGGAATGGGGGCCCAAAGAGATTTCTTTTGGAAGGGACAGAGTGAGTATTTAGAGGACCACCAAGCAAGGCAGCCTGTGTCTGGAGATTTAATGTCATTAGTGACAATGATCATGCAATTGAATGACCGTCTAGATCAGAAGTTCTTAACCTTTATTGGGTCATTGATCGCTTTCACCATAGACTTCACTTTGATGAAGTCTATAGACCTCTTTCCAGAGTAATATTTTTTAAATACTTCAAGGAAATCCTAACTTTCAGTTAACTGCTAGTAAAAATAAAGGTGTATTTTTTCTCATCCAAGTTCATGGACCCCCTCCCCTGCCCAGAAACTAATAATGGACCCCTTGGGTATCTGGATTCCAGGTTAAAAACTCCTATGCAGAGGAGAGGAAAAGGGGGGGTGATTTTAGGATTATAAAGAATCTAAGGACTACATGAGGGAAGGGGCATGCTCTAAGTGTTTGTTAGGTAGAGACCATAGTCAAGCAAGGATTCCCCAAACCAGGCCTGTGTTCCTAATGCAGGCACCCTGTTTACCCATTTTGGTGAAGCAGGAAGCAAGCAGCTTTAGAAGAATTCTGCAGGTGGAAGAAAAAGCTGTTTGAAAGGTCTGGTAAAGACTTATCCCCTGTTTCCACTTGAGGGAGCATTTTCTTGGGGTCAGAGAAGACCTGACATTCATCAGTCCTGATTAATTGTGGTGCCTCATGAGGTGATATTTTTCACAGTTTAGCAGAGAAGTGATGTGTACCTCTCTTGATGAAAAGCCTATATGTAATACTTATATGTGTATGTAAATTATAAATGTATTCGTATATACTCGTGCTATCTTTCTAATCAGTTGTTTGAGGGCAGGGGCAATTTCATTTTTTTGTCTTTGCATGCTTAGTGCCTAGCATCATGCCTGGCACATAGTAGGTAAATAAACCTTTATTGATTGATTAATTGGTGCAAATGGCCACAAGAAAAAGGCAGATCTAGCAGGATTGGTCTGGAATTCCATTGATGCAGAAGGCCCCTTAATATTGGGGTAGTGTTTGAGCAGCTATAGCTTAGACAGCACAATTCCTTTTTCAGCTAGATGTTAGATCAGTGCACCTTACCTGAACCTCACCTGTAGGGGCAAGCCTTCAGTCCACTCCCCCTCCCCAACTATGTTACAACAGCTAGAGCTTGGAATCAAGGTAACCTGGAGAAAAGGACCAGCCTCTTTTGTCCAGGGAAACTTTGTTTATAAGGAGGGGAAATCCCTAGCAGATGCCTCTGCCCCAGATGAAGAAATAATAAAAAAAAAGGAAGGTACAGAGTCAGCAACCTTCCTTTTCTGGTACAACACTAAAGGAAGGCCTGGGGCAGAGCTCATAAATATAGTGCTCATTAGCAATGAGCTGCTTTTCATTAGGGTGCAAAAAAAAAGTCAAGGAAAGTGTGCTGGACATAGGAGCCCTCAGATATGAAGTGCAGTTTTTTTTAGTTCTGTGGACCAGACACCACTAGGAAAAATAAATAGCCAATCATAAATAGTGGGGTATAGAGACATTAGGGAATGCCAAGGAATGGAGCCAGAGTGCCCATGATCCCATGATTTTGCTAGTATAAGCCAAATTATCCTAGGTTAAGGCAGCCAAGTGACAGCCCCTCTTCCCAGGGAGCAGTCAAGGAAGACTGACTTGTAATGGGAGATTATTGTTAGCACTGTTCTACCAGAGAAGTTTTGGTACCACATTTGCAATTGTAGAGGGTTGGGAGGAAGGCTGAGTGTAGGTGTTTGGTGTAGCACTGAAATGGTGAACAGCGTGAACAGCAACAAAACTGCTTGCTGCCAGGTGGCATTCTGCCCCTGGTGTGGTGGTGGGTGGTGGTGGCATTGCTAGGGATATTTTTGGGAGGAAAAGAATGTTTTGTTAGTCCAGAAAGAAATTTAAATCTTAAAAGATAAAAATGAATTTGTAATATTATTAACAGTAATTTAACTTAAATCATCACACTTGTGCTTAAAATGCAGTTTTTTTGAACGCTTTTAGCTCTCAATTTTGTCAACATTAGGTGAAGTTTCAGTTTTCAAAAAACACACATGTTTATATAGGTTTATATATCTGAGGTTGACTACGCATGTCTCCTTTTATTGTTTCTGTCCTTTCGACAATAGATTTAAGCACCTCAAGAATGAAAGACTCTCAAATGTCAACTTCTTTGTAATTCTGGTAACAGCCAGCCTGACTCTTCTGTGCTTATTATGTCATTTTAAGAGGCTGACCCTGCCAGGGAGTAGACTGAAGCTGGCAGATTGGAATCAGCCCAGCTGAATGCTCAACATTCCCCTCTAAACAACTTTAAAATAACACCTTAAATCAAATTTTGGAGTGGCAGAGCCAACAAAAGGTCAGGGTGAGATTTTTTTTCTGACCTAAGAAAACTTAGTATGTTGACAGCAGAAGTTTATAAACAGTAGGGTGGTGGACTCTCCAGAGCCGGCAGCAACATTGCCCATAGGAGCAGCAGCAGCTTTAGGAGCTCTCAGCCTAGAGGTAGTAATGGGGTCTGATAACTGGTCAGAAAGAGATTACAGTGGGTCCTTCACTGGCACTGGGTATAGCTGGTATTGATTGGCAACTCTGTTGCCAATATGCAATTCTGGACCACAGTTCCAGGACAGAGAGGAGTGCTGGGGGTCAAGCTCCCAAGCTGAATAAAAAAGTTGACATTTAAACACAAGACTGAAGACAAGCTAGAGATTTCCCTTCCTTCTTAAAAACAAAGTTCCCCTGGACAAAAAGGTAAACATCAAAGAGTAATCACAAGAATCTCAATAAAATCAAACTGTTTATATTCCTATATGGGAAGATGATGCATCCTAAGAACTTTATCATTATTAAAGCAGTTAAAAAGAGTTGATGTGAGTCAATTATTTTGGAATGATCATCAAAAAAAGGGTAAGAAGAGTGGTGCACTGGGAGAAGGGGAAGGGAGAGATAGAATGGGGAAAAGTTTTTCAAATAAGAGAGACTCGCAAGGAAGAGTTTTTCAGTGGAGGGAAAAACTTAGGGGGTGGGGTGGCAGGCCATGCTCGAACCTCAGTCATCAGAATTGGTTTAGAGAGGGACACACACACACACACAAACACACACACACTCATTTGTATGTAGAAATGTAGCTTACCTGATAAGGAAATAGGAGGGGAAGAGGCTAAGAGAAAGAAGGGGGGAGATGATAAAAGGAAGGACAGATTAAAGGAGGTAGTAGTTAGAAGCAAAATAGACCTTTGAGTAGGGACAGGATAAAAAGAGAAAGAGAAGACAAAACAGAAGAAAATGGTATGGAAGGAAATATACAACAATCTTAACTGTGAATGTGAATAGGATGAGCTCGCCCATAAAACAGAAGCACATAGCAGAATGGATTAGAAAGCAGAATCCAACAATATGTTGTTTACAAGAGATACACTTGAAACAGAAAGATACACACAGAGTTAAAAGAAAGAGCTGCAGCAGAATCTAATGTGCTTCAACTGAACCAAAAAAAAAAAAACAGAGTCTTTTTCATGGTCTCATAAAATGGAAAAGCAAAAATAGACTTAATTAAAAGGTATAATCAGGGAAACTCTACTTTGCTAAAAGGTACCACAGACAATAAAGTAATATCAGAAACTTTAAAGAAACTTTCTTTGATAAAGGTCTCAATTCTCAAATATGTACGGAGTATAGAACTGAGTCAAATTTATAAAAATAAGAACTATTCCCAATTGATTGCTGGTCAAAGAATATAAACAGGCACTTTTCAGAAGTAGAAATCAAAACTGTCTCTAGTCATATAAAAATACTCTAAATCACTTTGATCTCTTTGGGATACAGATCTAGTAGTGGTATTGGTGGGTCAAGAGGTAGGCACAGTTTTATAGTCCTTTGGACCTAGTTCCAAATTGTTCCCCAGAACATTTAGACATTCCTTAGAGTTCACCAACAGTTCATTAGTGTAGCTTTTTTTCCTTATCTCCTCAAGTATTTGTCGCTTCTGATAGATGTGAGGTAGTAAGTACAGAAAGGCAAATTAAAACAAGTCTAAGGTACTCCCAAAGAGATCACAGAAAAAGGAAAAAGACCAATATAGGTACAAAATATTTATAGCAACTTTTTTGTGGTGGCAAAGAATTAGAAATCAAGGGGATGCTCATCATTTGGGAAATGGCTGAAAAAGTTGCAGTATATGACTGTGATGGAATACTGTTGTGCTGTGGACAGTAACAAGGTGGGATGTGTCAGAGAAAAATTGCAAGACTTATGTGAACTGATGAAAAGTGAATGAGTAGGATGGGACATTGTGCACAGTAACCTCCTCATACCCTTAAAGTGAATTTTTGGTATTGATATTGTCTAATCTTGGAATTCTATTGATTTACTTAAATCCAGTTTTTAAAATTAGGTTTCAACATATTTTCCACCACTAATTGATTTGATATGATAGTAATAACTCATTTACATGTGGTTTATGATTTGAAACACCACTTTAAGTATCTTAATTACTTGGATTTGTTATTTCATTTACAGGAAACTCCTTTTATTAGTGAAGATCAGTAAGTCGTTTGCAACAGGCTTAGAGTTGCCTAGATAAGTTACATATTCAGGGTCCTCCAATCAGTATGCTATCAGAAACAGAACTTGAAATGAGGGCTTCCCACTTTTGATCCTGTCACTTCTTTGTCACACTGCCTCTCATATCTTTAAACAACAGTACTTCAAATGTTCATAGACCATTAAGGTGTGCAAAGCATATTCTTCACAGAAACCCTGTGGTATAAGTTATATAAGCATTATTTTCCCACTTTATACAGGAGGAAGACTAAGACTAAATTAATTTGTTACCAGTGATCTCTTAGTTGGCGAATCCATTGGCTTTTATTCAATCCTTAGTCTCCTCAAACTTTCTACAGTCTTTGACATTGTTGATTACCCTTTCCTCCTTGATACTCTCTTTTGTTTAGGTTTTCTCTCCTGGATCTCATCCTACCTATTTGATGGCTCCATATTAATCTTTGTTGAATTCTCATCTAGATCACATTCTCTAACCGTAGGTATTCCACAGAGTTCTGCGCTTCTTTTCTTCCCCCTCTGTACTACATTACTTGGTAATCTCATCAGCTCCCAGGGATTTAATTGTGTTAACTATGTTGATGACTCTCAAATCTACCTAGCTTACTCCAGCCTCTCTCTCTCTGCTAATGTGCAATCTTATATCTCCAACAGCCTTTTGGACATCTCAAATTGGATGTCCGTTAAGATATCTTAAGCCAAACATGTCCAAAACTGAATTCATTATCTTTTCTCCCTAAATACACTCTCATCCTAACTTCCATATTACTGTTGCCATCAACATCATACTCCAGCTTCTCACAACCTAGGTATCATCCTCAATTCCTCACTATCTCTCATCCCCTATATCCAAGCGGTTCCCAAGGCCTGCCAATTTCACATTCGAAACATTTCTAGAATATACCACCTTCTCTCCTCTGATACTCCTGCTGATGAGGTTCAGGTAGAGTTGTGGTGGGACTTCTCTAAAGAATTAAAAAGATTCAGGTCAACTCCAAGCCAGTTGGAAAGATTTATTATAGTTTTGAGGTTTCACGCTGTGCCGAGTGGCTAAGTCACCTAGAGGAACTAGCAGCTTCAGTAAGGCAAGACATACAATTTTATAGAGAATATGATGCTGATTACATAATCAAAATTTACACAGAATATAGGAATATGATTAATATGAAAAAGACAGGAAGAGTTTGTTAAGGGATTAGGTAATGGAGAAGGGGTCCTAGCCTCAGTGGAACTGGGCAGGTATTATCTTAGGATGGGCCCCTTCTATGATTAGGTGGTCAAACATCCTGCTCTATATTCTGGTGGTGGTGTCTTCTGGTTGGCTAGTTATTGTGGTCCTGTCTGGTCAAGATAGTATGATTGTGCCTGTTTCATGGGAAAGGGTTTCTATGAGACAATGCTGGTTTTCTGTTTCTTTGGGAACTAGGAGCTCAGGGACATACCAGGGACATTGGTGGGGTGGGGGGTAGGTAGGTACAGTGGGCTATAATGAAATTAGAATATTGGGGCTGGGGGCAACTCTATTAGGACTCTATCACCACCACTCTATTGCTATCACCTCAAGCCTTGAGGCTTGCTTATAGGTCTGCCTGCCTCAAGTCTCTCCCCACTCCAGTCCATTCTCCTTTAAGCTACCAAAATGATTTTCCTAAAAGGCAGATTTGACCATGATACTTCCCTACTCAGTAAACTACAGTGCCTCCCAATAGCTTCCAGGATCAAATTAAAACTCCTCTGCTTGGTGTTCAGAACCCTTCATATCTAGCTTCTCTACTTTTCTAGTCTTATATTCTAGTATTATATTCTTGTTCCCTGCCATATACTCTTTGATCCAGTAACACTGGTCTCTTGGCTGTTTCAGAAACAAAGCACTCTCTTGTCTCTAGGCATTTTCTTTGACAGTCCCTCATGTCTAGAATATTCTCCATCCTCATCTCTCTCTCTTGACATACTTCCATCCTAGCTAAAATCCTATCTTCTATGGGAAGCCTTTCCCAACCTCTCTTAATTCTAGTGACTTCTCTCTTTTAATTATTTCTTACTCATCTTGTATAGAACTTGTTTGTCTATATTTGTTTTCTTGTTGTCTTCCTCATTAGATTTAGATCTCCTTGAGGGCAGGGACTGTCTTTTGGATCTTTTAATATCCGCAGTGCTTCTCACAGTCCCCGGCACATAATAGGTACTTAATAAATGCTTATTGACTAACAAAATTATTGAGGTTGACCACTGGTAGTTAAGGGAGTCTAAGCCCTGGCATAATCAGCCTAAATCTTTGGAGTTCCCAGAGTCATCCTGTATGACAGTCCCTGACCTCATTAATGTGTTGAACAAGCCAGGAGAGGATGACACTCTATCCTTCATAACCTGGACCTCAGCAGAGGGAAGAATCAGGCCCTAGCAGAAGCAGCATCTGCAGTATTCTTGCAGAATAATGTTCTGCATAGGGAAAAAAGAATCAGGCCCCAGCAGTGACAGTTGTTTTGTCTCAACATAGAGTGTGTAACAGTTGACTCTATTAGAGTGCAGAGTGGACAGATAATTGGGACCCAGAAGCCCTGTCCAAGGGTGGGAGCAATGGGCACAAACATGGGCCCTTGTGGCTCTGAGCAGGGGTCAGAATGGCAACAGGCACAGATACGGGATTTAGTGGCAGTGGCCAGGGGGCTGTAGGCAAGGATTCAGGCCCCAGTGGTTATATATATTGGGGATGGATGTGGGCTCTAACAATGGAATCATTAGTCAGCGAGCAGGGATGTGGGCTCCAGAGGTAGTGGCAGCACAGTGTCAAAAGAGTGGGGACTGGCATGAACAGTGGCAAAAGACAGGCATACTATAATCCATTATTTACTGTAATCCAGAACTAATCTGCCCCTCTACCCAATACAACAGTGATCATTGTACAATACTTTCCCAGGGGAAGGCTTGGAGAACCAAGAAGTATCCTTGTTAGGAGAGAGGTTGGTCCAAAATTGGACCAGGACCTTGGTATTTTAGGTTAGCTAGTAGGGCCAAAAGAGACACTCATAGATCATTCAATAGTTAACATAAAGATATGTATTTAGCCACAGGAGGAAAAGGATATTCAACAAGGATAAGCATTTTAGGAGGAGATTTGATACTTTGAGTTGATTCAGCTGAATGAAGCTTCCTTTTCTGAATTTTTCTGATATGATCTACTAACTAAGCTTCAGAGAGAGCGCCTGGAGCTCCTAGTGGCTGTTTTGTGCTCGAATGTATAACATGAGGAAATGATGTTAAAAGTCTGAGATTTTAGTCCCCTGAGCCACTTAAGTCTTGAGGATGATCTCAATATTTTTTAAGGATAAACTAGCCTAACTTGCAAGAGGTCAGGATATTGTTTCTGCCAGTCAGCATCCTCGTGGTATCCTCTTGATATAGTCTTTCAAAGCAGAATACATTGGGACTATTACCTGTCTTGTTCAGAACTTGGCAATATCACCTATCATAGTGATTTATATTGAGCTTGCAGTCCTTGTCAGACCCCCTAGGTCATTTTCACATTATTGTCTTATATTCCTCTCTCCTATACTGGTGCAGTGAATCTTTTGAACCCGTATGCCCATTTTTCCCTATTAAATTTTATCTTCCTCCACTAAAGTCCAGTTCCTATGCCTTATTGTGCTGGCATATATGAAGTGTGACTATTGGTTCTTTAAAGCTGTACCAGGAAAATAAATGGTGTTCTAATCCTAACATCCTCAAAAAAGCTTAAGTAGGGGACCAGCAGTGGATTGGCATCCAAGATCCAGACTTGTGAAGTTGTAGAGGCTCATTGCCAGAAATTTGCCACTAAATGATAATTCTTTTTTTTGCCAGAGCAATTCATAAATAGGTATCCAAGTGTTTGGATGATTTTTAATCTGTATCGATAGAAGAGGAACCCATGCCAATGAAATCAAAGATTGAAGCTGAAGCAGAGTTCCTCTTATTAGAGTTATAACCCATTATGCTAGTCTGTTGAGAAAGAAAGCATGAATAACACATGATGTGAATGATGCTGGGGCTTGTTTTGGGAAGAGCAAAAATTTTTAGTTTGGCTGGAGCAGAGGATATTGAAGAAGATGAATGAGAGCTAAATCTGGAAGCTCAGATTAGAAAGCAATATTCATGGCTTTGAATGCCAGGTAAGGAATCTAGATATAGTTCATTAAACATTAAGAGACCATTAAAGATTTCTGAGTAGAAGAATATTATGATCAGAGTTATGCTTTAGAAGACTTTTCTGGTAGTTGTGTGTGTAATGGATTGGAGAAGAAAGTCATTGGAGATGGGGATAGGATTAGCAATCTAATGCAATAGTCCAGACAGGAAGTAATGAATTAGAACTATAGTGTTAGTAGTAGGGATAGCAAAGAAGGGAAAGGTATGAGACACAGTATATACCATTCTACTATTTACTATACTTGGGTTAAAGTTATGATTTTTATTTAATAGCAAAATAAAAATTCCATATTTCACTATTGTACTTCACAATGTAATGGATAATGGTCACACAAAGTTTGGTAAGATCTTGGAATTACAAATTACAAAATGTTAATCAGTTTAACAGCTCCAGACTAGCATCCATCTGTAAATGTGAAGGCTAATCCAAAAACCTCAATGAATATTAGGGTAAATTTCTTTTTAACTCTTCATACACATTCTATTTAAATGTGAATTTTCTTTCTAAGCGTGTCAAATACGTTAATTTCAGAGTTTAAAACTTTTATGTTTGATAATCTACATGAAAAACTTAAAATTGGGTAGGGCTGTTATCCTGGCATATTCTCTTGTTTTGTGATCCTGCTAAGTCAGAATTTTGTATTTACTAGATTATTGTCTATTGCCATGGAAATCATTTTGTTTCATTTCAATTTCATGGCAGGATCCAACAGCAGGATCTAATGGACCATGAGAGGTAAATTTGTTGTTTAAACAATGTTCATCTTTATATTTTACAAACATGGAAAGAGGAAAGTAAAAAAAAGCCAAAACAACTCTCAGCTTAAGAACATGAATACAAAAAAGTTGGAGAGAGAATTTAGTTTAAAAAAATCAAAGAAGAATAGTGTTCTTTAGTGTGAGAAGAAAAGGAAGCCAACATTCAAAAATGCAGCCCCCTACTTTATTGTTGTTCATTTGTTTCAGATGTGTCTGACTTTTTGTGAACCCATTTGGGGTTTTCTTGGCAAAGATACTGGAGTGGTTTGCCATTTCTTTCTCCAGCTTATTTTACACATGAGGAAACTGAGGCAAACAGGGTTAAGTAACTTGCCCTGGGTCACACAGCTAGTAAGTGTCTGAGGTCAGATTTGAATTCAGAAAGATTAGTCTTCATGACACCAGGCTCTGTACTCTATCTACTGCATCACCTAGCTGTCCACAGCTGCCTACTGGATATGCTTTATTAAGAAACAAAGGTAGAGCTTTTTCTTATTTCAATAATTCTAATTTTAATGTTTCCTTAAAGATTTGAAATAATGCTTTCATTTAATCTTTTAATATTTGTTGAAATTCATCACTTTTCATTTGCAAGGTGCTTTATCAAGCATGACGTAATACTTCCATTTTTCAGTATGCTATTGTTGAAAGCTCTATTTATGGCCTTATTTAATCTTCATATGTGGTTTTAGAGGTATTGCAACTACACAGTGCTAAGGGTAGACAAGCAGAGCTTCTTGAAGATTCTTAAGTTAATGTTAGATAAATATATTGGTCTAATCTTTTGCTGCATTGCCTATTTCTTTTCTTTAATTTAATTTTCAGTTACAAATTTTCTCTCACTTTCTCCTCTTCATTGAGAAAGCATACAACAGAAAACTGCTACTACCACATATAGTTAAACAAAATTCTGGCATTAACAATTCAGCAATTTCTCTCTCTCTCTCTCTCTCTCTCTCCCCCACTGAGTCTATCATCTTTATGGAAATGGGTAGCGTGTTTCATCACGAGTCCAATGGAATTGTGGTTGGTCATAGTGTTGATCAGAATTTCTAAGTCTTTTCAAGTTGTTTATAGCATTGTTATTGTATAAATTTTTCTTCTGGTTTTGCTTATTTCACTCTATATCAATTCATACAGTTTTCTCAGGTTTCTCTGAATCCATTTCCTTCATCATTTTTTAAAAATTTGCACAAGGTACTCTGTAATTTTATATACCATCACTCGTTCAGCTATTCACCACTTGTTAGGTACCCCCTCAATTTCTAATTCTTTGTCTCCACAAAAAGGGTTGTTGCAAATATTTTTGAATATATGGGCCTTTTTACTCTTTCTTGATATCTTTAGAGTATAGAACTAGTGGTTGAAGGATATGCACAGTTTTAATAGCTTTTGGGGTATAGATCAAAGTTGGTTTCCAGAATGGCTGAACCAATTCACAACTCCGCCAACAGAGAATTGATGTACCTGTTTTCTCACAGTCCCTTCAACATTTGTTATTTTCCTTTTTTTTTGGTTAACTTTACCAGTCTGATGGGTATTGAGTAGTGCTTCGGAGTTTTAATTTCTCCAATTATTAGTAATTTAGAATGTTTTTATATGTCTATTACTTGGATTTCTTCCTCAGGAAAACTACCTATTCATATCCTCTGACAATTTATCATTTGGGAAATATTTCTTTTTCTTATAAATTTGACTTTCTTCCCAATGTATCTTAGAAATGACACTTTTATTTGAGAAACTTGCTGCAAAGAATTTTTCTTCCCAGTTTTCCTTCTCTTCTTATTTTAATTCCACTGGTTTTGTTTATACAAAACAAATTTAACTTTATATAATCAAAATTTTTCATTTTATCTCCTGTGAACCTCTCCATCTCTTGTTTGGTCATGAGCTCTTCCTCTGTCCATAGATCTGACTGGCAATTTCTCCTACTGCCCCCTAATTTGTTTATTTTTTTGTCTAAATAATGTACCGTTTTGGAGCTTGGCATTGTATATGATGTGAGTAATTAGTCTATACCTAGTTTCTGTTAGAATGTGTTCTAGTGTTCCCAGTAGTTTTTGTCAAATAGTGGCTTGTCTCAATAACTGGGATATTTGGATTTATTAAACAGTGGCCTACTGTCCTTGTTTGTTTTTATATATTGTATGCCTAATCTGTTCCATTGATCAATCTTTTTTCTTTCTAATGCAGTGCTAATTTTTTTATGATTTGTTTGAGATCTAGCACTGCTGGGCTCTTCTTTCCTTCCCACTTTTTTCATTAATTCCATTATGTTTATTTCTTTATGTTACTACTTTTCCATTGGATAAAAAAAAGATTTGAAGGTTGATTCCAGTTTTTCAGAGAGCATATGACCTGAGATGTCTCAAAAGGTAATTATCAGGTCAAAAATACATCATATAGGCTTTTAGTTGCTATCATTGTGAAGAAGTGAGGGGTAAGATTTCTTAGTGAGGCAAAGACTGCATTGTATAAAGTCCAGTGTTATTATTGAAGCATATGTGCTGTGTATTTCTGAATTTAGAACTGGTCCTGAATAAGATATTATTAAGGCACATCTCAAATTGCTTTCAGTCTTGACATATTTCTTGGTAGCAACAAGCAATAGCTATTAGGATAAAACAGTCTTTGTTGAGTTGTATTTATCTGCATGTAATAATGTAGACAGTTATTGAGTCCTATAATTTTGTCCTTTTATTTTGAGGCAAGAAAATGTACTTATTTTGGGTGATGATACTAAGAAAAGCTAGTTTTATAGGATCTGTAGCTTTGAGAGGTTATAATTTAGGACATAGGCAGGGGTGGTCAGAGGAAATGAGCCAAAGTTAAAAGCCTTTTCTGTGCCATTGCATCTGTAACCATCCTCAAAGTACTCTGCACTTTATGTCACAAAAAGCCTCAAATCCTCTGGGTAAATGTTATCTGCAGCAACCTCATCATTTCTGAAAACAATTCTTTTGTTCTTGTAGTTTGTGACCAAGAAATACAAATAATAGCATTCTCTTCTGCCCTTTGAGGATGACATATGGGTATAGAGACTATTGTTGAATAGATTCCTTGTGCTTCAGATCAGCATAACCAGCAAATACCAATTCATGGTTGACAGGGTGGTTGTGGCTTACTATGCCCTCGTGTTTGGTACATTGCTGTAATTGCCCACAGATCAACAAAGTCTCTGATGCCTTGTTTGTGAAACAAGGGGATGAACCCTTTCTTTTTTGTGTAAGGAATATTTCCTGTAGAAGTTTACATAAATTTTATACAGAATTTTGCCTTTTAAGATACATATAAGCTCTTATGAACTAAGACTTATATGGCTTCACTTATTCTTGGCAATCACAAAAATGGAAGAGGCCAGAGTGGTGAGTTTGTGGAGATAAAGAGTATATATGTTGGAGGGGAAAAGGAAGTAATGGGAAGTTAATGGGACTG
This sequence comes from Phalanger gymnotis, assembly GCA_028646595.1. Classification (NCBI taxonomy): domain Eukaryota; kingdom Metazoa; phylum Chordata; class Mammalia; order Diprotodontia; family Phalangeridae; genus Phalanger; species Phalanger gymnotis. The sequence goes on from CM053623.1 coordinate 114,410,283, forward strand.
CATAGCATCTAAACTTGGAGAGCAGGAAAGATTTTCAGTTTTAGCTTTGTGTCGCTGGTGTAAGAAGAAGATCAGAGTGGTGGACCAGCCTTGGGGTCAGAAATATGTGGGTTCGGGTCTTATCTCTTACCCTTGTGACTGTGTGACCTTTGACAAATTAATCTAAACTTCTCAGGTGCCCTGGACAGCTCTTTCAGACTATAAATTACAGAACAGTTGCTAGTCTGCATTGGTAGAGGGATTTTTCCCACCAGGAATTCTCTAAACTCACAAATCCACTGGTCCTGACCCAGGAACTGGGCTCTAGTAGGAACTTTTTTGAATTGTATTGATTTGCCTAGGGCAAGGGGATGAAGGCAGACATGTTTTCTTTATTTTCCTTCTAGACTGTTTAAAAACAAACAAAAACCACTTCTGTCTCTTTCCTTGTTCATCCCAGCCTTTATAATATTCTGGCATTTTTTCTTATCATCCCATACATATTTGTATGTATATAAAGTGATACACGCAAACACATACATAGTCATTCTCTCACAGGCTAAATGTTATGATTATTTTCTTTTTCTTTCTCATGCACACACACACACACACGTCTACATAAATATTCACAGAGTTAGGTACCTAGTAAGCTCTCAATAAATCTTTGTATGAGGAAAAGAGAGAAACAATATGATATTGTTGAATGAACACTCACTACTGAGTCAGTGGGCCCATGTTCAAATCATACCTCTGCTACTTCTACCTTTGTTGTCTGGAGCAAATTATTGCACCTATCTGGACCATATTTTTACCTAGCAGTAGTCACAACTTAGGAATTATCTCTGAATCACTGGTAACCAGAAGAAATGTTCTAGATGTAAAGCACACTGGTAGGCACTGGGGAGGAGCTCCAGCGCTCAGGTAAAATGTGGACATCAGCCTTTATGGAGCTTACACTTTAATAATTGACTACAGAAATCCGTTATAGCATCTTATAATAAAAAATTAGCAGGCTGGGAGAGTTAGCCATATATAGTATGTGAAAGAACTCCATATGCCTTGACATCCATAGCTGCTCCGAGTTGCTTAGATTAACCAGGTACCAAGTCTGGAAATACTTCTAGGTCAATTTACATATAAACATACCTTTAAATACATCACATTTTCTTATTCCCAGATGTACTTGTTTCATAAAAAAAGGAGTCCAGATTTATTCTCTCATTCTGGTAATAAACAGTCAGGTTGTGGTAGTAAGAAAAAAGCTTGATTTTCCTCATTTTGTATCACCTCAAGTGCTTTCACAAAAAATGAGTTGTTTTTTTTTTTCTTTTTGTTAGTGTTGGTGAGATGAATTTTGTCCTCTGAGGTCAGTAATTTATTCCTAGCATTTTAAATTTCTGATGACTTGATACAATCTCACAATATACCAGAGGCAAACCAGATGGCTGATTTCTGAACTGGTTTTACTGCTAATTAAAGGACTAATTTTTTCTCTCACAAACCCAGTAGTGTGAATATATTTATTGTCAAAATATTCAATAGCTCGACAAGCTAAATTGGTCCAGGAAAACCTAATTGGGTGTTTTCCATCTCACATAACATTGTGCTTATTTTTTAAGAGAGTCAGGGGAATAGCTGTTAGTAAAGGTATTGATTACAAGTCTGCTGCTTGATAACAGGCAGCTGTGTATTAGACTAGCCATTCAAGAAGCTAAATTTCATAGAATTCAGATTTTAAAAGAAGAAAAATGGAAAAGTAGACTGGTCTACTGCTTTCACTTCTTCACTGTTTGTGGTTTTGCTTTTCTTCCATTTTGAATGTATCATACTGTCAGAAGCCATGTAAATATATCAGTCATACCTTGACAAAAGATCATTATTTGGCTTTAGCCTTGTACCTAAAGTCAATAAGTATATAATTGGTTATTTAAGATTTCTCCAAGAAAATTAGCTTCACTAAAATTGTCTATTGAAGATTTTCTTTAAAAAATATTTATAGACTTTCTTGGCAGGATATTAACTTGACATGTACAGTTTCAGAAAAATGTATAGTAATATCAAGTACCTTTGTAACACTTAAGTACAACAATAAGATATCATTTTCTTTGTGAACCAAACAAACAATAACAACAAAACACAAGAAAATTTAACAATTTAAATTCTTCCATGCTAAACAGTATTGAGGAATTCTCACAGAGATAAGTTTGCAATGCAACTATTTTGCTGTCTCCCACTAATTGAACTTGTGACTTTTATCCCATTAATTCTTAATATTCTTCTCTATTTAAAGAACACATCACACTAAATGATCAGGTTGTACCCAAAGTGAGAACCATAAACAGTTTAATATTATGAATGCATCATTTAAGGAAACATTTGATGTGAAATTGTGTGTGACCTCTGATTAACTTCTAATCACTTGTTATTAAACTTCTAGGCTCTTGCTTATAGAAGAATATTTTTACTAGAAACTCCATTTCATATTCACATATTATACTTCCTTTTGGACACTGTCAATCACCTTCTCGTCCTTGGCGTTCTCCTTTTTCTAGGTTTTCATGACGTGGTTCTATCTGGATTTTCTTCCTGCCTGACCACTCCTCAGTCTTCTTTGCTGGATCATCTTCCATGTCATGCTCATTAACCATGGCTGTTCCTCAGGTCTCTCTTCTGAGTCCTCCCCTTTTTTCCTTTTATGCTGTTTCAGTTGGAGATCTTACCAGCTCCCATGGATTCAAGTATTATCTTTATGTTGTTGATTTTCAAGTCTACTTATCCATCCCTAACTTATCTGCATATCTCCAGCTTTGCAGCTCCAGTATGGAACACCTTGAACTCGATGTACCAAAAATATTTTGAACTCAGCATATCCAAAACTGAAATCATTATCTTTGTCCCCAAACCCAACTTTTTTTTCTAACTTACCACCGTTCTTCCAGTCACTCAGGCTCGCAACCAACCTGTTATCCTTGACTCCTTACTCTCTCTCCCCTGATATATTCAATCTGTTGCCAAACCCTGTTGTTACCTTGCTAATTTCTCTTTCTTGATTACTTGCTTTCCCTTCTCTGTGTCCACAGAGGGTATCGTACCCTAACCTGTGGGTGCTGTGCCCAAATGAATGTAAATTTTGATCCCTAAAAGCTTTCTTTCTTAGGAACTATGCCTTAAACCCAAATCACTCTGGCTCTCATTGATTGGCCAACAGTAGGTCCCAGACCAGGCCCCACTTGATCATTGTTTGGGCCCAGATTGCTCAGGGTGAATGTAAATAGCAATTATTTCTTTTTTGACCAGACACTCTGAGAATCTTCCCCTCTCACATTGATTTTTTTTTGATTAGGTAAAGAGGCCATTCTCTGCCTCGTTTCTTACCTAGTCTTAATGACCGAATAGGGTTGCCTCAATCTGAGACCTGTTTAAGACTTTAGCTTAAAAACGCCAAGGTCTCCCACTGCATCTAGGGCCATCTCCAATCATCCTAATCTGTATCTCCCTGAAACAGTAAAGCAATAATAACAATGTAGATGATAATTGTCAAATGCCTATGTAGTTCTGTATGGCAGAGTATATGAGACTCTCCATACAGAAGGTAGAAGAAGTAAACCATTTATTCAGACACCAGAGAACCATATCCCACAACCAAATGCTCAGCTCCCACAGTCTACTTCATCATAAAAGCAAGGAACCAAAAACATTCAATACAGAATATCACAACATGGAGCCTCACTATCCTGAAACCTCTCCCAGCCCCTGCTGGAGTCTTCCCCAAAACAAACTCACAATACAGCTAAGTCAGCCTGTTCAGTTCTGACAATCACAAGGGCAGCCATTAGCAGCCATAACATCTTTCTCTTTCTCAGCATTTCCTGTGACATAACTTCCTTTTCCTGTCCGGGAGCTCCTTCCACCACAAATAACTTAGATTTCCTGTGACATAAACAGGTCACATGGCCTATTAACATGTGGGAAAGATCTTCAAATCTAATTGCTACTAAATTCGGCTCCAAGATCTTTCTTTTCTATTACATAGGGCAATGGGAATTTTGGGATAATTGGTGTCAACAGAACTTTAAACAATATAACAGGGACAAGATAAGTATATAAATAATGTCATCATTCCCCCCTCGAATGAATGGGGCTCAAAATCTTGGGGTAAGGGAAGAAGATCTCATCCTCCAAAGCTTCTTCTTGCTGAAAATGGATGTAAAGCTGTCCCTGTCTCAAGAGATTAAGAATCCTATTTGAGAGGTCAGTGTTTAGCAAGCTGGCATCTGGAACTCAGTTGAAGCCAGGTCAAGGGATGACACATCACAGTCATGGACAGGTCCAGAGGTGACATCTGAACGCATCACAGAGTGACATCTGGCTTAAGCGATCATGATCTGCAGGTAGATGGTACTATGCCTGCAAGAAACAAATCTCACAAACAAATTTAAGAGACAAAAGCCAAAAAAGAAACAAAGAGACTATCATAGCCTCATTCATGATAGAATACATGAGTCAAAGATACAATTTCATAACCATTTTCTCCTAGGTAGACTACTGTTACAGTATTGTCTTTACCATGTGCTGTAATTTCTGCAGCCTTTGGAACATTGTCAGGCTTTCGTTTTACCCAGTTTAGCTCCTAATTTAATTCTATCAGTAGAACCAAATCCTTCCTTTCCTCTGATACTTATTTTGGAAGGAGGGTCAGTTTTACAAGAGGTATTGTTTCATAAGGAATGATAATCAACTGAACTATTCTGTCATTTTCACATAACTGTATAGGTTCTTCACCTAAATATTGGAGTGTCACAAAAATTTCTTCTTGATAACTGGTATCTATCACTTCAGCCAATACACGTATTCCTGGTTTAGGTAATAGCTGTCCAAAATCATTCTTAGGGCTTCTCATACATATCCCAGTAGCGATTTTTCTTATCTCTTTTCTATCCAACCAAAAGTTCTCTAAACAACGTGAATCATATCCTGACATCTTTCCTCACAGTCCAATACTCAGTATTTTGGATCTCATGGTTTGCTGTTTTCTGCAAATTGCAGATTTGGGGTGGTCATTCTGGCTAGAGGTGTACTTCCTCCTTCTAATGGTCTATTATTCAAATTACATAAAGCAGTTGGCCCTGCCACATGAAAGCAAACTGGTCCCATTGTTTGGAGTCTACAGGGATCATCAAGAAAACATTGGCCAAATCAATAACTGCATGCCAAGTCCCATTATATTTCTGGATCCTTTCTATTAAGGTAACAGTATCTGGAACAGCAGCATACAAAGGTGGAGTCATTTTATTCAACTGTCTATAGTCCACTGTCATTCTCCACGTTCCATTTGACTTTTGTACTGGCCATACAGGATTATTCCATTGAGTGGTTGTAGGTACTAACCACTCCTGCTTCAACATATTCCTTTATGGTATTGGCAGTTTCATCTTGCCCACCTGACACATAATACTGCTTCAAAGTAATTACTTTAGAAGTTTCAGGCAAAGTAATTGGGTCCATCTTTACTTCCCACCAAAACTGTATTAGTTCCTATCTTCCTTACTGCAAATTGATATCTTCCCTTAGGCAAATTCAGATTCCTGCCTTTCGATATGTCTGTTCCAATCATACATTCAGGAATGGGTACAATGACCACGGTATATTCTTTCTTAGGCAATTGTCCAATTTTCATCATCAGTTTCCCTTGTTTGGCTGATATTTCAGCCCCATCTAGTCCTGTGATGGTAATAGGAGTTCCATGCTTAAATTTGTGAGGATTTCCGTAAATCAAACTGGCCTCTGCCCCAGTGTCTATCAGTGCCCTAGTTATAGTACATGATCCATTCTTCTAACATATAGTCAGATTAATGTGGGGTCTGTAATCATGTCTCTGTGTTTATTTAATCTGACCTGGGGCTTGGCCTATTCCTTAGTCTTCTTGAAGGTGTGACTCACTTGGATAACAAGGGTTCAAGATCTGTAGGATTTATAGGGGCAGTTCTCGCTTCTCTTTTCCATTTGGCATTAAGCCCCTTATCTTGGTACATTTTGTACATATCATTAGTTGGAATACCATCTATTCTTCTAAAATCTACCCCTGCTTTCATTAGAGCAGTAAACATTCCTTTCCTTGTCACTGTACTCATTGGACGTTGAATCTGTTGGCTATGTCCCCTTCTTTCCTGAGGAAACATTTCCCCAGTCTCCTAAGTCACTTAACTTTGAAATCTTATCCAGCATCTCTGAAAGAGGGTTCCCTACTTCTGCAATCAGCAGAGTCAGAATCACATGTTTATAAGTGGGGGGTGTCATCTTAATGATCAAATTCCTATGAGAGACTCCCAAGGGAGTTTCATAATAAACTTCGGTGATCCCCAACATAATAGCAGTCTTCATCACTTCTTTAACTTTCTCGTACAGTCCCTAATTGAATACCAGGGTCTATCTGCAATAGGCCGCATGGTATCAGCAGGACATTCCTCTTTACAGCCTGTCGCAGCCAAAGCCAACAAATTGGTTGATTGATTAGTTCTTTGCAAATGATAATCCCTAAAAGCTTGCTGTACAAAAGAGTTCTAATACTGATGAATCTCATACAATCCACAGAATCTACAGACACTCTTGCAGTCCCTTCATCACTGATTCTCACCATCCAAGATATTAATGAGTCTCCCATTCTCTGGGCGAACTTACTCAAGCCATCTGTGATTTCCTGCTGTGTAAAATCCTCCAAAATCTCCCTAAACTGGGTAGTATGATCTTGTGTTTCCTGTCGCCTCCACTGTATGGGAAGTACTTCTCTTTGAAAAGTCTGGTGTGATACTGTAACACTCAATGGTGGCTTAGAAGTAGCATGCCACAAAGTATCACCACGTGCCAGAGGTTCTGACACATCCTTCTGTCTAGATTCTCTGCCCGTTACCATGGTAACCAGACTGGCTGCTAGGCTCGACCTTGGCTGAACTGAGGTGCACCCTTGACCTCCTTGGCTCCCTCTGCCTTCTAGCTGAATTTATAACAAGGCTGTTAACTTCCTCCTGTTCTGCCACCTGAGTTTCTACATCTTGCTGTGGTATAGGAGAAGCATTTTCACTTGAATTATCAGATCTTTCAGCAAATGGCTGATTTCTCTCTCGTAATAGTCTGTCTCTGTGTTCACATACAATATGACAGGCTGTGAGTAAAATCCATCCTCGTCCAGAGATTGCTCGTGTGGTCCCCATTCCTGGCTCAACAGTAACATCTTTGAGGCATAGCTCCAAATCTCTGAGTTTTCCACTCTGTAGCTTCTACTTCCACTCCTCACAGAGACTAGTGCCCTTAGACCATTTCTGGGACAACTGTTTCTTCTTCTAAAGCCCTTCTACCTCTAAATAGAGATCTTATACCTTGTGATCCCATCCTCCTAGTCTCCAAATAAAACAGTAAAGCAATAATAGCAATGTAGATGATAATTGTCAAAATGTCTATGTAGTTGTGTATGGCAAAGTATACGAGACTCTCCACATAGAAGGTAGAAGTATAACATTTATTCAGATACCAGAGAACCATATCCAACAACCAATGCTCAGCTTCTACAGCCAGTTAGTCCACTTCGTCATAACAGCAAGGAACCTAAAATATTCAATACAGAGTATCACAACATGGAGCGTCACCATCTTGAAACCTCTCCTAGCCCCTGCTGGGGTCTTCCCCAAAACAAACTCACAGTACAGCTAAGTCAGCCTGTTCAGTTCTAACAATCACGAGGGCGGCCATTAGCAGCCATAACATCTTTCTCTCTCTTAGCATTTCCTGTGACATAACTTCCTTTTCCTATCAGGAAGCTCCTCCCACCACATGTAACTTAGGCCTCCTGTGACACAAACAGGTCACATGGCCTATTAATGAGTGGGAAAGATCTTCAAATCTAATTGGTAGTACACTCCCCACTGGACCCAGATGATTCCAGAGGAGAAAGTGAGGTTGGTGATTTTGTACAGCCCGCCCTCACTTAAATCTACTTCACTTACATGTCATGGCATTACCTCCCTGATGTCATGCTCTCTTTCAAGAATAAAGGACAAACAACATATGCTCACTTTTCTGTCCTAACACTGTCGTCACCTCACACCTGGACTATTGAAATAGCCTCCTAATTGTTCTGTCTGCCACAAGTTTTTCCCTCATCCTACTCCATTCTCTACTCACTTGTTAGTGTCCTAAAGCACAAGTCTGGCCATGTAACTTCCTTAATCGATAAACTCCAGTGGCTCCCTGCCACATCAAGGACCAAATATAAAATTCACTGGCCTTGAAAGCTCTTCATAACTTGCCCCTTCCTGTCTTTCCAGTCTTCTTGCATCTTATACCCTCCGACTTTCTCGGTGATCCAGTGCCTCTGGCCTCCTTGCTGTTACTCACAGAAGACACCCCATCTCCAGACTCTGGACATCTTTTCTGGCTGTGCCCCATGTCTGGAACCCTGTCCCTCCTATTCCCTACATCCTGGCTTCCTTCAAGTCCCATCTAGAATATTACCTTCTATAGGAATCTTTTCCATATACCTCTTAATTCTAGTGTTCCCACTGTTAATTATCTCTAATTTGTTCTGAATATATCTTGTTTGTACATAGTTGTTTGAATGTGGTCTTCCTCATTAGACTGAGAACTTTGGGAGCAGGGACTTTGCCTTTGTTTCTCCAGGACTTAGCACTGTGCCTGGCACATAGCTGACTGTTGGCACCCTCTTCTTTTATGGGTAGCTTAAGAGATAGTGCCTTCTGCTGTTCTTAGCTGGTAGAGTTTTGTGTCTATTGTTGCTTTTCCACTCTTGCAAATGTTTTTAGTGTTCCTTATATGATCTGAGTGTGATCTAGAAGGATGCCGAAAGATTGTTCCTGATCCATAAAAAGGGGAATTTGGCTTTGTTGGCTTCCATGGTCCCTTTTGGCTCCTAGTTTGTGAGCCTATGATCTTGGTGATATTGGCTCCTTCAGCCCCTTGCTGTAGAAATGTGTTACAGTGTGGGTTAGAACTATCTAGTTCAGATTAGTTTTCGCATTGAAGTCACCTTATTACTAACTCTTTATGAATGAGGTTTCTTACACCAAAGATACAGCAAGCACATTATAGCAGAGGACCATGATATCTTCAAAATGTGACAAACCACTCTCTTTAGAGGTGCTCTTGGTCCATTTCTGTCTGAGGACCATAGGCTCTGTCACTCTCTAAGCCAGTTAGACTGACTTTTGTCTCACCTTTGCCCTGTTGCCCTTCTAATTCTGCCTGGAGGAAGTTGGAATAGCTTCTCCTGAAAGACAACACCCTCTTGCTAGCAGTTGCCAGAACTTCTCAGTTGATCTTCATTTCATTCCCATGCTACATTGAGGCATTTTATGTAAACTAACATCTCTTACCTTCACTCCTTTCATCATGTAGAACTCGATAATGTGTACTATTTTGGTATTTTTCAGTCCTAACTTTGGTGAACTTAAAAACTTTTAGATATTGAATTTTTGGTAGAGATAATAGAATAGTATTCCCATTTGAGTTTAAGCATGGTTACTTATCACTTTTATTGATTGATAAACTAGTTTTATACGTAGTGAAATATGTATGTGTATAATTCTAAGTATAGTTACTCAAATATGTTATGTCGTAAAATCTTATTTCACTATGTAAATATTCTGACCAATTTTTAAAGGATATATTTAAATACCTATTGCAACTATAATCTTACATTGTGAATACATAATTTAAGGACTCCCAACAAGAAAATCTTTGACTATAATATTATTTATGTTTCTGTATCAGTCTAAATCGAATTCAGCTGTGGAAGTATATAACTATCATTATAAACTTTTTATCTTACTTCTGTTGAGATTACTTGGCATCACAGTGAGGTTTCAGAGAAAGTTTCTCAATTTTTTTCTGTAACAGTAACCAAAAAACAACAGATATTTGTTTATTATCTACTTTGTGCTAGACCTAGTAAGTTATCTTATCTTTTTATAAAAGATTTATTTTTAAAAAATAGTCTTACATTCAAAACTTCCTCATTACTACTTCTATAAATATAATTTTAATTAAGTACATAGACACAAAAAGATATACATTGTCAGTGTTATGATCATAGGTTTAGAGCCAGAAAGAACCTTAGAGGATATTGAATCGAACTTCTCATTTTACATAGAGGGAAACTGAGGCATGAAGAGGTGAAACGACTAGCTAAATAATGAGTGCTTCAGTCAAGATTTGAACTCTGGTCTTCTGCACTCTGAGTCTAGTACTCTATCCATAATTCCATTTAGGTACTTCACTTTTCTACCTTAGCAATTTCAGCTTGTAGAAAGTATCTATAGCACTATTATGTTCTTTATTATTTTGCTGGCTCAGCAAACCAGAGTTCTGTTTTTCATGATGAATAACCAGAATACAGGAAGGTTACTCCATTTCATTGTTGGGTTTTTAAAGTTTTCAGTTCTATCAGTCAGCTAGCCTGAATAAATTTGAATTCACCTTTGCTACACCACTGGAAAAAATCCATTTTGTAGGTTTACATATAGAGGAAGAATAGAAATCTGATGTTTCCTTATTGTGCTGTTTCAGAAATAATTGATTTGTTGGCTATGGAAAATATATAAAATATAATTATTGATATATAATTTAAAGAATGAAAATTAAGGCTATATTCTCTGACAAGTTGATCTGGTAAAAAGGATTACTACAATTATGATTCACTGTATTTTGTCTTAAATTTCACAATTTTCAGATGACTGTTTTTAGCTGGATTATCATAGTTCCATAAGGGAAATACTTTGCCATATATTTCTATTAGATTGACGGGCTATTAGTACAATGTTTGATGAACAGTAGGTGCTTAAACATATAAAATCTTAGAATTTTTGACCTGGATGCGATATATGTTTATCGAATGAATAAATATATTTTATGAAGATGACACTTATTTTCCTTTTGCTGGGGAGATAAAAGAATAGATCAATGGAAATATGTTAACTTTTTTTCTTTATGGAGAACATCCAGAAGATCACCAGCTCTTTTCTTCCTTTATTTTTACTTGTCTCTGTATTCTCTTGCACTTTGGTGTTGAGATATTTTCAGAAAGAGATAGATACTAGGTCGCTTTGAGTTCATGATTACTTTAATGGATCTGTGATCTCTACCCATGGTGCAGATTGTAACCCTTTGAAGTCATCAGTTTTTGAAACTTTTATTATCCCCTTATGGGAGGACTACACAATGTGCTACTGTAAGCCTTCCTTTAGATCTCTTGCCATCACATGCATTTGAATGGATCTGTCCATCTTTTTCCTTTGCTCTGGCTACACAACCTGCCTAACTCTTCTTCATATTTTGTTTCTTTTTGATGATCTATTGAATGTTGCTTTTGGTACACACAATTACTCCTTCCGTGGAACAGTTCTTCTGTTCTACCTGGTAGTCCTTTCAGTTATTTAAATAGAGCTGCTAATTTCTTGCCATTGCTCTGTCTTTTTTTGTAATTCTTTTTTCCATCCATTATTTTCTACTCTTCTTTACATGCAGTTGTATACTTTCTCTTTCCTTCTTGGGTATATTATATTTTGTTGATATATTCTTGTGGGAAAGGAAGTGAGATTAAAAAATGTTATAAACATAATCATCTTTGTCATATAGTATAATGGAAAGCATGTTGGACATTGAGTCAGAAAAACTGTGTTTAGGTCTTGGTTATGACATGTTCTGCTAGAGTAGCACTGGATAAATGACTTAATGTGTTTAGGTCTTAGTTTCCCCTTTTGTAAAATGAGGATAATGATATTTAAACTGCATTACATGACAGAGTGTGAAGAAAACATTTTGTAAAATGTAAAGTAGTATGGAAATGGGGTTATTGTCATTTGTAGGTAACTCAGTGGATGGAGTAGTGGATGCAGATCCAGGAAGATCGGAATTCAAACCCTTTCTTAGATATATATTAACTGTGTGACCCTGGGCAAGTCGCTTAACCTCTGTCTGCTTCAGTTCCTATCTGTAAAATGATCATAATAATAGCCCCTGTCTTCCAGGGTTATTATGAGGATCAAATGAAATAATATTTATAAAGATCTTTGTAAACCTTAAAGCACTATATAAATCATATATTATTATTTCAGTACTTTAAGGATGTCCAATTTTTTTTCCATTCAGGTAGTCCTTGATTGAGTCACATTGACCCCCTAATCATATCTTAGTACACAGATGATTTCATGAGTTGCTGTGGCCAAAATAATCCATCACCTGGTGGGCAGTCCTCTGAGGATGAGTTTAGATTGGCTGACCCTCAGCTGACCGGCACACTTCGGGGTTATACCCAAGCCTTTATAGCTTGACGAGGCCTGGATGAGCTCATGGTTTGTTTGACCCTGACTTTGAGGATCTTGGATCATTTCCATGCCATGAAGAACAGTTGGAATAATTATTTAGGGGAAGCCCCTTCCTCCTCCCTGGCTTCCTTTCCTTATTTCTCATAGTCTTCATCCTCTCTTTTTCAGTTTAGAACTTATTCTAGAATGAGTGAGGCATCAGATGGGCAAAGCTCTTTTTAGTGATTATGACTTCTAGTTGAGTATAGCTCAGTGGGTAAATCGAATGAACAGTATGGGTGAAACTGAGAGCAGTTATGATGAGCAGGGGACTTAGTCATTTGAGGCATAGAGGATGTGGAGGAAAGGATTTCCTGGATGGCCCCTCTCAAAGGAGGCAGCTGAGTTGTCTGGGTGAAAAGCCCATTTTGGGTCCAAGGACCTTCTTTTCATACTAGGTAGGCACTAGACAAATTCCAGAAAGTCTACACATTTTTTTTTTTGGCAGGGGGAACTTTTTTTTTTTGCCTAGTCATGGTTAAGGTAGGCTTGCAGGAGTGGGAAACCTGTGGTCTCAAGGTCATATGTGGCCTGCGTCCTTGGGTGAGGCCTTTTGACTAAGTCCAGGTTTTACAGAACAACTCCTTTTATTAAGGGGATTTGTTCTGTGAAGTTTGGATTTGGTCAAAGGGTGGCACTTGAGGACCTAGAGGGCCATGTGTGGCCTCCAGGCTACAGGTTCCCTACCCCTGGTTAGGGTAATTGTTTTTTGTTAAGCCACTTCTGAGAAGGGGGGAGGGGCAACCATGAAGCAGAATGTACTGGGGCAATATTAGGACCACTCTCTAGTAGTTTCTCTCTATCTTTATTTTAAGGCACCACCCCTCTTCTTTCTCCTACATCCTCACCTACTTTTTTTTCTCTCCCACTCATTTTCCTCCTGCCTTTTCCTCATCCTTCCCGTTCTCTTCCTCCTTTTCTTCTCCTCTTTCATTTTGTTATCCATTGTAAGATCTCAAAAAAATGATGAATTGAGGGTAATTTCCCCTTTCCCCAAATTTCAGAGTGAAAATGCTAGCCATGCATCTTATGGTTAAAAGGTTAAATGACTAGAATTTCTCTCTCCCTATCAACACAGTTTTCTTTCTGTTAGACCTTTCCACCTGCAGTGAAACATTAGTTTGCTGTTTGGGGGGAAATCAAGAACACAAGAACACATGTAAATGTTGAAACCTTTTTTTTCTCTCTGTATCGTAATACTAAATGAGACCAAGCACCATCCCAGGAACACTGAACTTATACCAATAGGTAAATAGATGTACTTTGAAACTCTCAAAATTTCCAAGCTCTGTTAATGTTCACCATTCAACTATTACTTTATCATCATCTGTTCTCTGCACAGCATCGAGGTAAATTTTATTCTGAAATACATGATTTGCTATCAAGAAGCTGAAAATCTGGTTGGATCTTAAAAACATTAACCCCACATTGCCACATCATTTTTGATAGGCTAAAACATAATCTACTCTCTATGTCTGATATGGAAGCTCCATTAATTTATTTACTAGAAAATAAATTTGTTCTATGATTATAAAAGCAAATAAAACATGCAGTGACTGAGAGAAATAGGTATCAAAAGATTGCAGCTAGGATGCAATGCTTAATCTAGCATTTCTATAGGAGATTACCCTGATGCTACCTTTTACATGGGCTGAAAAGCTAGAATTGAATATGGTTTCAGGTACCAACTGTTAATTTCAGGACTTTGATAGCCTTGGTTTATAACCAACACCTCTTCTTGTATGTCCCACTTGTTGCCCTCTCAGACTCTACCTGTTCTTGGGTTTTAACTTGATAAGATAGCTTTTCTGTGGACTGAGACAAGGAAAAAAAGACCATTGTACTGTATCAAGTAAATGAATCAATGATAAAATTGTAACATTAAATGAAATGGACTTCATGAGGTAAGCTAGCCATGAGTCTAACAGTTTCCTACCTTGGCACACTACTTTTGAGAATAAGTAAGACTATAAGTTATACAAGTTGGGTTTTTGGAAGAGCAGTTGGTGGAATCAGAATTATGCAAAACAATAATCACATTTTTAGTATACATTAATATGTATTCAGTTTGAAACAGTGATACTGCTTTAAATGATAGCATAAGAACAATTTAAAAAACTTATTCTTTGCTCAGATTGCTAAAAGCAGTGCTCATTAAAGTATCTTGTAATGACTGATATAAGTATTTGAGATTTTTAGGTGCTCTATACCAAAGCATTTAATGTTGAGTGGATATCATGAGCCTTTACCATAAATAGTAAAAATAGGTAAGGCCATGGCAAAATTATATATCCTTGTATTATTACTGCTTTGTAGTTTCTTTGTGTAATTGAATGACTTAGAGAATGATATGAAACTTTCATTTAAGTCAGTAGTGTTATTTGAAGCTTGCATGCTTTCTACCATAAGTGAATTCTCTTTTTTAAAGATGTTTCCATTTTTTTGCTGTTATGTACTTATACAACTCCAGATGTACTTAGGGGTTTTGGGGTAAGTACAATTAATGAATCATCACATTCAGCAAAGAAGTTAATTTGGTATAAAATATGTAAGATCATATCTCAACTTGTTTTGTTTTCTTTAGTATTAGAATCCCACCCCAAAGGCATATATTCTTTTTCTCCTTAGTCCTCACTAACTCATTTACCTCCAGTAGTAGCAGAAGTTGTCAAGAAAAGGAGTTAAATTAAAATCTCTACTATAAGATAGCTTTACAAATGGCAGTACTTGTTGTATAACTGAAACAGGAAAGGTGATCTTTAACACATCTCTTCTCATTTATCTTTTCTACCTCATCTTTTGTCTTCTACTTCTCAAATAGTTCTTCATTTCCATGGTAGCATCTCTAATACATTCTTATCTCCCTTCTCCCACCCTGCTTTCTCTACCTCGTTTTCTCATCTTTCCTCTTTATTCCTCCATTCCTGTATTGCCTCCAAATAGCCTCTTTTTTTTAACTTCACCTTCCATCTCTACTTTCCTTTTTGATAACCAAGACAGCCTCAGAGCCTGCAAGGCAGGAAACATTGCAGTCCTGTCTCTTCAGGGCTGTGTTGGAGCCAGCTCAAAACAGGAGAGTAGGAAACATGCAAGTGCTACAAACCAGTACTTAATTTATTGTTTCATTGATTATCTTCTAGGCTTAAGAAAGTGATGGAAAAATGTTAATAATAATTATATATTATATACATAATTATATATACATACGTATCCCCACACAGTATATATGTCTGTCTATCTGTCTATCTATCTATATCACATTGAATTCTAGCTTTTCAGACTGTGTAAAAGGCAGTTTTATAGTCATCTCCTGTACGAATTCTGGATTAAGCATTGTATCCTAGCTACCACCTTTTGCTAGCTCTCCCATGGTTTAGTCATTGAATGTTACATTTGTTTTAATAATCATAGAAAGGATTTTTCTAGGAAATGAATTAAGGGAACTTTTAGATCAGACATATTGAGAAGATTATGTTTTGGCCTACCAAAAGTGACGTGGGAATATGAGGTTAATGTTTATAAGATCCAGCTAGATTATCAGCTCTGATAGCAAATAATATATTTTGGAATAAAATCTACCTCCATGTTGTACAGATGCTGATGAAGTGATAATTGAATGATGAACATTAGTAGAACTTTCAGATTGGGAGCCAGTTTCAAAGTCTTTTTTATCCTATCAGAGTGTGTGTGTGTGTGTGTGTGTGTGTGTGTGTGTGTATTTGTACACACCCATCTCCACACATAAGTACATACATATACATGTATCTTTGTAGATCTGGTTGTTCAGCAATTACCTTTGTACTGATTCTTTTCCTATTCTGTACTCTGAGCTAAAGAGCTGTTAAAAGCAACAAAGGGTACATTTTTGCCATGTAGTCATAGCATACTCTTCTGGCTTCTTACAGTATGTCAGCAAGTTAGTTAATGTGGTATTCATTCTGTCTGAGCATCCTTTCCTATTTACTTGTTCATGGACTGATCTCTATGGGATTTCCTAGGACAGATTCCTTGTTTTCTTCAATTTAAGAATCCATTCATATCATAGAAAAATTGGTCATCCTTAGACATATAAAGCAAATTTCCCAGCCACTTTTATAGAAAAGAACACAAGTGGTAATAGTAATAATATTATAAACAGAGCATATGTTGACATTTTTCCATAGGGGTGATAAATTTTTATTGTATTGATCCATTTATTGGTCCTTTTTTGCTTGTTTTGATTTTGTTTTGGATCGTACCTGTGATTTCATTGAGGAAATTCTATTAATGCAGATTAGTGTCTACATTTTCTAGTCCTAGATATTTGCTTGTGATATACTGTAGTAGGAAGGCCGAATTTATAATCTCAAATATAATCATGTATATGTTTGAATGGTTCAAAATCGCAAGGTATGAGAGATTCTCTAAGTAGAAAACAACAAAAAATTTATTTAGGCCCCACCGCAGCAGATCTGTGAACCAGCCTCCCCATTCCGACATCTTGACAAAAAGACTCCAGGCCCAGAAAGCCTGCCTCACAAGAGTAACCAGGAGGCCACAGAAAAACAAGATAGTATTTAGCCAAATCATTTTTACTGGCCTCAAGTCCTTGCTCGCACTCCTGGGTCTACACACGGGTCAGCTCAGCCTCCGCAGCTTCTGCTGTAGTTGTCTCTGGGCTCACCTTTCCTCGCAGCTGAGCTTCTGGCATTCTCAAGCCCTGCCTCAACAACCAGGGACCATTGGTTCCCGAGTTGGCCCCTCTTAAGTCATCAATCTACACCCACACAGGTTTCACACCTGATAGGGCTTTGGGCCTGGGGCTTAGCACTTAACAGCTGAAAGTACTTTCACTCAAAGTAAACAAAAGCCATGCTAAGGAGACAATTTTGCTTAGCAACACATATACTGAGAGTTTAAATGGCTTTCAGAAAGATCTTATAGCCAAGATGTCAGAGAAAGGGCTAGGTCTTATTTGACTCGAAGTTAGTTCTCTGACTACTTCTCTCTTCTGCCTCTCACTATTTTTTTCATGTTTGTCATAGTATCTTAGCATGTGGTTCTACTAGAAAGGGTCTTGGAAATAATTTTCAAACCCCTAATTTTATTGATGAAGAAACTGAAGAGAGGTTAAATGATTTACTTAAGATCACACAAGTATGAAGTAGCAGAGCTAGATTTGAACCCATTCAGGTATCTCAGTGGATAACAGTGCTAGGCTTGGAGTCAGGAAGACCTGAGTTCAAATTGAGCTTCAGACACTCACAAGCTGTGGGACCCTGGGCAAGTCACATAATCTCTGTTGGTCTTAATCCACTGTAGAAAGAAATGGCAAACCACTCCAGTATCTTTGCCAAGAAAACCCCACAGACAGTATTGGCGTTATATGATCCATGGGGTCACAAAGAATCAAACATGGCTGAATGACTAAACAACAATTTCTGACTCCAAGTCAAGTACTCTTTCCACTATGACATATTTATCTTTGTTTCTTCTCCCTTTTTAGTTTATAATCACTGTTCAGAAAAGGGAATGTTGGATCATTTCCATTATCTTGTACGGAGCTGAGTTATGTAACTGCCCAAGTCATGGTTCTGTGTCTCTGAACTTAGTTCAGAAATTCAGCTGGCCTATAATGAATTAAGTTTAGAAGCCAGTTTTCCTGCTAATCACTATTCTGTTCTTGCCTCAGAGAAATGTTATCCTTGGGAGATATGGCTGGACACTAAGGAGTCTGGCCCAGTATCTGTATATCACCAAGCTATCATTCAAGGATGTCTGGTTCACTATCTTTGCCCTTGTAGGTAGACTAAAACAATGAACGTTTCTGAGTTACAGGAGGGAAGGAGGGGATTGTAGCTAGCCTTTCATTCCTAATTTCTAACCAATCATTATTCCCCATGCCTCAGCTATATAACCAGTCATGTTGTCCTCAACCCTGTGATGTCACCAACCCTATAACCAATTGTATTATTTCTTCACCTACCCTGTTCTGTTCTTTATTTTGTACTTTCCAAAACCTACAAAAGGGGAGCTGACCATCTATTTCAGGCCCTTTGGCTAACTGAGGCAGCCATTAGATCTGCTTTATTAATTGGTTTGTGCCCTGTTAATAAACTATTATATTGCAAGTATAGTGCCTTACTCTACCTTTGTTGAATTTCACTTGCAACAGCACATACAATTACAAGATCATAAATTTACAGTTGTAAAGGGCCCAAGAAGTCATCTAGTCCAATCCCTTCATATAGTTGAAGAAGATGAAGCTCCAGTAGGTGAGTTTACTTACTCAGGCAGTCAGTAGTAGGGCTAGGATTTGAATGGAGGACCTAGTAACAAGTTGATAAATATTTGTCGATTTTTATCCATGTGACAGGGAATTTATAAACTGAGTTTCTTTGTACTACTGAAAGTAACAAATTAATCTCATATATAGGAATGGAAGAATGAAACAGTATTTAGTGGACAACAAACCTGGACTGAAATTACACCTTGACAGACAAAAGAAAGTTAAAGATAAATGATTTTTATTACTTTCTTCCAGATTAATAAATGTATTATGTTCTAGAGATTAGATTTTTGGAAGAGGAGTGATAGACAAAAATCTTTTTGTTTTTGGCTGGTCTTTGGCTGCTTTATTTTTCCCTGCATTTTTCTATGATGACACTGATTATTTTGTAATGAACCAATCAATTCTTTGGAATTGGAAGTCACTGAAATTCTTTTACTTAGGTCCTTACCTACCATATCAAGTGAGTGGTTACATTTCATTCCCTCCTTTTCTAAGTATCACAGTATTCTACAGGTTAAAATATACTTCTGAATATCAGCATAAGACGCGGTAGGATGTAGTAGAGGTTCTTTCCCCTTTGGTGCTCTATCTGAGCATCATTTTTCTCTATCCTTTCCTTTGTCAGTACTGATTCATTAGGCCATCCTTTTTTGAGGAAAAGGGAATGAATAGGTAAGAAAAGAAAGGATTAAAGAGGAGAAGACAGAAGAGGAAGAAAACACAATTGTCTTTGTTATGGGAATCTAGAATTCAAATTAAAGAAGTGATACTGTAAAAATCTAACAGAGCTTCTTCATCATCTCCATTCAATTCTGGGAATTGTGAAGAGCCAGAGAGGAGTTTTCCTCTGTCCTCACGATATCCCTAGGGCATTAATAGGGACATAGAGATAGATAACTACTGTGACATAAAGGACTTTATATTCCAATTCCATTTGCATTAAATTAAGAGATTATTTACCTTTACCAAGAGTGGAGATAAACTTAGTAGATGACAACGTCAATGACAGTATGAAAATCCATAGGTAGCCAGGAGTTGATTTTACTGTGTTTATATATATGACTATTAAATATATAGTTACTTTTTCTGTGACACTTGGAAGAATAGAGTATCAGTGAGAATTTCATAACCTTAAATATGCCTCAAAGTCTTGCAAATTCATTATGGAGACATTTGTGACCTGTCTGTATCCTCATTACAATATTTTCCTCATATTAAAATATCCCACTGTGAAGACAGTTTGGATAACATTTAATTAGGAAGCAACTAGATTTTTTAAGTGTATGGTATGTAGAATTATGTGCTTTTCTTTGGCTGTTGCATAGCACATCACAGAAGTAAATATCTAGGAAGAGTTTTTTCCTTAAATATATCATTGTGCCAGAATTTATGAACGTAGCTTCTATTAGGAAGAGTGAGAATTATATCTGGTAGTCTCATGCACATTAATGACAAAAAACCCCACCAAATCTACAATAAAAAATCTTCTTAGATAAGTTATTATGGGTATGCAAATATGTATTTGTCTGATGATTTTTATAATGAAATGAAATCTAGAGAGTCCCCATTTTTTTTATTAACATCTTTAGTTTTCAGCATTAATTTTCACATGCGTTTGAATTACAGATTTTTCTCCCCATTTCCACCCCCCCACTCCAAGATGGCGTACACTCTGGTTGCCCCGTTCCCCA
>CM053623.1:114431094-114516301 GCA_028646595.1 Phalanger gymnotis
CCAGAGTGTATGCCATCTTGGAGTGGGGGGGAGGGAGGAAATGGGGAGAAAATTTGTAATTCAAACGCCTGTGAAAATCAATGCTGAAATCCAAACATGTCAAAAATAAATTTAAAAAATTTATTTAAAAAAAAACAAGGTCCTAGTTTTCTTTCTTAGGCCAATTTTTAAACCTTCAATTTTATTAATCTCTGATTTTTAGGATTTGCATTTAGGTGTATAATTGAGGATTTTTAATTTTTTAATGACCTGCCCAATTCATTGATCTGATCTTTCTCTTTTTTTTAATGGTGTAAGAATTTAGAAGACATACATTTCCCCCAAGTTCTGCTTTAGCTGTATTCCACAAATTTTGATATGTTGTCTCATTATTGTTATTCTTTTTAATGAAAGTATCATTTCATCTTATTATTTGTTCTTTGACCCACTCATTCTTTTGAAGTAGATTATTTAATTTTTAATTAATTTTTAATCTACAGGGTGTCTCTAAAGCCTGGACACATAGGAAATCTCATTAACATCTCATTAACTGTTTTACTGAATACTCTGTGTTGTTCAACAATTTCTTTTTCTGGGTATGCCAAAGAAGGTGTGCTCAATGAAAATCACAGAAGTAACACACTTGATTGAATGCATAAACACATAAAGAGTGAATGTGCTAAAACTGATGGCAATGTGGAGTTATTGCATTGAGTTCACATGAATCTTGCAAAGCGCATCAACCTTTGCATTAAAAATGATGGAAATCATATTGAAGATGTTATTTGTTAATATTCCAGTTAAATAAAATCTTGTTGAAAATTTCATTCATTTCATCTCTTGAAAATATGCATTTTTGCCTATGTATCCAAACTTTAGGAACACCCTGTATTCTTTCAAGGCCTTTTATGGAATTTAATATTATTGCATTTAATATTTTTTAATTTTTGCATTTTTTTAAGTTTTTATGCCTTAATGCATTGTCAGCTTTTGTGACAATGTACAGCTGAGAAAAAGGTATACTTCTTTCTATTCCTATTCAATTTTCTACTGAGGTCTATCATATCTAACTTTTCTAAAATTTAATTCATCTCCTTAACATATTTCTTATTGATTTCATGGTTAGATTTATGTAGGAAAGTTGAGGTCCCTGACTAAAACGGTTTTTATTGTAACTCAGTTAACTATCCTTTAAAAATTTGAATGCTCTACCATTTGGCACATGTATGTTTAGTATTGATAGTACTTCATTCTCTCATGTATCTTTTTAGCAAAATGTAGTTTCCTTGACTATCTTTTTTAATTAGGTCTACTTTTGCTTATGATCATTATTGCTGCCCTTGCCTTTTTATACATTTTCTAAAACATAATTGATTATGCTCCAGATCCTTATTTTAACTCTGTGTTAAAGTGTATTATTATTTCTGTTTCAAATGCATCTCTTATAAATAACATATTGTCAGATTCTGGTTTCTAATCTGTTCTTCTATCTGCTTCTATTTTATGGGTGAATTCATCCCATTCCCATTTTTTTCTGCATCATCCCAACATAATTGACTTGTTCTTGAGCCCTCTTTCTATAGATAATCGTTTTAATTGCCCTAATGATGATAAAGTTCTTAGGAATTAAATATCTTCTCAGATAGAAATGCAAACAGTTTAACCTTATTAAGTCTTTATGATTAAGTCAGTTTTGCTGAGTTGCTTCTTCTGGGTTATAATCTTACCTCCTTTGCCTTCCAGAATATCATATTACAAGCACTATGCTCCATTAATGTGGAAGTTGCTAAATATTGTGTGATCCTGATTGTGGCTCCATGATATTTGAATGGTTTCTTTCTGGCTGTTTGCAATATTCAAATGTTCTTGGGAGTTTTCATTTTAGATCTCTTTTAGTTGATGAGTGTTGGATTTTTTCAATTTCTATTTTATCCTTCGATTTAAGGATTTCATTGTTGTTTAGTTGTTTCAGTTGTGTCCAAATTTTTGTAACCCTGTTTGTTGATTTTCTTGGCAAAGATACTGTAATGGTTTGCTCTTTCCTTCTCCAGCTCATTTTACCAATGAGGAAACCAAAGCAATAGGGTTCAGTGACTTGCCCAGGGTCAGACAGATTGTAAGTGTCTAAGACTAGATTTGACCTTTGATATTTTTGATTCCAGATCCAGTGCTTTATCTGCTGTGCCACATTAGCTGGTTTTCAGATCCAGATCCAGTTTTCCTTGATAATTTCTTGGAATATGATATTTAGGCTCTGTGTTGGTAAGCAAAATGGGCTCTTAGCCCTTGGTTGGCCTTTTGTTTCCTCTGAGTAATTCAGTGTATTTCATTGAGCCTTACTAGGTGCTAAGCCCCAGGCCCAAACCCCTATTAGGTGTAAAACCTATGTGGGTGTGGATTGGTAACTAAGGTGGGGCCCAAGGTGGGGCTAACTCAGAGGAGGACCTAGTTTACAGATGAGTTTGAGTGATAGGTTTGGGATAGCAGAGGCTCTTAGACCACGTGGGTTTAAGTCGCCTCTTTGTGACGATTTTAGGTCACATGGGTGAGTCGCATGTGTGACTCACCCCTGACGCTGAAAAAGATATAAAACCAGGGGTTGGCTTTCTCTTCTTTGGAGCTTTTATCCACAGCAGTGGTGGAGTGAGTAACTCTGGGCCAGCCCATGTTATGAGCCCCCCGGGCTGAACCTAGGTGTTGGTAACTAAGAATCTATATTTGGTCTGTCTGTCGATGTTTGTAATGTGTTTAGGGCTCTCACTCGCACTGGTGTGCTGATGTGGAGACTCCGGGCAGCTCTACCTAAGGGCCCTCCAGCTTGTAACCCAGATGCTGAGACTTGGTTAAACTCTTGTAACTATGTATTGGGATTTGAATCAGACAAGGTCTGTCTGTCAGTGTTTGTACTTTGTTTGTATTTTGCTCTGAAGTTCAGGGTGCTGGTCTTTTCCCCTGAGCTAAGCGAATGGTATTTCTATGCTGAATTAGAGAAAGCTTGTCAATGCCTTAACGTTGCTTTCCTTACTAAAGCAGATCAAAAGAACCTGTGCTTTTTGCAGCATGCTGGTAGTGTTCTTGTTGTTGGGCTTTCACCCCCACAGCAGCTGCTAGCCGAATTGTTGAAACAGAGTCTCTTTTTGATCATGGCTTTCAGGTAGTCCAGTAATTCCTAAATTGCCTGTCCCTGTTCTGTTTTCTAGGACAGTTCTTTCCCAATGAGATGTTTCACATTTTCATCTATTTTTTCATTCTTAACTTTGTTTTATTATTTTTTTGATGTCTCATCAAATCATTTCCTTCCACTTGCTCAATTCTAAATTTTAGGAGTTATTTTCTTCAGTGACCTTTTGTACCTGTTTTTCCATTTGGCCAACTGTTCTTTTTAAGGAGTTCTTTTCTTCAGTGAATTTTTGTGCCTTATACCATTTGATCAATTCTGTTTTGTAAGGTATTTTCTTCCATATTTTTTTTTTACCAAGCTATTAGTTATCTTTTTGTACTTTTCTTCCATCATCGTAATTTCTTTTCCTTTTTTTTCCTCTACAATTTTTATTTGGTTTTTGGCCCTTCCAGAAATTAGTGTTGGACTTGTGTCCAGTTCGTATTTTTCTTTGTTGTTTTGCTTGTAGCTGTTTTCACATTGTTGTCTTCTGAGTTTGTATCTTGCTCTTTCCTGTCATGATAGTAGATTTTCATGGTCAGGTTCTTTTTTTGTTGTTTGCTCATTTGGGCTCTGCTCACCTGGGAATAGGGAAGCACTATCCCAAACTTAAGGCTATTTTAAATGCATTGCTATTTTCAGAGCAAATTCTGGGGATTTTGCAAGTTTTTGGTGCTTCCGGTGTGGTGTGATCCTGAGAGAGTTGTGGTCACTTCTCTCCTGATTTGTGCTCTCATCTTTATGTAGCAGCCTCTGTTTCCCTGAAGTTCGAAACTAATGCTTCTCTCCTCCCTAGTACTACAACCTGAAACTTCACATGGGCAGTAGAATTGCTGAACTTTTCCTGGTTGTGTACTCTATGCCAGTCCAGGATTCTCTGTAATCTATTTCTAACCAATTGTCCTACTCCATTTCTGTCTCTGCTGTGAGAGCTCTGAAAGCTTCTGCTGTTGCAGCAGCCTTCAAGGCCCACTGCTGGTGTTGCCACTGTGTGCATGCCAGTTTGGCCCCCATTCAACTGTCTGATACCTCTCCTGCAGACTTCCTAAGTTGTCTTGGGCTGGGAAAATGTCTTACCCTGAACTTTTGTTATGTTTATCACTACAGAATTCAATTTGAGATGTTATTTTAAACTTTGGAGGGGTTCAGCTCGGTTGTTGTCTATATTCTTAAATCTTGATGATAATTATTTTCTTATTTGTACTTGAATTCTAAATTTCTGCCTTAAACTTTGTTATCTCAAGAAGTCAATTAATCTTTTTTTCTTAATAGTATTTTCTTTTTCCAATTATATGTAAAGATAGTTTTTGACGTTCATTTTGTAAGATTTTGAGTTCCAATTTTTTCTGCTTCCCTCCTTTGCTTTTTCCCCTCCCTGAGGTAGCAAGCTATCTGATATAGATTATACATATACAGTCATCTTAAAGATATTTCCACATTACTCATATTGTTGAATAAAAATCAGAAGAAAAGGGAAAAACTACACGAAAAAAAAAAAGAAAGTGAAATAATATGCTTCACTCTGCATTGCGACTCCATAGTCTTTTCTCTGGATGTGGAGAGCATTTTCCATCAATAGTCTTTTGGAATTGTCTTGGATCATCATATTGCTGAGAAGGGTTAAATCTGTCATAGTTGGTCATCACAGAGTGTTGCTGTTACTATGTTACGATGCTCTCCTGATTATGCTCACTTTATCCACAATCACTTCATGCAAGTCTGTGCAGGTTTTTATGAAATCTGCCTGCTCATCATTTTTATAGCAAACTAGTATTCTTTTATATTAATATACCACAACTTATCCAGCCATTCCCCAAGTGATGGGTGTCCCCTCAATTTCCAATTCTTTGCTACCACAAAAAGAGTTGCTATGAATATTTTTGTACATGTGGGTCCTTTTCAATTTTTTAAATAATCTCTGTGGGATTCAGACCTAGTAGTGGTGTAGCTAGATGAAAGGGTATGCACAGTTTTATAGCACTTTGAGCATAGTTCCAAATTGCTCTCCAGAATGGTTGGATCAGTTCACAACTCCACCAACAATATATTAGTGTTCTTATTTTTCAACCTTTTTCCACCATTTATCATTGTCCTTTTTTGTCGTTTTAGACAATCAGATAGGTGTGAGATGATATTTGATTTGATTTGCATTTCTCTAATCAGTGATTTAGAACATTTTTTCACATGACTATTGATAGCTTTAATTTCTTCATATGAAAACTGCCCTTTCATATCTTTTGACTATTTGTCAATTGTGGAGTTAAGTAATCTTAATAGAAAATTTTATCACGTATACCGAAAATTCAATAAATTATTTTCAGTTCTTGATCAGCCTGGAAAATTAGTTTTTTTTTCTTTGCCTGATTAGAATGAAGAAATGATATTATTCTGAAATAAATCTCTCCCTATTTGGCTTCTAGTAATGATTATATTTTAACTTTTATTATAGTTATTTTTATTTTTTATTCCCCTTTTATATTAAACTCCACAAGGTCGGGAACTATGTTGTTTCTAATATTTGATATTTGTTGAATGGAATTAAATTTAAATATATTATCTCTAGGTTATCTAACAGTTGCATAGTTTTACTACTTTGTCTCACAATACAGTAAAATTTTTAAAAAACATAGTAATCACACATACAATATCATGTATTTAAAACAGAAAATAAAACTCATTGGCAGTTAAATGACATAAATTTGTAGGAATGTATTTTCAAATTATCTTACCTAGAAAATCATCTGTGTAATCACCTTTTGCATTTTATGCTAATCGCATCTATAACCCAGTATTAGAGTTATCCATTATGGAATAATTATATTCAAGTAACAAAATAATAATGATAGTCAACATTTATGTAGTGCTTACCATATGCCAGGCACTCTGTTAAACAGTTCACAATCACCAAATAATTTGATTTTCACAACAATCCTAGAAGGTAGGTGCTATGATTTATCTTCTTTATAGATTGGGAGACTGAGGCAAACAGAGGTGAAGTCATTAATTTATGGTTAGCCTATAAAAGGCAAACATCCCAATCATCCTAACAAGAAGATACATCTCACTTAAAATGAGATTAGATTAAATTAAATCACATCTAGATTTATGTGTACAAATAGTATCATAAAGAATCTCAATTTTCCCAAGGACCGTTTACTGCTAGCAGTTCATATTATAGAGTCCCCAGTTAATCTATGACCAAAGATTTAAAGAGGCAGTCTTATATTCTTATCCCCCTTTTAGGATCCATGAGGATTTCATAATCCTCACACAACAACTAAAATGTACCCTTCTAATTGTCTTTCAAGGACAGAATTTTGGTTTCCTGTCTTCAAATAATTCCATGCTGCAAATATATTACTGTAGCTTCCATATTATAAATAATAACCATATAAAATTTCTCATTATTTCAATGAGATCAAAACCTCCCTTCACAGTCATTGCAAATAGACTACCACTTTCTTTAACTTTCTAACCATTCTCCTCTCATTCCTACTTGCTTAAACTTTCTTCCTTTCTCAATATCCCGTCAGTGGACTTTGATTAAAGCCCTTTAAAACTTCGCTTGTCCTATTTTCTGATTTGATACTACTCTTTCATATCTCAGATTATCTGTAAAACTAATCTTCACTCTATTGAATATTTTCACTATAATTTGATACAAGTTTTTATTATAGAAATATCAGTTAGCTATAGTATGGTTGCCCTTGGGATTTTAGAAAGACTTTACTTCTAGTTTACCTAAACAATGAAGTTCTTTTATGTCATTTACAGAAGAAAATACAGCAATAACACTAAAACATTCTTCTAAGTTAAATGTTACTTACTCTTTAGTTGCTACAAGATTTAAATTGCCTTTTCTCTTTACATGTGTAACAACAATGTTGCTAGCAGCTGTTGTGGGGGTGAAAGACCAACAATAGGAGCAGACAGAAAGGCTGCTAGCACAGATTCTTTGATCTGCTTTTCTAAGGAAAGAAACTTTAAGAGGTTAACAATCTCACTTTAATTAAATGTACATATATAATTCATTTAGTTCAGGGGGAAAATCCAGCACCCTGAACTTCAGAGCAAATACAAACAGAAATTACAAACAGATCAACAGACAGGCTTTTGAATGATCAAGACATTACATACCTAGTTACCAGAGGGAAGCAGCTACATCTGGGTTTTTAAAGTCGGGGGGGTCTTTCAATAGCTACCCAGAGTCCCATAACCAACACTTTTTCGATGAGTGTGCCCCTAAAGGCAAAACGCTAAACTCTGAGTTTATATATACTTCTTCAGGGTCAAAGGGCATCACAACCATGCGACTCAAGTGACTTAGGCCTTCTTGTGACTTAAGCAGGACATCAAAGACTCTTGATTCAATCAAAGATTCCTTAGTGCTGAGAAGCACTCCAAAACAAAGAACAAAAAGTCCATGTTGCTTGCCATTACATTTGAAAGGCAAAACTTATCAAAGGTACTTGATTACCTCAGCATTCCAAAAGAGAAAACAGTAAAAAAAAGTCCTACTCTAACAACCATAACAACATTATCAGGTGTAGAGTTAATGATAGAGAGTTCTTAAATACCAGATGAATTTAAACTGGAAATTTTGACCTTTTTCTTTAAACTTCTTCCATTACAGTAAACTAATAAACCTGTCATTCTTCAAGGAAAGAGGAATAAAAGATCTAAGTGCTATTTACCTTTTACAAAGTTTTATTCTTATTTTTCTTTGAAACAAATTCTACCCCTTAACTCACTAAAATACTTCAGCATTTATTAAGAAACATCCAAACCACATTTTGGAAATTCACAGTAGAGAAATTATATTTCAGTCCCAAATTTAGTTTCTAATTAGGTTATGATGCCATAAGTTTCTGCAGACTGAGAACAAAAATTCTCTTGTATCTGTGTCCCTTGTCTGCCTTCTAACTTGGCCAGAGTTCAGAAAGGGGGAGGAGGGAGGGATAGAGGGAGGGAGAGAGAGAGAGAGAGAGAGAGAGAGAGAGAGAGAGAGAGAGAGAGAGAGAGAGAGAACGAACAAACTTAGGTCACAGTCCTCAGACCCAATCAAGTAAAAGGACTATTTCTGAGTACATTTTAGGGAAAAGAGCTCTCCTAACCTGTGTGGGGTAGGACCATAGTAAAAGGTATCCTAGCTTATATAGCCGAGTCTCACTAATACTGGTCTTATTGTGGCTGTAGAGGTTAAAATTCAATATATAAAATACTGTGAACATAGGTGATGCACTACTCTATATGTTAAATACTACTATAAGAGGGAAAAACTTTTTCAAATATGGTTTTAGACATTCTGAGTAGAAAATCATTTTAGAAAGAAGTAGGAAAGTCTAAAGAAGTATTGACAATACAATTAAGTGTATGTAAATGGATAATTCATTTTACATAGAACTCAGTGGAGACCTTTTATTAAATATAATTTAACTAGGTTATAGATTTAGGTGATAATAGCCCTCTGTTCTTCCATATTGTCTCTTATCCAAGTTTTTTAATGTTGTAAATAGATATTTTTATAGTAGAAAAAGTTAAAGGAAGTATACCAAGCTTTATCCATAAAATTTGGAGGTATAATGTTTTTAATGTACTGGATTCTTGGTCATTCTCAGTTCAACTAGGAACTTTCCTTAGTTATCTACAATTTCCCTTGGTTATCTATAATCCTTCGATTATCTATAATTTAAGGAAACATCTCATTTAAAGAACATGCGGCAGATTGCAGTATACTCAATGTACTTTTTAAAATTGCCTTTTTAATGTAACTGTTGTTGATCTCTCACCACTACCTATGAGTTAATATGTTGAAAACTGAACTCAGCACTATCCATTGTAAGTAAGATTCCTTTCCACCTTTCTTATTGGAAGTTATTTACTTTCATTTTCTTATTATTACCTCAAGCTAGTCATTTTTTCCATTTTTTTTGTTTTTATGGCACATATTCAACCCATCACCATATCTTGTTAATCCTTCTTTTGGATCAAATATTGTTGTTGTTGTTGTTTTAAATATTTGTGTTTGTTTCTATTTCTAAAGGAATTAGTTAAGAAAATCTTTTTCCTGTTGTCCATTAAATTAAATATTTTTTTTAATATAATTCAGGATCATCCACAAAATACCTGACAACTTTATCTGTCCATCATACCCATTGTTTCTGTTTGTTTGACATCTTTATGGTCCCCCATACCTCCCAGGCATAAGGACAGGTAGGTGGTATAGTAGATAGAGTGCCAGGCCCGGAGTCAGGAAGACTTACCTTCTTGAGTTCAAATCTGGCTTCAGACGCTTACTAGTTGTGTGATTATGGGCAAGTCATTTCACTCTGTTTGCCTCATGAGTAAATAATATAGTTATTGTACTATTATATTAATAAGTAATTACAAAATTGGAATTCAGGCTTTTCTCCTGTTTTCAAGGCCCAGTTCCTGTAAAAAGTCAACCTCTAAAGGGCATAACTGATTGATGAGATCACTCTTAGCCCTAGAAGAACATGCTCCTCAATATTGGGTAGGACTCCACCTAACTAGGGCACCTTACTTCTGCTTAGAGTAAACATAATCCAGTCTGGGCAAGTCCTTACCCTGAGGAAAGGAGCCCCTATCTTTGTACCCCTCCTTAGGATTTAGGGTGACTCAACACATGAAGGAGGAAAATCATCCAGAAAGCTCTGGATGGACAGAAGTTCCCCTGTCCACATTGCTGGAGAGAGCGGAGTCTCATCATCAAGCCACATCTTCAGTAGGAGGAGCTGAAGACTTCTAGCCCACCTTCTCATTAAATGTCCACCAATCAGGGTTGCTTTTCACTTGTTGGGTCATTCCCTTTTAGAAAGGTATTTAAGGCTCCCAGGGTCTCTGCTGGGGGTCTTTATTATTTAGAGAAACAACCAACCAATTTTGGATTGCCAGCTAGCCTAATTGATAAATTGATTATTAATTACCCAGAAACTCTGTCTCTTGGGGTTTGTCATTCATTTCATTCAGATGGAGGCTATCAAGAAAATGAGCTGGAGATGGAAATGGCAAACCACTCCCATATCTTTGCCAAGAAAACCCCAAATTAGTTCAAGGAAAGTCAGACACAATTGAAATAATTGAACAATAACACATCCTTTGATCACTCTTCCTTGTAGGCCTTTACATTATGACTGTTACTTAAGTGGTTTCCAGTCAACTTTTCTCTGTTCCAATTCATGTCCATTAATCCTACAAAACGCAAGATACAACTCCATACGAATTACTTTGACTAATCTAATCTCTAATCACTTTTCTAATTGTGTCCTCTTAGTATTTACCTAATTTTAAAATATATGAGGTAGTTTGAGATAAGGAAGAAAGGTGGAACCTTTGCATTAGTTTCTGAATCTTGATAGCCTCCATCAATCTTTGAGATGCTTTGTTGCTTATGATAATAACAAATGCCTGGGACGTTGGACTCACATATTTGGAGTTTTTGTCACCAGGATTAGTGCTTACATAAGTCACTAGACAGTTGCGCCAGACTCTATCAATTATTTCTTCACAGTTTCTTTCAGAGTCTATGTTCCTTCTTACTGTCTCCTTTTCCCCACATTGGATAAAAAGTCTAAAGATAAAATGGTTGGTTTACACAATCAGATGCATAGCTGTTTGCTAAACCTAAGTCATGGATGATCACAGACAATTCCTTAGATATAATTTGTCTAGCTCATGGCTAGGGAACAACAGTGACAGGTTGACAACTGAGGACATAGATATGACATGGCCACTGACAACTACTCCCTTCCCAGTTCCTGGATTGAACACACAGGCCCAGATCAAAGGAATGTTTTAAGGAAGTTTTATGACCTAAATTTCTCAGCTATTCCTGAAAATACTGCCTGGTCACAGAATATGGAAGTTGGAAAAGACCTGGCTCTTTTTCTCACTTCTTGTGCTGGTCAGTTTCAGAAGCGATATTAGTGGCATTTGCTTGTTTCTTTCAGGTAGTAGTCTTGTTTAGAGCTACAATATGGGCACATTTACCCTGAGTCTTACTTAGCTGTTTTCACTGGCCTACCAATAATTACTTCTCTTACTGTACTGACCCTTCTTTATTTCCATCACCAATACTTGCACAGTCTCGTGCACCTCTTTTCATGATTCATAGGATCATAAATCTAGAGCTAGAAGGAACCACAGGGGCTGTCTACCGTAGTGTTCTCATTTTACATATGAGGGAACTAGCCACAGAGAGAGAGAGTGAATTGTGCAAGTTCACATAGATCATTACTGTCAAATGTGGGAATTGAACCCAAGACTCTAAATTCAATACTCTTTCCAGTATATCACACAGTTCTGGTATATTATATTTTAAAAGGATCAGTGATACCATTACCTTTCACCTTGTTAAATCAGGAGCTAATCATAGCTTCTGACTCATTTTTCTTGATATTGCCAAACATCAGGATGATTGACTGAATTTACACTTTTTACAATAATTGTGGCTCATATTCATATAGTGATTTACAATAACCATATTTTTATATATTTATTGTATACTGTGATGTTCACAACAAATTTATGATGCAAAAAACAAAAAGAAACAGGCAAAAGATCCCATCAGGATCAAAAAACACTGCATTTAGAATCAGAAAACCCCAAGTTCTTGGTGCAACATTAAACCTTTCTGAGCCTTGAATTCTTCATCTTGGATAATAATAGTTACACTGCTCATTTCATGGGGTTATTGTGAAAAGGGAAGCACTTAGTAAGTTCCAGAACATTAAATAAGAATGGAAGCTATTGTTATGAATATATCCAGAACATGAGGCTCAGAGACAAGGTGACTTGTCCAAGGCCACGTTTCTAATAAGGTATGAATCTCAGACTCAGATCTCCATGCTGCTGATGCTATGTCCATTACTGTGTATATTACAAAAGGCCCTGGCTTTCCAGATGTTTTAGTATTATTGACCCAGCAATAATTTGAGAAGTAGATTTTAGTTTCACAAAAACTCTTTCACAGGATTTATGCAGCTTGAGGAAATATATCTTATCGAGTGTCTTTCAGATTAAAGACAGCTGATGTGTAAGTAGCTGAGCTTCATTTCCCACAGAAGTGGCAGCTTAATCACATTCTCTTTAATATTAATAAATCAAATGCAATATATTAAGGCAATAGTGCAGCAGCTGTCTGGAAATTTATAGGGCCCCAAAATCTAAAGTGCTGTATACTGGGTATTTAGTATGAGGTGGGTAAAATTGAGATGGACAACTTGTCAGTATTCACTCATTTCAATTATGTAACTGAAAGTTGGACACAATAATGAGGCAATTAGAAACAGAAAATAGATAGCAGATTCACTGTTCACTTTATATGTAACCATAGCCCCTATCTAACAATCTATATTTGCAATATGCACTTGAAAATATTGGAATTTACAAGTATCAAAAATGAATAACTTTTATCAGGAATGAAAGTGGAAGTGGAGACCAAATGTTTTCCACAGTGAATTTCAGTCATCTTTTGGCTTTTTGAAGTGGGAGTAATCTGTAATATAATAGAAGAAAGGCTATTCTCCTTCATTTTGACTTAATGGCTTATCTTACAAGAAAAAGATCAATTCTTTTCTCCCAATGTATATTCAGCAGTAGATTGATAAAAACTGTATTAACTAAGCTTTTTAAGTTTTAAATCAAAATCGATACTCATCTGTTGTTGAATAATTTAGAACTATGATTTCCCCATCAACTTATGTTATACTTTCATCTCTTACAAATTAGTTTAACTTAATATTACTTGTGATTATAAAAAACACACAGTCTTCCATCTACCTTCTTATGTTTAACAAACCTTTTGGACTCGATATATATGATATTTTAGTCGGAGTGAAGCAAACTTTAGAAATAAATTAATTTTGCATAGTACAAGCAAATCCAGAAATAGATCAGTGATGTACTTTTGTATGGAAAACTGTGTTATGTTATATTTAAATGTGTTCATAAATATTTTGGGGAACAGTCCTTTTAGGTACAAAATGGTACAAAAGTTCAGAAGAGGGATAGGCTATTTCTGTCTGATGAGTTCGAGACAGGTACCATGTAGGAGATGGTATTTGAACTGGGACTCTGGAGGGTCAGCAGCAACTGGAGAGGAAAAGCTAAAGGGAATTTGAGATCAGGGACAACATTGTGCATAAAGAGGAGGCAAAAAAAGTACAGAGTTTGGGAAATAATGGACAAGTTTGGGAAATGATGCAACCATTCAGGATGCGGAATTTCTTAACCTAAAGGCCATGAAATGTATACATATACATATACATATATATATATATATATATATATATATATATTTACACACAAACATATACACTTTGATAGCAGTTTTAATGTATTGGCTACTTTTTAATCCAATGTATTTTATGCATTTAAGAATGTTATTTTGAAAGGGGTGTATAGGATTCACCCGGCTGCCAAAAGGGTCCATGACACTAAGAAGATTAAGAACCCTTTGTTTAGACCATAAGGTATAAAAAGGAGAAAAGCATAACCGAATGGGAAAGTATGCTATGTTCGAATTGCAGAGATTTTTCTTTTTGCGTCATATAGCTACGGCATTTTACTCAAACTGCCAAATTCCGAGCTCATGAAGCAAACTCTGCAAACCCTGCAAAACTTGACATATAAAGTTGTCGATAAATTTCCCCAATACAATTCACAAATTTGAGTAGTTGGTAATTGAATGGAATACTTAAAGAAATATTTGATGAAAACCTTTTGTAGTTATTTCTTGGAAGAAGAAGAGAAAGTTTGTCAGATGGATGTCAGAAGTCAGATGGCAGATGGCAGAAATGGATGGCCCTCCCACCTCTCTGCCATTTATTTTCAGATGTAAATGTTGCTAGTTTAACTTTAAATTATGTGGTCATCTAGGGACCTGTTTGAAATAGTTTGTTGGCATCCTGCACGTTTTCTAAAAGAATATAGCTATCTCATG
Organism: Phalanger gymnotis; assembly: GCA_028646595.1. Classification (NCBI taxonomy): domain Eukaryota; kingdom Metazoa; phylum Chordata; class Mammalia; order Diprotodontia; family Phalangeridae; genus Phalanger; species Phalanger gymnotis. Next base: position 114,445,197 of record CM053623.1, read on the forward strand.
AATTTCATTCTATAAATCACGGTGATTAACATTTACTTAGTCTGTCTTAGTCAAGAAGCAAAGGCTGAAAGGCCCTGGGAATTAACTTTATCCATAGGGCAAATTCATGTTAACTAGATATTATTGGATACATTTTGCTTTTATTATCTCTGTTCTAATTATTCCATGGAAAAACACATCATTTTGGTCCTTGGGGTATTCAGTTTGCTTCTAAAGGTTCTTTCCTGGTATATTTCCCTAACTATATCTAGTTCATTTAGACATGGGTTGTAATGGCAACGTATTCCTGCACATAAGCTGCAATCTTTCAAATAATCAAAGAGCATACTTTATTTTCATGCAATATTTGCTTCATGCCTTTCTTATTTTTCTAAAGTGTTAAATCTGGTCATTAGGAATCAATGTCCTGTAAAACCCAGAAGACAAATCTAATGTTCTCTGTAACACAGGGCATAATCAAACAGCTGTTTATTGCAGAGCAGTGGACCACAGAATATGCCTCTGGTGACCAGACATAAAATGAACCCATGTAAGTTAAACACTTTGTAATCCATGCTTGCCTCTAAGTGCTGAGAATTAGAGTAGAAAAAGTACTTAGGAAACCCAGTTGCCAGTCTCAGCTTTGTCACTTAATACCTGAATGACCTTGGGAAAGTCATATGATGTTTCTGGGATTAATTGAAGAAAAGAGAAAATTTGGAAGGGATATTGTGGTCATAAAGTTCAACCCTTATTTGAACAAATATTTTCTCTACATATATTCAACAAGTAGGCATTAACCTTTTCTTAAAGACATTTAGTGAGAGGAAATGCCTTACATCATAATATGTACAATTCCATTGTTGAATTGTTCTAATTGTCAGATTTCTAATAGATAGGTTAAACTTGTGCTTTTGCAATTTCTTCCCATTGCTCCTAGGTTTACCCTCTGGAGACAAGCAGAATAAGTCTATTATCTCTTCTCCATGATAGCCCTTAAATGCTTGAAGATGACTGTGATTTTTCCACTGAGTCTTTTCTACTCTAGACTAAATATCCCCTGTTGCTTCAATCCATCTGTAAAGGGCATGATCTAAGGCCTTTCAACCTCCTCTGGAAATTTTCCAACTCATCAATGTCCTTTCTAAAATGAGATGCTCAAAGATGAACACAATACACTAGCTTAAATCTGACCAGAGAAGAGTACAGTGGGACTATTACCCACCTACCCTGTAGTTCTAGACACTCTGCTTTTCTTAGTGCCATGTAAAATTGCATTGGCTTTTTAAGGCTGATGTTTACTCATATTGAGTAAAACTCTCAAATCTTTTTAATATAAAATGCAGTTTTAGACATTTTGATTTCTCCTTAATTTGTAAAGTTTGTTTCCTGAGCCCAGTTTAAAGCCTTATGTCCACTCCTATTAAATATTATTCTACTATTTCAGCCCAGTATTCTAGATTATTAAGCTCCTTTGGGATCCTTATCATTCTCAAGTATTTTAGCTATCTAACCTAGTTTTGTGGCATTTAAAAATTTGCTAAGTATCTCCTCCATTCCTTTATTCAAGTAATTTGAAAAAGAAGATTAAAAAGCACAAGACTAAAGCCCAGTTTTCTGATTGCTCTCCACTGAGGACCTCTTTCGAAGTCCATATTGAACCATAATTAACATCTCTTTGGATCTCACCAGTTTACATGTCTTGCATATTATCTGATTATACACTTGTGCAGCCTGCATCTGTCCACTTGTGTCACAGTAACATGAGAGGTTTTATTAACCCTTCTGTTAAGTAAACTAGGTCTATAGCACTTCCTTAATTTACTCATTTAGTAACTAATAGGGGAAAAAAAGGTTAATATGGTACTACGTGTTCTTAATGAAGGCACGTTAAATCTTTATGATTACTATTCCCTTTTCTAGATTCTTTTAACAATATGTTCTAGAACAATACTGATTTGTGAATATGTAGCAATGTGTCCAGAGAATCCCACTTTGGTCTGATGAAACAATAAATATTTATTGAAGGGAGAGTGTAGCAATGATAATCAGGAAACCCCATACTCTGTTTAATTGGTGTAGACCTTTGTCCAAAAGGGGTACCTCCTGTGGAGCTAGATATGTGTCCGGGCTCCTTGTTGGCACAACACAGTGAAATCTTAACTGGTTGATAGGGATCAGGGTAGTCTCAAAGATAATTAGTTGCCAAGAATCAGGACTGCCAGATTGTTGTGTGAGGAACTTCCTGATCTATAGTATGTAAGAATGAGCTAAGGTAATGGCACAGTCATTGGGACTCTTTTTCCCTCACCTCTATTGACCAGTTTTGTTCAATATTGTCATGTTAAACACACTCAGATTCGAGCATAAGTCTCCAGTTATTTGTTCACAAAAAGGAAAGACAAAACTATAAAGCAAAGCACAGAATAATATAGATGAACTATTACTAAAAAAAGAGACATTTCTGAAGTAGATAGCATCACATAATATATACATGCTTCCCATGTATAGCATTTTATAATCATGATTCTTCCTTGCTGTGTATACTATTCTTATGTTTACTCACTGAATCAGTTTGAATTTTAATTAATATCTAAAATCAAAATATTCTATGTCAAAGGTATGAACTGTTATTCAGATTTAAGTAGAAGAGACATAATAAATTCTTTATTTAAATTGGTAGCACCATGAAATATGATATGTTAGACCTGACTTTTGTTAAACTAGCCAATTATTTTTTTGTAAAATCACTTTTGCTAAATGGTAATAAAAAAGATTCCTGCAATTCCAAAAATAAAATGAAATAACTTTCCAAAATGCAAGTTCTTTTTGGGAATATGGCTACAACTTCTTTGCCAGTTGGAATCTTGTCAACAAGATAAATTTAAGAATATTTTTCGATTATGAGATGACATATAAGACTATTTAAATCTAAATAATTCCCAGGTCATTTTCTGTAACAAAGGGGTAAATTTTAAATGTTTAACAGTAATTTTATCTGCTGAATTTAAGTAGAAATCTTACCCCTGCCTGCCAAATGCTTGATCTTAGGTGGATTAATATTCAGTGTAACTATTCCTTTCCATACATTTTATGAGTTCACTTTATCTTCTGCATGATTTTCAAAGTTCAAAACTTTAGAACTTTCATCAGCTATTTCCATTTTATATTATTTATACAATATATACATTATATAATATTTATATAATTATACTTGGACTATGTATTCCTTTTACTTGACCAGAAATTATAATTACAACCAATGGCAAATCCCTGTAGAATTTAGATATTCTCAATTTTAAATACTAGAACACAAACTCATTGGGACTTTTTAAATGAACTTTCTCTTTCTTGACCTTTGAGAATAACGTGTAACAAAGGGGGTCAGGAAATGTTCTCTTTCCCAAACTTACTAGCAGCCAGGATGGCTTCCAGTAGAAGCACATGGCAGTGGGAGACATGTACTTGCTCAGCCAGCCTGACACCCAAGGTTGTTTTACTTTAGGATTCTAGGTGCCATCTTCTGCCTTCATTTTTCATCTTTTCGTAACACATCACTGACTAGTAATTGTGAGAAATGAACAATTCTTGCTTTGCAAGTTACTTTACTTGTAATTCTGCCTTTGAGAGCCAAGTATCAGCCCCTCAGAGGGAGAAGATTGTTTTAGTAGTATGCTTCTTGGAGAAAACCAACAACATTAGAACTGTCCTGTAACCGGAGAGCCAAAGTTGTGTCATGGCTGGCCAAGAGATTGCTATGAATTGCTCAGAAATTAGGTTGTTGTTGTTATTTGTCTTTTGTTCTCGAAAAGAACCATGACACCAGAAAGGTGATGCCATGACTTGAAGGTGAATGCCATTACTTGCAAATATAGTTCTGAAGTGAATGGGAACTAATCATCTCTTTAGCAGTTCCACAAAAGACCTTTATCACTAGGAAAGTGTATAGTGAGTGTTTTGGGCTAACATTTTGGGTTTTGTAAGTTTGCTCATGCTACCTTTGAGGTTATTTGTGTCTTATTCTGTTTGATGGAGGAAATAAAACAGTTTCAAACCTGAAAAAATATATTCAAGAATTCTACCAGGAATTGAAGTTCACTGGGATATATTTTGCAAACTCCATCCTCTTCTGTTTTGTGAATAACCAGACAGCATTTGAACTTCTCTAATGCTATTGTAACTCACCTGTTCTCTCTGATCTTTTAAAAATTAGTAACAGTGGCTCTACAATAACATTTGTCAATTCTTTTATTACTCTTTAATTTTGTTTTTCTAGGCCTAAAAACTTGAACTGAATGAGGGCAATGAGGTTCTTTTAGTTGGAAACCCAGATCTTCCTATGTCTATATCATTTATTTTATGCACTATGTGCCAGGCTGCCCCAAATTCCTGAACATAAGTATATACTTAATAAAGGTTAGTTGAATTTGATAAAGCAGGAAGTTAACAAGTTAGTAGTAACAGCTAGGCAGTGGGGATTAATAAACAGAGGGCCAGCCTCAGAATCAAGGCAAGGCAGTTCAATTAGACTCTTGTTGTCGCTAGGGAAACTTCTAAGACCACAAATTATAAAATAGTTTGCCAGTGGTATGTTGTATGTGGGTAATAGCAAGTAGCCTCATTTGTCTACAGTATAGAATGCATAAAAGGGAATAATGTGAACTCAGTCCAGAAAGACAAGCTGGTGTTACATAGGCAGTTGTTGTCGACTCAGACAATTATAGATGCACAAATTTTGAGTTCACAGGGTCTTTTGAGATCATCTAAATAAACTCCCTCATGATATATAGAAAAAATGATGTGTAATTACAAATTCTCACAATTGGAACGGACCTTCCAAACTGTCTAATCCAGCTAGTACCTGAAATGGAATTCTCTCTACATCTTTGACAAATGATAATTTGTCTTCTCCTGTAAGGAAGTAGCCATTTAGTAAGGACAAAGCCTTTGCCTCTTAAGTCAGTCCCTTGCACTTCTGGATAGCTCTAATTAGGAAATTTTTTTCTGATATTTAGACAGAATATATGTTTATACCTTCCATCATTTGTTCCCAATTCCTAATTCCACCCTACAAGGGCAGATGGAGCAAGTATAATCCTTCCATGTATATGTACTTCAGATACATTAAGGCATCTCTTCTCTAGGTTAAACGCCTCTAGCTCTTCCACCTGTTCCATGTGTTGCATGATCATCTGTACCTACATCATCTGAATTCCATATGAGGAAGCGTTTGTTTGTCATATTGATTCTAGGACCTCATCCAGTACTGAAAACCAAGTCTGATCATTACTTTTTTCTAATGCTCTTGTGTGACTGCATACAAACTCTTATGTTTACTTACATAGCTATGTTATTTCATTGACTTGGATGCTTTCTCCACTGCTACTGACTGAAACCCCTTTATGCCTTTCCATCTTGTGAGGCGTCATATCTGATTTAAATATTAGGATCGAGAAAAATCTTCCAATATTAACTGTTTTAAAATAACATTCCTATGGCATAATACAAGAATATAAAAACATTTTGGCAAATTATAGACTTATTCTGATTAATATAACCATAAATGTATATAATTTTCTTCTATTCTTATTTTTTGATCAAAATATGATTCAGAAACTACTCATTTTTTAAAAAAATAGAACAATATATTTGCTTCAAATAGTTAACTGTATTATGTTTAATATAACATGTCTTTCTTCTCTCCTCCCCTTTTCTCTCTACCTCCTCTCCTTTTTTGCTTTTCTTCCCTTGTTTCTTTCTCCGTTCATCTATCTTTTCATTCCTCTTTTTCTTCTTTATTGATCATTAAATTTGGGGTCAAAAAGATCAAAAATCTGTAAAGGAACCTTTGAACTGAACTTTGAACTGAAAAAAACCAAATGATTTAGTAAAATATTATATTACTGTTGCTACAATTGGAAGTCTAATATTAACGATTCATTTTTGGTCTGCTATAGTTTAATACAAAAGTTACTATTGAATATAGTGTTGTAGAAAAATTACTTTCAGATATTGTCTTATTACAGAGAGTTAATTTGAATTTCATATCTTATAAAAACAAAAGTTTTTCTCCACTCCTTTTTAAGTTTAATCTTCATAGGATCATGTATAAAATATTGCATATATTGTGTAGTTGCATGATAGAAGTAAGATGTAGCATTAATTCTCACTTTTGTATTGATATCTCAATACATGCTTGATAACACAATATAACTTATCAGACACGTGGAGGCTTGACTAGATATTTTTGAAAGGAGGTTTATATTTAGAATGTGATTCATTTATTATAGTCTTTCATCCATTTTTTCAGTCATATAACTAACGACCAGACACTCAGTTATCAGGAATCTTTCCTAATTAAGCAAGTCAACATTCATCAGGATGGGTAAATAAAAGTTTTGAATAACCAGGAAGGTGCTCAAAAATATCTTTTCCTGTAAATTCCTTTGACTTCATGTAAACCCATCATTTTATGATTGAACAACTTTTTAAGTAACCATAGAATAATATAACGTGTTACATGATTTTACTTCTTGTTCTGCTAATAAGTAGCCCTGTGACCATGGTCAAGTCATTTAATATTCCTGGGGATTCAATGTCCTCATCAATTTAGCATTTAAAGCTCTTCACAACCCTACCCCTTCTTATATTTCTTTACTTTTTTTTATGTATTCTCTACTATGCAGTAAAACCATCCTTCTTTTCGTTCATCTCACTTGACACTTTATCTCCCAAGTCTGCTTTTTCACTGGCTGTCCTTTATGCATGGAAGGCTCTCTCTCCTCACTTGCTCCTCCTTTCTGTAGGAGGCCGTTCCTAGTTTTCTCTCTCTCTCTCTCTCTTTCTCTCTCTTTCTTCCCCCCTTTCTCTCTTTCCTCCATCTTTCCTCTCTCAACATATGTGTATATATATTTACATACACATAAATAATGAGATAGATATATGCTTATATAAACAGCATATAAATACATACACACAAATATATATGTATGTATATATGAACATGGATATATAGCTATAGATATGTAAAAGCCAGGGAAGACAGGAAGAGAAGTGTGTAATAGTTGTTAGCATATATTCTCTTCCATTAGATTTTGAGATTCTTGGGGACAGGGAACAAATTTTTGCCTTTCTTTGTGTCTCCAGGCCTGGCAAATAGTAAATAATAATGAATAATAAACTGAATTTTAATAAAAAGCGGTAATAAATGCTTATTGACTAATGTCTGTAAAATGAAGGGATTATTAAAAGTATCTAAATATTTATTAGCTACATTTTATCTTGTAGGAGAGTACAGACTCTGAGACCTATGAAACAGAATCTATTAGATTTCATTGCCTTCTCTTTCTATAGTAAATTCTGCTCTTCAACTTCATACAGATCGACTCGAATTCTTTTATGGTGCAAGCATCTACTACAAATTCACTTGCCACTTACACCAAAGAAAATGCAATCAAAGCCCCAGACTTAATGTGCTACTTCTTGAGGAGACCTATAAAACATTCAACCCAACCCTAAAGGCTACAGAACTACTTCCTAATCCTTTCTTTCCTTGATTCCCCTTTTACAATCAATTATCCCTTACCAGAATCAATTATGTGTAACAGGTTTTAGAATTAAATTTATTTACATAGGTGGAGATTTATCATTAATTCGGTACTCCTTATTTCTGATCCATTCAAGTCTTCTGGCCAATCTCCAAACAAATATACATTCTGATCTAATGACTATGAACCCATATTTTTAATTGGCAATTTCTCTGCAATTATTTATCATTCTTAAATTTATTCTAATACTAAAAGAACATAACCTTCTCCTAATATTGTACTAAAATCCCTTATATGCCTTTGAGATCATTATTTCTTGTTGATGTGAGTTAGACCTGCCTTGTTTTTTTCTTTCCATCATGTGACAGGAATTATTATGGGAGTACAAAGAACAGCTATCATGCAAGTTCCCAAGCTGCATAACTTGAGGCTATTGAAACAAGGAGTTGAGGTGCTAAGTCATGACTTTGGCCTAAGTGTCATAATTTTTTATGAATTGTGCCCTGAGAGCCTCCCATAAAATGACACGTGCTGACATCCATTGACCTCTTAAACTAATATTTCTGTCACATAATTCAGTTGCCTTTGTTTCCTGAAAGTAATGAAATTAGTTTGTACTGGGTGGATAATGATTTTATTATCAATTTCCTCTGAGGTAAGTGTTCTTGCAGTAATCAAGTTTGAAGAAAGGATTGTTTGTACAAGCAAAATCCAAAGTAACATGTTGTATCTGGAGGGGGGAGGAAATACCTGTAGTAGTCAAAGGCAGTATACTTTATGCTTTGCTTCTTTTCTGAGACATAATATTCTACTGGAATTTATCTTCTTTATTAAAATTTGATTGTTTGAATTCTGTAAATCAGAAGTGTTTATTAAATAACACTTCAGTGCATCCTTAGTACAATCTTAATTGACATACATACTGATGACCCGAAGTCACTTGGAAATTCCTTCCAATTTATTTCTGCCAATATTTATCGAGGATTTATAATGGCATTGTGCTCTTTAGTTCTGTAACTAAGAAAAGTAAATAAGACAAAATTTCTGCCTCAAACCATTTATAACCATAAAGAAATATTGAATTATGTTCATTATCATTTAGTTTTGTGTCTTTTGATAGTTTGAAAATTATTGATTAGAACAGTGTCTATTAGTAGAATGTAATGTATTTAGTCAGAATTAAACCCATCAAACTCTTTAACCTCACATGAATTCACAAACTTTGGATGGCTGCTATTTCACTCTTCCTTGGGTCACTGATACCGAAGTTGGAAGAGACCAAGGAGGGTGTCCACCCCACACTGTATGAGACAAGAAGCCCTTCTATATTGTATCCATTACCTTGGCATCCAGGTTCTGCTTGAAGTCCTCTAGTGCTAGGGAATCGCCCACCTCCTGAGGCATGCCATTCGACTTTGGGATAGCTCTAAATTTTCCTGAACTCACTCCTGGTCCTGCTTTCTGGGGTCATGCAAAACAAGTTGTATTCTTCTTCTGCATGATAGTCATTCAGATATTTCAATCCACTTATCATGTTTTCCTGTCTTCCCCTCTGTAAGCTAAGCTTCCCAGCTTCTTCCAATTAATCCTCATTTGACATCATCTTGAAGTCATGCTTTCCCTAGGCCTCTTCTGGATGCCATCCTACATATTGATGTCTTTCCTAAAATATTGGATCCAGAACATAATATGCTTCTCCAGCTGTAGTCTGACCAGAGCAAAAATCCAGAGCAACTGTGACCTCTACAGGCTTGAACACTGTCTCTCAATGCAGTCTAGAGTTAAACTGGGATTTTTAGAGGACATGCTACAAGTAAGACTTATAATGAGCTTGCTGTGCTCAGATGCTTCCCAATCTTTTTTTCAGATGAACTGCTTTTGAGCTAGGGCTCAAAACAACTTGTATTTTGTGAGGTTGGCTATATCTCGCATCTCCAATTGCCAGAAATCTCAAACTACATGTCTAGTAAGCATCTTAAATGCCATATATCCAAAACAAAATTTGTTATCCTTTCCCCTGAAACCTTCCCCTTCCTCTATTCCTGCCTTGCTTATTACTGTAAAGGGACACCATCCTCCCAGCTGCTAAGGTTCAGAACTAGGAGTCATCCTGGATTCCTTACTGTCTCTCATCCCCCCGTAGCCAAGCTGTTTCCAGGGCCTGCCAGCTTCATTTTTGCAACGTCTCTTGAATATACCCCCTTTTCTCCTCTGATACTTCCATCGCTCTAGTGCAGGCTCTTATCACCTCATTCCTAGATTATTATAATAGCCTCCTGGTAGGTTTGCCTGTCTCAAGTTGCTCCCCAGCCCAATCCATTCTCCATTCAGCCACAAAGCTGATACTTTAGGACTAATAGATATGGAGCACAGGACTGCCCATTGCCACTTACTTTTGTATATCCTCCAGTAAATACCTCTGGCCTTGTAGTCTTTACTTCTATAAATTTCCAATACCTTGTAATTCAAACTCAAGTGGAAATTCAGGATACTAACATAGTAGGGCTTCATTTTCCCATGATTTACAGAGTTTCTCTAATGTGGAAATGATAATCAATTTCATCCCTAAATGATCCATTAGGTTTAGTTAGTATATTATTAAAGCTTGAAAATGCTATTGGTAGAGCTGTAAATTGATATAACCACTTTGGAAATCAGTTTGAATTATGCTTTTAAAAGAAGCGCCTAAGTTATCTGTCTTGTAGCTACAACTGTCCCACTGCTAGTCCTTGACACCAGTGGAGATGGCACTGTTTGTGTGTGTGTGCTGCTGGCACTGTGTGTGCTCAACAGGATGCTGGAGAGAGTGAAAGAAACACGGGCCAGGTGGGACGGTGAAGAACAACTCTGTTTATTTAGCAGAAGCGGGAACTTGTATATTCTATGGAATCGGATAAAGTGGACCAAGCGTTGCACTGCTTTGTTACTTTACTTGGACATCCTGCCACATGTCTCACATAGCCCATGTAGCTCAGATACACTATGCTAACTGTATTGAAACATAATTGTTCTTTCCCATGCAGATAAAAGCTTATCTATGTATGGTCTTGCCTAGCAGAGAGACCTTGCCTCAGATGGCCTTGTCTTGCAGAGGCCTAGGGAGGCTTTATCAAGATATAACTGGAACTCCACATGCTGTCTGGTACTTTCCTAGGGGAAGTTAGAAGGGAGCTGGCGAGCCCACATTCCTGAGTACACAGCCCAGAGAACAACAAGCTCAAGCTTAAAGGAAAACCTGGCGTGTTCCCTTCTCACTATGGACTATCTCAGAGCTGGTCTTCTACAAGTCCTAGCAAAGGATGTAGATATTAAAGCAAGGATATTAAAGACAGAAAGCTCAAATATACATCAACATATTAATAGTGCTTTCTGTGGTTGCATAGAACTGGAAACAAAGTAAGTATCCATTTATTGGGAAATAGGCAAACAAATTGTGGTAAGTGAATAGAGGAGAATATTGTTATACCATACTGAATTATGAATAGGAAGAATTCAGAGACACATAGGAAGACTTATACGAACTGATTCAGAATAAGTAAACATAACCAATAAAACCACACATACAATGACTGCAACAATGGATATAGAAAGAACTTTTATAAACTAATCCAGTAGCTAGCATTTATTCAGTAGCAACTGTGTACCAGGGATTTTGCTAGATGTTGTGAATAAAAATACAAAAAAAACAGTATTGCATAGGGACTGCTTAAACGTTAAGTCTGCTTAAACGGGAATATGTACACACAAATATACCTACATAGTAATAGACACATTTATTGTACACATACTATGTCTAAGGAACATATTTTTATATTAGTTCTTTATTTTTCCAATATCATTTTCTAACTTGTATCACAACATGTACATTTTACAAGCTATCCTGGTAGATTGTAAGCTTCTCGAGGGCAGCCACTAATAGTTTTTCAGCTTTAGATTCTAACATAGAATGTAGTGCTTCGAATGTGGCAAATGAGTAAAATATTTTGTTGAATGGATTTTTAAAAATGGTTATATCAAAACTGAATATCGTTTTGTGGGTTTGCTTACCTTGATAATATTTGTTACAAGGGAGAACTTTTCATTTAAGCAGGGGAGATTGGCTAGGAGAGTTATGGGGGACATAGTGATCAGAGTACCAAAAAAAGCAGAAAAAATGGAAAGATTCATCAATAAAGCATTTAAAAATACATAGAAGAGAGCAGCAAGAATTTCAGAAAAAAAAACAGAACAGCAGGATACTTTTGGATATAGTGTGAAATTTGTTATGTACTTTAAAAAAATTAAGCTGTTCACAATAGAGACGCATGGTTTTATACAATGCCTCCCCCATCATCCACATTATTCACAACTTGTTATACTCATACTTAAACAAATTTTTGTTGTAAAGAATTATAATTTTCAAACTAAAATTCAAGACCCGTAAAAAAAGAATGACGGTGTTTGTCAAACCATCTTTCCATCTGAAAGAAGCTTATAATATTCTTTGGTACCTGGTGTGGAGAGAAATCTATCACACAAACTTATTCTTGTGCAACAATTTATAGTGTTCAGGTGGCCTTTAACCTCTTTTAATTTGAGGTCTGGATCTTAAAACTCTCCGAACAAGTATAAAAAGGTAAATCAGATAGAGTTTTATAATCTCAAACCCGGTTTTCTATTTACCAAATTCAGTGAACCAATGAATTTACAATTCATATTTATGGTCATTACTTTTTTCCCTCCACTTCAGCACTGCTGGGATTTCATAGGAGTTTGTTTGGGGATTTTTCGCTCCTAAAGTGTCAGCATTTCTTATTTTTACATTCAGTGAATCAAAGGAGTGATATAATTTCTAAATTTACAAGTTCATTTTCATTTTGCTATAATAATGGACATACACTTAACAGTTAATTCTCTCCTACTTTCTCCTTCCCTATCTTTCTCCTGACCTGGTACCATGCTGCATTGATGTATAAGAGCTCCCATCTCTAACTGGGTCTTAAAATGGATGATGCTTCATCTTCATTAGGGCCATTTTCTGTTGTACACTTCCCTTCCCCCCTTTCCACTTCAAGATAACTTTCTAACCCTTGGTAATTATAGTAGATTTAATATCACAATTTTGACTATAAAGGTAGTGTTAATCAATAGCTTTGTTTTTCTACACACCAAACTAGATACTTTCAAGAGACTCAGACATCCTTTCTGGTCACCACTCTTACGTTTGTGTTGTTTTTTTCAACCAGAAGGTGATTTCCTTAAGGGAAGGTACCGTTTTGCTTTTGTATTTGTGGTCCTAGCTCACAAAGTGTTTGACATGTGGGGCATTATTAATTTTTTTATTTATTTCTTCATTTGTTCATTCATTTTCTCCATACAGTTTTAGAGATTTGACATTCAACTATAAAAATGTTAACAGAAACTATTTGTATGAGAGTACCAAGTTTGTTAAACAAATATTAATAGAGGAAGTGTCTCACCAACATTGAATCAGCAAGTATTTATAGTAAACGTACAGTGTTCCAGCTCCTGGTGATACAGAGGCAAAAAAATGAGACAGTCATTGCCTGATCTCAAGGACCTTACATTTTATCAGGGACATAACAGCAGATAAGCAATTACAAGTTACATACAAGCTAATTCAAGGTGATTTGGTTGGGCTGGGAGGGGAAGGGGGCAGAACAAAAAGTAAGAAGCATCAGAAAAAGACCACCTGAAGGTGGTGACATTTGAGCTGAGCCTTGAAGAGAACAGAGTTCCAAGAGGTGGTATTGAAATGGGAGAGAACTAAGGACTAAGGTCAAATCCCAATAGTATGACAGATTTATGTAGTTTTTCCAGATTTGAAGCTATACCAGTTTCTTAGTGCCCATAAATAGAAGACCTACCTCATTATGAATGATCCCCTTTACTTGAGATAGAATCAAAGCTTTGGAGAATTTCTCCTTTAGGAGAGACGGGTAAAGTTTAAGACCTTACAATCTGGGCATATCCATTTTCTAGATCATTGCTTAGGGTAATTCCTATTGATTAATCTTATTCATCCCCTTCTATACTCTTTCTACCCTCAATTTGATTCCTATTTGAGACATCTTTCCTAAGTTTCGTGATTCCTAATATGGGAATAAATTATTATAGGAGCATGCTTAATTAGCAAGACTTAGGAAAAAATACCCTTTTCAATCACAGAATAGCCATGGAAGAGCAGAACGTGAAAAGAATGAGAGATCCTTTCATAAATCTTACTCACTGTCTAGGTGGCTAAGAGTACAAATAGAACAAAAATTGATTCCTGAGATCTAGTAAAATGTAAGCTCCTTGAGAACATTGAAAAATATGTGTATCTAAATTATCATAGTATATGCAAATAGTTGGCATATAACAAATGTTTGTTAAATTGATTCAAAATTGTCTCAGCAGTAAATTCAGTTCTCGATTTGCCATCTTTTATCTTTTTTGATAGCTTATGTATAAGAACGGTTGAGTACTGAAAACTACTTATCAATCTACCTTTTTGTTGTGACTCCAAGAAATTTGAAATACATTGTTTTTGCAACTTTACGTTTAGTTTGAAATGCAATATATTGGTTAGAGGGCTGTCCTTATAGAAGGGAAAAGCTGTTTTCAAATTCTACCTATAGCACAATCAGTCTATGTTAAACACTTAATATAAGCCAGACACTACACTAAGAACTGGGAAAACAAAGGCCAAAAAAAGCCACAAAACTTGAAAATACATAATAGCTGTGTGACCTTGTGTAATGGCAAGTAAAGTGGGACTTTTCGTTGTCTTTCATTTTGGAGTGCTTCTCAGCACTAAGGTAATCAAGTGCCTTTGAGTCTTGCCTTTCTTTCAATCAAGAGTCTTTGATTGAATCTGGAGTCTTCGATGACCTTCTTAAATCATGGGAAGGCCTAGGTCACATGAGTTTGAGTCCCATGGTTGTGAAACCCTCTGACCCTGAAGAAGGGTACATATATTTTGAGGTTAGTGTTTTGCTTGGGGTACACTCGTTGGAAGAGTGTTGGTGTGGAGACTCTGGATAGCTGTTAAGGAGCCCCCCTGCTTTGAAAACCCAGGTGTTGGTGCCTTTCTCTTTGGTAACTATGTATGTATTGCTATGGTTAGACAGAAGCCTATCTGTTGATTTGTGTTTATTTGTTCTGTTTATATAATTTCTGCTTGTAATTTCTGTTTGTGTTTTCTTTGAAGTTTAAGATGCTGACTTTTCTCCCTGAACTAAATGAATGATATATGTATGTTTAATTAAAGTGAGATTGTAAACTCCTTAAAGTTGCTTTGCTTAGAAAAGCAGATCAAACAACTTGTACCAGCAGCGCTCCTGTGTGCTAGTGTTATTGGCCTTACACAGCCATAGTAGCTGCAAGTAACATTGCTGTTATAACCTGGGACAAGTCACTTATTCCTTAATGTTCTCAGCAACTCCTCTAAGACAATGAAAGAACAGATCCATCATCTATTCCTATCTCACATTCTACTCCATGTCCCATAAACTCAGCTTTTGATTTCTCTCCTATTCTTTTTTTTTTAAATTACATTTTATTTTTTCCAGTGAAGATTTGGCTTCTTTCCTTCTCACCTTTACTGTCCCTCCCAAATGAGAATCAAGAAAAACAAAATACCTTGTTACAAATATGTATGGTCAAACAAAACAAATTCCCAGTCGGTTATATCTAAAAGAAACTATTCCAATCTGTACTGAGTCTATCACTTCTATCAGGATATGGGTAGCATGTTTAATCTAGAGTGCTTTAGAATCATGGTTGGTTATTGTGTTTATCAGAGTCCCTAATACTTTCAAAGTTTGTTTTTGCTATATTGTCATTATTATAAACACTGTTCTCCTGCTTCTGATACTACATATCAGTTCATACAAATCTTCCCAGGTTTCTCTTTAACCACTCACTCCCTCTGTCATTTCTTGGAGCATAATAACATTCATATATTTATTCAGCCATTCTTGAAATTGTTGTCCATCCCCTCAGTTTCCAATTCTTTTCCACTGCAAAGAGAGCTAATGTTTATACACATATACACACATACATACATATACACATGAATGTGTATGTATATGTGTATATATATATATATATATATATATATACACATATATATGTTTGAGAGAGAGAGAGAAAGAGTTAGTTAGATAGTTAGTTTGTGGGTCCTTTTCTTCTTTCCTTGATCTCTTTGTGGATATAGACCTAGAAATTATGTCAGTGGGTCAAAGGGTATGCACGGTTTAATAGATTTTTTGTGAGTAGTTTCCAATGGCTTTCCAGAATGGCTGGATCAATTCACAGACCCACCAGAATTGCATTAATGTACCCATTTCCCCATAGCCCCTCTATAGTTTGTCATTTCCCTTTTTTGTCAGCTTTGTTAATCCGGCAGGGAGGAGGTAGAACCTTAAGTTCTATTAATTTGCGTTTCTCTAATTATTAGAGATTTAGAGCATTATTTCACGTCTAATGATTTGCTTACATTTGTCTTCTTTCATCTGCCTGTTCGTATACTTTGACCATTTATGCATTGAGAAATTGCTTTTATTTTTATAAAATTTAATCAGCTCCCTTGATATCTTCTAAATGAGACCTTTATCAGAGAAATTTGTAATGATTTTTCCCATTTATCTGTATCTAATTAATCTCTTAATTTTAGCTGTGCACTGGTTTTGTTTGTGCAAAAACTTTATAATTTTATGTAACCAAAATTATCCTTTTTATCTTCTGTGATCCTCTCTAACTCTGGTTTAGTCAAACTTTTCTCCTATCTATAGATATGAGATATGACAGGTAATTTCTTCCTTATTCCTCTAATTTGTTATCACTCTTTATGTCTAAGCCATGTGCCCATTTGCAGTTTATCCTGATATGTTGTGTACAATATTGGTCTATACCTAGTTTCTGACAGTCACTTTTCAGGTTTCCCAACAGTTTTTTTGGTTGTTGTTGAATGGTGAGTTTTCGCCCCAATAACTGAGATCTTTGGGTTTATTGAAGACTAAGCTATTGTGCTCATTTGCTTCTATATGTTGTATGTCTAATCTGTTCTGCTGATTCATCTCTTTATTTCGTAACAAGTATGAGATTATTTTGATGATTACTTCTTTAAAATATAGCTTGAGAATTGGAAATGCCAGGCTAAAAAATAACAATCCTTTTGATATTCTTGAGCTTTTGTTTTCCCAGATGTATTTTATTACTATTGTTCTAGGTCTACAAAGCAATTCTTTGGTGCTTTGATTATATAATCCTTAATAAGTAAATTGATTTAGATTATACTGCCATTTTTATTATATTGATCTGGCCTACACATGAATTAGTATATTTCCAAATATTTATATCTTTATTTACATGAAGAGTGTTTTGTTATTGTGTTTATAGAGTTTCTGTGTATTTCTTGGTGGGTAGACTTCTAGATGTTTTATATTTTATGTAGTTATTTTAAATGGAATCTCTTTTGCTCTGTTGCCTGGTAGAGTATGTTGGTAATAGAGAGAAAATCTTGTGATTTACCAGGATTTATTTTATGTCTTACAACTTTGGTGAAGTTGCTAATCATTGCAATTAATATTTTAACTGACTTTCTGTGGTTCTCTAAGTAAACCATCACATCATATGCAAAAAGCAATAATTTTATTTTCTCTTTGCTTATGCTTATTCTCATGATTTTTTTGGTCTTGTTGCTACAGCTAGCCTTTTTAGCACTCTGTTGAATAGTAATGGTGATAATGGGCATCCTTTCTTGATGCTTGATCTTATTGTTTCTATCCTCTTATTAAAAAACTTTAAGGTGAGAGATTCCTCAGCCTTCAGCAGAAGCCTTTTCAAAAGCTTACCAACCCTTTCACTTAAGAAATTCTTTTATGTATTTCCTGTTACAATTTGTGCTTCTTTCCTCTCATTTTATCAGAGGACAGAAGATCAACATCTACTTAATTTGCCTTTGACATATTTAAAGTCCCTTGTCAGCCCTCAGCCTTCTTCATTTCCTTAACCAGTAATCCCAAACCCTTGAAGCTTTTCTCAAGGTCCTATTTTCCTGCTCTTTAATCTGTTTTGCTGCTCTCTCATTCACAAATGTGAACCCAAAATTGTAATGAAGGTTTAACCAATACCAAGCATAGGATTGCTTTCTTGTCCTTTCCTTTTATTCTGTTATCAAAATAGCAAGCTACTTTTCATTAAGGCACCAAATTGCTCAGTCATATTAAACTTCTTGTCCATTGTGTCTCTAGATCTTTTCTGTAATATTTGTGTCAAACAAGTTTCTCATCATCTTGGATATGGTATACTTGCTAATTTTCTACAAGCCTACTACTTTTCACTTATATAGTTTGAACTTTATCCTATACTGGAAGTGCCATTTATATGATTTATCTAAGTCTAAAATAATTAATTTATATTTTGAAGCATTGGAAATATGATCATTTAATAAAAAGAAGTATGATCATTTGTAACATTTTAGTCATTATAGAATGTGCTACAGCTCCCCAAACATGTCAGTGTTTCCTCATTTCATAGTGGGTAGGAAAAGGTAATTAATGATTTAAAGAACTTATAAATAAACTGCATATTAAATACCCTAATATAATTATGATATTACACAGTAAAAGCCTAGGAACTTGTATTGGATACCGATGCTCATACATTCTTAAAATAAATATTTAAGGGTACCAGGTGTAAAACATTTAAAAGTAAATAAAACTAAATCCTAGGCATTGAAGT
Organism: Phalanger gymnotis; assembly: GCA_028646595.1. Classification (NCBI taxonomy): domain Eukaryota; kingdom Metazoa; phylum Chordata; class Mammalia; order Diprotodontia; family Phalangeridae; genus Phalanger; species Phalanger gymnotis. The sequence goes on from CM053623.1 coordinate 114,463,451, forward strand.
AAAAAGTTAGCAGTAAAAATATATAAATAATAAAATATAAAAATACCAAGGAATATAGTTAAAAGCTGAATGAGCAGAATAATAATGAATGCTCATAGAATTTGGTGACTCCAGAGAAAACTGCACTGGAGAAGGCAGGGATGGCTTCATGAAAGAGTTGTGATTTGCTCATCCTTTAAGGATGATGTCTTAACACAGACTTGGAGCAGTTCAGAATAGCAATAGTCCAGTACAAGGAAACGTCGAGCTCAGAAAAAAATCAGTAAAGCAAGCCAGCACTACTTAGGGGAGATACAAATCTAAGATCAGTCAGGGAGAATGATGGAAACAGGTCTGCTGAACCTCCAGGTGGAATTGGAATCTCAGAAGGAATGGGACATTCTCTCCCCCAAACCAATAAAGTCTGGTATGATTTTTTTTAGAGTTTTTACCTGTATCTAGGCAGGCTTAGGCATTAGAGGCCTGGAGTGAGGAGCTCCTGGATCTAGGATTGGCACTGATTTATGTGAATTGTGTAGGGGAATGGGGTGGGGGAAAGACTCCTGGGAAGCTAGAATGTGGTTGATATTCAAAATTCTCATGGCTGAGAAAAGGGGCTTTGGGCTATTACTGCTAGTGTCCCTCTGACAGGGTGACTCATTTTCCCTGTCAGAGATTTTTGAGCTTCTCCAGGGCTTTTTTGCTTAGTAGGTCATAGAGATTACTGTATTCCTGATGGAGGGGTAGGAGGAGTAGAATTTATTTCCCTAAAGGTCAAAGTCATAGTTTATTGAGAGATGTTATGAACATGCCTTTAGGTACAGAGAATACCGTCAAGTGCCCAATGAGATATCATGTCTCTTTGAAAAATAGAAAGTGTAAAACATATCCTCTTTGATTTTTTTAAAATTTAGGAACCCTGCCTTGTCTATGCTTTTATTGAATGCATTCTCTAACAGACACAAGTAATGTTTATTCATTTTAAAGCATTATGCCAATTAAAGAATCCCAGTATTGGAAAGCAGCACAGGTGCTCTCTAGTCGAACATACACCTTTACAGAAGTTCCCTCTACAGCCTCCCTGAGAAGTGGCAACTCAGCCTTTGCTAGAAGAGCTAATATGAGGGAGAACCCTCAACATCACAAGTCCTCCCATTGTGCTCTTGGACAGGTTTAAGTATAAATAAGTTTTCCTTTACAGTGACAAAATCTGCCTTTTTGCATCTTCCAGCCATTCCTGCTTTAGTTAGAACATTAGAACTAAGTACATTTACATACATAGTACATACATTAGTACTAGTACATTTAGTACATAGCCAGGTAGAGTGAGTCTTTTCTACATGACAGCTCTTTAGATACTTAAAAGCTATGAACATGTATGTCTTTGCTCTTTTCCTGCCTAAATATACTCAATTTCTTTAACCATTTCTTGTATGATATGGTTTCTAACCCTCCTTTTTTTGTTCAGCCTTCTCAGTTCCCTTGGTAAAATGCTGTGCTTAGAAGACAGTACACCAGATTGGGTCTGATGAGGGCAGAGTAAAATGGAACTTGATACACTTCCATCATTCTGAACACTATGCCTCTCCTGATGTATTATAAGATTACATTTACTTTTTTTTTGTCTGCCATATTACATGGTAGAATCATATTGATTTTGCAGTCACCTAAAACTCTTGCCTTTTTACCACATGACCTGCTTTCTAGGTATTTTTTCACTTATCTCATACTTGTGAAATACATTTTTTAAAACCTAGATGGAAAATTTTATATATCTTTTTAAATTCTGTCTCATTAGATAGAGTCCATTGTTCAAGCATTTCCAAATATTTTTGCATCTTGACTCTGCCTTAGAATTTGTGTTATCTATCTATTTCAGCTTTGTGTCCTCTCCAGATTTTATATTTATGGCATGTATGTCATTATCCAAACCTATGCTAGAAATACACCACAGTTCAGTGCCAATAGCTTATTTTGAGGGCATTCCACTAAAGCTTCGCCATATTCGTAACCTTCCCAAGTTGATCTTAACCCATCAATGACAAATCTTTAGGAGTGACCATTCAACCAGTTCTGAATATAACTCATGTCATCCAGTCTACTTTCATTCTTGTACATTGAGGATAGCATTCATGACTTTGTCAAATGCCTGTTGTAGCCTATATAAATATTCCCCTAATCTAAGAGTCTAGCAACCCTGTCAAAAAATAAGAATTAGTTTAATTCTATACCTCTCCTTGATAAAACCATACTGTCAGTTAGCAAGTATTATTCCCTTTTTATAGTTAAGCTTAAGAATATAAAATATAAGTAAGTATCCAGTGGAAGTTGTCCCCAAAGACCAGGAAAAATATTTATTTGAAGCCATATGCACATGCATTATATATAATATGAAGCAAAAATTCTAAGCAGATTGTACTGAGAGTAAGAAAAAGCCATATTAGAAGAATGAATATAGATTGACACCCTGACAAAGTCCTCTTTGTTTTAAAATTAACATTTAGCTATTGCTGTATTGTGTTGCTAAATAACTGAATCATCATAACATTTTAAAAGATTAGTTTATCTTTTAGATATGTATTTTAGTAGGTCCAAAGGCATATTGAAGCTATTTAAACAATAACTACATGGGGATTTGCTGCCGCAATCACTATACTATTTAGTGACAAGTAATTATCTCCATCACTTCCCCAGTTATATACATCTCTTTCTTGCCCTTCAGCATTGTGTATGTCCCACCCGTTGATACTCACATTTATTCTTTGCAGCATCCAGCTGTTAGCTATACCAAGAAGAAACATCTCTTTAATTTAGATAACTAAACTTGGGGCAGAGTTTATTGGTACTTGTATATGTAGAACTATTATTTTAATTTTTCAGTTTTGGGGAAAGGGATACTTTACTTTTTGATCATCGAGTCATAGGTTTAGAGCTGTAAGGGACCTTAGAGACCATCTCATCCTACCCTTTTGTTTTACAAATGAGGAAACTGGATCAAAGAGGTTAAGTGACTTTGCCAGGATTAAATGGGTATTATGTAGCAGAGACACTGAATTTAGGTCCTCTGAATCCAAATTTAGCCTTTTTCCCACTGCCAACTGATCAAAAATTGTCTAATACTATCGTTTATTAAATAAGGAAACTAAGGCTTAGAGTGGTAAAAGGAATTGCCCAAGGTCATGTAGTAATCAATAGAGGTAGATTTAAAATTAATACCTCTGCTCCCAAATCTGAAGCATTTTCAACTATACTATTTTAAAAAATGACTTTATTGCTTTCCAGTTATTTTCTTACCTGATCTATCTAGTGTTTTTCTATTCATTTTCAGCTATTTTGGCTTTGTTATATTTGTCATACTTCAACAGCTCAGAGACTGTGATTTAGTTGTTGGGGGCGGTTTACATCCAGAGATGTAGATTGCAGTTCTTCTATCCCTTATTAAGAGGTTTTAATGTGTTTCTTTAGCTAAAAAATACACACTTTATGACCAGCCTTTTGATCATTAACTTCTCTGAAATTAAGCTTGTTCTCAAATGACTGGAACTTGGTTAATTGCTAGGTTTCAGCTCAACTACATGAGCCTTCAAGAACCCAGGGTCACTGGGTCATATCAATTTGCAGTATCAGAGGATGACTTTACTAGAGGAATATATTGTAACTGCTATGATATTTAAATTATATTTCACTCTGTACATTGGTCTCAACACATATGACCTATTAGCTTTGCTCTAATTTAGCCACTTTCAGGGTGAAGTTAGATCTCTCCAGCATTCATAACTATCATCAAACCATTGACTGATTTTTTTTGTCTTTCATAATCATAACAGCAGCTTAGTATTTTTGGATTTACTGTTAGCTAGCCTACCTTTGTCATAAAAAATAGCATGAGATGTCATCAAATGTTTTCTGAAACCTAGTCAAATTCTATCTTCATCATTCTTTTGATCTATAAGTTTATCAACCTTCTCAAAAAAGGAAAATACATTTAGTATGTTCTTTTTGAAGCCATGCTGACTGTGATTACTGTTCTTTTTTAGATGTTCACTTACCAACTCTTTATAATATGTTCTAGAATTTTCTAGATATTGATATCAAATACTGACCTGCAGTTTGCAGATTCCCTTGTTGCCTTTCTTGAAATTTGGGAAAATATTTGCTCTTCTCCAGTTCTGAAATGCATCTGCTGTTGGCTCAATATCAGCATGTATCATCAATATTTAATTTCCAAATAACAGAGCTCATCTGGACCAGGTGCTTGATTTCCAATAATGAAGATTGCATTTCATCATTCAAACAAAACTACTCTCTCCAAAATTACCAGTCATCTCTAAATTGCCACACCTAATGGTTATTTTAAATCCTCATACTTCTAGACTTCTCTGCAGCTTTTGACATTGTGGACCATCCTCTTCTCCTTGATGTTATCTTCTCTTTTGGGTTCTATAATTCTGTTCTATGTTGGTTCTCCCCTCCTACCTGTGTGACTGCTCCTTCTCAATCTCCTTTGCTAGATGTTCATACAAGTCACCACTATTAAAGCTGGATGTACCCCAGATTTCTGTCTTGGGAGCTTTTTCCTCTGTATTATTTTACTTGGTGATATAAGCTTCCATTGTTTAAAATATAATGTATATGATTCTCAGGTCTGCTCATCTAGCCCTAGCCCCTCTGCTGACTTTCAGACTTTGGAACAACAATATTGCAAGCAGCTGCTCTGGAGATGAAAGATCACCAACAAGACCAACAACAGCAGCACACAGGAGGGCTGCTAGCACAGGCTCTTTGATCTGCTTTCCTAAGGAAAGCAACTTGAAGGGGTTTACAATCTTAATTTAGTTAAACATACATATATCATTCACTTAGTTCAGGAGAGAAAGTCAGCACCCTGAACTTTAGAGAGTATACAAACAGAAATTACAAGCATATGTTATATAAACAGAGCAAATAACACAAACGAGTAGAAAGGCTTCTAATAGTCTAACTATAGCAATACATACAGTTACTGGAGAAAGAAGCATCAACATGTGGGTTTTCAAAGGTGAGGGGGCGGGGCTCCTTAACGGCTACCCAGAGTCTCATCTGATCAAATCATACAGCACTCTTCCAGTGAGAGAGAGCCTCAAGCAAAATGCTAACTTCAGATTACATATACATGCTTCTTTAGGGTCTGACCTAGGCTTTCTTGTGACTTACGCAGGTCATCAAAGACTCCCTGTTGAAAAACTCTTGATTGAAACAAAGGCAAGACTCAATCAAAAGGCACTAGCCTTAGTGCTGAGAAGCACTCAAACAAAAGACAAGAAAAAGTCCCACTTTGCCTGCCATTACATTTCAAAGGCAAGACTCATCAAAGGTACTCGACTACCTTAGTGCTGAGAAGCACTCCTAAAGAAAAAACAAAAGCAAAAGTCCCATTCTGCTTGCCATCACAGACTCTCATCTCCAACTGTCTATTAGACATCTCAAACTAGAAGTTCCACAGTCATCTTGAACTTAACCTATCCAAAACTGAACTCATTTTTCCCCACAAACTCTTCCCCTTTTCCTAATATCATTATCGAGGGTATCGCTATCAGTCACCCAGGCTCAAAACCTAGGTATCATCCTTTCTCTGTCTCTCTGTCTGTCTGTCTTTCTGTCTGTCTCTGTCTCTCTTTCTCACCTCCATATCCAATCAAGTGGCCAAGTCCTGTCATTTCTACTTTCATAACAACTCTTGCATGCACTATGTTCCCTCCTTTGACAGACCAGAATGCTAGTGCAGTTCCACATTACCTCTATGCCTATTGCAGTAGCCTGCTGCTTAGTTTTCTTGTCTCAAGTCTCTCCTTTCTGCAGTCCCTTCATTCAGATGCCAAATTAATCTTCCTAAAGCAAAGATCTGACTATGTCCTTCTCCTGATTGATACTCCAGAGGTTCCCTGTCACCTTTAGGACCAAATATAAAATCCTCTGCTTATCATTCAAAGCCCTTCACCACATGGCTCCCTCCTCCTTTTCCAGGCTTCTCACACCTCACTTCCATGCCCCCATTAAATTGAGATTCACTGACCCTGAGATCCATTGGCCTCTTTGGTGGAATGTTGAACAAGACACTCCATCTCCAGATTCTGAACACATTCCTTGGAATGTGGAATATTCTTCTTCATCTCTACCTCTCAGCTTTCCTTGCTTCCTTCAAAGCTTAGCTAAAATATTATCTTCTACAAGAAGGCTTTCCTGGTTCCCCTTAATGCCAGAACATTCTTTTTATTGATTATCTCTAATTTATCTTTCATATGTCTTGATTGTATGTCAGTTTCATGTTGTCTCCCTGATTAGACTGTGAGTTCCTTGAGAGTAGGGACTGTTTTTTTGCATGTGTGTGTTTTTTTTAAATTTTTTACCTTTCTTTGTATCCCTAGTCATTGGTACCTGGTAGGCACTTAATACAAGCTTATGTTTCAACTCATCTATGCCTGTTCATGTTATGCTAATCTTGTCCATGTACTCCCATGAGTCTACCAGTGTTCTAGATGCCTTTCTCGTTTTCACCTGCAACGGCAAGGGTACCAGTGCCCAGGCTACAGGACCAACCCATCTTTTCTTCTTACATTTCTCTGATACTTCTTTTACTCATATTCTTCCAATTCCTGATTGATTGTTTTTTGCAGTCTGTTCATACTTACCATGTGAGTCTCCATCTCCTTCCAGAAAACTCTCATTTTTAATTCTTTCAAGATTGTTATGATTTGTGTTTTGCAACTGTATAACAACACTGGTAGACAGTTGGTCTTACAAAGATGGGTATTTATTTCTGGAAGAAGCAAATCATTAAACTAGCTTTATAATTCCCAGCAGGGATTCTAGTCTACTGTCTTCTAAATCCTTGTCCATTTGTCCCAGACACACATACTGATTTACAATCTCTATAGGTGTTTTTCCCAACTTCATGTCATAATCTTGGTAGTAGAGACTTTTTATTTTTATAATCATTTCCATGTTGAATAATCAGACCAAATTCTTTAAGGCATGTGAGGAAGGGGAGGACATCAAAGGCAAAGAAGAAAATCTCAGATTTTATTAAAACTGACACAGAGGTTTCTGCGAGAACTTCAACAATTAATGAACTATGTGCTACTTCCTGACATATATGAAATCTTTTTATAGGTGGTTTTTCTCTCCCCTCCCATTTTCTTTTTCCACTTAGTGCTTTTTTAATGAGATTTTCAAGATGCTAGACAAATGTATTTTCCTTTGCTTTTGTTAGATGAACTCCATCTCTACCTAGAATATCCTTCTATTTTAAGTCAAGGTTTAGAAATCTAAATTCTAGCTATTCATTTCCCAGATATGATTTTCTCTTTTTCTTCCATTATCTTCAGTACATAGTGGTTACTGGTCCTCTGTTCTTCAGTTTCTTGCCCAAGCCTTTGCACTCTTTTGCAGTGCTTTCACATTTCTTTCTATCAGCATCATTTGTGCCTTATGAATCCTCAGAAATGGATAGTAATTGTCTCTTTTGGCAAATCCTGTCATGTTCTCTTATGTTTTAGGTAGATTCTCTGGAAAGACAGCAGGCCTTTCTATTTTCAACAGATCAACAAGCCTCAGTAATTTTAACCTGCCTCTTACAAATGACCACTTGCTGTTCTCTTCTTTCTTTGCTCTTTACTGGATGATCTCTTATCTGAGGGAACTGGTAGATAGACTTTGTCATTTTTTTGGAGAACAAGTAGCATCTTCTTCCTTAGCATACAACTCTCTTCCCTTTAGAGAGTCATACTTCCCTTTTTGGCCATAAGTGTCCAGTTACCATATTTGTTCATTCCCTTCTCAATGTGATAATCTTCCATTCTTCACTCTTCTAACACTTCAGGTTTCTTGACTTAACATTAACTGTTAAAGTACTTCCACAATTTTTTCCCCTTTTACATTAAAAAAACCTTTCCATTTTTTAAAATAACTTTTTTGTTCCCTGATAATCTGGAGTATGAAGAGGAATGCACCGAGCCCACTTACTTTTTCTTCTCGGAGAGGAGCCCACCTTTCTAAATGTAGAGAGGCTCCATATTACATGGAATTCTGAGTCCCATGTGTAGTAAGGAGTGACTGTCCACCATATGTAGCATGGGGTTGTTGCTGTGACTCATAATGATGCAGAATAGACATCCCTAGCCTCTTTTCCAAGGGACACTTTAATTCCTGACAGGAAGGGAATTGGAAAGTTGGTATCAGAGGTCTCTCTACTCTCCTCAAAGAGACTGGATACCAGGCTGAAATTATATTTATTTGCTCCCTTAAATATTATTAGTCTAGGGGATATGATTAGGCTCAGTATAACTTCTGATTGACGTTTTGAGATGAGGGGGAGAAGAACCCCAAGCTTTATATCCAAGGCTTAGTCCCTTTCTCTCTCCCCACAAATATTATTTATTTTAACACTCATTTAAAAAATGTTTGAGTCCCTAATTATCTTCCTCTTTCCCACTCCTTCTCCATCCATTGAAAAGACAAGAAATGTGATATCAATTATACATGTGAAACATATGTCCATATTAGCCATTTTGCAAAAAAAGCAAGAAAAACAAAGTGAAAAAATTGTGCTTCAGTCTGTACTCAGACTCCATCAGTTCTTTCTCCGAAGATGGGTAGCCAGCTGATAATCAAGATGAGTAAGGTGGTAGTAAGACTGTAAGTACACAGTTGCCTCTGATGTATTTAAGTCATCTGGACCAGATGCACTACATCTACCAATACTGAAATAACCAAAATTACTGGCAGTAAGAACATAATGAAAAAGAGGGGTAATTGAAAATCATTCAACAAAAATAAGCAGTTTGTAAAAATGTCTAATAATATGTCATTGTTCCACAGCCTTAATTTTGAGGGTATTGTGGCTTAGTAAAAAAGAATCAGCTCTTGGGGAAAGAATGTAGGTGTATCATGAATATTTGATATTATGGACCTTGCATCTTTGAATGCTGCTTCTTTTGATTCTTGGTTTTGATCATTTAGAAAGGCTCCACCTTGACCAAATGTTTAGAAAAGATAAGAAAAATTACCCAATATGAGAGCTGGATTTCCTAGTTTCTAAATTACACTTTCTCTTTATGTTAGCCATGTAAGTTTGTTTAATAAATCACAGTATTTATATTGCAAGTTGTGGCTTCAAAATACAGGCTTTCGTGTGATATATTTTTCTAAATTTAACTTTTTTCACCCTTTAAGACACTGTTAGATGTTCAAGGTTCATATGCTGTTATTTATATGGTAGTTACTGAAATAACTATAGGTTTTGAAGGAACATAATGCTATAGGTGTTTCTTTGTAAGATATAACAATAATAACTTCTTAGGAAATAATAACAGGTCAAATTATTTTTATTCATTGTGTGTTAAAGGCTGTATTGTAATACAGAGCAGCAATTAAATATATGGAGGTACAATCCAGAATAGTATTACTTGAAAGGACCTTAATGATCATCTGTTCCCAACTCTTGTTTTACAGAAGATTAAAATGAATTCCAAGAAAAATTAAATGACTTTAGTAAAACTCAGCCTGTTAATAAAAGAGTTAGACCTAGGTGTTGTCTGATCTTCTTTTCTGGGTGTTCTGACTAATAATTCAGTGTTGTTTCTGCTATATTGTGTTGCCTTTTATGCCCAAATGTATTTTTTCATTTTGGAAGTTGTGACTTCAACTAACTGTGGCATGCTGAATAAAAAGCCCTTCCTATTCACTATAATCACCCAAAACCACAGTTCAAAAATATATTTAGTTACAGTCTCATGACCTAGGAGTAGCTATGTATTTAACTTGAATTTTCAAATTTAGGGTTGAAAATATAGGCTATTAATCTTCATGGTAAATAATTTTTAATTAGGCAAATATAAATGCTTTCTTATAAGAGGCAACCACAGAATAAGAGAAAGAATACTGAATTTGGGGGAAACAATAACAACAAACAAACTGGGTTTAAGTACCACACTATCAGTAGAATTTATATGTTTTAAAGTCTTGAGCTCTTTATTTTAAAAATAGGTATAATAAGGCTTTTTACTATCTGTCTCACCTAGGTTTATAAGAAGATTAAAAAATATAAACTACCTTGTATACCATAAAAACCACTGAACAAATACCAGATATTTTTGCTTTAATTGTTACATTTTTTACAAAGGAAACTGGTGCAATCTCAAATGATAAGAGAAGAAGAAATGCCTTATAGATAGTCTGAAGCATAACTTTAAATATAATAGTAGTTCAGTACTACTACTTAGAAAGAGAAGTAGAGAGGACAAAGCTATCATACAAAGCTCTTCCCCCAGGAAGGAAGGAAGGAAGGAAGGAAGGAAGGAAGGAAGGAAGGAAGGAAGGAAGGAAGGAAGGAAGGAAGGAACAAACAAGCATTTATTAAATTCTTAATATGTTTCAAGCACTGTGCTAAGCACAAGGGATACAACATAAGCAAAAAGAAAGACAGCTCCAGCCCTCAATAAGCTTACCTTTTAAAGGGCATGGTTTTGAAGTCTGGAAATTCACGAGCAGAGGTAGGATTGGAATGAAGGTTGGTTGGCGTGGACCCCTCCACAGAATGGGGTCTCCAGGAGGAACTCATTAGTGGGAAAAGGGGGGGCAGCCTGGTAGAGGAATATTCCAGAGTAAGAAGGACACAGGGGTAGTTGGAAGTACCAGGTACTTTTACAAGAAGGCCCCTGATTCTGAGGGAAGTTTCAGGATGAGATAACAGCTAAGGCATGGTTTTGGGGTCTAGAATGTCAAGAATGCTCGTGGGAGGATGTAAAGGATTGCCAAAGTCAAAACAAAGACTTAGGGCTAACCATGAATGCCAGAGGTAATATCTTCTATAACAACTGTAGGGAATACAAAAGCAAATCAAAGAATGAACTCTCATGTATATAGAATGAAAAGGGTTATTAGTCTTTGCTAGATAATTTCAATCACACTGACAATGATTATTAATAGCTTCATATTTGACAAGCATATTACAAAAAATAAGCAGTCTGAGTATTAAATAGAGTGCCAGCTTTGGAGTTAAGAAGATTTGTGTGACAATGTTGAAGTTATTTCACCCTTCAAAATCTCAGATAGCTTTCTTAGACTTTATGATATTGGATGTTTGGTTAGTTGTTGTCTTTTTTTTGAAGAGGACCAGAATGACATCTCTATGCTACAGTCAAGTTTCTGTGTGTCTGACTGTGGCTGATCAGAGCAATAGGAGCTTGGAATGCTTGGAATGCTCTACCACAGGTCTGGCACAAATAATCCCTGTGAACATTTGGGGTGGATACTCTAAATATGCACACGCTGTTTCCTTTGAGCTGTTTAAATTCTGCTTTGCTCCTAGAGCTGATGTGGGCATACTATGCTGTGCCAGTGTCCTGTGCCAGTGTCTCCTTTGTCAACACAATCAGTTCCAAAGTTTTTGAGATAGAGACCTTGAGAGTTTCCTTGTATCCTTTCTTCTGACCATTATGTGAACACCTGCCCTGTGTGAGTTCTCCATAAAATAGTCTTTTGGCAAGAGTACCTTTTGCATTCGAACAACATGACTTTAAGATATAGATGACTTGCCAAAGCAGAAGGTTCTCCACTTGGAGAAAAATCACAGGTTTAAACAAAAATACTATAATACAGTATACAGTAGTATGTGTATTACTTGGGAAAAGCACTAATTTAGATGAGTTTTGATTTTATGATTGCCATGGTCATGTGAGCCATTAGATTGAGGCAGAAAATCTGACCTTGATCAAATCATAGGGACATGAACTGGTTTCTCCACCTTTAGTAAGTGGTGGGTTCATCTATACACCTGTGTTTAATTGTTTTACTTTTTTTGTTTTTTTAATTGTGATTTTTAAGAATGGACATTATTCGAAGAAATGTGCAAAAGCTGTAGTTTTTGAAGAGTACATTTCAGTGACTGTTAAAAATATTGCAGCATCTGTTTATATGAGGAAGTCAAGAATTTAATGGTTCATCTAAGCCCACCATGAAAAAGCATCAGTCACAATGAAGTACAAAGGAAAGTGGAATAAATTACAATCATAAATTGCAATTTAATAAAAAGTAATAATGAGTGTTTAATGACTGACATGTGTAAAATAAAGAGATTTGAATATACGATATTTAAAGTCTCTAAAGATTAATGAGCTATATTTTATCTAATCAGCTTCAGTCTTTTCATTAAGAATACTTGGAAGTCTTCTATTTCATTAAAGATCCATTTTTTCCCCTTTTGTATTATACTCAGTTTTTCTGGGTAAATTATTCTTGGTTATAAACTTTTTTCTTTTGTGTTTTGTAATATTGTACTCCAAGCTCTCCACTCCTTTTATAGTGGCAGCTGCTAAATCTTCTGTAATCCTTACTGTGGATTAATGTACTCCTTAGTACTTACTTGATCTCTCTCTTTTCATTGCGTGCACTATCTTTTCTTTGACCTGGAAGCTCTGGATTTGCCTATGACATACCTGGGAGATTTCATTTTGGAGTTTCTTTCAGAAGGTCATCAGTAGATTTTTACAGTGTTCGCCTTGCCCTCTCGTTCTAATACATATGGCAATTTTTCTTGATGAGTTTTTTTTTAATTTGATACCTAGGGTCTCTTTTGGGGTAATGGCTTTCAGGTGTTTGCAATTCTCATATTATCTCTCCTTGACTTGTTTTTTGGGTTAGATGGTATTGATATGAAATAAATCACATTTAATTGTATTTTTAAAGTCCTTTTACATTGTTTTAATATTTCTTGTTGTCTCATGGTGTCATTAACTACTTTTGGTCCATTTTAGATTTCAAGGGTTAAGTTTTCATATCTTTTCTACCAAGTTATTAATTTTCCTTCCAAGTCTTTCCTCCAGAATTCTCATTTCTCTTCTAATTCGTTTTAGCTTTTTAGCATTTAATTTATCATATCTAAAATTCCCATTTAAAGTCTTATTTAATTTCTTCTAGGAATTCTAGTGGACCATGTGGCCAACCCATTTTTTTTGAGGTTTTAGGTGCAGAAATGTTAGCATTATTTGCTTCTTCAGTGTTTGTGTCTGGGAGGTAACTCTGATCTTATAATTGTTGTTGGTATCTTTTGTTATTGCTCATTCTTTGAATTTTACTTCCTAAATTGGAACTTTTTGTGAAAGCCAAGATTTGTGCATGTCTAGAGAGAAATATAGGGACCTTACATGGTCCTGATCTGTATTCCTACTGTGTTTTTTGGACATTGTTCTTAGAGGACCTCAGGGGCCTCTCAAGCCTAGCTTGATGCATACTTTCAGCAGGCTGTAAACTGTCTGATCTAGGGCGTAGTGTGATTACTGCTCTCCTGGACTGAGCTTTGCAGATTCTGTACCCTAGTTTGGGTTTAGGATACACTCTGAAGACTTACTCTTGGATAGAGCTTCAGTAGATAGTTGCTGGCTCCAATCCCTGCTAGCTAGCTATGAGGCTCTGCACACATGGAGTGACAGAATTGTAATCCCACTCCTGGTATTCCATCCCTTTCCTCATCATTCTTTCCTGGGTTTGGGCTGAGATCCTGCTCTGGGGTCATTGTGATAGAACTGAAAAGGCCAAAGCTGGTCACTGTGGGCTGGAAAATTGACTCATGGTAGGATCCCCTTGGATTTCCCAGTCACTAGTAGATTTAGAGCTTTTGCTCAGTGTTTGTTGGAATAGTTGTAAGAAAGAGCTGGGCTTTCCCGCTTCATCTTAATCTGCCATCTATGTCAGTCTCCACAATTGAGTATTATGCTCTTTATTTCTATTTAGATGTGAAGCATGGGAAGCTAACTATTCTAGGTTGTCTTAGGAAATTTAATGTATTATAAAGGAGTCCACATAGTTACAGAATCTCAGAGTTTCAGGGAATATTAGAAATTATCTAATTGAACTTGGCCCTTACTGACAATCCTCACTACAAAATGACCAAACAAGTGATCATTCAGGCTTTCCTTGAAGACCTTCAGTAATGGGGAGCCCACTATGTCCATAGGAGGCCCATGCTTCTTTGGAATAGCTCTCAATAATACTGATTAGTTTAAATCAACCACATGGAAAAATCCCTTTAGCTACAAACTAGATATTTAATATCATAATGGTATTTAGTTAATTAGTTCATCATATTGCTGATTTTGCTTTTCAGCATCAATTTTCAGAGAATTTAGTATTTCTGGTATTACAAAGGTTTGTATACACTGTATAAAAAGCAAAGTAAACATTTGTAACTGGAAATAGAAAAATAGAAAGTAAACATTTGTGAAAAATAAGAACAGATATGTACAGAAGTAAAATAGTTGAATACCTATATGATTTGACTTGAAAGGTGCTATAATGCCCAGCCCAGCTTGTGCTCCCAAATTTCCCTTTAATAGATTTCAAAAACACTTTACAGAATTAATGTACAGCATGTTTTACAATAGAGCAATAGCTAATTAAAAGTAGCTCTAATACTTTAGCTTCAGGTAAGGCCTCATTTAGAGTTGCATTAAAATTTCTGTAAGTCATTAGTATATTAATATATTACAAGTGAGGGATGGCATCATAGAACATACATGTAAAGCATATATATGATGTTTTGTATGTATAAAATATTTTATCACCTTGTATTTGTAGGGCAAAACTATTTGGGTTTTATGGTCTTTGTGAATAGCTCAATAAATTTTTCATTCTCTTATGGGATTTTTTGTGAATCTCATAAATTTAAAACACACGTTTATGTCAAAAAATTCAAATTAATGAAATGGCATGCAACACAAATGCTATAATAATTTGCATATTAATTCTACCTATTTTATGGATGTAACAGAATTATACTAGTCACAGTTGGTCAAATTTAACACATTGTGAACCAACCAAATAGCAGACACTTGGGTATGATTTAACTTTTGCTACACTGTCTTCAGCTTTCCCACATAATTCTTTGACTATATCATTATTATTTGACAATTTTCTTTTTTAAGTAATAGTATGTTCTACCATTGACTCTTGCATAAGAAATATGGGTTTATTTTTAAAGAGCAATAGTGCCAATAGATAGAAAATTAGACAAGCTCTTCAAGAATAGAAATTATGTCAGAAGAATTATATTTCAGCCTGTAAAAGTTATTTTGCTTGGTGATGTTAAAATAGAATTCACATTTTGATGATAAATTTCACTTAAATCAACATTTTAGTTGGTTTTCAAACTTGATTTATAATATCTTTATAATCCTAATTCTGTTTATGGATTACACTTTTGTCATTCTTTAGTATGGCAGAAAGGTATTTTCTCTGAACTCACTGAACTCACAACCCATTTGAATTACAGCCTGGTTTTACATTGAATATATTGCCAGTTTTCAGGTAGTTTTCTAATAAATTAATGTAGAGTTTGTTAACTATTATGAGAAATTCCTTCTTGTGTAATTTTACCTCAATACTAATACCTTCAGTGTCACCAAAACCATTAATAGTCTGAAAAAGTAAGATTTTTTAAAAGGAAAAATGCTGTTTTATAAATGTTAAATAAACGTGTCTCTAAATTAAGTGGTAATTTGAATTAGAGCCCAAGTTTCTGATTGCGCCAATGAAACTGCCACGTGTATAGAGTTCATTATTGTTGGATATGGGTCTAATGCCGGCACTTTCTTAGTTCAGTTTTGATTTTTTGGTAGAATGAGGCACTCATTGAATAGTTTTTTTTTTTAAAAAAAAGAGATTTACTTGGCCCTAACACAGTAGAAATATGCAGTAAGAAGATAGTAACATTTATCTTCAGCTTTGGTACATGTGGCCTCCCTTACTTTCTTATGGACACTTGCCTATTCAGTAAGTTATCTAGCAAGATGTGACAATTTCTATGGTCTCAGGCATCTACCAAGTCTGAGAAGCCCAGACTCCATGATGTGTTATGTGCCCTTAAGTGACCAGGAAGCTGCGTTAGGGAAGCTAGAACCAATCAATTCTTTATCCCCTATGTTGGCTAGGGTTCCACTTTTCTAGTCTTCTTACACCCGGCCACATACCCACATCCACCCATACTTTTTGAACCAATTGACTCCATCCTCCTTCCTTTTCCTCAAACAAGACAATCCATCTCTTGAGTCTGGACATTTTCACTTTTTTCTCTCTTATGCCAAGAATACTCTTTCTCCTCATCTCCACCTCCTGGCTTCCTTCAAATCTTGGCTTAATCCCACCTTTTAGAGGAATTCTTTCCCAGTCCCTCTTAATTCTAGTACCTTCTGTCTATTGATTATTTTACTTATACTGTATATACCTTATTTGTATACAGTTATTTTCAGCCCTCTCCTCCATTATATTGTGAGGTCCTTGAGGACAAGGGACTGCATTTCACCTCTTTTTGTATCCTCTGTGCTTAGTACAGTGCCTGATACATATTAGGCTCTTAATAAATGTTTATTGAACAAGTGACTTTGGAACCTGCAAGCATATGCCAGGTATCTCTGGAGTTAGGTTTTAGATCACTAAAGATTCAGAAGGAAGGAAAGAAAGAAAGAAGGAAGGAGGGAAGGAAGGAAGGCAGGAAGAAAAAAAGCAGACAAGCTAGCTTTATGGAATCTTTGGCTGCATATTCTACTCATGCATCAGATTAGCTTTTAAGTGATCTGGATGACAACATGAAGAGGCAAGGTAACTTGGAGTCAATGGAAGTACATTTTTTAAAGAATCGTGATGAATTTTTAAATCCTTATTGTTTACCAAATAATCTCATTTTTATTTCATTTCCTGAGCTACTAGTTTTCTTTTACCAACCCAAAAGATATTTTTCATACATTGTATGATCTTAAAAATTGTGATATTTTATGGTAATCAGTTTTTATTGCCAAAATGCCAGTTTAGAATCTTAAGAAGAAACTAAGGGAGATTTTTATGGTGTGCTAATGGATAAAGAAAAGTTAGACTGATGGCATTTTCAGTACAATGTTAAATACATGATGAAAACAGATGGTGGTGAAGGTAGGCAGATTTCAGACACAACTTAAATTCCTGGAAACTTACATAGTACTCAATAGCTCAGCAAATATGACTAATAAAGAGGAATTCATAGTATCCATCAGATAACCTGTATTTCATATATGTTTAAATATGCATTCCTAAATGAGATCATAAGGTACGTCAGAGGTCATCTAGTTTAACTTTTTCATTTTATGTATGTGGAAACTGAGGCCCAGAGAGGGTAAGTGACATGGGTAAAGTCATTTGGACCCAGGTCCTGTGGCTTTAAATCCAGCATCCTTTTCCATTGGCATCTTTCCCTATCAATAAAACTTAATCAATTTTTATTTGGCTGAGTGTAATAAAACTAATGAAGGCACAAATATGGTCTCATAAAAACTTGTCTATGTCCAAGCAATTTACTCATTTGCTTATTCTTACAACTTTCATTAACTAATTAAAATAGACCAGCCTCCTAAATGGTTATTGGCTCACTGACTAACAGTTTCTCTGACAAATAAAACCACAGTTCAGTGCCTCATGAACAAAAGCATGTAAATGAAATGGATTTTGGAGATTCCAAAGTTTCTTTTTCTTCCTTCCTTCCTTCTTTCTTTTCTTTTCTTTTGTTTTCTTTTCCTTTCTTTCTTTCTTTCTTTCTTTCTTTCTTTCTTTCTTTCTTTCTTTCTTTCTTTCTTTCTTTCTTTCTTTCTTTCTTTCTTTCTTTCTTTTCTTATGTTCTTGTAGACCCAGTGGCATCTTGGAATGCTACGCACTCACTTCTGGGCTTTTCCAGCATTATTTGCATGATGATTTGTAAACAAATTTTCACTTGAGGTCTGTGAGTTTGAAGGATCAGAGATTTAGAGCAAGAAGGCACATTTGAGGCCAATTAATTAAAAATTGTTCATTTTACAGATTAGGACTTATTGTCCAGAGAGGTTAAGACAATGTTCAAAGCCACACATGCATTAAATTCTTAAGACATAATTGGAACCCAGCTCCTCTGACCATGAATTGTTCTGTTCTACCATTCACATGTCTTGGTTTTCTCCAGTCCTGAATTTCTAAAGAAACATTTTTTGCATAATGTTGTAAATGAGCTAGATGTAGGCATTTTGTTTGTTTTTAAAATGCATTTCTTATACAAGCACACTATCTCTCTTATGAGGTTGTGAAGAAAGTACCTTGCAAAGCTTAATGTGCTATACAAGATGAGTTATTACTTTGGAATATCCTCAAGTTCATTTAATAGAAAATAAACTTTCAAAAATAATTAAGCCAAATTTTTATATTCAGTATAATCCATTTTAACATGACGAGCACCTCCTATGGTTCAGGTGCTGGGGGTAATAAAGACAAAAAACTTTTGGTTTTTGACTCCATTGACTCCAAGTTACCTTGCCTCTCCATGTTGTCAACCAGATCACTTAAAAGCTATTTTAATTCATGAGTAGAATATGCAGCCAAAGATTCCATAAAGCTAGCTTGTCTGCTTTCTTTTCCTTCCTTCCTTCCTTCCTTCCTTCCTTCCTTCCTTCCTTCCTTCCTTCCTTCCTTCCTTCCTTCCTTCCTAATCCTTAGTGATCTAAAACCTAATGCCAGAGTTACTGGCATAGGCTTGCAGGTTCCAAAGTCAGTTGTTCAGTAATGACAAAGTAACTTTTATTCTACTAGAAGAATATATAAATATTCTGTACTATATAAATAGTACAGAGGGAGTGTAAATACAAAGTAATTTGAATTTGGGTAGAGGATAGCACTAGCAATTGGGGAGATCACATTTTTTTTCTCTTTTCCCACTCTTCCCATCATACTAGGTGATTTTAACATATGTATTGACTCTCCATCAAACCCCTAACTACTCAGTTTCTTAACCTATTCCCTTTCCATGCTCTGTTCCTCAATTCTGCCTTAGCCGCACGCAAAGATAGATGGTCATGTTCTTGATCTTGCCATCACCCACAAACGTACCACTTCCACGTTAAAGAATTCTAAAAATCCCCTTATCTGAGCATAATCTATTGTCTTTCCTTTGAAAAACACTATTCTTTGTCTACTTGTTGACCTCCAATCCCTCCCATGGGATTCTTTTAGACCAGGGGTGGGGAACCTGCAGCCTAGAGGCCACATGTGGCCTTCCAGGTCCTTGGGTGTGGCTTTTCAACTGAGTCCAAGTTTTACAGAACAAACCCTTTACTAAGAGGATTTGTTCTATGAAGTTTCGATTAGGTCAAAGGGCTACACTTGAGGATCTAGAAGGCCACATGTGGCCTGGAGGCCGTAGATTTCCCACCCCTGTGACCTAGACCATCGCTCTTGCACTAACTAGTCTCTCCTCTTTTCGCCTTCCTAACACTTTAGTGAACCAACTCAACTCTACACTGTCTTCTATTGAGTCCTATAAATGAGGAAGATTTTGTTATCCTTTGTAGAGTTCAGTTTCTCAGGATCTGTGACCATAGCAATGTCTAGTTTTCAGGTGTTAGATAATAACTCCCAGAATAGTTCCAAGGATCCTAGATAGTAATTCCTAGAATCATAGTGATAGACAGTCCCATTGTGACTACTCTATGAGATATGGGAGTGACATAATTGATATTTGCTTGGCTTGCACAGAATGATAATATTGCTAAAGTTAACCTGTGAACTTAATGTTGGCAAGATGCCTTCTTTGTCTGTTGACCTATCAGGCAAATGGGCACTGGTCAGTGAGTGGCGAAACCCATAGGGGAATCTGTGTGTGTCTTGAGGGGATTTAGTGAAGCGCACAAGCAGTGCCTGTCTCGATTGACCCTATCTAAATGTAGGGGTAGTTACCCTCCCTTCTCTCCCACTCCTGTGAGAAGGATGACTAGGGAGTGCTGTAGGAGCTGATGCTCCCATTATTAGCAATTCCTTCTTGAGAAGACTAGACTAGAAAAAAAGTAAGATTATTAACCCCTCTGAAGCTGTCTTCCTATTCTTCCTGTCTGACCAGATCAAGAATGAACCTATTAGAGGCAGGAATCCAAAAACTCCAGTGCCTCCTGTGTATTATCTGCAAAACAAGTCCCTGACCCCCTTATCATATCCCTGACTACATCTTGCCATGACTCAGACTTAGATCACTCCTGCCTTACACTGCTTTCATTCCTATACATGTGCTGCTTAATGAAGGTGGGGAAAATCATGCAACTGTTTTGACTGGGTCCACTACAAATTTATATTACTTATCTTCAGCTGGTTCCTCACCACTGCTAGACCATCCTATACCTCTTTTATCAACTGATTATCTTACTCTCCACTGTGGCATTTCCAAACCTTTTCATCCCTCTTTAAACCATCCATTGCTGTTTCCTCATTACCATCTCAGCTGAGAACTTAGCCTCACATTTTCAGAATTTTTCATATTTTCCACATTTTATTGAAATAATTGAGTCCAATCACCATCAGCTTTCTTTTCCTCAATCATATCACTTAGATTGCCTGCCTCAAGTCTCTCTCTAATCAATTTTCCATTCAGTTCCAAAAGTTATTTTTGGCACAGTTCCTATCATGTTACTCCTCTATTCGATAAACTTAAGTGGATCCCTATCACCTCAAGGATTAAATACAAAATCCTATCTTTCATTGAAAACCCTTCATAACCTCCCTCCCTGCCCCAATCACACACCTTTTGAGTCTCCTTATTCATTACTCCCCTATGTACTTTTTGATCTAGAGACACTGGCTTCCTTGCTGTGCTGTTCCACAAAAAGATAGTCTATCTCTTGGCTCGGGTCATTTTTTTCTGGCTATTCCCCAAGCCTGCAATATTCTCCCTCATCATCTCTGCTTTCCCTGGCTTTCTTCAAGTATCATCTAAAGTTCCATCTTCTGCAGGAACCTGTTCTCGACAACTCTCAATTCACAGGAGTGGGAGAGAAGGGAGGGGAACTACCCCTACATTTAGATAGGGTCAATCGAGACAGGCACTGCTTGTGCGCTTCACTAAATCCCCTCAAGACACACACAGCCTGGCATATAATAGATGCTTAATAAATGTTTGGTTGATAGTGCCTTCTCCTTTTTAATTATTCCTTATTTAGCCTATACATAGCTTGTTTTCATATATTTGTTTGCTCATCTCCCCCTTACATTGTCAGCTCCTTGAAAGTGGGGGAGATAAAGATTAGGCCCTTAAAGTTCAAAAACTATGATTCTAGAGCTGGTGGCAGGGTTTTGCTGTGGCAAAATTTTTATTTCTCCTACGCTTACATTCCTTAATATTAGGAACCCTTTGGAGCCCCGCTACTCTTTCTCAATACCCGGAGTCCCTCCAGCTCCCCACTTCCTCTCCCCAGAGGCCTCTGCTGTGGACTTTTTCAATCCTTGCCTGTCTTGGCGTCCAAATTCTTTATAACCTTGCCTTCCGTGCATTTTGCCTCTTCTTATATTTCCATTACTTAGCACAATACCTGGCACATAGTAGGTCCTTCATAAATGCTAATTCGTTGACTGACAGTAGGTAGAATACTCTGTACTATGAACAAATAGTAAGATTAGTTTTGCATGAGAAAGAGTAATGAGACATTGTGCTGGCAAAATAGGTTTATTCCTGATTATGACAGGCTTTAAGAATCAAACTGAATTTATATTTTATCCTCATGGCAATAGAGAGCCAGTCAGGTTTCTTGAGCAGGACAGTGATATATTTGGCACTATGCTTTAGTAAGGGCAACTAAATTGGCAAGAGACAAGATAGAGAGACCAGTTAGAGGTTCATTATAGTAGTCCAAACAAGAGAGGATGAGTGATTGAACTAGATAGGTTGGTTTGTGGTAGAAAGAATGGATACAATTATATGAGCTAACTTAACGTGGCTTTTCCATATTTGCAAGGCAGAGCTGAGCAAAGACAAATGACAGGACCACGGATTAGAAAGCAAGTTGTTACTATGTAATAATAATAATTGCAATAGTGATGAGGACTTAATGTTCTTCTTAAGAGATGTTTTAATTGTTGCAAAAATGTATTTCCCAAACACGATTTCATTCATATACTAAAAGAAGTTCTGTAAGGTGTGTATATGTATGTGAGAACCTTTGAACAGAGCATCATAATAAGTTTTTTAGGCTGCGATGAAAGGAATAAGCTTTTTTTTTACGGTCTCCCCCATGATTAGGCGATAAAGATTAGGCCCACTACCTATCTGTCATACCTAACCATACTCAAGGTCATTTCTTCCCTTTGAAAGAATTCTTATTGAGGGCAGCTACCTTCAGAAATCATTTAGTACATTCTTCTTTGCAGAATTTTGCAATTCATTGCCATACGATTGTATGACACCGAACAAAATAACACAGTGAGAGGACAGGCTTATCCTTATGTTTTCTTGCTTAGGAGGCTTTTCAGTTTGAAATATTTCTAAGGTCTTGAATGTTTCCTAAGGTAGACATTTTTTAGAGAGAAAAGTTGGATTGTAAAATTAAATGTAGCCGTTGGTATTTTTTTTTTGAGCTTTTCATCTTATTAACGATCCCCCAAAAAGATTTAAGATTATACTATAGAAAGTCAAGGGAATTGATTTATTTTAAGTAGATTTTTGCCTATTTGTAGAAACGTGGAGTAATGAATAGAATGCTGGTTTCAGAGTCAGCAAGACCCGGATTCAAATCCCTCCTTAGACAACTTCTTAGCTGGGCAACTTGAGGCAAGTCTTTTAATTTCTCTTAACCTCCGTTCCTTTGTCATCTGTAAAATGAAGGGCTTGAACCAGGTGGCATCTATGTCCCTTCAAGTTCAAAAACTATGATTCTAGAGTTGGTGGCAGGGTTTTGCTGTGGCAAAATTTTATTTCTCCTACGCTTACATTCCTTAATATTAGGAACCTTTTGGAGCCCTGCTACCCTTTCTCAATAGCCAGAGTCCCTCCAGCTCCCCACTTCCTCTCCCCAGAGGCCTCTGCTGTGGACTTTTTCAATCCTTGCCTGTCTTGGTGTCCAAATTCTTTATAACCTTGCCTTCTGTGCATGAATAACAAACTGGCTTAGAGTTTTTTATCAGAAGATAATGGAATAGGGGACAGCTAGGTGGCCCAGTGAATAGAACACCGACCTTGAAGTCTGAAGGACCTCAGTTCAGATCTCACCCTCTTTACACTTACTAGCTGTGTGGCCTTGGACAAGTCACCTAACCCCAATTGCCTTGCCTTCCCCCCTCCAAAAAAGAAGAAGGGATAACAGAATAATTTTATGCCCTTCTCAGATAACCTTTGAATTTTCACAGATTCTTTCTAAGCTTTATTATAAGAAATAACTAGAGATGGTTACTTACCTAGGAAAAAGTAAGGAGGGGAAGGAAGTGAGATCTCTTTGATTCAGCAGTGCCTTGCACCCCTAAAATTACGTCAAAAAGGCACTTTCCTACCTTGTCCCAGGCTGGCCCTGACTGCCTTCTTTTCTCTGATTTTCCATTTTTCCTATTTCTTCTCCATATCTTCTTCCACCTCCCTTAAAGAACAAATAAACCATTTCTTTCCTCCATATTCTGTCTTCTCTGGATTATAGTCCGAAGGTGCAAGGATAGCCAGAGAGCAGCTTCAGTATTGTCAAGAGTACAGCATCAAAATGTTCCTCTTGTTTTTGGTTATCATTCTTTAAAAAAAATAAGTGTTTATGATGTATGTGATAGAACATGCCTTTCAGAGACTACTAAAAAGTTTAAACTCTAAGGAAATAAAATGTACAATATAGATTTTCTTTTTGATTATATTTTCTTTGTGTTATTCCCCACCTCCATCTCTCTTTTTCCCCTAACAGCCAATATATCTTACAACTTTTATTTGGAATTTGTCTTCCCATTGCTTAATGGTCTTTGGAGCATGGAAATGCAGCATGAAGACACAGTTACTGCACTTTGCATTTTGAAGTACTCTCCTTTATGTAGACATATTGGAGGAGTACTGTCTGATTTTTAAGGTTCCCTGTCTTTTTAAAGCACAACTAATGTTTGTTCATTTGATTAGATGGTTTCATAATATTGTATATTTAGCTAAGCTGTGTAAAATTTTCCCTTGGTTTGTGTTAATAACAATAATAGCTAATGCTTATATAGAACTTTAAGGTTTACAAAGCATTTTTCATACATTATTTGATTTGATCCGCATAGAACTCTCTGAGCTAGGTATTTTTTTATCCCCATTTTACAGTTTTTTTTAATTTTTAAAATTTTTCTTCCTGTAAGTGGTACAAAAGTTAGTCACTAGCATGTTACGTTACTATAACAAGTGAATTAATTGAATTACTTTATAATTGTTTTCATGCTGAAATTAAGGTCATTCATGAAGAAAAACTGTAAATATCTAGTGATAGTGTAGAAAATCCTTTTCGCCCAAATGGGTAGTAATAGACTGTTTCTGATATGCTAACAATAAAAATAACCTGTGATACATCGTAGATTTCTCATTCCCAGCCACAGCTCAGCCCCCATAGGGACTAAAATGATGTTTTTGAGTTTTGTTCAGAAGGGTTTTTCCTATTTTTTACTGTTTCTAGTAGGTTGCAAGACCAAGTCACATTCACTGAGACTTCTCTAGTAACAACCTCAAACTGGGAGCCATTATCTTTGTATTATATTCTCATAGATCAGCCTCCTAGCCTTGTCTCGCTTTCCTACACTATGGCAAGTCTTAGAATCCAAGGGAAACTATTTGTCATCTTCACTGAACAGAATGAACTGAATAAATTGGTGAGTGATGTTGTCGGTTTTGAAGAATAAATCAGATTTTAGCATTCTCTTGGTTTTAATCAAAGATTTTATTTTACTTACTGGATGAAAGTAATTTTTTTAGTCTTTTACAGTACCACTGAAAGGGCCATGCTGACCTTTTCTGTACTAATTACTTTACAGTTCTAATACTCTTTAATTTAGAAGCCCTATCACATGAAATCAACTGTTAATTGTATAGTTTTTGTCACATTAGGTGACTTTGAGTGGTGAAGTTGTTAAAGAAAACTCAAATTAGAACTATATACTGGACTTTGTGGTTAAGCAACTTCTTATCTTTTGAATGTTGCCCAGTAAACTGTATTTTTAAACTCGATTTTTTAAAAAAATGTTTGTTTTGTTTACCTTCAGGATGTAATGTCAAGAGAGACATACCAAAAGGAAAGTCACTTTTTATCTTCTAATCATTACCTTCATTTTTATGTTTAGAGAAGCATTATACTGTGGTATCATGCTGTATTTACTATGCAGGATAGCAGCATTATACTATAGTATAGTAGAAAGAGGTCTGGATTCAGAGTCAGAGGGTTTCAAGTTGAAGTAATTACTATTACTTTTATGACCTTAGGCCAATCACTTGACCTTTGATGAGTTTTTATTTTCTCTTCTATTGAAGGTCCTGTCAAGCTATCATATTCTTCATTCAATGAGTTCGTTGAATGCATTGTTTCCAGTAAGAAAAATAAACATAGTTGTATGCTTCTTGGGTGCTCTTAAAATGAATGAAAAACAATTCTGCTTATTGCACTCTGATTGAACTATTTTTCTTACAGTAGAGGCTGCAGTGGACTAATATGGAGATAAAGGTGTTAACAAAACTCTCTCACAGTATGGATAGGTGCTTATTTGGTGTGGTGAAGAAAATCTGATTAAATTAAATCTAAAGGTTAACATAATCCTATCTTTAGAATTGTCAATTCTCTTGTCTTCACTGGGATTCACTTGGAATTGTAAACACACTATAAGGTCCTGAGCTCAGTTTTGATTTTCTCTTATGGAAGCAAGTAACACTGAAGAAACTCAGCACTGCTTTTTTGGCCACATTAGGGATCTGTATCTTCCCAATGGAATCAGAATCACAGAATCTCTCAGTTGGAAGAGACCTTAGAGGTCATTTAGCCCAACCTGTACATGAACAGGGATCCCCCTTAAACATCCCTGAATAGTAGTCATCTAGTCTTTATTTGGAAACCTCTAGGAAGGAGGAATCATATACCTTCTGAGGCAACCAGTTACACTTTTGGATAGCTCTAATTGTTAAGAAGTTTTTCCTTTCATCAGGACCAAATCTAAATCTTTGTAACTTCTCCCCATAGCTCTTTGTTTTGCCAACTGGGGCCATGTGGAACAAGTCTAATGCCTCTTCTGCTTGACAGATCTTCGGATACTTGAAGACAGCTCCTTTAACCTCTTCTCCAAGATAAACCTCCTCGGTTCCTTTGGCTGATCCTTGTATTGTGTGATTTTAAATCCTTGGCCATTCTGGTTGCACTTCTCATAGCATTTTCTAACATTGATTTTCCCACTAAAATGTGGAACCTAGAATTGAACACAATAGGCCAGATGTTGTGGTACCAGGATCAAGTACAACAGGTCTATCTATCTCCTCTCTAATCTTTGACCCTAAATGTCTCTTAATCAAGCCTAAGATCATACTAGATTCCTGTCATAAGTTTGCACTCCACTAAAATCCACAAAAATTTTTAGATTTACTTGTGTCTAACTATATACTTCCTCCATCTTATATGAATGAAAATATATGAATTTATCCCTAAGAGATTTCATTTTATTCTGTTTGACTAAGTGTTTTAATCTGTTAAGATCTTTTTGAAGTCCGACATGATAGCTTTTCTTCCTAACTCGTTGTCACCTGTATATTTGATAAGCATGACACTCATACCTTAATCATTGGTAAAAATTTTAAATGATACAGACCAAGCAAAGACTAAATCATATTATTCATGATTACTCATTCAGTTTGATTATTTAATCAATCCCATATCTATAATTGTACCCTCACTTAGCCCACATCTCTCTCATTTTTTAAGAGTGTGTCTCCTCATCTTACCTAGGTTGGAAGTGCAGTGGCCACTCCAAGGCCATTCCCACTATTAATTGTAATAGAAGTGTAACCTCTTCCATTTATGACCTGTGGTAGTTTGTACTTTCTACGGTGACTTGATGGCTTTGTTTTCTCTGGGGCTTACCACATTGGTGCCAAACTTATTGTATCCAGTACTACATTTGGCCTGCTGTAGCTCAGAAGTCCTGAGCTCAAAGGATCCACTAGCTTCAATCTCCGATTTAGCTGGGAGTGCAGGTGTGTACTGTCATGCTTAGCATCTCTTCTCCTCTGAGCAAAGAAAAAAAATAACAAGAAAATTTGTCAAAAGTTTTGATAAAATTTAGGTAAATTACATTAGTAGAATTCTCCTGATCTATCAGTCCAACAACTGTCAAACAAGGAAGTGGAGTGAGTGTGGCTTGTTTATGATACAGCCATGTTGGCTCTTTGTAATCATAGCTCCCATTTCATTAACTATTTCTTTAGTAATACTTGAGACTTTATAATTCTAGTGATTCTTTCCAAGTTTATTGTGGCAGTATTATATGTTTTGCGAACCTCTAAAAGTCAGGGGAAGTTTTATCACTTGGGAAATTATCTGCCATGTCCTATATATATGACTCTTGGAGATAGCAGATGTCTCTCTTGTTATTGTCAGAACAACAAATAGCTGACTTCCTTGTCCTTTGTACTCAGAGAAGACTGATGACATCACAACGTTGCGGTCAAGGTACAGTGTCTTTGACTGTGGACAATCAGTTCAATATGAGCTCAGAAGGCCTATGTATGTTGGGCACAAATAGTTCATTTGAACATTTGAAATTAACATGTTTCTAGATTTAATGCTTATCTCATGGTTCCTTTGTGCTGTTGAGATTCTACTTTGCTTATAGAACATAGCATCTTCTTTGATGTGGGCACGCCATGCTGGATGGTCCTGTGCCATCATTTCCCATGTTTCACAATTGATACCAAAGTTTTTAAAAAGACCTTGAGAGCGTCTTGGTATCGTTTCTTCTGACCTTTATGTGAGCACTTGTCTTATGTGAATTCTTCATAAAATGGTCGTTTAGATATGTATATTTGATATCTGGGCTATATTGCCAGCCCATCATAGCTGTACTCTCTGCAGTAGAGTTTGAATTCTTGGCAGTTCACCTTGAGAGAGGACTTTGTTGTATGGTACCTTATCTTGCCAGGTAAACTTCAAAATTTTCCCAAGACAATTCAAACCTTCAGTTAAGTAGGTAAGCCAGTACCTCTTCTTTCCCACACATTTTTTTTCAGAGCCTCCCAAATGCTGAGCTAGCTCTAGCAATGTGTGAGTCAAACTTGTCTTCTCTTTGGACTTTCCTAGAAAGTATGCTGCCAAGGTAAGTGAACTTATTCACAGCATATAAAATTCTTCCATTTGCTGTTAACTGTTGGTTCCATATATGGGTGGTATGGTGCTGCTGGTAGAGAACCTCTGTTTTCTTGATGTTGATTATCAGGCCAAAATTAACACAAATAGCAGAGAATCTAACCATACCATGTTTCATTTCAGCCTTAGAGGCAGTATTGAGTGTACAATCATTTGCAAACAAAAAGTTGCAAATTAACCCTTTGTCCACTTTAGTCATGGCTTGTAGCCTTGTCAAGTTAAATAGTTTACCCTCAGTGTGGTAGCTGACCTGGATGCCATTTTCATCTTCATTGAAGGCATCTGACAACATCACTGAAACATCATGCTAAAATGAATGGGAGAAAGCACATAGGCATTGGCCCTGGTTGCAGCCTGGTCCCTATAGTCACTATTTATTGGAGTCAATCTTATCAATATGTGACCTGGCAACTGTTTCTGTAGGAGGTGCTGCCCCTGTCTCCTCAGTAGCCAAGGCTATTAAAGACTCAGAAAAAGAAAGCTCTTGTCACAAAAACCTTGGGATTCAAAATCATAATTAGATGTGGCTTGCCTGTAGAAGAAACATTAAAGAAAATGCATTACCATCTTCTTTGCCACTACATCATAAGGACCCTGGGACTTTTCCATCTTATTTGCAGCCTCCTGTATATGTTTTTTCTGTCTATTAGGATATAAGCCCCTTGAGAAAATGGACTGTTTTGCTTTTCTATTTATTTATATCTCCATTACTCAGCAGTATTATGCACACAATAAGCACTTAATAAGTGTATTTCATTTAGAATTTTAAAACCCTCCAAATCTCCTGCATATGCCCCCTTTTACTTTTATGCTATATTATTGTCATAGTTTAAATATCTGTAAGATACAGAGTTGAAAAGTGCCTCAGGGTCCATTTGAGGAAACTGAGGCCCAGAGAGTTTAAGCGATTTGCTCAAAGTTATACAGGTAATAATTGTTAGAGATGAGGATTTGAAATCAAGTGCTCTGACTCCAGAGCCAGTTTTGTTTCCTTTGGACCTCACTGCTTTCTCACCTTCTTCCATGTAACCTAGAAATGGAAATAATATCCTAAAAGTCCCAGAAACAGGTTAAACAGTGACCCTATCCTTGTTCCTGCCCTGATCTACTCCAATGAGATTGAGGTATCCTCCACTCTTTGTCACACAACAGTAACTTACTACCTATGGATATCTCTTTTAATCAATGTCTGGGAAGCAGATGGTATATCTTCCTTGCTTCTTATTTATTTGCCTTCATTGGTGGAAGTTTGGTTGTAGGCAAGGCTTTTAGATGTAACATATTATTTCAGAGCCCATATTAATGTACTGTGGTGTCATTATACCATTAGGGAGATGTAAATACCATTCTTATCCTTATATTTAAAATCAAAGGAAAAGTATAAAACATTTCATATATTTATTCAATTAAGCCAGGCATGTATGAAGTGCCTATCTTGGGCAGATATCTGTGCAATGCAGTGAAGGAAATAGAGAGTTTAAGTAAGATATGGCCCCTTCCTTTGTAGTGTCTATAGTCCAGTAGGTAGAAAAAGAGGCAGAGATAATTATAACTCACATATAGATTGGTACGTGATTTTGATAAGGTCAGAATAAAGGTCTTTGTGAGCTCCTAGTAGAAAATTATTATCTATAGGGGATCAAAGATAATTTAAAACGAGGTCCAATGCAGGTTTCCCATATAGAAAATTCTACTTTATAGTAATGTTAACATGAAGTCACTAGTATATTTAGAAAAGTATATGATAATTCTGCACATTAGTTTAGGAAGATGTTCTTACAACATATCATTACAAGCTTTTCCAGTGGTATTATAGAGTGTTTTATGAGTACTTTTGAAGACTTTAACTATGTCGTCTGTATTGCCATCAAACACCTCGCCTAGAGGTCCTTAAGCTATAAAGCATCAGGGTCATAGCTGGATATTGATGAGTTCACTGTCATCTTTATACACCTGCTGAACTGTATTCTGAATTCTGTGAGGGTGAGAAAAGAATGCTTTCAGCACTTCATGGTGCATGACATGATTACAAATGATCATTCACATAGGCCTGAAAATGTAAGAGTATTCTTAGGCTTATTCTCCAGCAAGTATATCTGGTATAATTTTGTGCCCTCTACCCGTCCCATCCTGATCTTTTGAGGTGTAACCTGAGGTCATAGGAAGATATGTAATTAACACAAGGTGAAAAGTACGTATTCTCCACTCTTTACATGGTAATGATTGATTTAGGGATGCTTTTCATCAGCATATAGAGTCATATGATTATAGATTTAGAGCTGAAAGGGACAGATGAGGAAATTATAGAAGTGAGAAGTTAAATAACATGCCCAAGATCATATAGGAAAAGCACTGGAGGTATGGGAATTGTAGCAAGTGCCCAGATCACTAGACTTGCTTCCAGCCCAAACCTCATAGTTATAATCCAAGGAAGCAACTCGTATGTTGAAGGGATCACTCATCCCCATTAACTGCCAACAAATCGTCAACAGGTCAAGCAAGCCAGTTTGACTGAAGTAGCAAGATATCCTTAGGGACACAGAAAGCAGCCAGACAAGTCTAACTACTACCAACACCTTGACTACCATCTTTCCACAGACCCAGTTGAGTTGTTCCAGGACCCAAAACCCAAGAGTTTTAGGAATAGCAATGTTTCTAATACAGTTCTCCAAGCCATTAGGAATAGCAATGTTTCTCATACATTCTCCAAGCCATTTCCAAAGCAAGCTCCATAGAGCTATAGCCTAGCAACTGCATCTGCAGGTGCTGCAGCCACATCTATTATAAGCCCAGAAAAGAAAGGATTTGCCACCAAAGTCCTTGGCACTTTGAATGATTCAACATCAGAAAGTGTTAAGATTTGACTAGTGGAGATGGTATTAAAGAAGAGGCATTGCCGTCTGATTTGCTGTTGAACCTTAAGAAGTCTGAGGCATTTCCATCTAATTTGAATCTCAAACCTTCTCTGTGTTATTTCTTTAATTAGAATGTGTACTCCTTGAAAACAGGAGTTATCTTGTTTTATATTTGTATCTCTAACACTTAGCCAAGTGTTTTTTACACAGTAAACAATTATGAAATTTTTTAATCTATCCATCCATCCTACTCAGGAATTTGTAGTATTACTTATGTGGCCCCAAATAAATCATTTAGTTTCTTTGGGGCCTCAGTTTCCCATTTGCAAAATAAGAGGGTTGAACAAGATGATCTCTTAATTCCTTGTTAGTTCTAAATCTGATAACCTTATGATCACTTGGTTTAGACCTTCTTCCTTAAGACAAAAACAGGATTATGATTTATTTTCACAAACAAAGCATACCAGGGGAAAGGAATATGGTACAATAGAAAGAACTCTGGCTCTAGAGTCAGAGGAAGGACCTGGATTCAAATCCTATTTCTGATCCTTACTACCTGTGTGACCTTGAGCAAGTCACCTAATGTGACACCTAAAATCTTCATAGGTCAAATGGCAGAGGTGGGGGTGGGACTGAAGTAGACGGTCTCTGAGATCTTTTGGGCTCTAGATACATAATTTTGAGTAACTAAGTCCCCCAAAATAAAGTGACTCAACCAAGACAATACTGCTAGTGAGTGGTTGGTGTGTGTGTTTCCTATCTCCTTCATTTAAGATTTTCTTTACTTAAGAATAAGTTGACTTTAAAAGTTATTCACCTAATAGATGCTTAGTACAAAGTGATTTTTTAATGCACATTTAAAAATGGTGAATGGATTTTTGATTGCATTTTTAAGTGCGTGAAACCAACATATAAATTCATTTTCGAGGCTTTAAATAATAAAAAAAGAAACTGGTTTTTCTTTTAGGTTACAAGTTAGTTGAAACAATAGCTTAGCAAAGTGTGAAGTAGTAAATATCGTCATGAAATAATTCATCAAATTCAGAGAGATAGTCAGGAGAAATGAAAATTTACATTGAAAGAATAGTAAATAACATCCATGAACTTATTTGCTACTTGTAGGAGAACTTATTAAAACAAAACAGATTTTTAGATTTTTAATGATAGCTATTTAGTGTTTCCCTCAAAATGAGTAACAATGAAAACATTTGCAACATTTAATACTATCTATTCAGTATTCCCTTGTTATTTCAAAAGTTTGATCCACTACTAAAAGTATTTATGGAAGCAACAAATCTTAAATTAATAATAATTCAGCTTACTATTGCAAATAAATTTTAAAACTTAATGCATTAGAATTGTCTGCAAAGATTCTTTTGAAGAACATATCTATTGAAGTCAACATTGTCAACTATACAAGTTAAATCAATGCTCAACAGGCCATGAAAAAGCTCTATTGGACTTCTGTTGTCTGCTGTATAGATTACGTTTTATGGAAGTAACTTGCAATTGACATTTATTAAATCCCCAAATATTTTTCCTCCAAATTTCAAGGTAAGCACAATATTAAGCAATTTTAAAAGCATATTTTTCTTTAACTTCCTCATTATTAGATATTTTATGACCAAAGGGGTAGAGTGGATTACAGTTCAAGGCCTGGCATCAGAAAGACCTTAGTTTAAATATGGCTTCAGAGAGTCAATAACTATAACTTTGCAGGAATCACTTAACATCTGTTTGCCTGAGTTGTCTCAGCTGTAAATTAGGATTTGTAATAGCAACTACCTCACAGGGTTGTTATGAAGACCAAATGACATAATATTTGTAAAGTACTTAACACAGTGCCTGGCCATTCTTTACCTCACTTCTTATCTTTCCTTAATCACTGAATGGGTGTTGCCTCAGTTAAACTGAGACCTGGGAAAGACCTTAGCTTAAAAATTCTGCAGTCTTCCACTTGTATCAGTAACGCAAGATTCATGACCTCAAGGATGACCATGAACATGCCTGTATGGTTCAGAATTGAAAAGTATGAAAAACTCTCTAGGTAGAAGGAAGAGGGAGTATAACATTTATTTAGACTCCAGAGGATAAAATCCCAAGCAATAGCTCCAATTCGATATAGCAGTAATTATATTCCAAAACCAGTAAGCCCACCTTAATGTAGCAACAAGGAAATTATAACACAGTATTATAGCAAGGATTCAAGTCATCCTGTAATCTGCCCCCCTGCTAGGGACTCCCTGTAAACAATCACTCATGAATCCCATCTGTCTGCTTGCCTGAATTCTCTCCCTCCTCAGTTGTCTGGTCTCTGAAGCTCCCTGGTTTCCACTCTCCTCAGCACTCTCTTCTGCAGCTCTGTTGACTCAGAGTTCTGGCTTCTCTTCTGACTTCTGAGTTCTCTCTGTTCTCAGTGGCTACCTTCTGGGTGTATATACTCTTTTTAGGGCTTCACACCCAATGGGCAAAAGGGTGTGGGCCAGGCCTAGTAAGTAAAGGGAGTAAGTGTGGTCCACTTGTAGTATGAAGGACAAACAACAACAAAACACGTACACTGTGATAAAGTGACACTTTCCTCCTTGAAGTTCCTTGAACATGACACTCCATCTCCTGACTTCAGACATATTTACTGGCTGCCTTCAATGCCTGGAACTCTCTCCCTTTTCATATCTACCGCCTGGCATCCCTTATTTCCTGCAAGCTTCAGCTAAAGTTCTACCTTTTGTAAGAAGTCTTTCCCAGTTCTTAATCTTAGTGCCTCCCCTCTGAAGTTTTCTCCAGTTTATCCTGTATATGACTTGTCTTCCCCATTAGATTTTAAGCTCCCTACAATCAGTCTTTTTTTTCATTTCTTTGTATCTTTAGCACTTAGCACAGTACCTAACATGTAGAAGAAGCATGCTTAATAAGTGCTTGTTGACTGACATAACTTTACTGCCTCTCTCCTTTGGAACCTACTTTGTCCTTGCTTGTGACTCTTCAGTTCGTTTATATTTTCTGAACCTACCCTTTACTAATGTAGAGTGTCTAGTTAGGTTATTCAACAAGGAATCATTTACCATACTTAAATCCCGTGCAACCTTATATTTCTATAGTTCCCATCCTGGTAGTCCTCAACCCTGGATCAGTTCTATCTTCTGCTCTCTTTCTGCACTTACTCTTGACTACTTGAAGTGATGAAGAAGTCAATAATCCATGCACACTTGTTTCACCACAGTTGATTATATCTCTTCTGAATAGTCTGAACCATATTCTCACAATTGAAACAAAATCCTTTTATCCGTTTCTGATTTGATTTCTCAACATACTTGCCACAACATCTACCCCCCTCTAAGTTTATGGTTTATAAAAATAATGTTTAAATATTCTATTTTCTTATGTAAGTTCCTTATGTCCAAGAGTGTGATTGGTATTTGTTCCCAACACATTCACATTTGAATGAAAAAAATGTCCAATAAACCTATTATTTTTTTCTATCTATCTGTCAAACCTATTTTTTTTTCCAGTATTCAATTCTGGGACTTTTCCTTTTTTATGTTTCTGTTTTACTTATATGCTAAGAACAAGATATTAAAACCTCCCACTTCATGTTTTTAATCTATAGATCTTTTGTAAATTAGTTAGATTTTCTTTTAAAAATTTAGTTGCTTTGCCATTTTATTTAATATTAGATATAAAATTAGATAAGAAGCATCATGTCACAAAAGAGAGAGAGAGAGAGAGAGAGAGAGAAGGAGAGGGAGAGGGAGAGGTAGGAGAGGATAGAGACTTGTGCATTGTATAATTATGGTATAGTTTCCTTGCTTATCTCTTAATATTTTCCTACTTGTAATCAATTTTTTTCCAAAACCATGACTTCAGCTATTGATTTCTTGAAGTTAGGAAAGCATAAAAATTATTTTCAGCCTTTTTGAGTCATTCTTGCTTAGATTTGCAATTATGATAGGAAATTTTTTCAAGCAGTTGTAGTTGGATGGAGTGGAAGGATACAGAGATGTGTTTCTATAGGATTGGATTAATATGATCGTGTTTGTAAGGAGATAGAAAGGAACTGGAGGAGAGGAAGAGATTAAAGATGCATGATAGCAAGAGGTTTACTGCTTGGAGCAAGATTAGATGTTGAAAAACCAGATAATGGAGGCTCCACAGAGCAGACACTCCAGGTGGGTAGATAAGGTAGTGGAAACATAGTAAAAGACTGGTATTGAAATTGTAGCAAGGCCAGTGAATCTGATTTGCAAAGGTGAACTAGGAGATGAGGAATGGTTCAAAGGATCAGATATATTTTATGTTAAAATTTTTACATCGAGGTTGGTATTTGCTTTGGGAAAAATGATGAATGTTATACTAATTGGAAGAGATGATTGACTCCGTATGGAACTTAGTTAACACTTCGAAGTTATTAAGATACCATTTAGTAAATGAATGCTTCTAGTGAACTAACTAATGGTGCCCCAGAGGCCTCCATCAGTTAAATATAGTTTGAACAAGTGAGCAATTTTCTTCCATCTCCTCAATAGCTTTAAGCTCATTTGATTATAATGCTCAACTAGACTGGAAGGGTTACAGTCTACATCTTTGTTTTTCCCTTAAAGATTACATTTTTACAATGATCATTAATTGCTTTCTATAAAATTCATTTTAGGGTATTTACAAATGAAATATTTGTTGTAAATATGACAGATTACTCATATAAACTACAGATAATGAAAGCTAATTGTATTGTGCCCTATTTTAAAAGAAACAAAAATAATTTCTGCATTTTTCTTCATTCTTCAAAAACTAAATTTATGACAGTTTTATGAGCACTTAGCAAATTATGTCCTGTATCATTTCCATGTGGGATTCTGAGTTTTAGTCTAGAAATCAATGCTTAAATTAATGAGACACCAGATTATATTTAGTAGAATAAGGCATAGTGAACTCTGTGGAATAATATTCCTTTTGGCTTTTGTTGCACTACACAGTTATTTAACTAAGGTGTGATATTTGTTTTCTTTTTAATTTCTTTGTTATGATAGAACATGGTTCTTGTGTAGTTTTCTTGTTTTTAACTGGCAGAAAAGAGTGGTGCTTTGTAAAGAAGCAGTTTCCAAAGTTGATTTAAAAAATTGTTATTAATTAAGATATTATTGATGAATCTTTTTGTTTAGCCATGGATTTTTCCTAGAAGTTTTTCATTGTGATATTATGCTTCTAAGTTTTTTTTGAATAGAAGCTCATCTTTCACTCCATATAATTTCCTTATTTTTGTATGATGAGACCATAAAAGTAATATTGGTTGAAAGAAGTCATATTTATGAAAACTCAAGTTATTAAATCTTTATTGACTGTTTAATAAATATTCTCTAGCTTCTACATTAATTCATCCAAAAAGCAGTTATTAGACAATGTCACTTTTATTGAAAACTATAAAGGAAGAATTTTAAAAAAATGATTTTAAGAGGAATGACTATTCAAACTATCTTGTTTCTTGGGGGTTTGTAACTTCATCATTTTTTATCATTGGGGTTTACCAAAGTCATTATGCCTGATTCCATTGTTTTATTTACATTGCTATTGTTTGTTAATGATTTTCATACTTCAACACTTCCAAGGAGGGCAAATCCTTCGTTTCTCAAGGCATCTCATTCTACTTTTGGATAGCTCTAATTATTAGTGATTATTTCCTTACATCAAACCTAAATTGCTTCTTACAGCTTCCAAACACTACTTCCTGTTTTGCCCTCTGGGGCTAAGCTGGACAAATATAATTTGTGCTCCACGGTCTTTCAACTGCTTAAAGATAATTATCATATCTCTGTTATCCTTCTCTTCTCAGTTAAATACCCCCAAGTTCCTTTAGCCAATAGTTATATAGCACGATTTCAAGACCTTTTACCACTCTTTTGCATTTCAATATTGTTAATTCCAACTATAACTACAGACAATATGGCAAGCTGCTTTTGATGATTAAAAAATAAAAATAACGCCGCCCCCATGTCACCCCAAACAACAGCAACAAACAGAAAACCTTACATTGTGTAGAACCTCTCTGGAGCATTTATGGGAGTACAGGGACAGAAACTACACAAATTATCCCTATGTTATGATTTTCATTAGTTGAGGAAATGTGTATATCACTGAAGTCACAGCCATTGAAGTATTAAAGTGTTAGTATTTTCATCATTATTATTTGTACTGTGAACATCATTCATCTAATATGGCTTGTTGTTGCTGTTGTGGATCAGAGATAACTGATGTTTTAGAAACACTAAAGGCCTCTCAGACTAAAATCTGTGACCATTTATGAAACCTTTGCATGTTATTGGCCATTTTGTGAATGCATTCCTTGTTTCCATCTTAGAAGAATCTCTTTCCTCCTTGTAACAACAGTGCTACTTGCTGCTACTGTGGCTGTGTAAGGCCAATAACACCAACACACAGGAGGGCTGCTAGTACAGGTTCTTTGATCTGCTTTTCTAAGGAAAGCAACTTTAAAGGGTTTACAGTCTCACTTTAATTAAATATACATATATCATTCACTTAGTTCAGGGGAAAAAATGTTAGCACCCTGAACTTCAGAGAAAATAAAAACAGAAATTACAAGCAGGAATTACAAGCAGAGAAAAATAACACAAATCAACAGATAGGCTTCTAACCGCCTGACCATAGCAATACCTACACAGTTGCCAGAGAGAAGCACCGACATCTGAGTTTTCCAGGGAGCTCCTTAACAGCTATCCAGAGTCTTGTCTGGTCAAATCACACGACTGTCTTTCAGTGAGTGAGTCTATATACACTTCTTCAGGGTCAGAGGGAGTCGCAACCATGCAACTGAAACCCATATGACCTAGGCCTTCCTGTGACTTAAGCAGATTATCAAAGACACCTGATTCAATCAAAGACTCTTGATTGAAAGAAAAGCAAGACTCAAAGGCACTTGATTGCCTTAGTGCTGAGAAGCAATCCAAAAGAAAAGACAGCAAAAAACGCCCACTTTGCTTGCCATTATACTCCTTCACGTCACAACTCATGTAACATCTCCTAAGTGTGGTTATCATAGATTCTCTGCTCCCATTTACACTTTTGAGAAGTTTCTTTGTGTTGCTTACTATAGGCTTGATTTATAGGCCTATTTGTCTGCTGTCTACCTTTTGTATCCTTTACTCCTCCCCACAGAATATAGGCTCCTTGAGTTTAGGAATGGTTTTATTTTTATCTTTTTCTTCTCGGTGCTCAGCACAGAATTATATTTCTAGTAGCTATTTAATAAATGTTGAATTGAATAAGAAATTTGTAAGTCTTTTCCTTAGCAAAAACTCAAAGAGTTTTAAGTATTGCACAAACGGTTTTTATAAGCAGTATATTTGAAAAAGGCTTCTTTTGTCTTGATCTCAAGCAATTTTGACATGTCACAGGAGGGACAGCTGAATTCTTAGTGGGAAATCCCACATTTTTAATATTAGATAAGCTTCAATATCATTATTGTGAAATCTTTAATAGTTTATTTTTAAAAAGTAATAATACCTGACATTTATGTAAACTCTAAAGTTTACAAAAATCTTGTACACATTTGGTCCTTATTTAAACCCTGTGGGGTATGTGTTGTCTAAATTATTTCCCTCTTTCCAGAGATGAGTAATCTGAGACCAAGAAATTGATAAGAGTTGTTCGATATCACCAGCTATTAAGTGCCTAAGCTGATACTCAAACCTCAATGATTCCTTATCTAGCAACATTCTAACTAAATCCAATGACTCTCTGCTTTTCTCAGGTTCATTTTCAATAGACTGGATCAGCACTCTTCCCTATCATGTAATAGGTAGTCTTTGGGGAAGTTCTAGCCTTTCAAAACCTATATCTTCAGTTTCTTTTTCTACTTTTAAACTCTTTTTACTTCCTTCCCTCCCTCCTTCCCTTTCTTTCTTCCTTCCTTTACTAAAAAAATTCTTCGTTTCCTGCAATCTGTGGCATTTAAAAAGTTTGAGAGACATAATTTCTGGGTAATTAGTAATTTTTATTAATAATGCTAACATTTTAATAAAAGTGGTCATTGGCCCTCCCAAATGGAAAAGAGATGTTCCTGAGGGTGACAATCAATTCTGACTGGTTAACAACTAATAAGACAATGAATATTATGAGAGCTGGACCTATTAAAAACTTTGTGTCATTTACTTCTAAGTTGCCCAACCTTAGACAGGCTATTCAAAGGATTTATCTCTTCCCAAACCTGAGTGTAGAGCACAGTGGGATTGAATTCCTTGTAAAGTTGAGTGGGGTCTGACCAAGACAGAGGAGAGTTAATTCATTCTCATTATTAGTAATATTCTTCAAGAGACTGACCTTTTGAAATCAGAGTATTAGAACAAGGGGGAACTCTGTATCTCCCCAAATCTTTAGTTACTAATAATCATTTCTTACATTCCCTTATTTGATTCAGTTGAGAGATTCGGTCTCCTCAATGAATCACTAAATGATATAACAAACACTTCCTAAAGGGTAACTGAGGGGATATGAGGGGAAACAATGTGAGGGGAAAAGGGAAAGAGGCCCATGGGCACTTCGACAAAATCAAAGTGGGCAGTTCCCTTTGATAAGTAGACTTTTTATATAAAAGGTGCAAAGAGAAGAAGTAAACAATAAAATAAAATTGTCAACTTAAGGATCAAAATTCTCATCTCATACAGATGTCTGGTTCTTGGAACACTATCTGATGTAGCCCCCCTGATTGAGTGTGGACTCAGAGCAGTTTCCAGCTTATTGGCTTCTCTGATTCAGGTCACTTGAAGAGATCCTCTTTTCTACTAAAAATCTTCTACAAAATTGGTCTTAGCACAAATTTAAATTTACTTTTCCCAATAACCAGGCCAAATTGTGCAAGTTAGCTCAAACCTTATGTCTCCATTACTAGAAAATCAAATTTGGAACCTTTTAGACCATGGAATTTACATTTTATGTTAGCCAGTTGTCATGTTGATTTTACATATATGTTTGTGTATGTATGTGTGTATATACGTGTGTATACATATACATACATATATGTAATATGAAACTCAAATACAAACAGAAAATTAGAATCCAGTTTTTATACTTGACATTATTCAAATCCACCCTTTTTGTTACTTTGATGCTCCAAGGGATCTATTATCTTACAGATAAAGGTACCTCTACTGACAGGACAAATCACAACCCTTCTAACCCTTCAAAGTCTATGGGACGTTGGTTCATTTCGTCTCATGACTCCATATGGGGGTCTACCTAGCATGTCATGGGCTTTCCTTAGTTCTCTTAACATTTAATGTCAATGTCATCTCATAGGCTATTCAGTTGTTATCCCTCCCTGTTATTACACATCTGGGACATCTTCCTTTTTGGTCATACATCTTCCTGATGACACTGTTTCTCTTGTGTGATTCTTCACTGGCAATATATTACAGCCTATTCACACACCCTGGGATCCTGTATATTGCATTCTACATGACTCACCATTGCAGTTTTTGGAGACTGTGGTATACAATAGCATCACAGAAGGATTGATGTTCAAAAGATGGACCATTATTTCAGGGAAAAGACTGGGTTCATTTAAAGCAATACACAACTTCTCAAAGCAGTCTAGCTAGCTCTCCTCCTGTTCTATTGTGGACACAGCTCATTCTTCACTTATAGTGCCTGCCTAAGTTATATAGCTAATTATTAGGCTTATGAGTTATCTATCCAAAAGCATATAATGGTTTGGACAAGAAGCATTTTTCATGCTTGGTTTGTTTTTTGTTTTTGTTTTTTTGGCCAGTATCCACAATTTCTAAATCCAGCAACAAGTATTCTTAGTGGCTCTGAGATTACCCCTAATCTGTCCTGTATATATTTTGTTTGTACATACTTATTTGCATTGTTTCTTCCGTTAGGGAGGTCAAGTAACTTAACCTTTGACTATCCTAGTTTTCTAACGATAACATAATAGCACCCACCTCACAGGGTTGTTGTGAGGATCAAATGAAATAATATTTTAAAGCACTCGGCCAAGTTCCAGTGGTACTGTGGCCTTTAATGAATGTTTATTCCCTTCCCTTCCCCATTAAACTGCAAACTCCCGGAAAGCAGGAACTTTAACACTTTTTAAAAAATCTTTCTTCATATTTCCAGATTTTAACATAGTGCCTGGCACATAGTAGTAGATGCTTAGTGGATTGTAAATGTTAGTTGACTCTGATGATGTAGGCTGTGATATAGGCATTCATTCGCATATTTTGTTCACACCTTTTTTTTTTACAATCAACTATTACTACTACTAATAATAGCTAGAATTTCTATATCACTTTAAGGTTTGCAAAGCACTTTACCAATATCTCATTTAATCCTCATAAACAACTCTAGGAGGTAGGCACTATTATTATCATCCTTAGTTTACAGATGAGGAAACCAGGTTGGACAGAGATTAAGTGACTTGCGCAGGGTCACACAGCTAGTAAGTGTCTGAGGCCACATTTGAACTCAGGTCTTCCTAACTCCAGGTCCAGAATTCTATTCACTGAACCACCTCACCACATGCTACTTAATAGCTAGTGTGGTTAAAGGAGCAAATTATCCAGGGAGAGCTTTTTTAATATTCTACACATTCCCTTTTACTCAGCTATTTCATCTGCCTCTTTCCTGTGAAGATTTTACATAACTAGGGTGGAGGCACTTAAACTGGTAAATCATGGTAGGTAGTTAATTTTAGATGCCAGCTTTACGGTATTTAGTAGGCAATGGCTCCTTTTACAAAGACATCTCCTGGCATTTTTTCCAAATAACTTAAATAATCCTAGACAGACAAGTTATTGATAACCTGGGGAGACGAGACAAGATAATGCGTTGATAGGGAAAATTAGAGGGACCTTACAGCCCTCATCAAATGCATTTGACTTCCAAGATACTGTATTTTCAGTGAAAAACATTTTTAAACAACCACCGATTCTTACTATTCTTTCATCTTTATGACATTGAAAAACCTACCTCCTCTCTTTCAACTCCCAAGCTATCCATTGTTTCTTATCTTTTTTATTTTTTAAAATTAAAAAAATTGGAATTTATTTTACCAGAGCACAAATACAGAATAGAGAAAAGAAACAAAAACATATCACAAACTTAAATATTGAAACTTAAATACAAAATAAGAAATAAAAAAGCATGTCATGTGCATAGCAGAACATGAGAGGATTCAAAATATGTAACAATAAATTTGCATTTCAGAAAGGCTGTATGATAAATAATACACCTTGTGTTGAGAATCATCCATCTTTTCTTTGCTTTTCTTTTGTTCTCTGCTGTGCACTTTTTAACTTTGTTCTTTTTTCCTCTCCCCCCACCCATCTAGAAGGCTACAATAGAGTTTAGATATGTTTCTTGATATATACATACACATGCAGATATGTACATACACTTAAACATATATACATGCATATATAGACATACACTTTCCCAAACATACTCTTCTCCTGAACTTTGTTTTTATATTTGTGCATGTCTCTTGTTTCCTATCCCTCCTGCCTTCTCTACTTTACTTCTACCGGCTACCTTGTCCTCCTATTACTTTCCTTTCCCCCTCCAAGGATCCCTTCACTATCCTCTCATTCCCAATAATCTAAACATCCTTCTCTCCCCCCTTTTATTTTTTCCCTCATTCTCCCCTCTAAAAATCCCTTCTTTGTTCTCTCCCCCCTTTCTATACCCCTACCATTTTATTTCTTCTTAATTCAGAAGATTTTTATACTCTTCTAAATATATATGTGTTGTTCCTTCTTACATTCATCATGAAAGTAGGTTACCAGAACTATCAGCCTTCCTCCCCCATCTAAATCCTCTGTATACTTTCTTCCTCTTGTACCTCTTTTGTATAAAACAGTTACTATTTTTAGGTGTTTCTAAATGGTTTTACTTTTTAAATTCATATCATAGTCAGGTTTATCCCCCTCTTTTCTTATGAATTTGACAATTATTAATAATTTTAGACACATTTTATGTTATATAAAAGGTAAACAGACAATTCTTGTGAATCCCTTATAGTCAGTCTTTGGTATGTACCTTATGTTTCTCTTGGTTCTTGTATATTGAATCTTCTATTAAGTTGAGGAATTTTTTAAACAAAATTTTGAAAGTCTGAGAGTGTGTCAAATGTCAATTTTTTTCATTCAAGATAATACTTAAATTTGAAGGGTATGATATTTTCAGCCAGAGCCCCAGATATTTTGCTCTTTGATATATTGAGTTTCAAGACCTGTGATCCTTTAATGTCTCAGCTGCTAGGTCTTGTGTAATTCTAATTGTGGCACCATCATATTTAAATTGTTTTAATCTTTATGCTTTTAATATTTTATCCTTGATCTGAGAGTTTTGGAACTTGACTATGATATTCCTATGAGTTTTCTTCATAGGATCTCTTTTAAGTGGTGTTTAATAGATTTTTTCTATTTCTACTTCCCTGCCTTGTAGTGCTTCAGGACAATTTTCTTTAATTACTTCTTGTATTATTGGATCAAGGTTCTTTTTTTGATCATGACTTTCAGTTAGTCCAATTATTTTTATATTTTCTCTTCTTGGTCTGTTCTCCAAATCTGGTGTTTTTCTTATAAGATGTTTCGCTTTCTCTTCTATTTTTTCATTATTCATGTTTTGATTATTTCTTGATCTCTTACAATTTCACTGGCTTCACTTTGCCCAATTCTAATTTTCAAGGTGTCATTTTCCTCCTTGAGATTCTGGATCTCCTTTTCTAATTGGTTGACTTTCCTTTCATAACCTTCTTGTTTTTCTTGGATTATTTTTTTTATTTTTTCCTCCATCTCTGTCATTTGATCTTCTATAAATTCTTTTTGGGTAAGTGACCATTTGACCTTACTCTTTCGGGGTTTCTTTGCTTCAATATCCTTTTCTGAAGATGAACCCCAGTCATCTCTATTCCCATAATAGGTTTCTATGGTTGGATTCTTTTTCCTTTGCCTGTGCATTTTTTTGTGGTAATAACTTGATTTTTGTAATCACCTCTACCCCTGGGGTGTGGGAAATAGTGCCTCTTGCCCCAGATCTTCAGTTCTCCTTTCTAGCCTGGAACCAAAGCCAAACCTCCAACGTCCTGTAAGTGCCCCCCAGCCAGCGGCTTTCTGCCCCACTGCTTCTGCACTCACTGGATGTGTGCTGATTCCTTTTGGCCCCCACCACTCCTCGAAGTACAGCTGAGTCTGACGTTCCGTGTCAGCAGAGGTTCATGCAATCTTCCTGGGTTCAAATGCACAACTCTCCTCACTATCCAGGGGTGCAAATTTCCAGTGGCTGGGGCCAAGGCAGCCTTTCAAACCAACTAACTCCAGGGCTTGCTGCTAGTTGTTTAAGGGGATTGCCAGCTTGTTGTTAAAATGGAACCTACGTAGCCTGGAGGTGTTTACTCCTCCCAGGGACAAGACCTGGTCCTGGAATTTTTCTGCAGATCTTCTCAAATTGTACCAGGAAGATCC
The DNA here is from genome assembly GCA_028646595.1 of Phalanger gymnotis. Classification (NCBI taxonomy): domain Eukaryota; kingdom Metazoa; phylum Chordata; class Mammalia; order Diprotodontia; family Phalangeridae; genus Phalanger; species Phalanger gymnotis. The sequence goes on from CM053623.1 coordinate 114,507,932, forward strand.
TGGTTGTGCCCCTCTTCATTGTCTCCATTCACACTTTGTTCGCCCTAAAGTGGCATTTGAACTCTTTTGTGGGGGAAAATCTTGAGAGCTTGGAATTTTCTGACCTACTCTGCCATATTTCCCTCTTCTCTTCTTTTTAAGGACTTTGAATAAACTTCGCTTTCTGATTTTTACCTGGAAAGGTCATTTTTCCTGAAAATTATCTTATTAATTCTTGTTGAGCACTGTTACACAAGACACAATCTAAGGTCCCAGGATACTCAGATGATTTATTTCTGCTTTCACCTTACCATAGCTGGAACAAGAGTACCACTTCTTTGACATCTCTAAAACTCAATTGCAGCTTGCCTTCCTACCGAGCTTTCCTAAATGTTTCATCCTCCATTAGAATGTAAGCTTTTTGAAGGCAAAGACTCCATTGTTTGGTTTTGTATTCTTAGACCTTAGTACAATGATTTTCAACAAATAAACATTTAAGAAATGATTTTTAATTCATTTATTTGGAGGATGTTTAAGATCTAACATGGCATAGTTAAGATCAACCACAAACAATTGGTCTCCCTTACTTAAATGTAAGAAATATAAGGAATGAGGTTTTCAAAAATACAAATATAGCAGATTGAAGAAAAAATCTAGTTAAATTGTTTTATTTTCAGAATTCAATAAACAGCAAAAGTTGAAAATATTTATCTTTGTACTTCTGTCTATTTATAGATCATGGCTGATGTTTCTCTTGACTGGTACCTTATTAATATTATTATTTTTGTTCCTTACTGGTGTATAGGTCATTGCCAAGAATCTCATATCCTTAAAAGACTTGACTGTGCTACCTGTCAAGGATTGTTTACATATTCCAGTACTCATTTCATTTCTCTTTTGGTTGAAATCCAGTTTAGGCTCCAAGGGCATTATGACAAAATTCTGCATTTATGTACTCAGGCACAATTTTGCTCAAAATCTTCACCTGCTTCTTTTCTCTTTTCAAGTTTGTAGCTTGTCTTTTGCTATTTTTTGTGCTATACATTTTCCCACATTTTGTGCTATACATTTGTGCTGTTTTTTGTGCTATACATTTTCCCACATTTCAAGGTATCAATTACCCTCTGCACATGAAGGACCCATTCATAAATTTGTAACTCCAGTTATGAATTTGCTTGCATCTTCACCTTTCTCTTGTTCTTTGAGCATCTAATTAATTTTTTTTTCTGTAACTTCTGTAACTATTTCAAGTTGTTCATACTTTTTTCTTCTGTGTCCTGTATTATTTACTTTTAAGTGATAAAAAGTAGAAATTTGGGAATGCATGTTGGCTATGTTGAAGTACCGTTTTAGAGACAAAAAGGTAGGAAAAAAGAAAAAAAATTGTGCTAACTATTCTTTTCCCTTGATATATATTGGCTGATAGAAGTAGGCTTCTTGTAGATGGTAAGCAGAAAGAAAGTCAAAATTATATGTAGTATGGAAAAAAATCTTTAAAGTAATAGGAGATTTTTAGTATCTTGTTTGTAGTAAGAACTAAAGAATGCCTTTTTTAGTAGGAAAGAAGAACTTCTGGTCTTCTAGATCAAGGTTTGTGATTTATTAGAAAAATGAAATAGTGCATATAGAAAGAAGTGTTAGAAGAAAGTAAACCATAAATAAAATAAACAAATCAAGAGAAAATTGTAGTTAGTTTTTAATGGCCCATTAAGATGTAGTCAGCATTGTAGTAATTATTTTTAAAAGAGAATTCTTTCTATGTAGTTGAGGAAAATGATTTTTTAAAAACTGTCTTTTTTTTCTTTAACAAGTCACTTAGCATAGATCTAGAGCAGATATGAATTTGATCTAATAAGACTTTAAGGGGTTGGATTGGACTAGCAATCATTGTCCTGCATTTCTGAGAGAATGATATTGCTGTTTTGTAAACAACGATAATAAAAAATAGAATATAATTATACAAAATAGAAGTATAAATCAAGTACTATGAGACCTCAGAAAAAGGCAAAGTCATTTTCACATGAGGAGCTCAGTAAATATTTCCCAAAGGCAGTGAAACCTGATTTGGAGCTGGAGGGAAATGAAGGATTTCAGCTATTAGAATCAGAGATGGGGGATATTTCCCTCCATCCTATCCTGTCCCCTTTTATTCAAATTTCTCCCTTGTCCCTGTCCCTTTTCAAAAGTGTTTGCTTTTGATTACCTCCTCCCCCTATCTGCCCTCCCTTCGATCATCCCCCCTTTTTATCCCCTTTCCCCTACTTTCTTGTGGGGTAAGATATCCAATTGAGTGTGTATGTTATTCCTTCCTTAAGTCAAATCTGACGAGAGCCAGATTCTCTCATTCCCTCTTACCTGCACCCTCTTCCCTTCCAACAGAACTGCTTTTTCTTGCCAATTTTATATGAGATAATTTACCCCATTTTATCTGTACCTTTCTCCCTCTTTCAATCTATTCCTCTTTCACCCCTTTATTTTATTTTATTTTTAGATATCATCCCTTCATATTCGACTCACCTTGTGCCCTCTGTCTATATGTGTGTGTGTATGTGTGTGTGTGTATATGTATATATGTACACGTGTGCGTATGTGTATGTATGTATGTATGTATGTATATTCCCTTCAACTACCTTAATACTTAGAAAGGTCTGATGAATTACACACATCATCTTACCATGTAGGAATGTAAACAAAAGAATTCAACCTTAGTAAGACCCTTATGGTTTCTCTTTCTTGTTTACATTTTCATGCTTCTCTTGATTCTTATATGTGAAAGTCAAATTTTGTATTCAGCTCTGATCTTTTCATGGAGAAAGCTTAAAAGTCCTCTATTTTGTTGAAAATCCATATTTTGTTTTGGAGCATTATACTCAGTTTGGCTGGGTAGGTCATTCTTGATTCTGGAATATCATATTCCAAGCCCTTTGATCCCTTAATGTAGAAGCTGCTAGAGCTTGTGTTATCACAATTGTGTTTCCATAATACTCAAATTGTTTCTTTCTGGCTGCTTGCAGTATTTTCTCCTTGACCTGGAAACTCTGGAATTTGGCAACAATATTCCTAAGACTTTTCTTTTTGGGATCTTTTCCAAGAGGCGATCAGTGGATTCTTTCAGCTTCTATTTTGCCATCTTGTTTTAGAATATCAGGGCAGTTTTCCTTGATAATTTCTTGAAAGATGATGTCTAGGCTCTTTTTTGATCAGGCTTTCAGGTGGTCCAATAATTTTTAAATTCTCTCTCCTGGATCTATTTTCCAGGTCAGTGGTCTTTCCAACGTGATATTTCACATTGTCTTCCATTTTTTCATTCCTTTGGTTCTGTTTTATAACATCTTGATTTCTCATCAAGTCACTAGCTTTTACTTGCTTCAGTCTAATTTTTAACGTGGTATTTTCTTCAGTGGTCTTTTGGACCTCCTTTTCCATTTGGCTAATTCTGCCTTTCAAGGTATTCTTCTCCTCATTGGCTTTTTGGAGCTCTTTTGCCATTTGCTTAGTCTATTCTTTAAGGTGTTATTTTCTTCAGTATTTTTTGGGTCTCCTTTAGCAAGTCATTGCCTTGTTTTTCATGGTTTTCTTGCATCACTCTCATTTCTCTTCCCAGTTTTTCCTCTACTTCTTTTACTTGCATTTCCAAATCCTTTTTGAGCTCTTCCATGGCCTGAGACCGATTCATATTTTTCTTGGAGGCTTTTGATGTAGGCTTTTTGACTTTGTTGACTTCTTCTGGTTGTATGTTTTGATATTCTTTGTCACCAAAAAAGGAATCTAGAGTTTGAGTCTGAGTCTGTTTTCACTGCCTGGCCATGTTCCCAGCCAACTACTTGATCCTTGAGCTTTTTGTCAGGGTATTACTGCTTGTAGAGTAGAGAGTACTTTGTCCCAAGATTTAGGGTCCAAGGACTGCTCTTTTCAGATCTACTTCTACACCATCACTGCAAGCTCTGTCACAGCAGTGCTCCTCCTCTCTCTAGAACTGCCAATGAGGACCACAATCCAGATCCAAGCAGGACAAAGCAAGAGAAAGTACTCCTTGCACTCCCACTCTGATCCACAGCTAGCTTCTTCCCACCGTGTGAGCCAGGGACTGGAAGCAGCTGATGCTGGAGCTCTGGAAGGAGCCTCAGGAGCTTCCTGCTGCTGCCACCACCACTGCTGCACCATCTCTGCCACCCCCAGGGATGGGGCCAGACTGCTCTCACCTCAATCCCGCAGTTTCTTTACTAACCTGCTCTTTGGCGTTTGTGGGTTGAGAAGTCTGGTAACTGCCACAGCTCAATAATTCATGGCCCTAAGGCATGTTCTGACTTTCTGACTCCTGGTCTGGTCTGTCCTGGTGTGGTCCACTGCTGGGCTCTGCTCCGCTCCCAGCACCATGCGATAGACCCTTTCTAGTCACCATCCAGGCTCTCCAGGACTGGACACCTGTTTCCCTCTGCTATTTTGTAGGTTCTGCAGGTGTAGAATTTGTTCCGAGCCATTTTTACAGGTGTTTGGAGGGATTTGGGGGAGAGATTAAGTAAGTCCCTGCTTTCCAGCCACCATCTTGGCTATGCCCCTTCTGTAGCAGATTCTTACTGGCTCCTGGGTAAACTTTTTCACTTTTCCTGATATAAGGAACAAAATCAAAAGACAAGACCACATTGTGATAAATAGCTCTATTCAATTGCTCTTTAACTTCTGTTCTGAAACGATGTAGTAATAGCATTCACCTGTCCACATGTGGTCATTATTTTGGACAGAATTCATGCAAATGCCTTCTATATTATTGGAGAATGTTTTAGTTTCCTTCAAAAATCTGAAAGACATAAGAGCAGGTGTTGAGCTGCTTGAAATTGTGCCTATCCCTTAAAAAAAATCTGTTTCTAAATTTTTTAAAAGTTCTTTGTACAATATATACACCTGAATAATTTACTTGAAGTCTAATAGTAATTTTTTCTACTAATGTCATTTAATCAAATTATCTATGGGAAATAACTTAGTACTAGTTTCAGACCCATTCCTGGCACATGTCTGTAGTAGGGTTGCGGTTGGAGTGGAATGAAGAAGGTAAGTTAAAAGAGATCATGGATATATTAATTTGCTGGGCAGGTACTTTTGCTTACTGATTAGTTTAATTGGTGAATGGTAACTGTCACTCTTATACCCCAAAGGGCCATCTCTTCTAATTAGTAGATGAGCCATAATATGAGGTTTAGTGCTCACATGAGAATCTGATTTGTCTCATTTTACAAAGCCCCAGCACTCATAGGCAGCTTACAGAAACCAATGCTTTAGGATATGAGCTGACGTGGGAAATGTTTGAATTGAGTTTCCCTAATGAAAAAGAGAATATGATAAAATTTTTTTGTCTAATTAATATAAGATTGAGATAGGCCTGAGGGGAAGGAAGGAATTTGTGATTTACTTAAGGGTTGCTTTTATCACCTTTGAGGTCTCTTCCAATTCTATCACTCTACAATTATGTGGTTTAGGTCTCTGTTCCAGTAAGTCCTACTTTGGGGATTTAAAGTGTTAATAGTGAGGCAAATAGCTAGGGAACACACATAATTTGCTCAGGCATTTTTTTGGGGGAAACTTGTGAAAAAGGAGATCTGTATAGAAAGGAAATGTGTACACACATACAGAAATGTAAATATATAAAAATATATATATGAGACAAAATTAAAATAAAAAGATGAGTGAAAATAATGTGAGCAGTGGTAAAGAGATCAATAAGTAGTGAGAATTTCAGATTTTTCTAATTAAACCACTATCAAAGAGGTTAAAGATTAAATATACTATTTATTCATCAGATGCATATTTATATATTGAATTCCCATCTTTTAGTTACCTTATTTGCAGTAGGGATGGCCTCTTAAGATTAGAATTACAGTACATTGCTTTATCAGGAGGAACATTCATTTCAGCATCCCAGTCAGTAGCTCCTTTGTGGATAAATAGGATTTCACATTCCTCTGACCGTCAACAAGGCCACTTTTGTGAACACCTAATGACATTTACACATATTTTGGAATTTACTGATGTTGTTGGTACAAAATAAATAAGGCACTACCTGCGATAAGAAAGTTCTTTAAACAAAGACATCAAAGTAGCTAACCAGAGAAGGAAACATGTAGTATTCAATTTCATAAATACCTTTTAATATTCATGATTATATAAAGAACTCATTTATATTAATATGAAAATTAATATACTTTTTGATACTTCCAGAATCAATTTCTCCGCATGCCAAAACTTCCCAGGGCAGTTTTATAGATCTAGGGAAAGATACCTCAGTAAAATATCAAGACATTCAGAATACGTTAAGGCCTCAAGAATGCCTTTTATTTCCTGTAACATACTTTGAACATCACACATTGCCTTCTAATCATATGATAGAAATGGAAAGGTTAGCATTTTAAGAAAGCTTCTCTTCTGTTAACTGTATCTTTATCCTCTCATTAGTTTAATTCATTATAATAATCCAGACAAGCTTTGGTTATTAACTCAGTTTTAGCAGCAGAGGATTTCCCAGAGGATGATCTTGGTTTTTGAACAAATTAGCAGCTTTAATTCATTTTAATGTGTGAAACAAATAGTATATCAGAATTCATAGTCTTTTCAATGCACTTAGTTATCTCTATATTATATGAGATTGGCTTTTATATTCTCCTTTTTCTGCAGAGCTGGTCATAAAACTCTCAAGGACTCATTTGTGTTTTGTGTTTTTTTTTGTTTTTCATAGACTTGAAGGTCTTCTTTCAGGGTTTGTTGGTTCAGTAGCTCCCCCGCCATTTTTCCTTGACTGCACCAGAAATTATGGGCTATATACAGAAAGCCTTCCTGAAATCCCTGAAGACTCCTAGAAAAGGTGCTGAGATTGACTTTTGTGTCCTTTTTTTTTCAAAAAGGATCATAGAATTTTCTGAGAGGTCCATGACTTTGGGCAGGTTAATATTCAACTACTGTCTATTCAGTTTTGAAATATTATGCCACTGTTCATATATTATGCCATTATTATTTCTGAAGAATGAACCAGGCACAGTTCTAGGGAGGTAGAGAATCATCCTTTAGTAATTTCTGTACAAAAATTAGAGTGTATTCTCACAAAGTACAAGGTATCTTCATTTTGCATACCATTTCATGGAAAGGGGATTGCCAATAACTTTGCAAAAAGAAAAGGAAAAGAGTTATAAAATCGAATACAAAAGTAGATTGATTGCATGCAGCAAACATATGTAAATTAATCCATGGTTTCCTATGGGGAGTAATCTTTTCTTTGTATAGCTAGTGACATTTTTTACTCTAATTTGCATGTGTGTCTACCTGGAAGAAAGAATAAGAGCCCTTCTTGGTTTCATAAGGTTGTGTAAAGATTAAGTGGCTCATATTTACTAATTGATAAGATATGATGATGGAATGATCTCTTAGTGAGAAATATTTTTCATCTCAAACATTTACACCTTCTATATAAAAGGTAAATTGGCAAACCTTGAGAAAACTTACTAGAACAAAATTAAAAACTAAAAGATGAATATACATTAGAATTTAGGACTGCTCTGTCTACAGAAATTTAGATTTCTTTGTGTTATTATTATTAGTCATGTTTTTATGTTTTACTCATTGAATAATGAAACATGGCATTTGAAAAACAGCAGCACAATAATATAGACATTCTTTTTTTAAAACTCATTTCTCATCAAGACGCATGTACTTGGGGCAGAGCCAAGATGGTGGCTGCAAAGCAGGGACTAGCATGAGCTCCCTGCCAAGTCCCTCCAGAAAACTATAAAAAATGGTTCTGAACCAATTCTAGAACTGCAGAACCCACAAAACAGCAGAGAGAAACTGGGTTCCAGCCCAGGACAGCCTGGATGGTCTCTGGGTAAAGTCTATCCCGCACGGAGCTGGGAGCGGAGGGGAGCAGAGCAGAGCCCAGCGTGGGTGGCAGGGACCAACCAGACCAGGAGCTGGGGGGAGCATGCCCTAGCAGCCTGAATCAGTGAGCTATGGCAGTTGCCAGACTTCTCAACTCACAAACACCAAAGACAACAGAGAAGGTTAGTGGGAAAACCTGCTGGGGACAGAGAGTTTGTGGTTCAGCCACCACTCTGGGGGCAGTGGAGGTGGGGCAACAACAGAACCACAGCTGCAGTTGCTTCCAGCCCCAGGCCCACCTGGTAGGAGGAATTAAGTGGTGAATCAAAGCAGGAGTGAAGAGCCTGCTGAAGATCTAAGTCCAGTCCTGGTTGGGGGTTCTTGGGGAAGGAGTGCTGGTGTGCCAAAACTGGAGCACCCCCCAAGCTTGGAACGTAGATCTCTGTACTCTACAAGCAGTCACACCCCGCTGAAAAAACTGAAGGGTCAAGTAAGTTGGCTGGGAACATGGCCAGGCAGCAAAAACACACC
>CM053623.1:114516801-114583759 GCA_028646595.1 Phalanger gymnotis
CAAGAAAGGAAGGGAAAGGGGGATGGGAGGGGAATGGGGTGATGGAGGGGAGGGCAGACTGGGGAACAGGGCAACCAGAGTGTACGCCATCTTGGAGTGGGGGGGAGGAGGAAATGGGGAGAAAATTTGTAATTCAAACACCTGTGAAAATCAATGCTGAAAACCAAACATGTTCAAAATAAATTTAAAAAAAAACAAGTAGTGTCACTGATAAAGGTCTCATTTCCAAAATATACATGGAACTGAACCAAATATATAGGAATCCAAGTCATTCCCCAATTGAGAAGTGGTCAAAGGATATGAACAGACAGTTTTTAGGGAAAGAAATTAAAGATATCTATAGACATAGGAAAAAATGCTCGAAATCACTACTGATTAGAGAAATGCAAATCAAAACAACTCTTAGATACCATCTATCTCCTGTCAGATTGGCTAAAATAAGAAAACAGGAAAACGATAAATGCTGGAGAGGATGTTGGAAAATTGGAATATTGTTACATTGCTGATGGAGTTGTGAACTGATCTAGCCATTTTGTAGAGCAATTTGGAACTATGCCCAAAGGGCTATAAAAATGTACATACCCTTTGACCCAGCAATACCACTCCTAGGGTTGTATCCCAAAGAGATCACACAAGTGGGAAAAGGACCCATATGTACAAAAATATTTATAGCAGCTCTCTTTGTAGTAGCTAAGAATTGGAAATCAAAGGGATGCCCATCAGTTGGGGAATGGCTGAAGAAGCTGTCGTATATGAAGGTAATGGAATACTACTGTGCTATAAGAAATGAAGATGATACGGACTTCATAATAACCTGGAAGAACATGCACGACATAATGCCGAGTGAGTGGAGCAAAGCCAGGAGAACATTATACACAACCACAGATATATGGATTCTGTCATGACTAACCCCAACAGACTTTGCTCTTCTCAGCAACACGATATGCAGAGACACCTCCAAAGGACTCACGGTAGAGAGTGCTGTCTACATACAGAGAAAGAATATGAAGTATGAATGCAGATCGAGACACACTTCATGCTCGCCTTTTTCTCCCCACCCCTTTTTTTTTACTCTTTTTTGTATTTGTTATTGGGTTGTGTTTTTTTTTTTTACTTCTGTTTCTTGTTTCTCATGATTCATTCCATTGATGATGATTCTTCTCCACAACTTGACTAGTGTGTAAATTAACTCAATGCCAGGTTATACATGGAAGTTATATGGGATTCCATGCCATCTTGGGGAGGAAAGTGGGGAGGGAGGGAAGAAAATCTGGAACTCAAAATTATGTAGAACCGTGTGTTGCAAACTAAAACTAAAAATAAAAAAAAAGAAAATCAATGCTGAAAATTAAATATATTTAATAATAATAAAAAAAGAAGTTAAAAAAAGAAGCATATAATTTTTATGTTTTAATTTGGAATCTATGTAAGCTAGATTAACATTAGTATCTACAGGACATTAAGAGTATGATTAATAGTTTTTCTTCTTATCATAGCTTAGTTGGTTTTGTTTGTGCAAAAACTTTTACAATTTGATGTAATCAAAGTTGTTCACTTTATCTTCTGTAACCTCCTATTTCCCTTTTTTAATCATGAGCTCTTCCCCTACCCATAGTTGTGAAAGGTATTTTCTTCGTTTTCTGACTTGTTTAAAATATGAAAATTAAATTTCTTTTCAGTCAGAAGTTTCATTTCTAATATCTTGTATTTATATCTTTTGTTTTTATACATCTAGATTTCATCCTCTGTTCCTTGTTCTCTCATTCTCAGAGAGCTATCAGTTATAACAGAAGATACTTTGAAAAAAGAAAAGGAAGAGAAAAACATTCAGAAAAACAATAACCCATTGAAAAATGTCCATTATATGCAATGTCCCAAACCTATGGACCTTATCCTCTTCAAAATATCTTGGGGTTAGGGACTTGACTGCCCAAGTCTCTTTTCTGAGGTCAGGTTTGATCCTAATTTCAATTATTTTGTGTTTGTCATTATTTCTGTTTTTGTAGTTATTGTGCATATTGATTTTTCTGGCCCTGCTTATTTCACTTTCCATCACGTCATGCAAATCTTTCCATGTTTCTCTGTATTCATTATGCTCATTATTGCTGACAAAACAGAGATATTTGATCACATTGTACAGTATTTTGTTTGCCATTCTCCAATTGATAGTCATCTACTTCTCCGTGGTTTTCTGCTACCACAAAAAGTGCAGCTCTAAACATTTTGATGTATATAGACTCTTTTTGCCAGTGGCACAGAAATAGAATTTCTTGGTCAAGGGGAATAGATGTTTAATTTCAGTCATTTTATTTACATGATTTCAAATCACCTTCCAGAATAGCTATAACATTCAGAAGTCCACCAACAGTATACTAGTGTGCCTGTCTTTCCAAAATCCCTTCAATACTGATTATTGTGGTCTTTTGTCATCTTTGCCAATTTGTTGAGTAAGATAAGAAGCCTCAGAGTGGTTTTAATGTTCCTTTTTTTCTTATTATTGGTGATTTGGAACATTTTTTGTGATGTTAATAATTTACAATTCATTTGAAAATTTATGTGTGTATATGCATATATACATCTATACATATATATATATACACATATGGAGAGAGAGAGAGAGAGAGAGAGAGAGAGAGAGAGAGAGAGAGAGAGAGAGAGAGAGAGAGAGGTTTTTAATCTTACCTGTTTCTGAGTGTCCATGTATCCATGTATATTGGATATTATAAACTTACACACTTTGAGATATTTTATCTCCTTTAACTGCTTTCCTTCTTGAATGCTTAAATTTTCTTTAAGAAGTTGAGAAGCTTTTTAATTTTATGTAATCATTGTTGCCCATTTTGTCTTTTGTAAATAGCTCCTTTGTTTGGTTAACAATTTATCCTCTAACCATAGCTAGGAAAAGTATCTGGTCTGCTTCTCTTCTATTTTTTTATGATATGATCTTTGATGTAATCCAGTTTGAATTTCTTGTGGAATATGGTGTAAGGTACTGGACTATGTCTAATTTTTGCCAGATTGCTTTCTAATTTCCCTAGCAATCTTTAGCAAATAAGGATTTGTTTTCTAAGGGATTTATATTTTCTGGTTTATCAAACCCTGAATTACTGAGTTCAATTATTTTTAATTCCTATCTTGCCTTAGCTGTTTCTTTTGTTATCTACTCTAATATTTTTTAATCAGTAACAAAAGGGTTTGGTGATTGTACCTTTATACAGCAAGGTTCTGATTAGTGTGAATAATAAATTCCTTGAAGTAGTCTCATTATTTGAATTCATGCTGCATATTTCCTTTGAGCTAGAACCAATTGCTATGTTTTACATAATTGTAACTTGAAATAGTGCTAATTCAGATTGATGTGGCTGCTTCTGATTATTCATTATTGGCACTAATTGGAATCCATCTGTAATATGTTTCGAGGCTACTAAGAGTGCTATTCCCCTTTTATTCTTACCTTTTTCATTTTTCCCCCTTGGTATTCTAGGTGCTTTATTCCTCTATTATTTTCTCTAGTTGTATAAAGTATTCCCTTTGTAGTTAGATTGGCTTAGCATTATCTCTGTTAATTTGATTAGGTGACATTGTCATTTTTATTATATTGGCTTAGGGCAGTCATAAGCTCTGAATATTTCTCCAGTCATTTGAGTTGGCCTTTATTATTTTTTTACATTTAATTTTTTTTGCAATTACATATAAACAAAGATTTTTAACATTTAAAAAATGATTTTGAGTTCTCTATTGTCTCCCTTCCTCCCCTATCTTGAGAAGACAATTTGATAGAAATTATACATGTACGGTCATGTAAAACATTTCCATATTAGTCATGCTGCAAAAGAAAGCAGACGAAAGCCTCAAGAATAATAAAGTTTTAAAAAGGTATGCTTCAATCTGCATTCAGACTACATCAATTCTTTGAGTTAGTATTTATTTAAGTAGTATTTTGTAATTGAATCTATGCAAGTATTGAGCATGCTTTGGTAGATTGACTTCCTAAAACTTTTTGCATTTTGTAGTCACAGTGAATTGATGTTTCCTTTTATTATATAGAAATGCTATTGGGTTTTGAAGCTTTACTTTGTATGCTGCAACTTCGTTGATGCTATTAAATTCTTAATTAGTTTCTTTGATTTACTAGGATTTTTAAAGTAAATCATCATGTTAGAAGAAAGGGTTAGTTTTAATCTCCTCTTCATTTACCTATGACTTTTATTATTTTCTCTTGCCTTATTGCTATTATTAGAATTTCTAGAACTTTATGCTGTCATAGAATTTGCTCCCTTACTTTATTAAGCACATACCAAGGTTTATGTGAATTTCTATGCTTATGGAGCATACAGACTAGAGAACTGATATGAAACATACATCTCTAGTGCACAGAATAGCCATGTATCTGCATCATTGAAGGTAACTCCCATATCATTGAGATCACATATCAGTTTGAATGTTTGGTTAATAATAGCTAATAATAATAATAGCTAACATTTGTACAATGCTTTAAAGTTGGCAAAGAACTTTACATATATTATCTCATTGGAGTTTCACAACTCTTTAAAATACATGCCATTATTATATCCCTTTTATAGATGAGAAAACTGAGACTTTGAGAGGTTAAGGGAATTATACAGTAGTCATATGGTTAGTAAGTCTGAGGTTGGATTTAGAATCATAAATAAACCCACAGAGGTAATTGTTTAAGATCCTATGATTAAGCATCAGACAAGTTGGAAATAGGGAGATCCATCCTCACCAAAAGAACTTGCCATTGCAATGGAGGAGGTCCTGTACAGAGTCCAAATGAAAGAAGGTTTCTGTAAGAGATGTCAAGGACCCCTAGATGCTCCTTATTATAATGATTGAATTAAACTCCAGGTGAGCCTCTTCTAGAGGATTCATAGTCACTCCAAAGAATGATTAGGACATCTGTGGATGGACATGGACAAGAAGGCATAGATGGGTTGCAATCTGTGTGTGTGTGTGTTTGTGTGTGTGTGTGTGTATATATATATACATACACATACATATGTATACACATATAGATATATACACACATCTATGTATATACACACATATTTACTTACATACCATGTGTCATATGTCCTATTCTCAATGAATTCAGAAGATAGTTTGAGAGATTGACGTGAAATAGTAAAAATTTATCTGTTAGCTGAATGCTTCTTCTGTAATCATGGCTCTCAAAATTATGCATTATAATATAGACTCCTCAAAATTTAGGCATTTTGTATAGCTTTTTCAGCCCTTGGTGTTGCCCTCTTCCCTCTCCCCTTGCCTCCAAAGGAAATTTATTGTTGTTTCTCCAAGCTTTGTTCATCTTAGAGGAACATGTGTAATAATAAATGGCAGTACAGATCATAAGCTTGTACCCCCCAATCCTTTCCTCAGCCAAGCTGCTTTGTCTCCATTAGTTTGTAGCCAGATTGAGTTGTCTTTATTGGGACTGTGAAGCATCATGGATTATAACTGGAAGGGTCCCAGTCTGTATCCCAGACTGTATCCAGTCTGACTTTGTCATTTTACATATGGTGAAAAATTAGTCCAGAGAGATAAATTGACTGGCCTGAGATCATTCAGGTAGTCAGTGACAGAGTCAGGAATTATTCATTTTCTATAAATTCAAATCTACCATTTTTTTCATTCTACTCTGCTGCTGCCATTCTATTATTCCTTTTCAAAGAGCTTCTCCATATGATGTATTTCAGATATCCTTTGGGAGCCTTTATGATCAAGCTTTCCTGAAAAAAAAAAGATTCTTTTTTCATTGAAATTTCAATAGATTGTTAATCTATTTTTGTCTTCATTTTATATATATATCAGATTGAAAGCTCTCTTTGTACTCAGTGCATCTCATGACCGTACTTCTATTCCATCAATCCTCTGTTTTATTTTTTTAATTTACTGAAAAAAACTCTCACCTTTTCTTCTTTTCTCTGGAATCCAGTCTTCTTTCATCTCTTCATAGTAGTTACAGTTTTTCTTGTTATCATGTTTCTCAAGTTTCTCTTTCTATATTGGTTAGTTATCTTTTCATAGGTTTGGACTTATGGCAGTCCTTAGAATCAATCACTTTACTTCAAGTTCCTCTTTTAAATCTGCCATCTAAATACTTCAGGGGTGTGTAAAGCCAATTCAGCCCAGAAGTGAATACCTGTGTTAAACATATGGGCCAGTCTTCCCTTTGGAATCTAGAACTTGCCATCTTTCTCAACCTAGCATTCATCAGTTCATTTTCTTATTCCCTATGTTGCTTCCTCAGAAATATAGTATTGAATCTTAGCCAGATGCACAGTTTGTCCAGAACCATATGATTGCCATTAGGTTGTCCTCCAATCCATAACCAACCTACCCTGACCATACCCTTCATCTCTTCTAGTACAGTCATTGGGGAATATCTTTTTATGGTTATGGAATACTGCTTATTTTTTATTGCTTAAACTTCCAAGCTTTTCCTACCATATCCAGTCATTTGCTATATCTAGCATTCTTCCCTGCAGTGTCCACAGTCCAGAATGCGACTTTAATAATGTATTACTCAGATCTCTTACTGTCTCAAAAGTAGCTAATAAGCTTTTCCAATTATAATCTAAAAAATACTCTTTTTATGCAAGGTTATTTGAAATCCTGCCTCTGGCATCCATCACATCGATTGGTCTTATGACCTCTTCCTGGAGCCAGGGTTTCTACATTTCTTTATTCGAATGTGATGTATCCAGAAACCCCACACAGGGCAACATATCATCAAATTTAATATATACCATCCTGCATAGTTGGGACTCCCATCTCCTGTTGGTTAGAGCCCATCTTATATGCCTTTGATAATAAATATATTCCCCAAATGATGAACTAAGTCACATAGAAATGTCATTAAAGAGAACAAGTATGGGACAAATATTTGGATTGTGTCAAAAACACAGAGTGCTGTAGGTAACAAAATTGGAATGTTAAGGTCCAAGTGTAATAATTTGATTGTCCTGGATGAAGCAAAGAGTGTGTTGTGATAATTTTGCAAATATTTTCCATTATTTTTCTTTTTTGTATTCTTCTTTCTGTTTTAATCTATGAATACCCTTGGGATGACTTTGTTTAGTTGGATATGTTGCCAGAACTTCTTCAAACTGGTTTTACCCTCTACTGCTTCTCTTTGCTTTATTAGATAATACTATTTACAATTGTCCATCATCCTTCTTCAAATGATTTTACAGATTAGTTTATCTTCTAATCCAGAACTGTATTGGCAGCCATCTCGCTCTCCTTTTAGCAAGTAAGTAAAATATTTGCTGATAAAGTCACTGTGGGGCCTCTTTTGTTTTCATTGTAGTAATTAATTTATATTGGTTTAACTTCAGAATGAAATTATTTTATTCACTGTTGGTGTCATTTCTGTTATTTTAACCGATTTGAAGAATTTGTCTTTGAAGATTTACTGAACTACAATATTTGAATTTTTCCTAATTTCCTTCTGATGCCTTAACAATCTTGAGGTTATTATATCATGATCTTTCTTATATGTCTATCATGAGAGTCTTATTTTTTTTTACAAATTTGCATAATAATTCAGAGACTTTTTTGAGTATTTGAAGTTGTAGTACAGTGTACAATTCCATGTTTCACTCAGTAAGTCTGTTATAGGGCAGTTGGGTGGTTTTAGAGTGCATAGGCCAGTGCTAGGTCTGGAGTTATGAACAACAGAGTTTAAATCCAGCCTCAGACATTTACTAGCTATGTGACCCTGGGTAAGTCACTTAACCTCTGTTTGCCTCAGTTTCCTCATCTCTAAAATGGGGTTGTTGTGAGGATCAACTAAGATAATATTTGTAAAATGCTTAGCACAGTGACTTTGATATTGTAGGTACTCTATAAATATTATTCTCTACCCTCTTGCCCTTCTGATGTCTTTGATCAGTCTTTCTGCACAATTTTAAGTGGAAATTTATAAGCAGATGGTAAGGTGGACATTTACTGTGATACAAACGTATAGGTCATTGCTTGAAAGTCTTTTAGTAAAAGACAAAACCATCACTTTATACAACATGGTATGATATGCTGTCATGAACTTCAAAACTTAAGTTATCATTTTTAAAACAAATTCGACAGATGTTTGATGTCATTAGGGTTATGCTATAAACTACTTCAATTTACATAATGATTTCGTGGGCTAAAATATTCGTTATCTTCTCACTGATTGGGAAGTCCATTCTCCCCTACATAATATTTAAGTGGATTTTGAAGTACTCAAACTCATTGAGACTGTGAAGTAAAGACTGAGAAAATTATTAAAATAAAGCCTTCTTGGGTTTTGATTTTTTTATTGTTTGTTTTTTTAGTTTTGTCAACTGGATAGAACTGGCCTCTAACCCGTGGATGGCTTGAGGCAAACAGAGCAGGCTAATGACAGGAAAGCATGGAATCAAAAAAAGGTTTAATTTCAAAGTGAGGGAAAAGGTTTGCAATCAAGGACACATGTACTGGGGCCCCTCCCCTAGTGAGAGGTCCCACTTTAGGGTGACCAAATCTCCATGCTTATACCAATGGCTGCACAGTGAGCTGTAGCCGGACAATAAGGGGTAACAGCAACAATACAACAAGTTTGATTCATAGCAGGGCCTCATGACCAGAACATGGATACGGCAGATGCTTATCCAAGTTCAGAGAATGCCTGGTACTGGTCAAAGCAATCCAATAATTATGTGATTTTGCCATTGGGTGGGATCATCCAGAGGGCGAGCACAAAAGATTGTTGTTATGCCAGGCTCAGGTCACAGCTTGCTTGCTGGGACTTAACTCTGAAAAACAGGGTGTCTCCTAATATCTTGACATTTGTCATGTTATTTGAATAGTAATTATGACTGGATTTATATATTTATACAAATTACCTAAAGAGATATTAAATGTTACTTATATCCGATGATGAATATTTCAGAGGATCAGCAATTTATATGGAACTATGCCTTGCTCACTTTCATGTCATAAAATTGCCGGGAAACATTGGTGAACCTTGTACAGGGTCTCTGTGTCACTCTACTCCTTTCCTCCAAGATTTATAATCTCTTTTCTGCCCCTTGAGCAAAATTGCCTATTTTAAACTGTATGAATTAAAAAAAACAGAATAAGCTTTGTTATATTTGTGATTTTAAATATAGACATCTATTTTGTAATTTACTTGTAGAACTACCTCTAAACATAAGCCTTTCCTGGGTCCGCATTTCAAGGGCTGCTGATGTTGTATTCTTATTTTTTCAGATAATTTACCTTGACTGGAAGTGAACCTACTTCATTTATTCAATCAGGTTTAGTTGATGAAGTCCCAGCTTGGTTATCCGATGATTTATCTTGTGCACAAATATGCTCTGCGGAGAATGGGACCTTGATTTAGAAAGTTTTATATTCGTGGGCAAGTCGTTGGACTCTGTACTTTAATTTTCTCATTTCTAAATTGAGGGGGTCGTAGTAGATGATCTCAGAGGGCCCTTAAAGTTACCAAAGTGTATGATTCTGTCCTCCTGCTTAATCGTTATTTCCAATCTATCGTCGGCTGTGAATACAATTTTCTGCTGTTAAAATGACACCAGATACCAATATAGAAGGAAATATTCGTACCTTGTTTTGAAATCCTGTAAACCACATACACAGTGGTGATAATGCTAATCATTAGATTGCACTTCTTGAGACACATCTATAAGTAATGTGCAGATTTCAGGTGATACTTCACATCCCTCCTGTGAGGGAAGTAGTTTTTCAGTTTTCTTGATGAGGCTACTTACTCTGCAAGAGGATAAGAGACTCATGCCATAAAGGAATTTCAGACTAAGACAAAAGGAATTTTTAATTTCCTGCCCTGTGTAAAGCAAGGCAGGAAGACAATTCTAGCCCCAGTCAGGATTATTTTAAATCTTCACATGCAGACAAGTTTTGATCTGTCTTTTTTGTCTTTGAAGAGAATTATAGTTCAATTAAATTGAATTATAAATACCTTTACTTGAATAATTGATCCATAGAGAAGTGCCATCGAAGTTCGTTTTTGTCACTTTTGCTTAATCATTGCAAAATGAGTCATCCCCCCCCCTTTCTAAATCAGATGTTGCCTTATGACTTGATTTTAGTAAAGTTTCTTATTGGCTGAAGAGATGTATGCGTGCTCAGACAAAAGGCAGTGTCACATGATATATAGAGGACTGGCCTTAAAGTCAGAAACACTCAGCTTCAAGTGCTGCTTCTGGCCACAGGCCAGTCATTTAAGCTCTGCGTGTCCCCTGGGCAACTCTCTAAGATGAGATGTCAATCTGCATTCATGAAAGAAGTTTCTAAATTGGGAAATGTCCCACAGTTTTCAACTCATACTGTTTTGTTGAAATCATAGATTTAGACCCTCTCCTTTTGCATCCATCCTCTCCTCTAAGCACCCATGTGTACACACACACACACACACACACGTGAAAAAACAGAATTTGCATGTTGGCCATCCTTGCCATAGCCAGTGTGTATGCTATTTTGCCTGACATGTCAAGGTTAGGTATTCCCAAATTCCTCAGCATCTTATCCTATCTCCAATCATACTTTGTTCAAATCCAATCCTCTATTACTCCTACCATCAGTCTCCTTTGCTCTTATTTATGTATTGCTTAACGGAGCTGGGGGAAATCATGAAATCTTGATGACTGGGTCCATTCTGACTTATGTCATCTAATCTTAGCTAGGTGCTGCAGTGGATAGAGCGCTGGGGCTGAAGTCTGGAAGAGTCTTTTTGAGTTCAAATCCAACCTCAGACACGTACTAGCTGTATGACCCTGGGCAAGTTACTAAACTCTGTTTACCTCAGTTTTCTCATCTATAAAATGAACTGGAGAAGGAAGCAGCAAAGCACTCCAGTATCTTTACCAAGAAAGCCCCAAAAATGATGTCATGAGACGTTGGACATGATTGAAACAACTGAACCACAATAGCAAAAAATCTTAGCTGGGTACTCCTTGCACCAAGGCAATCATTCCACTCCTCCCTGCCTGATTTACTCTCCCATTCTCTAGAGCAGCTGTACCAAACTTTCTCCTCTCTCCTCAAGCCTCCATGAAACCCCTCCCTCAACCTCTCAGCTGGGGGGGACACCTTGCTTTATACTTCACTGAGAAAATTGCTGCCATTCCATGAGCCATCTCTCTTCTCTCCTCCTCTCTTTCTCACATTATTCAGGCTCTCTTGCCATTTCTTCTTTCATTCCGTTCTTGAGTTAAGAGGTGGACTTTCTTGTCCATCAAGATTTCTACATGTACTCTTCATCCTTATTTTCTCCTGTCTTTTCTGGCACATTGCCCTCACTGTTATCTCTGCTCTCTCAAGTTCTCTCTATCTATTGACTTCTACTCTGATGCCTACAAACACTCCTGTCTTCCTGATATTTAAAGAAAGCCCTCATTTGATCCCACCATTCCTGCACACTATCTTCCTAATAACATTCTACTTCTTCCTCTTATTCTCTTCTGCACACTGAAACTGCTCTCTCCACTTGCCAGTGGTCTATTAATTGTCACATTAATAACTTTTTTCCCTTCTCACTTTTCTGAACTCTTTTCTACATTTGACAGTGTTGATCACCATTTCTTCCTAAATATTCCCTTTTCTAGGATTTCATGCTATCGATCTCTCCTGGTTTCCCTCTGTTATCTTGTCCAACATTTGTTTTTCAGCCTCCTTTGATGGTTCTCCATATGCATCATACTCACTAACCATGGGTATTCTACAAGGTTCTGCCCTGGGCCTTTTTTGGCTCAGTATTTGCTTATTTGGCGATCTTATCAGCTTTCCTGGGTTCATTTGTACCACATTACCAACTGTCTTTTAGATATCATAAACTGGACATCTTACAGGCATCTTAAATTCAATATATTCAAAACAACTCATTATTTTTCCCCCAAGCCCCTTCATACTACTATTAACTGTTGATGTCTCCATCTTCTTCCCAGTCATCCAAGACTACAAACTCATCACAAACACATTCAGTTAACCCCTCTCTCCAACTCATTTCAAAGGCTCTCATTTCTACCTTTCTACCATATCTCAAATAGTTTCCTTTCTCTCTACTCATGCAGTAACTACCCTGGATCAGGCCCTTATTATCCCTTTTCTGGACTATAGCGATAGCCTTCTAATGGTTCTACCTGAGTTGTCTCTCTTCACTCCAATCTGTCTTCCACTCAGTTGCCAAAGTGATTTTTATAATGTCTCTCCCTGCTTCAGTACATGCATCACTTAGCTGCCAAGTTGATTTTTTTTTCTGTAGCGTATAGGTCAGCCACGTCACCCCCTTGCCCCCAATCTAATGAGTTCTGGGTGCTTCCTGTTACCTCCAGGATCCAATATAAACTCCTCTGTTTGGAATTTAAAGTACTTTATAACCTGATCTTTTCCTACCTTTCTAGTCTTCTTACACTCTACTTCCTTACACAATATCGACCATTCTGACACATTGTTCTGCTTTCTGTTCCTTGAAAAAGACACTTCATCTGCCATGTCTGTGCTTTTGTACTGGCTATCCCCCATGCCTGGAATACTCAATCTCATAACTTCCACCTTTTAGTTTCCTTGGCTTCCTTTGAGAATCACCTCAAATCTCACCTTGTCCAGGAGTTCTTTCCCAGTCTCCTAGCTGCTAGTACTTTCCCTTTTCAAATTACATACTATCAACTCTCTGTGTATATATGCATATATGTATATATACATACATATACATACATATATGTTCTATACTTTTAGGGCTTTTTAAACATGTTATCTTTCCTACTAGTATGTAAGTTCCTTTTTTAAAAAGTAGGGGAATTTTGGGGAAGTATTTTTTGTCTTTTAGCATAGTAACTGGCACATAAAATAAGTATTTAATAAATCTTGTTGACAGACCTGTACCATCAATTTACAGTGACTCACCAGAAGGAAAAACAAAAACAAAAAACTGCTATGTTTTCTAGGAGAAGTTACCATTGGTTTATATCTTGACTGCCTTTACAGCCCTCTCTTATCTTCACACTTTCCATTTAGTGTGCAAAGGAGATAGCTTGTCTCTGGGGGATGCTTTTCAAGTAGCTAGAGACTGTATTTCAGCGTAGGGGCTTAATTTATTGAATGGAATTATACAGGGCTAAATTATAACTTATATATATCATGTTTAGAAAGTATTTAATTGTTATAAAACTTTAAATATATGATTATATTTGATATTTTGATGAGAAGGCATAGACTATATCTTGTGGAAGGATTATGCACATACCTTGAAAAAGTAATATTTCCTTGTATCTCTTCAATGTCATATTAACCTGGGAGGTAGTCAGTCAGATGTTATCCCTTTTCCTTCCAGAAAAGGAAAGTAAAGTTCTCATAACTGAAAAGACTTGGCCAAGGTTAACAAAGCTCATAAGTTCATAACAAAGCTCATTTTGAACTCAGGTTCAATCCCAGTGTTTTTTTCCCCTCTACTATATGTATGTTCTCTCTCTGGGGCAGCTATATGGCATAGTAGATAGAATTGTGGGCCTGGAGGCAGAAAGACTCAACTCCCTGAGTTCAAATGTGGCCTTAGACACTTATTAGCTGTGTGCCCCTAGAAAAATCACTTAACTCTGATTGCCTCAGTTTCCTCAGCTGTAAAATGAACTGGAAAAGGAAAGGGAAACCAGTCCAGTACCTTTGCCAACAAAACACCAAATGAGGTCAGGAAGAGTTGGACACTACTGAGACGACTGAACAACAAAAATTTCCTTCTCTAGATTCTTGGTCATCTGCTATTAAACTTTTTAATTGTCTATGTGATACTAACCTCCCAAAATGGGGTGGGAAAACTAGTATCTTAGAAAAATCTTTAAAATATTAAATGATCATAATAAAGTGGATAGACACATCAGAATCATTTACAATCATTGGGGATATAAAGAGGACAATTCCTCTACAAAAGATAAATAAATAGTACGACTTAAATATAACAAGGAATTATAAAGTAATCCATTTTTTTAAACCTCCGTCGTTGACCATGACTTTATTATTTGGAACCTGGAGTGAATATATGAAAAGGTAAGTTATTTTTAAAGGTTTTGGGAAACATATCCTATGATGACTAATAGAATGGTGTTTCCTTAAGCTAGAGAAGAGGCAGTAGTAGGGACAGAATTTGATTGTACTCTTTGATGTTGTTCTTCTAGAGCGATTTCCCTGTACAGTAGTATGTGTAAGAGGGTTATTGTATGGGCAGTGGTGAGCTATTTTCTCTTACTGCTTTGAGTTTAAGAGAATAAGGAAAAGGCTTAAATTACAGCAGGTCTGATGGAAAAAGAACTTCCCAAATACCAAAAGGGAGGCTAGGGTAATTCTTTCTGTAAGGGGAGAGAGAGCATGAGAGTGAGAGCAGGTTTTGTTTTTGTAGATCTGTCAGATTTCATGGGGGTTGGGGGTGAGCTAGATACTCTCTTGATGGCATTATAAAGCAGCCAAAATAATTCAACTATCCAAGATTCATTTTAAAAAAGTTTTAGATTACTTTTTCCACCTTTTGATATTAATGTATATTTTCTGGCCCCCTTTTGCTCTCTTCACACTAGAAAGTAGGGCATCTTGGTTTCTGTGAGGTACCACCAAATTTAAGTCCAGATAACTATAATTTGCATGGTTTAAAAACTTGAACTATGATTGATTGTAAAAATCTTTGTTAGATAAATTCTGTTTAAAAAGTGATATCCCAACTTTGAAGGAACTGTATCTCTGGGTGTAGATTATCAAGATCATAAACTTCCTTCTCCCTTGAAATAGCATTTATCTGTCTTAAAACAATTTTTTTCAATAATGTGGTATTATAAGAATATATCTAAAAATATACAGCAACAGGTTTTTAAAGGTAAAAATTCAGTACAGAGCTCATTCATAGTTCTTGAGGGCAATGCCATTTGACAAAAACAGTCCTTTCCTGGACAACTTTTGAGGGAACATTTTTAGGCTATGCAAGAATGTGAGTCCTGGTGGAGGAGCCTTTGAGAACAAGAGCATAACAATTTCACCCCACAAGTCTTTCCTTTTAACCTGCTAAAGCTGTCATCAATCAATCAATAAACATTTATTAAGCTCCTTCTATGGGCTGGCACTGCGCTCACAGCGCTAGCCCGTGGTAGGCACAAAAAGAGGCAAAAGACTTTCCTTGGTCTCAAGGAACTAACAATCTAATGCTACTCATTTGAGGAAAGAAAGTCTGAATGACATAAGAAAGTGGAGAATGTAAGATGGGTAGAAATAAAAAATGCCCCTGAAATGCAGCTAGAACCCTAAAATAGATCTGTGAGCTCATGAATTTACATGTACCCACCAATGATACAGATCGCACTCATCATCCATACTTGTTCTCCTGAAATGACCTTACTTAGTCCTGTCCCCTGGTGGTTTATGGTTAGTAGTGGAACAAAGTGACACACACAGGTCATTGAGCTGTCAATAAATATTCACATAAAACAGAAGAAGTATGCTCAACAAGGTTAGTCATTGAGGATACCTTAAGTTCATTCATCTAAGTGAAGTTCTCTTGCCTGAATCACCCATCATGATCCAGCAGCCAAACATCAGGCAACCTGGAACTCTTTGTGGCTGTTTTGTACTTAGGCAACCAGGCAGAGCCTGACTCTTTAGTCCTCATTTATAAAATAGGGATAATAATAGTCCTGACCTTTAATGTTGTTTATAAGGTTTAAGTGAGCTAATGTATGCAAAGCATTTTGCAAACCTTAAAATGCTGTAAAAATATGAGCTCTTGTTGTTAATAGTTGTGACAAATATACCTAAGCAGGTATTTTGGGGCACCCTACTTCTAGTTTCTTTTACTAAAAGAAAAACTGAAAGTAACACAAGAAACTATGTCATAAATGATTTCATTGGTTTGTGAAGTTCTAAATTGGGCAAATATTATTTTCTCTTTTTGTCGATGGGATTATTCTTTCCAAAGGAATTTTAAAGTCTTTTTTTAAACATTTGAAACCTGCTGACCTATTTTGCTTTGTCATATGGATTTTGAGTCCTAAGCAGTGCACCCTGACAACATGACTAATGGATGATCAGATAAACCAATATTTGGCAGAACCTAAGTTTAATGCTATGCGCCCAAGGACATATACTTACATTGCACATAGTTTGGAGATTCTGAAATCTGATTTTCATTGTCTCCCTACAGCTATTTGGTAACTTATGTTCTAGCCTTGAAATAACATGTGGCACTTTTGTGGCCTATTATATATTGCATGATACATCTTCTGATCAAAGTGTCAGGTTACAGGATAGATTTAGATGAAGAATGGTCAGATCCACTAAGAATAACTTAGGTGCTCTAAAAACATAAATGAAGGAGGGTATATTTCCCCATTCTCTAAAAGTTCTCAGGATCTCAGGATCACAGTTTTAGAGCTGGAGCATCCCCAGAGATCATCTAGTCCAATCCTCTCAGATAAGGAAACTGAGGCCAGGAAAGAAGTGACTTGCTTGAGGTCACATGGAATATAAGTGGCAGATTTGGGACTTGCATTTAAGTCCTCTGAGTCCAGAGGCAGTGTTTTCTATACTGCAAAGTGGGGAACAGTTCAATTCAACAATTCAACAACTGTGTTAGCTACTAGGGTTTCAAAAACAGCACCTTCCTTCAAGGGGTTTATATTCTACTAGAGGAATACAACACTTACAAACACATGTAAATAAAAGACAGTTTGAATAAGGGAAGTCTGCTCATAACTGGAGTGACTAAGGGATTAGGAAAAGAAGCTGGCGAATCTCAAGAAGCTGTGGGAAACCTTAGGAGGCATTTTGTTTCCACAGAATTAAAAGTACTTCCCCCAGCTTTAGCTGGGTAAGTCAGGTGACTGGTTCTAATCAGAGCTGTGATCTAGCAGAACCAGACTTTTGATGGGCTGAAATGTTAGAGGCTGGTGCGTATGCGTAATGAGCTGTTTGAGTGGGGCATGACGTGGGCAGTTCAGGGGGTTACATCTGGCCAATGGAGGGCAAGATGGGAGATTTGAATTCAAATAATATAAAAAGGCTGGCATTTGTCTGAGTAAGTGTACTCTCCATAAGGGAGGTACTCGTTCACTAGGAATGTAGAGTAATTGGCTAAAATAAAAATGAGAATTTTCCTAGCTTCACGTTGAGTCTTGTTCTTTGTTTAGAGTGAGCATGTTGGGCAGCTAGGTGGCACAGTGAGTAGAGCACAGGCCCTGGAGTCAGGAGGACCTGAGTTCAAATGTGGCCTCAGACACTTGACACATGTACTAGCTGTGTGACCTTGGACAAGTCACTTAACCCCAATTGTCCTGCCAACCCCCCCCCCAATAAAATAAAAATACAGTGAACATGTTTCTCAGAAAGTCAAGGTGAGAATAATCTATTCCAGGTGGAGATGGAATTTTGGGTTCTAGGACTATTTAGTTGACCTGCTTAGACTGAAGAATGCAGGAAAGTAGAAATGTGAACTAAAACTAAAGTTAGTCAGGTTGTGGGGGGCTTTAAATATCAGGTCTTCTCATGACATTAATTCCCTCATAAACTTCTCCAGTGGAGGCTATTCCTCTTTCCTCTTCCTTACCTCTCAGGAAGAACAAGAACAAATTCTGGTTGCTCCCCACTTTGACATCCAGGGAGTTATTCTGCCACCATCATTTAATAACTTCCCTATCTGTTGACAACACCGTTTCCTTATACTCGTTGCTTGTTGACTTCTAGGATATTATCCTATTTTGTTCAATTTCCTTATCTGCTTTGTTCCCTGACTTAAATTTCGATTATTTTAACTTTTTGTGGTTATTTTTGTGTTTTCTTGTCAAAAGTGAACCGATTCTAGTCACGCAGCAATTATGTGCTTGGGGATAGGAATCTGAAACTCCAGAATTATCAGATATTAGCCAACAGGTAAGCATTAATTAGAAAAGTTGACAGTGTCTTAAGAACTCTGATCAATGCAATGACCAACTATGATTCTAGAGACCCATGGACATTTTTTGGACATGCTAATGCAGGAATTTATTTTGTTGGATCATGTATATGTGTTGCCATAGCTTTGTTTTTCTTTTTTTACCACTGCAAGAAGGGTAAGAAAAAGAGAAACTAAATGTTTATTAATTGAACAAAAATATTTGGAAGAAAAGAAAACTTGGCAGTGCCTCCTAATTTGAGAAAGTAGCAGAGAAGTTTAAGAAAGAACACAACCAAAGGGTGTTTAGAGCTTTTTGAAATACTGCATTCTTTTTCCTTTCCTAAGTGATTTAAAAATATCAGCTATATATAATACATAATTTCTTTACCATTTTAACTTTGGTGACCCTCATCACTACCTAACTATAGCCCTTCCCTGCATGGCTATGCCTTGCACATTCTTATCATTTGAAGTGTTCTACTTTGTAGAGCATGACCATAAACTGCCTTACTTTTTATGTTTTTCCTTTTTTATTTTCTAAGAAAATTTAAAAAGCCTATTTTATTAACGCTGTTTTTTCTTTATATCACATTCATCACTGAAGAAAAAAAACAAAACAACAAAACTTTCTTTACCTTCCTTGAAATTGAAGCCTCTCTTACATAAAGAACGGTTAAGGGAAAATATGTGATACAATTTAAAAAAAATAAGATACAGTTTCTGCATCTGACAAGAAGTACTGGTTTCTCTTGGCTCTGAGGAGGCAGGTGCATTTCATTGTCTCTTCTTCAGGATCTTCACTGGTTTTTACAATTCCTTGAGATCTAACTTCCTTTGAGTGGACTTTTCATTTACATCATTATAATCGTTGTATATGTTGTTCTTTGGGTTTATTAACCTCACTCTGTCAATTTGTAAAACTTTTCCATGTTTCTTTGAATTCCTCATATTCATAATTTCTTATCTCACAATAATATTTCACTTCATATTAGTTTTTTTCAGTTATTCCCCAATTAATTCCATTTTTTTGGTGCTATGCTTCCACAAATAGGAAAACTATGAATATTTTTGTACATATTTGACCTTTGTTATTCTTTGTCTTCTTTGTGTCCAGTAAGTGAGGTTACCGGATTAAAAAGGATGCAAAGATGCACTTTTTTTTGAAACTTTAAAAGTGATTTCCAGATTCCTCTTCCTACAGCACTATTGTTATCATGTGGCTCCATTGTTCAAAAATCTTTAATAATTTCACACACACACACACATGCATCTCCAATGATGTTCAAATTTAAAGACTTCTTTGATCTGATCCTAATCTACCTTGGTAACCTTACTGTTCTACAAATATTCCATTCAGTAGTCAATTGGAATACTTGACATTACTGGGACATGACCTATATTTCACATTACTCAAAAAGAGGACATTACATTACCTCTGCATGGCATGCTCTTCTGTAATTTTTCTTTTAAAGTTCTATCCATCCTTCAAGTCCTGGCTGAGATTCCACTTTCTTCATCGTTCATTTCCTCAGCCTCCCACCAAAAAGCAACGTCTCTTTCCTGTTAATTCCGGTAACTCCCATTAATACCTCTTTCATGACACTTGATATATGCTTTCTTCTAAGGACAGAAGATAAGGACTAGTTTTATGATTTATGGGTATAGAGAACTTCCAGGTGAAGAAATACCCTCTACCAATGCAGGTAAACACTTTCTCTGTAACTTAAAGTCTTACACCATTGCCTAGAGTGCTGAGAGATAAAATAATTTATTTTCTCAGAGTCATACAACCAGAATATGTCAGAGGTGGGGTTTTGATCCAGGTCGTTCTGGGTTCCAGCCTCACTCTGTATCTACCATGTGCCACTGCCTTGTATTTTAATTAATATTTACTTTAACCTTCCCACCTCATTTGTTTCTAAGATTTTTTTGAGAAAGTTAATGTATCTTATTCTTCTTTATAACCCTCCGCATTACCTAGAGCAATGTCTTAAACTTCACAGGTGCTCAGTGAACATTTGCTGAAAGGATGCCTAGTTTGCGTTGTCCCTTCACGGTTCCATAGCTAGATGGGCAGTTGGTTAAAGCCAGGTATCAATGAGTCATGAGTTAATTAATATCATGAGTTTGATGGGGTTGTGAGCCAATTAGTTTTACTCTGTTCCAAGGCCACATTCTATTACTGCTTTGGTTAATTGGTTTATGCTCGTGGTGACCATCTATTTCCACTGCCAGGAAAGCTACTTACTGACAGCAGCCAATTTAACTTTCCCCTCACTTATAAAGCTAAACATTTCATGTTGTAGTTCATGAAGTACTCTCCACCTCAATTCATAAGCTACAACTGTAATTATTTTTATTCTCTTATAGCTGTTTGTGACCTTAAAGCATTTTATGCCCAACATTCCATACATATTTTACTAATACCATCATTTTACATGATTTTGTTTCTTAATAGTTGGTTTATCTTCATAAGTCTTCAAATCAACATGAATAGACCTTCCCAGGGAAAGTTTATTTATTTGAATTCCTTTAACTTGTTCTAGGGATGTATGTTAAGTAAATGTACATATACATGTATATATATATATATATATATATATATGCATATATATATATATATATCACTTAGAAAGTTTTAAAGATTGGATTTGAGCTTCTTAAGTTTAAATTTTAACACCAAATTTCTATCTCGCTTCCTTAACCCTATCTCCAAATGAAATGACAGTATGGGTGCTCTTATATATGTGTGCTGCAATACAAAATTATGAATTAATTCAATTAGGTGATAGCTATTTAAATTATAAAAGTTTTTTTTTTACTCTTTAATGTACTACAGACTTCAACCACTCAATCAATTAACAATTGATTAAATGGCTACCATGTGCCAGAAACTGCAGTAGGTGCTGGGGACACAAAAAGAGTCGAAAAGAGAGTCCCTGCCCTGAGGTAGGAAGTCTAAGGTAAATATTAAAGGGCTCGTAAATATTATAGAACTCACAATATAATGATCGACTCTAATCAGTGGCAGGGCTAAAATGTTTAACAACAACAGCAACGGAAACACTTAAGTGTGCTACTGGGACTCCTTCACCCACTTATGGGGACCACTTCTGATAACTACGGCCATTTTTGTAGCATTTTCTAATGTATGGGGTTTTTTTTGGCTGTGTGATCATTCTTGAAGCCCTTTCTGAGGTCAGCAGGGCAATAAAATGCTTTCATGCCTGTGTCTTACCTTCCCTCCAATGACATTTTGGTATTTCCCATGTCAGTAGTCATTACTGCTTTGTTTTGTTTTACCCAGCTGGTACAGGTAGAATACATTTGACTAGTACCAAATACATTGCATTTCAATTTTAGATTTTTAGAAGGAACCTTAGACCTCAGTCCGAGTCCTTTGTTTTATACATGAGATATAAATAATAGAGTTAACTCATTGCAGATTGATGCTGACACCTTAAAATCACCTAGTTCCAATCACTGACCAAGTTAGTGTTTTTTTTAAATTTTAATTAAAATTATTTTGAATTTAACAAATTCTACCTCAAAGAATCTCTCTCTCTCTCTCTCTCTCTCTCTCTCTCTCTCTCTCTCTCTCTCTCTCTCTCTTTCTCTCTCTCTCCATATATATGTATATATACATATATATGTATATAATAAAAAAGATTATATACTCTCTCATTAGTTTAAAATTCATTAACTACTTATGAATAGTATTTATGAATAAGTTTAATTGTCAGAGACAGATAGGTAGCATATTTGGGTAGAAGGGAAATAGGTAATAATCTTTTCCGTAATATTCGTTAAGTCATTCTTCATAGTTAAATTGTGCTCTAATCCATTTAATGTCCTTATATTTGAAGTTCTGCAGAAATTTCTTCCAATTAGTTACAACAAACTTTTAATGTTAGTCATAATATATTTACTTTTGCACCAGTGCTTAACATGGACTTCAGATAGATGTAAATGGTTTTCACCCAGTCACAGATAAAGGTGGGTCTCAAATTTAATCAAATTTTGCTGCTATTCTGTGTTGGTAATATAGTGTTGCATATTAAAAAGGGGCAGAAAAAACATACCTTTTGCTGTCTGTGCTCAATAATCGGGAACAAAAAGTCAATAATTATATTATTATAAGCCAGTGAAGTTAAAGGAAGAAAATTTAATTCAGTCTACTAAATATTTATTAAGGGCCACTATATGCAGTTGATAAGAGTTAGAATGTTCAGTCATTAAGCAAGCATGTATTTTCACATTTGATGTATCTAATGAGGTGCTAGGCACTGTAGGGGCTACATAAATGTGGAACATTTTCTTTGACCTTAGGTTAACACATCTGAGCAGAACAAGGCCAAGTTTAAGCGACTGCTTAGTTGTGGGGGACCAACTAGGGAACTCTCAAGACTAATCTTGTTTCCAAAGCCAGAAACGTTGGAATTATTTTTCACTTTTTTCTTCTCTTTTCTCAAATAATTTGTCTAAAAGCTTTATCGGCTCTTCCTTCAAAATATTTCTTAGTTTTGAACTTTCACTTTATTGTCACCATCCTGGTTTAGGTTTTGTTATCTCTCATTTGGACTCTGTCTAAACTTCTTAACTGGACTCCCTTCCTTGGGATTATTGCTTACTCCCATTCATCCTGCTTTTATTCTGACAGATTGAAGTTCCTAAAACACTGCTTTCATCATGTGCTTACCCTGATCGAGAACTTGTCAGTGTTCCTTATTTGCTTATCTAATCAAGTCTAAACTCCTTGAATTGCTAATTAATTTATAAAATTATGAAATGGGGTAGGCATGCACAGTTCTTTGGGAACTTATTGGGAAATATCACAATGAAAGCATGAAGTGAGGCTGCGGTTTCCCTTTAATAGGGCACAGAGCTGGTTGGGGCAAATAGCACAGAAAGTACAGAGACAAGTGTGGAGAAGGAATATACAAGTAAATGGCATGGGGACAAAGATAGAACAGTATAGGAAGGAAGGCGGTGTGGGGAAGAAGATGGGGAGGTGAAGAGGCTCAGAATCCCACACGTAACCATGGATTAGAGTTCAGAGCACTTGGCAGCATGTATCGAGATGGGTATCAAAGAGTGCTCAGGGGGCAGGAGTTTGGGCTCTCATTTTAGAGTGTTTTCTGGGAGACAGACTAACTCTTATCTGTTCCACCTTGGGGTTTGTTCATGAACATATCCAAATCATCTCCAAGTTGTCAATAAAACTTTAAAGTTAACACATCCATGTCACATCAAATTTTTTAGAAGCATTTGGTGTTCTGCTAGTCTTACTGTGGATGTCTGGAGCTTGTCTGAGATTAAAATATCATTGGATCAAAGGGCCCAGACAGCAAAGCTTAGATGGCTTTCCTTGACTGAGCAAATATTACCAAGATGTGGTTTTTGATTAATATGTGGTATGAGTTGCAAATTATTCTCCTTTGATCTTTGGGATGGTTTGTACATGCAATCTTCCTGCTATATATACTGGCTACTTATAAACTTACTATCCTGACTAGAAGAGGAAGGGTTGGTCAGGGGAATGAATAAGATACTGTTTTGATACACATATCTGCCTGGATTTCAAGGCCTTCATCTACCCCTTGTCCCCAAGTGCCAATTTCTCAGTTTTCTAAATTTTTCAATATTTCTCAGTTTCACTTATCTGAAGATTTTTGTGCTTTACTATGATATTATGTAATCTAGCACTTAATTATTCTCAATTTTGTGTACTTTAATATCTCTTTCCAATTATATCGTAAGTTCAATATGTTACTGCCTACACTATTAGCATTTCTTATAGATTCTTGCACAATCCAGGGTATAGAATAGGCACAATCAATCAACAAACAATTCTTAGCTGCCTAATATATGTTAGGTACTGTCTTAAGTTCTGGCAATACCAAATACAAAATAAAACAATCCTTGCTCTTGAAAAATTTATAGTCTGTTGGAGGAAGCAACATGTTAAGTGTGCACAAAATAAATTTGAATTAATATCTGATGAAAGGCACTTGTATTTGCATGGATAAAACAAGATATCATATAGTCATGGGCATTTTGATTGAGCTTTAAGGGAAACTAGGCAATCTAAGATATGAGTTATGACAAGGTAGTACTTTTTTAATTTTATCATTTTTATTTAATATTTTAGTTTTCAACATTGATTTCTACAAGATTTTGAATTACAAATTTTCTCCCTATTTCTCCCCTCCCCCACTCCAAGATGGCATATATTCTGATTTCCCTGTTCCCCAGTCAGCCCTCTCTTCTGTCACCCCACTCCCCACCCCCATCCTCTTTCCCCTTACTTTCTTGTAGGGCAGGATAGATTTCTATGCCCTATTGTCCATATATCTTATTCCCGGGTTGTATGCAAAAACAACATTTTTTTGAACATCTGCTTTTAAAACTTTGAGTTCCAAATTCTTTCCCCTCTTCCCTTCTCATCCACCCTGCCTAAGAAGGCAAGCAATTCAACATAGGCCATTCATGTATCATTATGTAAAACACTTCCACAATACTCATTTTTTGAAGGACTAACTATATTTCCCTCCATCCTATCCTGTCCCCCTTTATTCACTTTTTTCTTCTACTTCTCTTACTTGCTTTTCCAAATCCTTTTTGAGCTCTTCCATGGCCTGAGACCAGTTCATATTTTTCTTGGAGGCTTTTGATGTAGGCTCTTTGACTTTGTTGACTTCTTCTGGCTGTATGTTTTGATCTTCTTTGTCACCAAAAAAAGATTCAATAGTCTGAGTCTTTCACTGCCTGGCCATGTTCCCAGCCAACTACTTCACCCTCAACCTTTTTGTCAAGGTATGACTGGCTTCAGAATGTCAAGTGCTGTGTCCTAGGCTTCAGGGTGTTGCACTGCTGTTTTCAGAGCTACTTCTACACAGCAAGCTCTGCCACACCAGCGCTCCTCCTCCCCCAAAAACCACCAACCAGGACCGCGACCTAGATCCAAGCAGGGCAAAGCAAGAGAACCCTGCCTCTGTGCCAGCAAAATGTTCAGTGCACTCCCGTTTTGATCCACCACTTGATTCCTCCCACTGGGGCTGGAAGCAACCTCAGCCGGAGCTCTGGAAGCAGCCATAGGAGCTTCCTGCTGCTGCAACCACCACACTGTACCTCCTCTGCCATCCCCAGGGCTGGGGCTAACCACACTCCCCTCACCTTGATCCAGCAGTTTTCCCGCTGACCTGCTAAGTTGTCTTTGGCATTTGTGGGTTGAGAAATCTGGTGGCTGCCACAGTTCAGTGATCCAAGTCTCTAAGTCTTTCTCCGCCTGATCTCCTCAGTGCCTAGTCTGTCCTGGTGAACCCCATGCTGGGCTGTGCTTCACTCCTAGCACCATGTGATAGACCCTTCCCAGCCATCATCCAAGCTGTCCAGGGCTGGAGACCTGCTTCGCTCTGCTATTTTGTGGGTTCCACAGCTCTAGAATTTGTTCAGAGCCATTTTTACAGGTGTTTTGAGGGATTTGGGGGAGAGCTTAAGCAAGTGCCTGATTTCCAGCTGCCATCTTGACTCTGCCTCTGAAGCTAGTACATTTTAAGCATGAAGGACAAGATTTATAATGGACTTTTATGTATGAGGAATAGCAAAAACACAAATTTGCCTAAGTCTTGTGTAAAGAGAGTAACATTCTATAATACAGCTAGAAAGGGAAATGGAGATCAAGTTGTAAGGGAGCTTTAAGACTCCTCCCCTCAAGATTTATATTTGTTTTTAGAGATAATAGGAATCCACTGAAGTTATTCGGCAAGAAAGTGAGATGCTTAGACTTGTGCTTTCAGAATATCACTTTGGCAGCTAAGAGGAGGGTAAGGCAAGGATACCAGTTATAAGGCTATTGCTGTAGTCCAGGCAGGAGGTAATGAAAGCCTGAACTAGAGTTGTAATCTAGTGAATGGAAAGAAGATGTTTTTAATAGATGTTTTGGAGGTATAATTGAGAGGTCTTAGAAACCAATTGAAAATGTGGGTCAGAGAATACTGAGGAGTCCAAGATGAAGCTGAATTTGCAACCTCTGTATTGATGGTGGTACTCTAAAGAGAGAAAGGGAAAATTTGAAGAGGTAGGAGTATCGGATGTATGTGAGAGAGATAATGATTTCTCTTTTCAACATGTTGAATTTTAGACGTCTATAGGACATACAGTTGGAAATGTCTAATAGGCAGTAGATGTTATGGGAGTGGAGCACAGAAGAAAGTCTAAGACTGGATATTTAGAACTGGAAATTAATCACATAGATATGGTAATTGAACTCATTGTCGTTGATAGACTGTAGAAACAGAGGAGACTTCTTAAAGGAGAAGGTAAGTGAGTTACAGGAGGAAATAGACAGCAAAACTATACTAGTAGGGGACCTCAACCTTACCCTCTCAGAATTAGATAAATCTAACCACAAAATAAACAAGAAAGAAAGATGAAGAGAATTTTAGAAAAGTTAGATATTATAGATCTCTGGAGGAAATTGGAGGACAGAAAAGAATATACCTTTTTCTCAGTGGCACATTGCAACTACACAAAAATAGGGAATGTATTAGAGCATAAAAACCTCAAAATCAAGTGGAGAAAGGCAGAAATATTAAATGCATGCATCTCAGATC
This sequence comes from Phalanger gymnotis, assembly GCA_028646595.1. NCBI lineage: Eukaryota > Metazoa > Chordata > Mammalia > Diprotodontia > Phalangeridae > Phalanger > Phalanger gymnotis. The sequence goes on from CM053623.1 coordinate 114,543,343, forward strand.
ATAATGCAATGAAATTACATTCAATAGAGAGCAGCGTAAAGATATATTAAAAATAATTAAAAACTAAATGAACTAATCCTAAATAATAAATAGGTCAAAGAATAAACAATAGAAACTATAAATAATTCCATAAAAGATAATTCCAACCATGAGACAACATATCAAAATTTATGTGATGCAGACAAAGCTATACTTAGGGAAAAATTTTTCTCTAAATTCTTTCATTAATAAAATAAGAGAAAGACCAGATCAATGAATTGGGCATACAACTGAAAAAACAAAACAAGAAAAAAAGAGCAAATTAAAAATCTCCAATTATGTACCAAATTGGAAATTCTGAAAACCAAAGATGAGATTAATAAAACTGAAAGTAAGAAAATTATTGAGCTAATAAATAAAACTAGAGGCTGGTTTTATGAAAAGAAATTAAGATAGATAAATCATTGGTTAATTTGATTTCAGAAAAGAAATTTCCAGTATCAAAAATGAAAATGGTGAATTTACCACCAATGAAGGGGAAATTGAAGTAATCATTAGAAAATATTTTGCCCAATTATATATCAATAAATCTGACAATCTAAGCAAAAATGATGAATGTTTATGAAAGTGTAAGTTGCCAAGATTATCAAAAGAGGAAATAAGTCCATCTTAGAAAAAGAAATTGAACAAGCTATCAGTGAACTCCCTTAGAAAAAAAATCCACAATGTCAGATGTATTCACAAGTGAATCTACTAAACATTTAAAGAACTATTAATTCCAATACTATATGATCTATTTGGAAAAATATACAAAGAAGGCATCCTACTAAATTCCTTTTATGACTCAAATATGGTGCTGATACCTAAAGAAAAAGTTAACTATAGACCAATTTCAATATGAATTTTGGTGGAAAAGTTTTAAATAAAATACTAGCAAGGAGATTACAACAATATATCACAAGAATCATATACTATGACCAGGTGAGATTTATACTAGGAATGCAGGGTTGGTTCAATAACTAGGAAAACTATCAGCACAATTGACTATATTAATAACACAACCAACAGAAATGATATGATTGTCTCAAAGTTGCAGAAAAAGCTTTTGACAAAATATAGCACCCATTATTATTAAAAACACTAGAGAGCAGAGGAATAAATGGAGCTTTCCTCCATCAGCAAGCATTATCTATAATGGCAGTTAAGCTAGAAGCCTTTCCTATAAGATCAGGGGTGAAGCAAGGATGCTCATTATACTATTATTCAATACCATACTAGATATATCAGCTATATCAATAACAGAAGAAAGATAAGTTGAAGGAATTAGAGTAGGCAACAAGAGGGGAAAAACTATCACTCTTTGCAGGTGATATGATGGTATAATTAGAGAACCCTAGAGAAATAACAAAGAAACTGCTTTAAATAATTAACAAATTTAGCAAAGTTGCAGGATATAAAATAAACCTATGTAAATCATCAGCATTTCTGTATACTACCCACAAAGCCCAGGAATAAGAAATAGAAAAATTCCATTTAAAGTAACTATAAACAATATAAATACTTAAGAGTCTATTAGCCCAGACAAACCCAGGAAATATATGAACAGGATTACAAATCTTTTTTCACATAAATAAAGTCAGATCTAAACAATTGGAAAAATATATTGGTTGCTCACGGGTGTAGGCTAAGCCAATATAATAAAAATGACAATCCTACCTAAATTAATCTACTTTTTCAGTGCCATACCAATCAATTTATCAACAATTATAAAGCTTGAAAAAAACAATAACATAATGCATGTGAGAGAACAAAAAGTCAAGAATATCAAAGGAATCAATGAAAAAAAAAGATGAAAAGGAAGGTGGCCTAGCTGTTCCAGATCTCACACTATATTATAAAGCAGCAATCATCAAAACTATCTGGTACTGGTTAAGATAGAATGGTAGATCAGTGGAATAGATTAGACATATAAGATACAGTAGTAAATGACCAAAGTAATCTAGTATTTATAAACCCAAAGACCTCAGCTTCTGGGATAAGAATTCACTATTTGACAAAAACTGCTGGGAAAACTTGAAAATAATATGGCAGAAACTAGGTATACATCAACATCTTATACCACATACCAAGATAAAGTCAAAATTGGTACATTATTTAGACATAAAGGATCATTCCATAAGGAAATTAGACAAGCAAGGACTAGTTTATCTGTCAGATCTATGGAAAGGGGAAGGTTTTTTTTTTTAACCAAATGAGATATAGATCATCATGGGAAGCAAAATGGATAATTTTGATTATATTCAATTAAAAAGTTTTTGTACAAACAAAACTAATGTAACCAAGGGGAAATGTAAAGCTGGGAGACAATTTTATAGCAGGTATCTTTGATAAAGGTCTCATCTCTCAAATATATAGAGAACTGAGTCAAATTTATAAGAATACAAGTCATTTCCCAATTGATAAATGATCAAACAGGCAGTTTTCAGATGAAGAAATCAGAGCTATTTATAGTCATATGAAAAACCACTCTAAATTACTATTGATAAAAGAATTGCAAATTAAAACACCTCAGGGGCACCACCTCACACTTATCAGAGTGGCTAATATGACAGAAAAGGATAGTGATAAATGTTGAATGGGGTGTGGAAAAATTGGGACACTGATGCTCTGTTGGTGGAATTGTGCATTGATCCAGTCATTCTTGAGAGCAATTTGGATCTACAGCCGAAGGGCAATAAAACCTTGCCTACCCATTGATCCAACAATTCCGTTATTAGGCCTGCATCCTAAAGAGATCATAGAAAAGGAAAAAAAAAGACCTACATGTACAAAAAACACTTAGAGCAGCTCTTTTAGTGGTGGCAAAGAATTGGAAATTGAGGAGATATCCATCAATTATGGAATGGCTTAACAAGTTGTGGTATATGAATGTAATGGAGCAATATTGTGCCATATGAAATGATGAGCAGGTGGATTTCAGAAAAACCTAGAAAGACTTACATGAACTGAAGCAAAGTGAAGTGAGCAGAACCAGGAGAATATTCTACACAGTAATAGCAAAATTGTGCAATGATAACATTAGCTTAGCTCTTCTCAGCAATACAATGATCTAAGACAATTCCAAAGGACTCATCATAAAAAATGCTATCCACCTCCAGAGAAAGAACTGATGTAGTCTGAATGAAGATTGAAGCATATTATTTTCATTTTATTTTTTGTGTTTTTTTCCTTTTGTTCTGTTTTTTCTTTTACAACATGATTAATATGGAAATATGTTTTACATGACTGCACATATATAATGTATATCAAATAATTTAATTTTTATGGAAGGAAGAAGGGAGGAAAGAAGGGAGAAAATTTGGAACTCAAAATTGAAAAAAATTGAATGTTAAAATTGTCTTTACATGTAATTAGAAAAAATGCTCTTAAAAAGAAACAAGAAAAGAGGACTCTATATTTGCAAAAGAGTGAAGTGCCATTAATAAATATTAGACTGACGCTAAACTATTCAAATAAAGATGTTCTTTACAGAGATCCAAAGTACAAAAATATTTCGATGCCCCTCATTTATGGAACATTTTGATTCGAACGTTACAACAGTGTGATTGGATCATTAATGGCTTAGTACAAATATCTCCTGTATATATGAAGGAAACATGTGTTGATTAATTTGATTCAGAGAAGGAGAGTAGTCAAATAGTACTGGATTAGTTAAGAAATGTTTCATAAGGAAGAAGGACCTTGAACTGGCTTCTTTGCAGAGGAAGAAGAGGGCATATTAAGAAAAAGCTTCACAAGAAACATCATTACTAGTCTATCAGAGAACATAACATCTGACCATTGCTTTAGATTTCAGGGCATCTATGCCTGCATTCTGTCAAATGGTATTGGGGTATCACATTGAGGGTACCATGTTATTTTTGGTAGGTGTTTATTATGATTAACCTGTCTGGAAGTGAAAATCAACTATAAGGAATTACTAATGTAAGAAAAGTAATTCGTAGTTTCCTTTTTCACTTTTAAAGAGTCCCGTGACACAACTGCATTTGTGTAGACTCTGCCTTGTAAGCTTTGTTCTTTTATTCAAATAAAATAAGATCAGTAAATATTTGCAGAGTCCCTACTGTTCTTATAGGAACATGAAAGAAATTTCTTTCCTTTTCGTTTCCCTTTCCTTCTCTGCTGCTATTTCAGATGATCCAGAGGGTTATCTTTTTCATTACATTAACTTTACTTATGTTTATGAAAATTCATAGGAAATGATTGTTATAGCAACTATAGAAAAATACCCTTAAAATGCAGATCTTTATCAAAGTTGTCCTGAGTGCATAGAAATTAATGCTTTAAAATGATTCAGGCCATGAAGGATCACCTTCCCATTATTTTAATTATTAAAATTGTATGAAAATTGTAGTTCTATGACCTAGAAAAGGATTAATTATTCTGAAACAAATGTTAGTCCGTGCATTTAAAAAATCCTTATCACAAAATGTATAACATTAAAATTTTTTAAGTGTGACTGTAATGCAACATATGTCAAATTCATGCCTCAGTTTGTTATATTACAGCAATTGAGTGAACAGATAATGAATAGGCAATGGTGAATAGGCACTGGACCAAGAGGGTGCCTCTAATTTGGCAACGAACACCTGAATTATTCACCTCCTGAGTAAGATTACTTGTTTTCTTTCCCTTCATCTATTCCAGATCTTTGTGTATGGGTGGGTGGGTGAGGAGCGGGGTAGAGCAAGGAGAAATAGGGGACAAATTGTGGAGAGACAGTGGTGGAGTGGAATCTCAGAAGGATTCATCTTAAACCTATTAAGTATTCATATCGGAACAGAAGCTCTGCTTTCAACAAGCTTATTCCCCTTAGAAATATTTGTTTGTACTTGGAAACTATTTATGTAAGGAAGCTCTACTTTTATTATTTGAGACGTAGACGTTTGGGGTACATCACTGTCTTGTTACAGCCCTCCCATTAGTGGGCAGTGCAGACTTACTGACTTCTAGGCACACTGACCTGTACTGCTTTAGAAAGGCTCTGTGAGCAGATTCTTCTCAGCGCTTCCATGGGATTTATGTGGATACACACAATGCAAATGCATTTTCCCAAACATGAACAGATTCAAATAGCCTGGAAATATGCCAGACTTAATTTTTTGACACATTTCAAGATTAGAATGTCAATGTATGTGGAGAGACAGAGTAGTGCCTCAGTGCCACTGTTCTGGGACCTGCAACTGGGACGTGTCAAGCAGACAGAGCTGTAAATGATCCATTGTGAGTGCTCCACATACTAATGGGGAAATGTTGGTATCTTTTCATTTCTGCACTCTGTTAATTTTTGAAACTGTTAGAGTGGTTACTTTTTTTTTCCATTGGGAAATGGGCAAGAAAATCTATTCTATCTTTGTTCCTTGCTCCTGGAAGAGATGTCTTTTTGCTTAAAGACTGGGCTTTGAATTCAGAGTCGCAAAGCAGTAAATGAGAACTAGAATAACAATAGTGATATATGTCCATTTGCTAATTGCAGTTTAGCAGCAATTGTGATGTTAAATGCATCTTGAGAAGAGTCCCACAGTCCTCTGGCATCGCAGGTAACCTTCAGTTTATGATGCTAAGGGATTGGTGAATGATTCTTTGGGAGCATTGTTAATCTATTAGTGTAAATGAATCTAACAATGCGCTATTTAAAAAAAAAAAAAGCAGAAGGGCAGGATTTGAAAAAGAAACATTAAATTGAGACTACCTATTATTAACTACATTTATCAGTTCAAATTAGTAGTAATAAAGTTTTTATAATTGATCGTAAAGTAAAACACCAATAATTAAAAATCTTTTTGGTTATCTTAAAAAATAGTTCAAGGGTTTACTATGCCATATCCATTTTCACCTTGTTTTTTAAATGAATGCTTTATTGTTTCTTCCAAGGCAGTAGTTATGTTTTGCATTTCAAAAATATATTCCAGATCAGGAAATTGAAGATTTTTTCCTTTTAGAAAATTTGATATAATGACTATGTCACTTATTTTTTACCAACTGAAATTGATATATTAGCTCATAGTTTGGCTTACTCTGAACATAACTATCTCTTCCGGAGGAAAAGAATTGCTCAAATGAGAACAACTTCAGTGTGTAGGTAGAAGCCAGATGGAAGTAATGATTTTGTACGGTATCCAGTATTTTTGGCTGAGTAGATTAAAAATGTGCATTATCAAGTTTTTTTGCAGGTTTTCCAGGAAGTGATAGAGGGGATGTTTTAGAACAACTTTAGGTGTAGTTTGCTTTAAAGATGACTGTCATAGGTCATGGGATATCTATATCTATATAGTTTTTTTTTTTAAATTTGTATACTCTGCACTTATCCTTAGGGTCAAATGTTACTTCCCCTCTTTTTTTTCAGTCTGTTGCTTCTTAGTCCATTAGGTGTTTCAGCTGCAGTCTTAGCTTGATTGGGAAAGGCCCAGGCCTGGAAGTACAAATGCACACTTGTGGTCAGACGAAGACTGGCTGACAGATATGGAAACAAGATCAGGAATTCATTAGTTAAATATTGACCATACAGAGATTTAACTCAAATGACTGACCTTAATCTGGGACGCTTTGTGTGAAAAAAAAAAATGCACTGGAGAACTGCATTACTAGCCAAAGGTAAAAAGTGAAACCCAGATTCTAGATATCTGTTCACGCAAGTGAGCCACAGGAGAGGTGGCTAATTGATGAGAGTAGGATTTTGTATACCTTGGGGACTGCAGAGAAGGTCATTTGTAGGAAAACTGAGTTACTTTGTAGAGATTCAGTTCTAGGGAACCAAGGCAGGTACCCAGCTACTAAGAAACTTGAGTATAAGGCAGGAATCTGGTCTTGGAATTGAGTACAAAAGGTAATCTGAATTAGGCAGAAAAAAATTCCTAGTTGCTAGGGAACTAGATTGCCAAGGAGAGTTTGGGCCACAGGATAACAGTGACTAAGCCAGAGAGCAACTGTCCCCTTGTATGTTCTTGGCCTAAAGTCAGTCTTGGTCTGGGAGTCTGAGATGGGATTGACTCAGTAGGTTGGAGTTATATAAACTTGGCTGCTAAATGTAAACGAGTACATAAATGGGGAACACCAGGCAAGCCATTACTATAAATGTTAGCTAGCCTAATTGCACCATACCTGTTCACTCCTGTCATGATTTACACACTGAAAAGTTCAGTTTAGGCATAGTCATCTCTGATGATTGCTGTCATTTTAGATAATCCTTAATACCAGTCCATCTTCTCTTTGAATAAAAATGCTAAAAATGTTAGGAGTTGGTGCAAGGACAGCATAGCAGCTTTTATTCAGATTTTAAAAACCAAAATTTCTGTGTCATGTAAATAGTCATATCTTTTAGAGATGACAATTTTATCTTGATGCATAAAATGAGATCTAGTTTTCTTATCTTTCCAGAGCTGGAGGGAAAATATCCATGAGCAGGGAAAATAATCTAGCAAATACTTGTGTCTTCATTAGATAAGGGTCTTATCAGGTCAGATTTATGTTTTATAAATCATTTAAATGAAGTTTCACAAGGTACCTCGAAGAAGGTACTTCCATTAAGTTCCTTACTCTTTGAAATCTCTTTACGGAGAAAAGAATGCTAGTTGGGTATCCTTCCTTGAAGTCACATTTGACAGCTAATTTGCTCACATAACAGCAAAAGGCTTCTTTTTTTGAGTGTGTGCTTCAAAATTTAAAGTGAGGGGAAAAATACCTCATGTTATTTCTTTTATAATGAACTGTAACTGTAACAAATCTATGGGATAATTGATGAATTACATCTACATAAAAAGAATCCAGGTTGCTAAATACAATACTGTACTTGCGACAAATGGCATACATTTAGAGTCTCCTCAGTCCTGCAGTTGCATTCTGTCATTTTCCTCAAGAAAATACAGAACATTATGATAAAATGAAAAGGTGATCAGCAGAAGAGGTTCCTTTAAAAGAGCCCTACAGTTTATTTACCATAAAAGGAGGTTGGTAATGATAACTTAAAAGTAATAGAATTCAGTGCCATAGTACATTAGTTGACCTTAATCTTCAAATCTTGTAAAGTATAGTGGAAGCTAGTCACATATCCCTTACGTCATGCTAAGATGAAGCAACTCACACTTATGTAGCACTTTCAGTTTACCAAGCACTTTCCTCATAACAACCCTGTGGGGTAGTAATGCAAGTATTACTATCTTTATTTGAGGGAAGCCAGTTTCAGAGATGTGAAGTAACCTATGCAAGGGCTTCAGAGCCAGGGAGTATTGATGTAGGACCTCAAACCCAAGTCCTTGTACTTTTTCCACACATGGCGCTGTTTGCCATGCCACGTCCTACTAGCACTTTGATTTATGATTTATAGTCAGCATTTAATATTCTCAGAAGTAATAAGATACTTGAAAATGTAGTCCCTAAGAACTTATGTAAGGAATTTAAAATATATTTAATTGATTTTGAAAAAAAGAATGATTTTGCTGGGTCTTTTTGTAGAACGATCGACCCCATCGCCTCCACCTCAAAATTTTCCCTGACTTCTTTCAAGATTCAAGAATAAGTTCAAAGGCTACCTACTTAAGAAGGATTTTTCTTGGTTTGCCCAGCACCTAAATATCTCCCTGTCAGATTGCATCTACTCTGGTTACATATCTCATATCTTCCTAGTTGTTTCTAGGTGTTCTCCCCTATTAGACTGTAAGCTTCTTTTATTTGTCTGTCTGTCTGTCTATCTATCTATCTATCTATCTATCTATCTATCTATCTATCTATCTATCTATCTATCTATCTTTGCAGGACAATTGGGGTTAAGTGACTTGCCCAAGGTCATGCAGCTAGTAAGTATGTCAAGTGTCTGAGATTGGATTTGAATTCAGGTCCTCCTGACTCCTGGGCTGGTGCTCTACTTACTGTGCCACTTAGCTGCCCCTAGAATGTAAGCTTCTTAAAGTTGAGAATGGTGGTTTTGCCTTTCTTTGTATCCCTAGGGATGGTATAGTGCCTCTTATACATGAAGAAATAATGTCAGAGAAGGTAAGCCTCAGTTTCCTCATCTGTAAAATGAGGATAATATTTTAATGTTAAAAGTGTCATATTGAGGATCAAATGTAATAATAGATTTAAAACATTCTTAAAATTAAAAAAAAAATATGTTGTGTCCCAAAAATCCTAGTGCAATTGAAAGCTGTACTTTGGGATACATTGTAAAAATCTTGTATGTTTTTTCCAGCCACATAACTCCTTTCAAAAATAAAATACGGAATACATGTGTACCTCTGACAGTTCCAGTGACTTTTCCAAAGGTTACCAAATGTTATTACCTCAGGGCTGGTAGCTGTTTGTGAAGCTTCTGCCTTAGTTGGGAGACAGATGTCTTTAGGACAATATGCTAGTGCCTCCTCTAGCATGCCTGCACTTGGGGCTTTCCTCATAGTGCATTGTTTAGCTTACTTTATTGGCAGTAAAAGAACAACAAGATTTACAAATGCCTCTCTGTAACAAAGTATCAGTGCAGATCAGAGTTTATGTCAAAATATGAAGTTTAATGCATGCTCAGCTCCAGAGTCAAAGTTTTCATTTTTTTAGAGAGGTTGGATTTTTGAAACCAGTAAGTTTATCTTTTTATTCTTCAGTGTTTTCACATTGAAGGCAGCACCAAAAAAAGAGCCTTGTAGTTAGGGTCAACCTAGGGCAAAATTGTGAAGTAAGTGAAGTTTTCTTTGGTATCCCCTACCTTACTTTTCAGCTCCTTCCTTCTTTTTCATCTGATGGTCTTCCATGCACTTAAATGTCACTGATATTCTGGTGACTGACAAGAGCAAACTTCTTTACCTTCCCAAGTATTTCTGTATTTTATGAATGAATGATTGGTAAGGAGGCCCAATTAAAATAACTGTTTTTCCAGTATGTCTTCTCTGCCATGAAACCTCTACCTCACCTTGGTAACAACCTTTTTTTCTCCCTTGGTTCTTGCGTAGGATTTTGTCTTATGCCTCTTCAAAGTATTTTTTATGGATTAATGGGCATTGCAGTTAAATATCCCCATTTTAGACCATAAGCTCCACAAATGGAGGGACCATGTCTTTATACTTCCTTTACCATTTTACGTAGTGTCCTGCACATAGTAGGCACTTGATAAATGTTGCACCAATTTGAACCAAGGGGGTAAGCTATAATGTAAAGCAATGAAATTAGTAATGGCATTTGGATCAGAATAATTAACTGATGTGCCCTGTACTTCAGGGGATGAGCAATCATTGCGGTATAACTAAAGTTACAGATACCATGCACATAGATGCACATACACAGATAACTCACATACACAGAGCTGTGTCCTTTGACTATGTATAAAGCATAATTTCAAATAAACACAAACAGATTTTAGCATTTACTAATTTTTTAAGGTAATATAGTAAGTAAGGTATATACTGATACTATTTTTTGTGATGTCTCATGAACCAGTTGACTGTTTACCCTTTACTGTTTACCCTTTCAATTTGCCAACTATGTTATAAGCATGTTCTAATTAACCCAGCCCAAACCTTAGCGATCTAGAAAAATGATAAAGTTACATTATTCTTGAATAATGGTCTTTAGGGAAAAAAAAATGAGAGGTGAGCTACTGACCTGAGAAGAAAAAGTTGTGGCTGTTATTGTCTTTCTTTAAAAAGTTTGTCAAAGAATGATATCAAGGTTAAAAGTTTTCTGCTCAAAAATCATGTTGTAAATAAGTGGGAGAATTGGGAAATGAGTGTGTGAGCTGATGGCCTGTAATAAATACATTCAACCACTTTTTCCTTTGTGGCTGTGTATATAATCATAATAAGTGACCTCAGGAGACCAGTGCTCTAGGCAATGAAGCAGATGGTAGACTTCCCTCTCCATTATCCTTACAGATCAGGAGCCATAACGCTAACTGTGATGCAATGCTAAACAAGAGTGAATTAGTAAATGTTTAAATAACAATATTGAATGTATCTAGAAAACTGTATATTTCTGAATACTTCATAATTATTTTTATTAGTTTCATTCAAGCTGAGTAATTTTACCCCAATTCCATATTACTTGTGTTGCATTTGTAGTTTCTCCAAATAGTCAAGGAATGTAACTAGTTGGTAGGTAGGTATGTTTAAAGCTAGATGTAAAATGAGTTGTACCAATACAACTGGAAGTATCCTACACTTTGTCATAGAATCACAAAGCTTATCACTGGAATTCATTCCAAATCATCAAGCATTAAGTACCTCTTATGTATGGTAGGTCTTGGGAATTATATATATGTATATATGTATACACACACACACACACACACTATATGTCTAGGTATACATATACCCATATATACATGTCTAGGTATACATATACCTATACATACATACATATGTGTGTATGTATATATAATATACATATGTGTGTATACATATACATATACGCATATATATATATATACACATATGAAATCTCATAGAGAGGACCTTAGAGATTATATAGCTCAGTTCCTCATTTTATGCATGATGAGTAGGATCATAGAGTCAAAGTTAGAGATCTTAGAGGTCATCTAGTTTAATCCTCTCATTTTACATTTGAAGAAACTGAGGTCTAGAGAGATTAGAGTGACTTGCCCAGTGTCATACAGTAATAAGTAGAAGAACCAGAACTCTAACTCAGAATCTCTGACTTCAAAGGACAGCACTCTACTGTACCCACGCTGGTATTCACTCGGGAAACCAAAGCATAAAAGGATGAATGAGTTGCCCTAAGTCATGTAGCTTGAACTGAAACTGGAATGTCAGTTTTCTGATTCCTAGCCTCGCATCCTTTATATAATACCTTCTTCAGGATCAGCAGAAAAACATCAAAATTTTAGAGGGTGGCAATGTTCTTATGCACGTAATAAGGTATTTTGACTTTTTTCACGTTTTCTAGCAAATTTCTTTCAAGTAGCAGTTGCAAAACTAAACAGAAGTTATACCCAGTGTAAATAGTTTCTCCTATGAATGTATTTATTTCTTGGTATTGCTCATCAAGGGCAGCTGGTTTATGCCAGCTAGTGCATAGAGTGCCTGTCAGGCCTGGAGTCAGGAAGACAGATCTTCCTGAGTTCAAATCTGTCCTCAGACAATAGCTGTGTGACCCTGAGCAAGTCACTTAGCCCTGTTTGCCACAGTACATCATCTGTAAAATGAGCTGAAGGAAATGACAAATACTCCAGCATCTTTGCCAAGAAAACCCCAAATGGAGTCACAAAGAATCAGACATAACTGAAAAACAACCACAAAACAACCACAACAATTGTTTATCTAATCTAGTCATTGATTTACTTTTCTATTTTTAACTAATCCTAGGTAGTTTTGATGATGAGTGTTTTGTTACAAGATTTGCCATCTGATAGTTCTCTAACCCCTTGAATTCTACTTTTAAAAAATTTACTTAATATGATTGAATCTTTGTTAGTCAGTGTGAATTTTATTACTTTCCATATTTGTTAAAGTAATTCCTTGATAATTTAATTTGTACAGAACTAAATTATAGAATAACTTGAACAGCACCATACTTTTTATTATGTTGATGTGAGCCTAACATGGACATTTAATATATCTATAATTCAGATTTTCCTTTTTTTTCAAACGTTATCTCTATAGCTTAACTCCCAGTTAAATGAGTTTTGAAGCAATTTTAAGTAAAATTTCTCTTTCTGTCTTTCCTTCCAGGCTTCTGTTAATATTAATCAGAAATAAACTTGATTTTGCTTCTTTATTTTGTATCCTGATAACTCACTGAAACTGTTGTCTCATTTTTTCAGTTGATTCTTTAATATTTTCTGAGTAAACTACCATGAGCTACTAGAAATAATTTTATGTCCTCTTTACCAATGGTTATTTGCTTTTTTATTGCCTTATTAATATAATTTGTGCTTCTAGGATTATGTCAAATAATAATGGATAGGGGAAGCATAGTTATTTCATACCTCATCTTGTTCAGAATTCTTCTGGTCTTTCCCCATTATAAGTAATTCTAACTCTTGATTTTATAGATCCAATAAGTAAGAGATCCTTCAATTCTTTTTTTAGTAGTATTTTAACAAAAATATGAGCTACCTGCCATTGAAGTATTTTGATAGGTATTATTCTTTAGTTATTAATATGATTAATTATGCTAATTGTTTACCGCAGATGGACTTTGAATTTCTGGTATTAAAATTAGGTCATAACTACTTTTCGACATATTGATAGATTCTGCTTGATAATATCTTCAAAATTTTACATCCATTGATTCATTAGTGATGTTACTCTTTAGCTATATCTCTCTACTTCAGCCATGTGACTCTTGGTAAATCATTTAACATTATTAAGAATCAATTTACTTATTGTAACATTAAGGGGTTGGACTTGATGATTACAAAAATACCTTCCTGCTCTTAGTCTATGACACATATTCATCGTAATTCTATTTTTTTACATTATCTTCAGCTCAATAATTTTCTTCTTTTTTTTGTTAGATTTATTAAGTTCTGAAAAAGGATGATTAATGTCACTTGCAATCACTATCTTCATAGCAATTTTCTACTATACTATTTCCTTGATAATGTCTTCCTCAAATTCTGTATACTATAAACCACTACACCTAGCACTAAGTAAGTACTTAGTATATGTAAGGCAAGTAATTTTGCTAGGTTAAGAGGATATAAAGATGAAAATAGTCCTTGTCTCTGAGAAACATATATTATACAGGGTGGCCGAAAAATCTTAGTGCAGTTTAAAAATATTAGAGTTTAAAAGTACTTTACAATGTTTTTAAGAATAGCCAAATGATAATTTGAGGAGGGAGAGAAAATTAAAATTAGGAGCTTCAGAAATGGCTTCTTCTAGGTAGTGGCACATAGTTGGACTTTGGAAGAATTTAGAGATTCTTAGAGGTCTAAATGAGGAGGAAGTGAATTCCAGGCAAAGAAAGAGCTAATACAAATGCACAGAATCTGGTAATAGAGTGCTAAGTTCAGGTATATCATTTTGGTTAGAATGTAGAATACATGAGCAGAATAATATGCAGCGTACCTGAAAGTTAAGGTGAAAACATAGTTGTGAGCTTTAAATGCCAAGCTTTGGAGTTGATATTTTAGAGTTACCTTTGGCAATCAGTGAAGTTACTTAAGCAGGACAGTGACCTGGTCAGACTTCTACTTCAGAAATATTATCTTGACAGGTAAGTGAATGATGAATTGGAGAGAAGAGAGAATAATTAGTAGGGTATTGAAGTAATTCAGGGAAGAGTTGGAAAGGGCCTGGAGCAGGATTTTAACTATGTGAGTAGAGAGTAAGGGATAAATGATAGGGATGTTGTGGATGTAAAATTGACAAGATTTGGCAACTAATGAGATTCTGGGGAAAAAATGAGAAGGAAAGGATAACTCTGAGATTGTGTGCCTGGATTATTTGAATGTTAGTGATGAAGTGTGGAGGAATTGGGGTTTTAGGGGAAGGGAGCTAATGAGTTCTATGTTAAACATATTGATTTTGAGGTGCCTATCGGAACATACAGGTGGAGATACCTAATAGACACATGGTCATGGTCATACGGAACCAGGATTTGGGATAGTGACATGTCTTGTATATCTTAAAGTCTTCTCATAGAGATGATAATTGAAACCAGGCCAACTGATGAGAACACCAAACTAAAGGGTATTGAGAGAGTAATGAAGAGGACATAGGACAAAACCTTGAGAAACATCCATGATTCAGAGCAGAACATAAATGATGACATAGCAAGGGACATTGATAAGAGATTGTTTTATTATCTTTAGTTTCTTTTTGAATAATGTAGTTTCTCTGGTTGGCTCTCTTGTCAATGTCTATTTTTTCTATTTTTTTTTCCTAAACCATTATTACAATTCCTTTGTAAGTTCACCTAGAGTTTACTGATTTTTTTCCTAGATCGTTATTTCAACTGTGCGTATTTATGTCTTTAGTTTCCAGCTACATTTGGGGGAGGGGTATACTTAAATAATATAGACTACCAAGTGTCTTCCTTTTAACGGATGGCTTTAAGCCATTGATGTTAAACTGTCCGCTAATGGGTATGATTGTCACATTTTTTTTTCCTCTCCAACAAATCTTTATAACATAAATAATTGAATGTACTGATACCTTATAATGTAACACAATATATTTATTCTCTATATAAAATATATTTGTTTGTAACATGTATTTATTGTATATACAATATGGGAATATAGGAATACATATTATATAAAATATATTTATTGTATTGCAATATATTGTATTGCATTGTATTACTTTATATGGTTATTTGTTTGTTTAGTGAGTTTGAATCTCAATTTCACCCCTTTGCCCATCTTCTCTTTCTTTCCTTAAGTGTCTTCCTATTCCACGAAATACTAATTTCTTGATCCACGTTCCTTTCTTCTAGCATAATCCTGTTCAGGCTTCCTGCATAGGCTTAACATATGTATTTTAGCTTTATTTCTTCAACAGCACTCAATATGACACTAAAAGAAATATTAACCTGTTCTATGCAGTGTAAATGTTGACTTATTATGTGATCTTTTCATGCTACATGTACATAGGAGACACAACAAATACTGACTATTTACATTTTGTAGGTTTTTAAGAAGAAATTTGCATATGAAATATCCTAATCAACCCTGCCTTCCTTACTAAGATATTCTTTAATCCTACTAAAAATCTGTCAGTATTTTTTTTTCATAGAGCAATATTCTCAACTTTGAATAAGATATTATGGGGGGGCAGTGTAAATTATTTCCCTTTGCATTTTGTCATTTGGTATTCCAGCATTTCTTTCATTTTTTAAAAAAATAGTTGATAAATAGTGATTGAGGTTGTTTTACCTTGATATTGAAAGAATCTCAATCTGACTGCTAGCAGTATGGTTTTTTTTTTTAATATTGGAGATCTGGAATTTGGTGACTCTAATTCAGTGAATTAAGCTCTGATGCATTATGTAGATTTTTTTCAGCCTATGTATTGTGCAACTATTCTGACTTTATCCACTACAAGTTTATGTAACACAACCTAAACTCCGCCTTCATTTGACTGGACAATTCTACAATTCTCTTATCAGCTCACTATACCACTCTCCACAGCAGATCTTCCAAACCTTTGCATCCTTCCTCAGACTTCCCAGGGTTCTCTGTCCATCTCTCCTCTCAGCTGAGAATTTGCCTTGTAATGTACATTTGCCTCTTCCTCATCTCCTGTCATTTATATGTGTTCTGTCACTATTTTCTCCTTCACCTATTCCATTCTCATTTCTGCCCTTTCTGATGAATTTTTGGGGTAGCCAGGTCGCACAGTGGATAGAGGGCTGGCCCTGGAGTCAGGAGGACCTGAGTTAAAATCTGGCCTTACACACACTAACACTATTTGCCTTAGTTTTCTGATCTGTAAAATGAGCTAGAGAATGAAATGGCAAAACACTTTAGTATCTTTGCCAAGAAAACCCTAAATAGTATCATGAAGAATCAGAAACAACTGAAATGAATAAAAAGTGACAAGAGAGCAAACTTTTTGAGAAGGACATATGAGAGGTGCCCACCATTCCTCTCCTCACGGTCTCTTCATAACCCCCTATAATCCAGCTTCTGACCTCATCATTCCACTGAAATTGCTCTATCCAAAGTTACTAATGATCTCCTAATTGCCAAATCCAATGGCCTTTTCTCAGTGCTTGCTCTCTTTGACCTCTCTGCAGCCTTTGACAGTGTTGATCAACCTTTTCTCCCTGATACTCTTTAGTCCTAGGTTTTTCATTGTCCTCTTGTCATTTGACCATTCCTTCTCAGTCTCCTTTGCTGGATCTTCATCCCATTAGGACAGAAGACTCTGTCCTGGGCTCTCTTCTCTTCTCCCACTATTCCACTTGGTGATTTCATCAGCTGTCATGGATTTAATTACCTTCTTTATGCTGACAGTTCTAAAATCTACCTATCCTGGCCTAGCCTCTCTGTTAACCCCCAATCTTACTTTCTCTAAAGGTCTTCCAAACATCTCAAATTTAATGTGTAGTAGAGATATTAAACTCAGTATGTTCCAAACTGAACTCATTATCATCTACCCTAAACTCTCCCCAATTCCAAACTCTCCTGTTACTGTCGAAGGAACCATTATCTTCCCAGTCCCCTAGGCTTCCAACTTAGATGTCACCCTCTACTCCTCACTATTTGTTACCTCTCATATCCAATGTCTTTAAAGTCCTCATTATTTCACTTCTGCAACACCTTTCAAATATGCCCTCTTCTCTCCTTTGATACTACCAACACTCTAGTACAGGCTCTTATCACCTCACACTTGGACTACTGCCACACCCCGCTGATGGGTCTGCCTACCACAAGTCTCTCTCTACTCTAGTCCTTCCTCCATTCAGCCACCAGTGATTTTCATAATGCTCAGTTCTGACCATGTCACCCCTATACTCAAACTCCAGTGATTCCCTATCATGTTTAAGATCAAATACAAAATCCTCTGTTTAGCATTCAAAGCCTTTCATAACCTTATTTCCCCCTTTCAATCTTCTTATTCCTTATTGACATACACTCTTTCATGTCCTTCCTTGCTATTCTGTGAACAAAATACTCCATTTCTCAGCTCTGTGTATTTTCTCTTTTTGTCCTCCCATACCTAGAAAACTCTCCCTCCTCCTTTCCATCTCCTGGCTTTTTTTGTTTCTTACACCTTACACTCTCTCAGAGCTGCCCCACACCCACTTTAGTACAGTGACAATAACCACCTTTCCTCTTTTCCCACAAGTAACTCCATCTCCATATTCAGGATGTTTCCACTGGCTGATTGCCACCTCTTGGCTTCCTTGGTTTCCTTTAAGCCTCAGCTAAATATTGCTTTTTACAGGAAGTGTTTCCTGATACCTCTCAATCTAACACTTTTCCTCTATTTAAAAAAAAAATTATCCTTTATGAAGATAGTTTGTACATAATTATTTAGATATTGTCTTCCTCGTTAGATTGTGAGTTCCTCAAGAGCAGAGACTCTCTTTTACCTTTCTTTGTATCCCCACCACTTAACACAGTGCTTGGCACATAGTAGACACCTAATCAATATTTATTGAATGACAGGAGCACAGTTATGCATTGAGTTGGTTTTAGAGCTAGTGCTAGAACTTGGGTCTGTTTGTTCCTTCATGTGATGTTTGTCATTGTTGTCGTTTTTCTCCTGCACTGTGATGCCTCTTTGTTTAGTGATATTTCCACCTCTAGTTCCAAGGACTGTTGGAGAGAAAATGAATACATGTGTGTTTATGTGGGAAGCTGACTGTCAACTGAACCATGAGGAAGTGAATCTGCCTTAAATTGTTTTCTCCTAAAATAAACAACATTTTAGAAAATCTATCTCTTTAGACAAGTATTAAATTACTCGGCAGCTCTCTGAAGCTCATAAAGTTGATAATTGTTTTCACCGGTCTGTAAACAAACTTACTTTAACAATTAACCCTTTGTTTATGTGAATGATGAACTCAACTAGGAAATTAAAGGAGGTAGGGCAAAATAGAAGATTAGTTATAGGATAAAAACTGTGGTCCCTGGAAATATGTGGCTCTCCCAAACTTGTAAAAGGGTACGTATAAGTAGATATAACAGTAGAAATCAACAGTTAGTGAAGGATAAAGAAAATGAGATGTATCAATATATATATGGGAGTGGTTTGGGTAGAAAGGACTTGTTGGGAATGGAACGGGGAGAATATTTAGTAGAGTGGCTTACATAGAGTACCCATTTATCAGCTCTGGAGGGAGAAGACCTGGGTTCAAATCCCCAATTTGGTGGTAATCGTCTGTGTGACCTTGTGGAAATCATTTCACTTCCTTATACCTCAGTTTCCTCATGTGTAAAATGTAGAATTTAGATTAGGTGGCTTTTTTGAGGTCCCTTCTCCCTTTAAATATGTTACATATTGCTAAGTTTGAAGACAGTCATCACTAGGTGATCTAAAGGTACCAATTTTAGAGACTTTGTCCTAAGGCATAAAAGGTTTTTTTGATGTGTGTTGATGGAAGAAGTACCCATGCAAACAGTAACAACAAAAACCTCCACTGAACTGAATTATTGAAAGAAGAAGATAAAATGAATGTAATGATTTCACAGTGCGCTAAAAGAATGAACACTTTCCAAATTAATTGTTTTGTAGTTAGGAATTGGTTTTTTCTGTTTTGGTTCTTCAAAGCTGTCCCATTCACAAACATATATACATACATACATATATATATATATATATACATACACACACATATATACATGTATATACATGCATATATGTACATATACACATATATATGTATATTTATGTGTGTGTGTACATTGTATTTGTTTTTAATAGAGAAGGGAGTATTTCTCCAGAAACAGACATTTTAGGAACATCTATTTTTTTTACCTGGAAATTTAAATGAACGTTTGCGTAAGAACATATTGTTTTTATCTAGGAACTCATTGGATCAGTACATGGAATTAGCAGGATGTACTCCCAACCCCTGGCAAGCTTTGTCTCAAATATGTACATTGAATTGAGAGTGCCATTTTGTTAAAACCCTGAAACAAAGACACAGAGAATCATTCCTTGTTTGTTAGTCCTTGATGGCTCTGGAAACAGTGACCTTAGTTAATGTTTCGTTATGTTGTGACAAAAGATATTTTTAAGGAAAGGTGGATGACCTATTAATTTTGTTTTGTTGATTAGAACCTGAAAAAGGTAGATTACTTCTCTGTGATAAATATATTACTCAAACCATTTTAGCTTTTTGGAATTGCTGTCAAATATATGAGACTCTAGTGCATGTATAGGCCCCATCAATTTCCTAGGATGATGTCCATACATACACCAGACTCCCATGACACTGGCTATACCAGATAAACCAACAAGAAGTTTCATAATTTTCCATAATTCTAATACAGATTGCTTGTTCTCAGATACACTAATAATTGTTTAGGGTTAGGGAGAGACCTGTGATTATATTGCAATAGGGCACTTTGACCAGAAAAAACTCCTTCTACCAATTGAGGTTAGTTCCTTCTCTACTACTTATAGTTTTGGAGAGTTGCTTAGGGTTTTGAGAGGTTAAGTCACTGTAGTCAAAGGTCACAGAGTCAGTATGTGTCAGGGATGGTACTTGAAACTAGGTCTTCTGATCCTGAGGCTAGCTCTATACCTTCTATGTCACAAGCTTCTTCTTTTTTTTTTTTTTAGTAATAAAGCCTCCTTGGATAGAGTCCACGTGGACCCTTCCTTATACTGGCTTCTCCTCTATAATAAACTGTGCTGATCATGGGGGAGTAGTAGTACAGGATTTGTAGTCATAGGATCTGGGTTCAAATCACCATCTTTACTATTTACTATTTGTGACCTTGGGCAAGACATTTCACTTTTCCTGGTCTCCATTTCCCCATGTATAAAATGAGGCATTTGGACGAGTTCGTCCCTTGCAGTTAAAAATTTATGATCGAAGGGCCAGTGTATGTACAATCCAATATACATTATAATGTAGTTATGGAGATTTATATAAATTGGCCTATTTTGATTTTTCATTTAATTTTCTGTTGCATTTTATAAATATTAGATTTCATCTGTTTTTATAATTATCCTTCATAGTGGAACCAGTATTTGAACTAGAAATGCATAGGTAAAATTCTCTGTATCGAATTTATACACAATCACATCACTGAACCAAAGAGATGGAGAATTCATGATTGATTGAAGGCCCTCCAGCTGCACTGAGAATATCTTTGAAAACTTACACTTCATCTTTTACTAGTTTTCAATCAATTTGCCTTTTTCATTACAAGTGTTTAAATTGCTCTTCTCTGTGGACTGGTTAACAGTCTGAGGAATGAAATTTAATAGCCCTAGTACCCAGGCCTCTCATTTTGTGAAAATCTGCCTTGTCCAGAGAGGTAATGGAAGGAAATGTTAGCTCACAGAAGCTGCCATTCACATAATTAATGATAAAACACAGAAGACCAAAGTATAGTTGACTTTTAGCTGAATTTGCATTTAGATCAAATCATTTTGTGAGGCATTGCTATAAAAAAAACTGTCAATGATTATCATTAAAAGAGCTGACTTCAGAGCCAGGTGGAGGCTCACTGTATCGATAATGAGTAGAGCATTTAGTTGTCATTAAACTATCAATATTCCAAGTACCATGGTATTTGTTGGGCCCCATGAAAAGAAGCTCAATGCTTAATTGTAGAAGACTCAGCCTTAACACTTTCAAATGTCGAGGTGCATGTTGCTTCATGATTGAGCCAATCATGCCTTTGTAAAGAGGGTAAAGGATGCTTGCAGACATGCAAAAAGATATTTTCAAAAAAAAGAAAAGGTGATCTGTTTAGTTCTCCTGATAATTATTCAGTGTATTATATGAGTAAATAAGCTGGTTTAAATAAGTCAATAATGAGTTTTTAATGTGTAGAGAATTGAGTCAGTGGGGCAAAGAGAGGTGCAAATCTTAGAAGAATTGCCTTGTGTAATAATTGAAGCATCACTCCAGTAAAATCCCCACTGCACTAGCTTTTGTTGGACGAAAGAATGAAAGTGTATTAAAAATTAATACTTCAGTGTAATTTGAAACCAGTGCTGCCTGAATTATTATGTGCCAAATTAGGTTGCTGTAAACAATAACAAAATGGGTGACTGTGCAAATGAAAGCACAGTTATTTAAACTTGCATTAGCATGTTTAATGAGATGCAGTGAAAGTAGAAAATGTTTAATTTAGTAACGGATGACCTGAATCAATCCATCCTACAGAATGATAGGCTTTGGGGCTAATTTTCTGTAAAGAAAATAACTTAATAATTATTACTTTAGCATAAAATATGGTCTGTTTCATTTTATTCGTTTGCAGTAAGAGAACAGCAGATTTTAGTTGGATGTTTCTGTGACCTTGGTGAAAGCCACTAACAGACATTGGCAATGTGGTATATTGGGAAGAGCACAGAACTATGAGATAGGAAACCTGGTCTATAATCCTGACTTAATTCAACAAATTGAATTCTATCCACTTTAATTAATTATAAACTCATCATATTCAACCAACAGTTATTGTTGCTGCTTATATTTCTTTATTAAGTGCTTGCACAAGGTTCTGTTCTAGATGCTAAGGATGATACAAAGTTTATATACAACAGTCTCTGCCCTTTTAAAGCTTTCTTTTATGAGAGAGGATATAACACATAGAGAAGGAAATATGATATAAAGTAAAACACTAAAAATGCATAAGAAAATATCACAAAGTGTTATATGAAATGATTCAGCTTCACATGCCATCCAATCATCAAGCTATCCACCCACTCTAATCTTGTCAGCTATTTCTACCATATTCACATACCCTCAGCCTTCCCCCCACATCTTTCTACTTCTTGTTCCATGTACAATATTCTAATCAATATTACTGTTTCTTCTAGAAATAGCATACTAATTAATTGCTATATACATCAGGTCAGTCTGACAGTTAACACTCATTTATTAAGTACTTATTATGTGTCAGATACTGTGCTAAACACTGGACTCTGACTTCACAGACTGGAACTCCCTGCTCTGGCCATCTCTCGTCTAGAAGGATGGTCTTCAATCACATTGTTCTTCTTTTAACCTTGAGGTCAGCGACTGTTGTTTTCTTATTTGTATTACCAAGGCTTAGCTCAGTGCCTAGCACGTAAAGAGTACTTAATAAATATCTTTTTCATTATTTATTCATTCTTTAATCAAAGCGAGGGGAAAACAGCAATTGCTGATAGTAGAGGATCAAGGGAAGACTTTATGATTTCAGCAGAAAGCAAGGAAGGCCCTCAGCAAACTGGGCATATTTCCTTATGGAAAACATATGGGGAAATATGGACAAGAAACACATAGAATGGACAGACATGAATGAGTTGTGAGAGCTTCCAGATTGACAAGAGCATACTGTTGAGTATATAAGAACTGGGTGAGCAAAGGCATAGAGGGAGGAAAGCACTTGTATAATGAATAGTAAGTTTATACATGGAAGGAACGAATATGAGACAAGGAGAAAAAGGTAGGATGGTTTTATATTGTAGAGAACCTGGAATTTTAATCTAAAGAGTTTTAACTTTTATTGCTAGAAGAATGACATGACCAGATACATGCATTACAAAAATTATTCTAACCCTTATGTAAATTGTAGATTGAAGTAGGGGAAATAGTGGAGATAAAGAATAGGTAAGGATGTATTATGATAGTCCAGGAATAATGAGGACCTAGGCTAGCATGCTGGCAGTGGGGATAAAGAGGAAAGGGCAGATAGGAGAGATATTCTGTAAATAGAATTAATAGGATAATATCATATAATTGAATGTGGAGGGACTGGGTGAATGATGGTGGCACTGAGAAAAAAAGTAAAGTCTCAAGTCAGACTCTGACACCAACTTGCAAGTGTGAACTTAATGAAATCACTGCACCCCTTTGGGCTTTGATTTCCGGTTTCCTCAATTTCATTTGCATCTTTCTAGTACTAATATTCTAGGCTCTAGGCATCTACAAATGTCTTACATCCCACCCCCCCCATGGGGTAAGGGAGGGACAGAAAATATTTTTTGCTTCCATTTTGGTTGGGAGGTTTAATAATATGATTAGCTAAATACCTGGAGATGTATTGATGCTTGCCATTTTGCTTAGAAAACTAACCCTAAAATCTACCCCTTGCAAACTTACCTATTTCATACCAGGGAACCACCTTCTTTCTAGTCACTCAGGTTTTCAACCTTGTTGAAATCCTTAACCCCTCCCTCATATAGCCACTCAATGGCCAAATTTTGTCATTTTACCTCAACAGAATCACTCGTTTGCCATTCCTCATTCACACAGCCAGTACCTTAGTTCTGATTCTCATAACCTTTGAGGCTCAGCAATTGTGCTACATTATATATGGGACCTTTCTTGGTTCACCTCTACTCCCTCCCCCAGCTGTAAGTCTCTTGCTCCTCCCAAAACATCTTGCATCTCTTTTTTTTCTGTGTGTTTTGTTATATGTAGTCTTCCTAGGCTTGAGTACTCTTAGATTGTCAGCTCTGAAATGGTGGAAACAAATTTCGTTTTTATCTTTGTTTTTCTAGTGCCTACCACAATGCTTAGTATATACTAAGCACTTAATAAACATTTCTTAATTCACTAAAAACAGCAGTCTCCACAAATATATTCTTCCCAAAATGGTCAACATGGCTTCACAGTATAAATATTGCACAAATCTTTCTTCTCTGGGATGAGGCAATACAAAACACAAGAGTTGTTCAAAGGACCCCCATGAACAACTTTTAAGAATATTATAACATTTCTTAGGTTGTCAAGTGTTGAAATAAAAACCCCTGTGAATGGCTAAAATGGAAGAAACTCCAGGTCCAAAAAGGAGAGCCGGAATGAGCCAGCAGTCAATAACAGTTTACCAAGTTTATAACTGCATTTATTGTCTAAGAAGGAGAATCTTGCAAGCTGGAGCAGTGTGATGGTATTCACATTTGACCAAAGGGGAGTGGAAAAGGGTGAGTTATATATACATATCAGGTGGGAAGTAGGGAATGTAGAGATGAAGATATATATAAATACAATAAATTAGAAAGCAGGAGGATTGTTGCTCTTTAGGTAAGTCAGGAACCAAGATGTCCGATTCCCCTCAGATAAATCAGAGATGAAGGTGTTTTCTTTTCTCTTTGAGCTGGTCAAGACTGGTTTCAGCTGTTTGCACTCATCTTTGAGTTCAGCTATAATTTACCTTGCAAAGAATCACTGGTATGCCAAGCAGCCCTGGGTATCAGAAGTCCTTCTGATTGGCTGGTTATTGTTACTCCATTGTCTGGTTCCACAGTGAAAAAGGGAAGCTCTAGCATATTTAATCAGTTAGTACAAGCATTACAGAGCCCATGTTTCACACAAGTGATTTGTGATCCTGTTAATTATTGATCAGAGTTCACCTAATTAGTATAGCTCTGAGACCCATCCCAAAATGCTAAAAACAGTATGAATGAATGCATGAAAATAAAAAGCTGCAATCCATCATTTAAAAATGAAAACTTAAAAAAATTAGACACTGTTGTTACTTGCCTCCAGGGACATAGCTTTTTTGATACAGTCATTTATTTGTGTCTAATGGATTCTAAAAAACAGATGAGAAAGTAGAGAAAGTGACCTCCGGTATCTTTTACAGTAACCTTTGTATATATTTTTGGAAATGAACTTCTGGTCTCTTTCTTTAGTTTTAGAAGTGCTAACTCTGTCTCTCTTTAATAAGTGGATTCTGTACAAGTTTGAGAGTGGTCAATTTAGGAATATTCATTTTTAAAAAATGAATTATCTGGAGGTTCCACACTTGCCAATTCCTAACTGGTAATTCTCATCAGCACTGAGCCTTTAACTCTAACTAGTTTAAGTCCCAAAGAACAGCTTAATTTTTTTAATTACTATACAGATGATTTTGAGTGCTCTGTGACTTTGAGAAATACTAAAAAGTCTTTTAAATTGAAAACAGCTGCTTAGCATACTGCTTTAAACAAGGAAAAGAACTGGAGTGTTTTTTTTTAAATGAGCTTACTAGCACATTATCCAAATCAGGGGAGCAAAACTTCTGTTTTTTTTTTTTTTTTAAGCAGTCTTTTGTTCCAAGAAGCCTGGCCATGAAGTATTGTGTAAATTTCTAGGCTTCAATTTCATTCTTGTAAGAAAAATTTTCCCAGTTTACTCTTTTAAATGGGGAGGCTCCAGTGTATTAGAGTTCATTGTAATGAGTCTGAATAACAGGAAAAGTAAAAAGCATTTATTGTTTTCAATAATGGCTCCTAGGCTTTGAATAATAAGGGAATGCAGATTTTGTCTTTGTTGCATAAGAGCCTTACTCTGGCTAGACTACAATAGTAGGTGGGGGAAGAAGGGAGGCTAAACATTAAATTTGGGTATGCAATACAAAAGAGAGTTTTTTTTAATACAAAAGAATTATAATTGTCACATAAAATGTTCTGGATGTAAATCACTTAAGAACTGGCATACATAAGTTTAAGTTGTAGAAACATTACAGAAATGATTTTGCATAAATCAAACAATATTTTAAATGCACAAAGGGAACTTGATCTTTAAAAGAGTCTCAAGGTGACTTTTTTGAGGAGAGAAACAGATCATTTTCTAATTGTTTTATAAATCTGGAGTCTTAAAATTGTAGTTTGTTAACTGTCATTTTATTCATGAAAAATCTGAATGTTAAAAAAGATGTAGGTCAAGATGGTGGAGAAAAAGCAGCAACTCACATGAGTTCTACCCAAAACCCCAACAAACACCTTTAAATAATGCCATAAAATAATTCCTGAAGCAACATAACCCGCAAAAGGATGGAGTAAAATAGTTTTCCAGCCAGAGGTCAGCAGGAAAGGTCTGTCTCACCTGGGTGAGAGTAGAGTTGTGTTGGTAAGCAAAATGGCCTTTGTTTTCTTTGAGTGGCTCAATGTGTTTCATTAAACCTTGCTGGGTGCTAAGCCCCAGGCCCAGAGCCCTGTTGGGTGTGGAGCCTATGTGGGTGTGGATTGATGACTGA
Source organism: Phalanger gymnotis (assembly GCA_028646595.1). Taxonomy (NCBI): domain Eukaryota; kingdom Metazoa; phylum Chordata; class Mammalia; order Diprotodontia; family Phalangeridae; genus Phalanger; species Phalanger gymnotis. The sequence continues at coordinate 114,569,909 of CM053623.1, forward strand.
GGTGGGGCCCAAGGTGGGGCTGGCTGAGGGGAGGTGTTAACTCCAGACCCATGCCTTATTAGGTATTGACCTAATCTATGTGGACGTGAGCCTCCCAGGGTCCTATGGGGAGGGGTCAACTCAAGAACCAATAAGCTCTGGTCATTCAGATGATTCTTGATGATGTCAAAGGCTCTATGGGAGGAGAGAAGACAGCTTGAAGATTGATTTTCTGTTGGAGCTGTCTCTGAAAACAGCTACACAAGCCCCTGAAGATTGGAACAGTACACTCTCCACCCTGGTAGCAGAACCCTACTTTAACAAAGAGTTAAACATCAAGAAATAAACTGGGAAAATGAGCAAATAACAGAAAAAATTCTGACCATAGAAAGTTACTATGGTGACAAGGAAGATCGAAATACATACTCAGAGGAAGATAAATAAGTCAAATTTCCTGCATCCAAAGCCTCCCAAGAAAAATAGGAATTGGTCTCAGGCCATGGAAAAGCTCAAAAAGGATTTTAAAAGTCAAGTAAGAGAGGTAGAGGAAAGATTGGGAAGAGAAATGAGAGCAAGGTAAGAAAATCATGAAAAAGGAGTCAGCAGCTTGGTAAAGAGACACACGCGCGCGCGCACACACACGATCCAAAGAAAATAACGCCTTAAAAAACAGATTAGACCAAATGGTAAAAGAGACACAAAAAGCCAATGCAGAGAAGAATGTCTTAAAAAGCAAAATTGGTCAAATGGAAAAAGAGGCTGGAAAATTCACTGAAGAAAAAAAAACTCCTTAAAAAGTAGAATGAGACCAAATGGAAAAGGAGTTACAAAAGTTCAGTGAGGAAAGTAATTCCTTAAAAACTGGAGTTGAACAAATAGAAACTAATGACTCTATGAGAAATCAAGAAAAAATAAAATCAAAAGAATAAAAAATAGAAGACAACGTGAACTGTCTCATTGGGGGAAAAATTGACTTGGAAAATAGATTTGGGAGAGATGATTTAAACATTATTTGACTACCTGAATGCCATGATCAAAAAAATAGCCTGGGCAGCATCTTTCAAGAAGTTATCAAGGAAAATTGCTCTAATATTCTAGAACCAGAAGGTAAAATAGTTATTGAAAGAATTTGCCAATCACCTCCTGAGAGTCCCAAATAAAAACTCCAAGGAATGTTACAGACAAATCCCAGACCTCCCAGGTCAAGGAGAAAGTAGTGCAAGTAGGCAGAAAGAAACACTTCAAGTATCATGGAGCCACAGGCAGGATAACACTAGATTTAGCAGCTTCTATATTAAAGGATCTGAGGGCTTGGAATCTGATATTCTGGAGGGTAAATGATCTAGGATTACGACCAAGAATCATCTACCCATTAAAACTGAGTATAATCCTTCAGGGGAAAAATGGCCATTCAATGAAATAGAGGATTTTCAAGCATTCTTGCTTAAAAGACCAGAGCTGAATGGAAATTTTGACTTTCAAATACAAAATGTAAAAGAAGCATTAAAAAGTATATAAGAAGGGGAAATTATAAGGGACTTAATAAGGTTAAACTGTTTACATTCCTACCTGAGAAGTTGATACTTGTAACTCATAAGAATTTTCTCATTATTAGGGCAATTAGGAGTATATATAGAGAGAGGGCACAGATGTGAGTTGAATATGAAGGGAAGATATCTAAAAAATAAAATTAAGGAGTGAGAGGAATGTACTGGGAGAAAGGGAAATGGAGAGGGATATTGGGGTAAATTATCTCACATAAAAGAAGCATGAAAAAGATTTTATAGTGAAGGGGAAGAGGAGAGAGATGGGGAAGGAGTGAATTAACCTTACCCTTCTCAGAGTTGGCTCAAAGAGGGAATAATATGCACACTCATTTGGGTATAGAAATTTATCTTACCCTAAATGAAAGTAGGAGAGGAAGGGGTTAAGAGAAGGGAGAGAAGATTGAAGGAAGAGTGGATTGGGGCAGGGAGTAGTCAGAAGCAAAACATTTTTTAGGAGCAACAACATGAGAGGAAAGAGAATAGAATAAATGGGAGAGGAACGACAGGATGGAGGGAAATACAGTTAGCCACAGAAACTGAAAAAATTTTGAAGCAAGTTTCTCTGATAAAGGCCTGATTTCTCAAACATATAGAGAACTGAGTCACATTTATGGAGATAAGACCCATTCTCCGATTGATAAATGATCAAATGATACGAACAGTTTTCAGATGAAGTAATCAAAGCTATCTATAGCCATATGAAAAAATACATTCACTATTGATTGGAGCTATGCAAATTAAAACAATTCTGAGGCACTACCTCATACCTATTAGACTGGCTAATAAGACAAAAAAGGAAAATGACAAGTGTTGGAGGGGATGTGGGAAAAATGAAACATTAATGAATTGTTGGTGGAGTTGTGAACTGATCCAACCATTCTGTAGAGCAAATGGAGCCATAGCCTATGCTATGAAACCATGCATATCATTTGCCCTAGCAATACTGCTATTAGGTATGTATCCCAAAAGAGTTAAAAAAAGGAAAAGGCCTGCATATACAAAAAAATTTATAGCAGCTCTTTTCTAGTGGCAAAGAATTGGAAATTGAGGGGATGCCCATCAATTGGGGAATGGCTAAACAAATTGTGGTTTGTGATTATGGTGGAATGAAAATGATGAGCAGGATGATCTCAGAAGAACCTGGAAAGACTTATGTGAGCTGATGCAAAAGGAAATGTACTGTGTTCAGAATCACAGCAGCATTGTAAGATCATTAGCTGTGAATGAGTTACTCTTAGCAGTACAACAATGCAACTCAACTCTAAAAGAATTAAGATAAAAATGATATCCATCCCCAGAGAAAGAACCGATGGAATCCGAATACAGATTGAAGCATGCTTTTTTTTACTTTATTTTTCTTGAGTTTTTTTTTTTTTGGTTTATGTTTTCTTTCACAACATGACTTGTATAGTAATGTTTTGTGTGACTACACATGTATAACCTATGTAGAATTGTTTGCCTTCAGGGCAGCTAGGTGGCACAGTGTGTAGAGCACTGGCCCTGGAGTCAGGAGGACCTGAGTTCAAATCCAGCCTCAGACACTTGGCACATGTACTAGCTGTGGGCAAGTCACTTAACCCCAATTTCCTTGCCTTCCCCCCCTTCAAAAAAAAAAAAAGAGAATTGTTTGCCTTCTCAGTCCGGGGGTAGGGGAGAAGGAAATAAGGGGGAGAATTTGCAACTCAAAGTTTTAAAGATGAATGCTACAAATTGTTTTACATGTGCCTGGGAAAAATAAAACATTAAATACATTTAAAAAACTCACGAGAACGTGAAATACTGCACAGAAGGGAAAATAAAAAAAAAATTCATCTTTCAGCAAGTCTACTGTTGAACTTGGGTAGCACTTTATCTAAGAAAGTCTTGATGCCACAGAGCTGGCATTTATTTTGTTCATGGTACTTATAATTGACATTGTGAGGAAGGGATCAACTATTTCCCCTTCTAGAATTAATACCTAGGTCACAAGTGAATTCAAAAAGAGGTCTGTACAAAACTGAAGCTTTCAACAGGCCAAAGTTGAGATGATAATAAAGTGGCTTAACTCTGGGACTCATGTTAAGTCTCATGACTTAACAATATTAATGACTTAAATCTTTCACAGAATATAGAATTTGCCTGAAATAGGCAATATATTAACACTGAGCATATGATTTGGTAATATTATTAACATGGTTTGTTGAGCAGTAAGTAGTTTAAAAGAACTGTTTAAAAAGAATTGTCATCATTTGTCTCACAGAATTTACTGTAAAAATGTTGGACAAGTTATTCTTTGAAGGAGATGCCTTGAAATATATCTTCTAAAAATATGAACCCCAGATTTAATTTTTTAAATTTTAGTGTTTACATTGCCATTTTTATAGAATCCATGTTATTATATAGTGACCAAATTACATTTATAAGGAGTGTGCATGCACATATACACACAAACATGCTTTACTAAGGTTTGTGAAAATAATCCTTTCTCAGTGAGACAGAAAAGGCTAGTTTTTATATGAGCAATACTAAATGTTTTATTTTGCAATAAAACTTTAGTACATTGGACTCATCAGTTATCTAATCAACTAGCTGCTGACAATACACCTGAGAGATTAAACAACAATTTGTTGGTAGAATTTCCTTTTTCAAAGGGTTTTGTCATCTGTGAAATAACATTTTTGTGTTAGCAGAGACTGACAGAAAGATAAAGAAATGTTATTCTATGTGTTCATGACCCATATTTGCAAATTTGCAGGTAGACTTGACTTTCTTATACTGAGTAGCTGGACTTTGACTAAATTCAGAGAATTTGGAGGAGTTAGCTCTTATGTGAAACGAGAAGAAATTTATTTATTTATTTATTTCCCAAATGGAAATTGGCTCCTTTGCCTTTTTGTCTTTCAGATGCAGCAGGGTAAAGTTGTTAAAAATCTGTCACAAGCGTTAATGCATTTATTATTTTGTTAATTGGATTTTATGTGATTGAGGGGTATCTTATTAATATCCATAAAACTATGCACACATTGTATTGGTTTTCATAGAAATTAGAAATTCATTACTGGAAGAGGCTTTAGGCATCTTAGAAGTTTTGAATAATGTTAAGTGACTTTTATTTAGGTGGGGTCTAAAGCAATGTTTTACAACATAAACATTGAATAAGGAATCTGGCCCTGTGTCTTAGGCCTTGATGAACTGGGATAGGGATATTATCATTTCTTTCTGAAATTGGTTCAGAGAATCTCTCTCTTGAGAATGAGGCTTTCTTTTTTTTTTAAATGTCTATATACTTTATTTGTTTGGTTTTTTGGGGTTTTTTTGGTAGGGCAATTGGGGTTAAGTGACTTGCCCAAGGTCACACAGCTGGTACATGTGTCAAGTGTCTGAGGTCAAATTTGAACTCAGGTCCTCCTGACTCCAGGGCCAGTGCTCTACTCACTGCACCACCTAGCTGCCCCATGAGAATGAGGCTTTCTTCTTTAATAATTTCTAAATGTTCACTGATTTCTGGCCATGATCTTTAGAAGCAGTGGCTTTTGACAAGTTACAGTCCTTTCAGATTATTTGAACCCCAATAATATCCAAAGCATCCATCTAGCTTTTGCTCTATTCTAAAAATGCCCCTTTCTGTGTCAGCAACTTCAAAGACCAGATAAGATTGACAAGGGGTATCTTTCCTGTTGGTGACAGGATGTCTGCAACCAGAACAGTGGGATTTCTCTTATCTTGATATTCTAGAGACATGTGCATCTTGGGATCATAAACGCTAAGTGACACTACCTTATCAATTGTTTTGTCAACTAAGAACTTCCTTACTTATGATACGGAGATCATAAAGTTGAGTAACACAGACATGCTGAGTTGGGACTAAAAATGTATTTAAACCTTCTCATTCTTTTGTTCAGACGGTCAGAACTTATGCTGCGACTCCTTGTACGTACAAGTAAGCTAGCTCCGCTAGCTTTAAGGGAATAAACAATATGAATTTACATATCACCTAGCTTGTTTGCCTCCTTTAAGCAAACTTTCAGGTTGACACAAGGAATATATGAATCTCCTTTCTGGGAACAGAAATATTTTACATGAATCCCTAATTGTATTTCTTCTGGGGACAGGTAGGCAGTACAGTGAATAGAGTGCTGGCCCTGGAGTCAGGAAGACCAGAATTCAAATTTGGCCTCAGACATTTACTAGTTGTATGACCCTGGGCAAGTCACTTAACCCTTTTTGCCTCAGTTTCCTCATCTGTAAAATGAGCTGGAGAAGGAAATGGGAAACCACTTCCATATCTTTGCAGAAAAAGAAAAAAAAAAAACAACACAAATAAACCCAAATGAGATCACAAAGAGTAGGACAAGACTGAAAAATGATGAATGACAAAAATTTCTTCCGCCATGACTGTATATTCAAATCTGGTTCTTCCTTCTTGTTTCTCTTCTTATTTCTACCTGCCACACACATCAGAGGACAAGGTTATGTTTCACAATTCATTTGCAAAACAAAAGAGGATATGCATATAACTAAAATGCAGACTTTTTGATTGACTAAATGCTTTACATGGAAATGTAGGGAAGAAAAATGAGCACTTATATAATACCTACTATGTTCCAGACACTGCACTAAGTGAGTTTTGCAAATATCATCTCATTTGATCTTCACCCCAATCCTGTGAGATAGTTGCTGCTATCCCAGTTTATAGTTGAGGAAACTGAGGCAAACAGATTAAAATGATTTATCCAATGTCACAACTCTGGTAAATGTCTGATACTGGATTCGAACTTGTTTTCCTGATTCCAGGCTCAGCTCTCTATCTCCTTTGTCACTTAGCTGCCTTTGCATACAGTAAATCATTCACAAATTGGGAATTACAAAAACCAAGTTAAAGGAATTAGGAATACAATTTAAAAATTCTACCAGTCCCAGACTGGGTGGTACCCAAACCTTTTAAACCATTACATTTAGCTACAATTCCCTTGTCCCAATTTCACCCAAGTTTATCTCTATGCTGTGACCATGATTCACCCTCTACCCAACCTTAGCCCACAAGAGAAAATGAGATTCTTTCTCATCTGAATGGAAAGACCAAAAAGGGGGGAAAAAACCCTAACAAGGGTAACGTTCTCTACACTTCAATATGATGAATGAAGCCATCCCTACTCACAAAGAACTTTTATTTCTTTTTTTTTAATTAACAAACATTTATTTTCTTTTCTTCCTGCTTCCCCTTACCTTCACTTGGAAAGCAAACAAAACATTTACAGAAATTTGCATAGGAACATAAAACAAATTACGGTATTGGTCAAGTCCAAAACTGTGCATCACCCTACCTATTTAATTCATTGACTCTCTATCAAGTGGTGGGTATCATTCTTCATTGTTGGTTCTTGGGAATCATGATTGCATTGATTCAGGTTCTTAAATCTTTCAAAATTATTCATTTTAAAATGTTATTGTAGAAATTGTATATATGTGTATATACATAATCGTATATATTAATACAGAATGCAAAATAAAAATAGTTAAATATGAATTTATTAAATTTGAGAGAGGTTACTAGCAATTGAGGGCATAAGGTAGTATTTCTACCTACAGAAGGATTCTGTGAGGAGGGGATGAGGATGGAAAACCTTCTGGGCGTGAGAAGGAGCTAATAAAAAAGCCCAGGGGCAGAAGATGTGAGGAATAGAGAGAAGCTCACATGTACTAGATCTCAGTGTATGGGAGAGAGAATCATGTTGAATAAGCTTGGAGATATAGACTGGTCCAGGTGATAAAGGGCTTTAAATGCTTTTAAAAAGAAGAATTTCTGTTTGATTCTAAAGAAGTCAGTGAGATTTGATTGAATAGAGGAATATTAGTCAGATCAGCATTTAAGGGAAAAAAAACACTTTGGGAGCAGAGTGGATGATTTAATGAAGTGGGGTGAGACTCAAGACAGACAAAGCAGGATACTTGCCATAACTCTAAGGGTTACATGATGAGGGCTTGAAATGAAGGGGGTGCTTTGTGCGTAGAGAGCAGGTGTTGATTGGGAGAGATGTTGTGGAAGCAGAAAAGGAAAGATTTGGCAACTGATTGGCCATCTGGAGTGAGGAGACCAAGGGGCTGAGGATAATGCCAAGGTTACAGACGAGGGACTGGAAGAATGGTGGAGCCAATCAGAAGAAGTAGGAAAGCTTGGAAAAGAGGTGGCTTTGGGGGAAAACATAATGAACACAATTTTGGGCATATTGAGTTTGAAATGTCACCAGGACATACAGTTTGAAATGTCATTAGGCATTTGATGATAGAAAAAGGAAAGAAAGGAAGGAAAAAAGCCTGTATTAAATGACTGCTCTGTCAGGTACTGCGCTAAGTGTTTTATAGATAGCGTGTCATTTGGTTCTCACACCAGTCCTGGGAGGTAGGTGCTATTAGTACCCCTATTTGGGAGGCAGGCAGAGCTTCACTGACTTGTAAAGAGTCATATAACCACTAAATGTCTGAGGTTGCATTTGAACTCAGGTTTTCCTGATTCCAAATCCATCACTCTACTGCAGTATCTAGTTTTCAAAGCTCAGAGGAGAGACTGAGAAGTGAGAATCTCTAAGGGCCATCTCAGCTCTAAATTCTATGTTCCTACTTGTGCTGCTGATCTTGTGGGACTGTTATGAGGAAAATAATCCTTAAGGCATAGAACACTATATAGATATAAGCTGCTGTTACTATTAATAATAACTGATACTAACATGAAATTTTTTTTCTATGTTAATACTCTCTTCCTTGAGATTTTAAAAAGAAATTACAGTAAAATTGCTCGTTTGGGCTAATTAAAGGTAAGGCCACTTTCAATTACTGAAGATTATGAATTACTTTTATCACTTTTGGTTATTATCATCTAATTTTCTTGAGGCATTGAAGGTATGTCCTAAATTAAAGTTATATATGTCCTGCAAGTCCCTCAGGTTTCTGTAACTGCACTTGGGAGGACCATTTTTCTCATATTTAGGGCTGAAAAGTATGAGTTCATGCCTCTGAAAAGATATGAAAAATTATCCTCTGAATAATTATCTTGGTATCACATCAGCATTACAAATCATAACCGAGTTTCTCACAGGTTCTAAAAAAATAGCATATCCTTATGGAAATTGAAAGTCTCCAGCAATCTAACTTTGCATTAGCTCAAAGCCAACCAGTCTAGTTGAACTATGTCATCAGTGGTCTGTTTTTCTTCCTTTTCTTATGTCTCCTAAACTTTTCTCTCTCCTTCAAACCTTCACATTCCTACTTGTTCCTTTTTCATTCTTTCAGTGACTATTTCCACTAGGGCAGCTAGGTACGTGACTTAGTGGATAGAGTGCTGGGCCTGGAATAAGGAAGACCTGAGTTCAAACCTGGTCTCAGACATTTGCTATATGTGTGACTCTTGGCAAGTCACTTAACCCTGTTGTCCTCCTTTTCCTCATCTCTAAAATAAGCTGGAGGAGGAAATGGCAAACCACTCCAATCTTTGCCAAGAAAATCCTATGGACAGTAGGGTCCCTGAGATCGTGAAAGGTAGGGCACGATTGAATAACAACAGTAAGTTTCCACTAGAATTCTTCTGGACAAACCACATGTCAGCTATTACAATTTTGCCCAAATTGTTTTATGTATATCAGAGATTAGTACTGCCCCATGGGACCCACTTACCACTTATCTTGGCCGTGTTTGAAACTTTGCCCTTTAGATTTAAAAGCATAAATTCCTCATATAAGTTTAATATCTCAGCATTCCCTTTCAGCAGATATACCCTTCCCTTGAGGCTGACCAGCTTAATTGTACTGTCACCTCATTCAGACGTACTCCCTAAGCTAAGTCCTACATGTGGGCCTAATATAGAGGAGACTTTCCTCCTCTCATACTCATGAATGACCTGAGAAGCAGTCATTTGTAAGAGCCCAAGAAATGGTTTCCTCTCAGCTGGGTAAATCAAAGTCAGTCTGTTTCTATTCTCCAATCATGTTGCAGGTTGACAGATGCTGGGATGTCCTGGTGATAGAGCCCTACAGTGTTGGAACTCCTGGCATACAAATCCTTCCTTGCATTCACAGTTGCACAATGCACTTTGGGGCACCACTATTACAGATGCATCACATCTGTACAAGATTTTAATTAGAAAAAGAAGAGCTTGGGGAGCTCTATCCTCCTTCCCCCAGTATAAATAGTTGCTGACTTCTGCCATCATCCTTACATCCAAAGAAAAAGGGAAACTGTTTACCAACCAAGAGAGTTTGCTCCCAGGGAATCGTTTGTGGGCTTGAACAAATGAAGCACCAAAATGTGGAGCCAGGGAGCTGACCTTCGGTGCTGCTCACCTTGGAAAAGGATATATTTGTAAATCCCCTTGACACATACCAGGCTCTGTCAACACAGGAAAAAAATGACAACATGCTTCAGGTTATGGCATTGACTTTCCTCAAAGACATAAAATCTTTGTGTTAGTTTGGGGAATAATTCAAAACTGAGAGTTGGGAAAGAGAGGGAAGAAGTAAGGTCAATTTGGGACATTACTCATTACCTTTATCAAACTTTACTGTATTACAGTTGCCTTTGCTTTATAACAGAATCTTTTCTACTCTGCACTTGTGTATAAAGTTATATCAATATCTTAAGAGAATGCATAGTTGTTAGTAATGGGCAAAGCAGAGGGTAATCTTTCTATGCAGGTAACACATGCCTCGCACGTAATAGTCACTCTTAGCGCCATGATATGTACTTATTGATCTCTTAGCATTATCTTCAACAACTATTTCATATTCATTTAGGAAGAAAAACCTGAGCCAGGAAAATTCTTTGAATATCATTGCATTTCATTTTTAGACATTATGATTGCCCCCAAATTCCCATTGATTGTGAAATAGGGATTTATGACATAAAAAACTAGGCAAACTTCTCTTTTTTTTCTTCTTAAGCAAAATGTGGATCAGTGAAAATAACAAATAGCTTCAGGATGTCAGGGGGTAGTAAGGAATACAGAACACTAAATGATGTATAACATGGAGAAAAAGTATAAAGAATATCTTGTTAATTGTGCCACTGTGAAAGATAGCAAAGCACCATATCAAAAATACACATTTATTGAGAAATGCTTCTAATTTATTTGATCCCCTTTGATTGTTGTGTTTTTTACTTCATGAACTATGATCTTGTTCTGTCACAAGCCCTAAATGAAGTGGAAGAACATTTTAGGCAGTAAAATAACGTGTCCAGAAATCTAAGCATGCAAAACCAGGACTTAAGGATGAAAAGGGATTGCTAAAAATTTCCCAGCTGGTTTTTGTGATGTGAATTGCTCACTAAATGAGGCACAGCCTATTTTTTTAAAAAAAAAATACATGAAGAATCCAGACAAATTATACCTTTCAGACAGTCAGATCTGTTGCTTGCTTGTAGGATGGCTTTCTTTACCTCTCACTCCTTTAACTGAACTCCTGGATCGGTGTAAAAATGGAGCATTCTATCTGTTGTGATACACTTCTCACTCTTGTTTTCTTTTATGTCCTGAGCTAGTGCTGTGAAAGGTAGAGTCATTTATTGTTTAGTTGAAATGGAATGACCGCAATTCCACAAACAAATTGTACCTCAGTTAGGTGTGCTTTGTCATAAATAATCTTGGAGGAGATTGGATTTCTCTCCTTGTTGATGTACTTCAACTGTACATTAAAATCACGGCATCTAAAAGGGACTGATTTATTGCAAAGGCGACTGATCGCTGAGCAATATCCCCCTGTCCTTGTTCTGCTGTCTTATTGCCATTTCTATTTTCCTAAAGCATATTCAGCAAAAGTTTATGGTAAAGAAGGGCTTTTCCCTTTTGGGCACTTTTAAAATTCCTTTTGGAACTTTTCTCCCTTCTAATTCCTTGATGCACAACCTTCTCAGTGAATAATTCTTCACAATTTGGAAAGAAAAGCCATTTCATGGATTGGCTAAGGGCAATTGCTATGGTTGGGTCAGGTGGAACATATCTTTTTTTTTTCACATTCAACATTAGGGCATTTTCAAATTTAACAGTGTGTTACTTCCAGCAGCTAATAATACCTTGGCCCATTTTCATTGCCTTGTGAACATGTTTTTTTCTTCTATTAAAATATATTTACCTGATTTTGTTTTTAAATATTTGGCCCCAATAAATCATTGAATCCAAGGGAAATCCGGCACTGTCTTTTTTAAAGAAAGGTTAGTACTTGTGGTCTCAAACTATCTAAACTGCCACGCCAGCAGCTTTCTCATGATTAACCTTGCTCTCGGTGAGCAATTCAACTTCTGCACCATGCTGGTGATGCGTGAGGCTTCTCTGGGAAGAGTCTGCAATCATGCTAAATAACATTAAGATATATCCTGTAGCTTTACTGATGTATAAGCATACCATCAATTTGGCTAGACCTGCGGTGTTCAAATAAGAAATCCATAACAAGGTGAGAATAAGTCATTCGTTGCTTCGTTGACTTAAACGATGCTGCTATTGTGAATTAAATTGGGCAGGCACACCTCATGGCTTATAAAAGTGTGTGCCCTGCCAAGTAGTCTGTAAAGGACATTTGTTTTGGTTGAAAATCTAATCATGAGCTGAATGTGCTATTTAAAGGCAACAGGTGATTAAACTTTTTTTTTCTTGTAAGTGAAAAATCTCTTGATAAAATTACATTATACTTTAACAGTTTTTTTGAGGTTTAACTTTGTATATTAGTGAGTTTTTATATGTGATAGAGGGTAGCTAAACTAGTATATCATTGTAACAGCAAGGAATATGTTACAAATAGATGGGCATACATTAATGAAATGATTAATAATGTATTAATGGATTCTTGGAAAGAGCTAATGCTTCAAACAGAGAATTTTTAATGATTATATTTATGTCTATGTATTTTTGTTGTTAAGTCTTTTCGGTCATGTCTGACTCTTTTCTTCTGTTTTTTTAATTTAATGTTTAATTTTCAGCATTGATTTTCACAAGAATTTCAATTACAAATTTTCTCCCTATTTCTACCCTCTTCCCCACTCCAAGATGGTGTATATTCTGGTTGCCCTGTTTCCCAGTCTGCCCTCCTTTCTGGCACCCCACTCCCCTCCCATTCCCTTTTCCCTTCCTTTCTTGTAGGGCAAGATAAATTTCTAAACCCCATTGCCTCTGTATCATATTTTCTAGTTTCATGCAAAAACTTTTTGGTTTTTGTTTTTCAACATCTATTTTTACAACTTGGAGTTCCAAATTCTCTCCCCTCTTCCCTTCCCACGCACCCTCCCTCCCTAAGAAGTCCAGCAATTCAACATGGGCCACATGCGTACCATTATGTATAACTCTTCCACAATACTCATGTTGTGAAAGACTAACTATATTTTGCTTCTTCCTAACCAATCCCCCTTTATTGAATTTTCTCCTTTGACCCTGTCCCTTTTCAAAAGTGTTTGTTTTTGATTACCTCCACCCCCATCTGCCCTCCCTTCTATCATGCCCCCTTTTTTTATCTTCTTCTTCCTGTGGGGTAAGATACCTAATTGAGTATGTGTGGTATTCTCTCCTCAGGTCAAATCTGATGAGAGCAAGATTCACTCATTCCCCCTCACCTGCCTTCTCTTCTCTTCCTACAGATCTGCTTTTTCTTGCCACTTTTATGTGAGAGAATTTGCCCCATTCTATCTCTCCCTATCTCCCTTGATCAATATATTCCTTTCTCATCCCTTAATTTGATTTTATTTCTTTTAGATATCTTCCCTTTGTCTTCAACTCACCTTGTGCCCACTTTCTCTCTCTCTCTCTCTCCATATATATACACACACACACACACACACATATACATATATATATATATATACACACACACATATATATATATGCATAATTCCGTTCAGCTACCCTAATACTGAAGTCTCAAGAATCATATACATCATCTTTCCATGTAGGAATGTAAACAGTTCAACTTTAGTAAATATCTTGCAATTTGTTTTTCTTGTTCTTTTTCTTGATTACCTTTTCATGCTTCTCTTTAGTCTTGTGTTTGAAAGTCAAATTTTCTATTCAGCTCTGGTCTTTTCACTGAGAAAGCTTGAAAGTCCTCTATTTTATTGAAGGTCCATATTTTGCCTTGGAGCACGATACTCAGTTTTGCTGGGTAGGTGATTCTTGGTTTTAATCCTAGCTCCATTGACCTCTGGAATATCGTATTCCAAGCCCTTCGATCTCTTAATGTAGAAGCTGCTAGATCTTGGGTTATTCTGATTGTGTTTCCACAATACTCAAATTGTTTCTTTCTGGCTGCTTGCAGTATTTTCTCCTTGATCTGGGAGCTCTGGAATTTGGCAACAATATCCCTGGGAGATTTCTTTT